>JAZKJV010010449.1:0-1200000 GCA_037367405.1 Ottelia alismoides
TCCCTGGGCACGTTGGATTTTATAGGAGATTTATTCAGGATTTCAGCAGGATTGCCCGGCCGTTGGACTGACCTCTTTGACGAAAGACACCGAGTTCCTTGTCGATGACAAGTGTCTTTCGTCCTTCGCGACTCTCCAGCGGTGTGTGATTGAGGCTCCTATCCTCCAGCCGCCTGATTGGTCTCTCCCATTCGAGATCATGACGGATGCCTCCGATTTTGCCGTAGGGGCAGTGCTGGGATAGAGGAGGGATGGAGTTCCATTTGCCATTCACTACGCTAGCCGCACATTGGATTCCACCGAGCGGAATTACACGGTCACAGAGAAGGAGATGGTAGCCGTAGTGTTCGCCCTAGATAAGTTTCGATCTTATATCATTAGATCTAGAGTGACTTTGTATACCGATCACACCGCCATCAGGTACCTCATGGCAAAGAAGGATGCCAAGGGCAGATTGACTAGATGGATCCTTCTACTCCAGGAGTTCGACATTGAGATCAAGGATAAGCCTGGAGTCAAGAATGTGGTGGTGGATCATCTCTCCCGTTTAGAGCAGCCTGAGGAGTCTGAGCAGATTGATCCCATTCGTGATACCTTCCCAGATGAGGCGATCCTTGCTATCGCCTCACTCCCATGGTAAGCCGATATTGTGAACTTTATCGTTGCTGGGAAAGCCCCACCAGATTGGCCCAGGCAGAGACTTGAGACCTTCCTTGCGAAGGCCAAGTCCTACCACTGGGAGGATCCCATCCTTTACCACGAAGGAGGGGATAGCGTCTGGCGTCGGTGCATTCCTCAGGAGGAACACCATAGCGTCCTCACTTACTGCCACAAGCTTGAGGCAGGAGGACATCATTCTGGGAGGAGAACGGCACAGAAAGTGGCTCCAATCCGGCTTGTGGTGGCCTACCCTCTTCAAGGACTCCGATGAGTTCGTGAAGAGGTGTACTGGCTGTCAGAGGATGGGCACTTGTGGACAGCGTGATATGATGCCGATGCAGCCCATTCACTTCTGTGAGGTTTTTGACGCATGGGGCATCGATTTCATGGGTCCATTCCCTAAGAGTCAGGGATTTGAGTACATACTGTTGGCCGTAGATTATGTTAGTCGTTGGGTTGAGGCTATACCCGCTCGAGCCGCTGATGCGAGGACAGTTTGGCAGATTTCTGAGGAAACATATCATCACGCAGTTCGGGGTTCCACGAGTCCTGATTTCTGATGGGGGGTCTCATTTCATCAATGACCAGGTAAAGGCCCTTGCTAGCGAGTTCGGTATAGACCATCGTGTTGCTACACCTTACCATCCACAGACGAATGGTCTAGCCGAGGTGTCGAACAGGGAGATCAAGACTATATTGCAGAAAGTCGTCCGCCCTTACCGAAAGGATTGGTCACAGCTTTTGGACTCGGTCTTGTGGGCATATAGGACGTCTTTCAAGACACCATTGGGCACATCTCCCTTTTGCCTTGTATATGGCAAGCCGTGCCATTTACCTGTTGAGCTGAGGCACAAGTCACTTTGGGCAGTTACAGACATTCTTATGGATCCAGATGGTATGGGAGACCAGAGGAGGGCAGAGTTAGCAGCCCTGGAGGAGTTGAGAGATACAGCTTTCTCGAACAGCCTACAGTATAAGGCGAGAGTGAAGGAGTGGCATGATTCTCATATCAGCCACAAGCTTTTTGAGATTGGACAGAGAGTACGGTTGTTTGATGCGAGGCTTCGTTTGTTTCCAGGGAAGCTACAGAGCAAATGGAAGGGACTCTACTTGGTCAGAAAGGTACACGACAACGGTAGCATTGATATATCTGAGTTGTCTTCTGAGAGTACCTTTCGAGTGAACGGCGAGCGGCTCAAGCCATTTCTAGATCATGAGCCGCGGGTCGCTGATCTTGCCCCTATTCATTTTGCGTGAGATGTGGTCTTTGACTCACATCTAATGCATCTCACGCCTGAGTTTCACTGATCTTCCGCCTTGTGTAGATCCAGATGTCCATATCACTACATTCTTTAGTCCCACATCCCTTTCTTCATCTTGTGATTATGCTATACTTAGGGTGCACTTTACCCTAAGTATAGGGGGGATGTGAGACCGTTTGGGTATTTCTTTTGTTTTCGCCTACCCCTGTTTTGCTGCCTATACTTAGGGATATTTTACCCTAAGTATAGGGGGGGTAGACCCTGTACATTCTGCACTCGGTTTTCCCTTAGTGTACAACCTGCTATACTTAGGATTATTTAATCCTAAGTATAGGGGGAAGACCCGAGACCCTCTTGACTTTTCTATTTCATTCATTCTTCCTTGTATAAAGCCTTTCTTTTCACTTCCCTATACCTAGCACGAGTTATGTCTTCTTCATCGCTCTTGACTCCGAGGACATCGTTCGAGCTAAGTATAGGGGGGTGTGTATATATTTCATATATACTTTAGCCATAACTCGTACTTTGTGTGAGTGTGTTAATAAATAAAATGGCTAAAAATCACAAAAATTAATAAATTCTTCATGTACATAGACTTCTTTTATTTGCACATAAATACCTAGTGTACAAATTATTTTGTAAAAATGATTTCAAAAATCTTTTGTGTAAAGTTTGTGTAAATATTTTTGGTATCAAAATTATGTATATAGTACAAAATTTTTCCAAAATGTTCTGAAAATCAAAAGTTTGCAAAAATCATGTGTAAATGTGTGTAAATATCTTTTTGCAAAACTTGCACTTCATGCATCATCCATACATGATTTCAAAACATTTTTCAAAAATTTTGCATGATTGTAAAATTTGTGAAAATAGCATCTTTGTGTACATGTGTATATAGTTTTTCTGGATGATAGTTGACATTTAAACTAGCCTGGAATCAAATTGAGAAATGGAGCTTGATTAAGATCTTAATCCACCTAACTTCTAAGAGGAACCTTATAGGGCTTAGGTTTAAGGCTTTTTAGGTCCATGGTGACTTAATTCTTTGAGTCCACTAGGCTATGATCACATGTCATCTCAATGAGCCTAAGTAGAACACTTAACAACAACACATGACTCATATAGATTATGGCTTTACTTGGACACCATCACTATGCACCGAGCTCTCCACGGATGAGGTGGTGAGGAGGCCAGTCTTCCTTGACTTGGGGTAGCATATGAGGGTAGTACTTCTAGGCGGAACCTCTCTTCTTCTTTTAGTGATGGAAGTGCGTCTCAACTTGGTCTGGTTGCCATGAGGTCTAACGACGGGAGTTGTGGGTTGCAATAAAGCTTCAAAAGAGGGATAGTCTACTGGCTCAAGAGGAAAAACTCCTTGTATATATGCTGCACATGTATATGTTGTACAGAGCACTTTGAAAAAAAAATGTGGAAAAAGAAAATAACTCCAAAAAAGTGGTGGGTAGATAGAAAATGATAATCCCACCGGAGTTTGTATATAGAGTGCAATAAGCAAAGCTTGAGTTTCATGATCCACCTGATGTAGCTTGCAGCAGGGAGACATGGCTACATTGGTCAAGCTCCCAAGGGTACTTGGCTACACTGGCCTTGACCCATTCTCTTCTTCCTCTTCTTCTTGAGCCGGTTGAACTTGAACTTAGAAGGGAATACCCCGCTCCTCGAGGAAAGAGTGGCCAGTTGAGGTCAAGAGTTACCTTGTTGGGGAGGGTTGTCAAGTTGCCATTTCTGAGGTGGAGAGCTTAGACCTCACATTCACCGGACAAGAAAAGATTCATGGTCTTCAGGGTTTGTGATTGATGACTTGTTCTGATCTGGAGCATTGAGGAGTCTTGGTTATAGAATAGTGGAACTTAGAGGCTGTTGAGTTTTAGACTTAAGTCCAAATAAGGTTCCGACACATTAATAATCCAAAGATCTGATCGAGCTCCATACCCCAATTTAATGAAGGTAAGTTTAATAATCAACCTTGATCCATGTACATCCTCTTTTTCTTTTTCTTTCTTTCTTTTTCACTTCTTTTTCAAATAAGTGTTTGCTAAGGGACTAACAAAGTTAAGTATAAGGGGGTGATGAATACTCATTCATCACTCTTTATTCTTATATTTTAGCTACAAAAACCTTTGCAAATACATGTAGTAGATATGTGTAAATACAAATAATTACCAAAAGCATGCATTGTGTAAAAACCTATAATTAGCATGTTTTTGTGCAAAAATAAAGAATAAAGATTAAAAAGAAAAAGAGGGAAATATTTAGAATAAATATTGAGCAACCTAACCCAAGGGAGGGCTCAGCATGGGCCTGACCGCATAAAAGCCAAAGTAGAGGGAGATAGGGGCTCATGTGTGTACATATTTATGTAAATAAATAAAAATATTTCTCCTCACAAAAATAGCCTAAAATATACTTGTAGATACTTGTACATATTTATAAGTATTAAAACAAGATAAAAAGAGAAAAATCAAAAAGAACAAAAAATATCACTTTCACATTGTGCATAGACTAACCTACATATTTATTTAGCCCTATAAATAAATAAAATTAATCTTTATAGTTTTTGTAAATATTCTTTATTATATAGTGTAAATAAATAAAATAAAAACAATCAAAACAAAAATCAAATAAAAATAGCAAAAATTAAAAATACAAAAATTTGTTGTACAAATACCATGTACATAAAATGCATATATGTGTTTATTTCACCTATGTAGATAAATAATTAAAATAAAATAAAATATCTTTTTATTCCTTATTTTATAATGAAAATAAATAAAATATAAAATAGGAATAAAATTGCATAAAAATAATAATTAAAAAAATCAAAAATAAAAAAAACCCTAATAGTGTACATATACCTATATAGTACATATAATGTAAGTACCTTATTTTTATTTCTAAAAATTTAATAAAAATCACTAAAATAGAAAAAAAATAAAATAAAAATATTTGATGTTTTGGGTTTTTTCTAAATCGGCCCCTAGCTACCCTTAATTTTAACTTCAAAATCCAGCCACGTGGCCTGTTTCTATTGGGTCCTGGGGATGTTGACCGCCCAGTCAACTACCCCCCCCCCCCAGGACCACCTCCTGCAGATTTAGGCGCCCGATCCGACTTCCCTAATTTCTAGCGCCTAAACCCGATTGAATCCCACCTAAACCCCGGGTCCGTTTCACTCCTGCCACATCCGACACCCTCGCCGAGGTATCCACATCGGGATCCGCGCGCCTCCACGCCCTACCCGACCTCATCTAGCCGGACCCGCAACCATATTTAACCGTTGCTCCGCCACCTCATTTCACCATCTTTGGCCATTCGAATCCTTTACCTGTGAGCTCCAGAGAGTGCGCGAGAGTGACAGCTCGCGCCCGAGCCTGTCGAAGCGAGGGGAGCAAGAGAATCCATCGATCCGGCGAGCTACGCCGCCGCTGGTCCGCCACCCGCGTGAGCACCGAGCCTCGGAGGGAGACGCTCCTCGAGGCAACGACTAGGAGCTTCTCCAGCTCCTCCCCAGTCTCCTCGTCCACCCAGGTAGCTCCGAGAGCCTTTCTTTTTCGCTGATTTTCATTTACCCCCAAATCGCTTCGCCGCCGTCCATCGTCAATTCCCATCGCTTCCGACCACCTTTCGATCATCGAGCATCGCCATAGCCC
Source organism: Ottelia alismoides (assembly GCA_037367405.1). Taxonomy (NCBI): domain Eukaryota; kingdom Viridiplantae; phylum Streptophyta; class Magnoliopsida; order Alismatales; family Hydrocharitaceae; genus Ottelia; species Ottelia alismoides. The sequence goes on from JAZKJV010010449.1 coordinate 5,594, forward strand.
TCGCCATCTTCCCGCGCACCTTCTCTGTATCCCCATTCAACCCAGCTCGCACAGGAGCTGGGATTCGAGCTCTTCCGTCCCCACTTCGCCGGAGCTCATCCGCCGCGACCCACCTTCCATCGTCACCTCGCCTAACCGGGTCGAGGCAGTTTGCCCTTGACCCGCGAGTCTTCTTAATTGCTTTGCAGGTCGAACGAAGGCCATCTGAGGTCCTTCGTCATTCATCCAGGAGGCCCAGCTCCGCCGACCTTGCCCGAGCTCCTTAGAGCTCGGCTGGATAATCAGGGCCCATCACCAGCTGCGGGACACCCTTGCGGAGCTTCTCCGACCTTCAGGCGCAACAGAGGAGCCCCGGAGCGAAGCCACTGGGCCGGCGAACTTCGCCGGTCATCTGTTCTTCGAGGATCCTCCTCCACCGTTCGATTAGTCCTCCAACTCCAGACTTCATTGACACCGTCCATCTGGGGAGCAGCAGTCACCGCCCGATCATCAGGAGGACCGATTCCAGCCATCCGATGCGCCAGGGTTAGCCATCTGCGCCCTACACCGTTCGTTCGCCCACGTGGAAGAGCCCTAGCTGTCGGATAATCCCGAGGAGCCCAGCTGTAGAGAGGCTGTTGTTCACCACCGTCGGATGCGCCACGTGCCCTCCATCCAGCCGCTCCGAGTAATAAAGGGTAATTTACCCTTAGGCCCTCTTAGTTATTTTGTTTCGCTTTTAGTCTTGTAAATATCTAGCGTAGTTGTTTAGGTTTTGGTATTTTTGCATAGAGACCCGTGCGCTTGTTTTTATTTGCTGATATACCCCTGTACATGGTCTGACACGTGCTTCGCCACGTGGTTTGTTGGGATATTTGCATCTTATGCCCTGTTGTTTTGAATGTTAACAGTTGAATGAAAGTTTTTATTTATTTGCATTTATACCCCTGTGCGTGATATATTTCAACATGTGCGTGATATTTTGGGTATTTTGCGAATAAGACCTTGGACTTTTGGTACCTGTTACCAATAAGTCCTCGGGACTTATTTTTATTACATTTGGGTCCCTGAGTGCCCCAGGCACGTGCGTGGCGCGTGTTTTGCTGGGTAAATTGCACCAGACCCCCCAGACTCTTGGGTATTTGCACTTTGGTCCCTGTGTACAGTGCCCTCTCTTTATTTTTGAATAAAATAGCAAATTACCTCCAAATCCAACGAAAATTGGAAATATGGCTCCTGCCATGGTGTAAAATTTTCGAGGATTTTTTAGGACATTTTTGTTTTCATTTGTTATTTTTAAAAATTCAAAAACCTTTAATTTTGCTACTGTCTAACTTTAAAAACCCCCAAAAAATATTAAGTAGTGTCTAAAAATTACAACAAAATTGTCTACTGTCTATTTTACTTAGCTTGATTTTCTAGCCAATTTTGGTTATTTTTCATTACTGAAAACCACTAAAAATTGAAAAACACCTACGAACTCATAAAAATTCTAGTAAATACACCAAAAACCCAAAAATAATAAAATAGGTGCCTAAATTTTCCTTGTTTAATTCTTTTTATAGGAAAATTACATTCAGCTCATTTGGGGGCTTTAGATATTTTATCTAGGCCTTTTGAGCTCGGCTGGACAGTACCTTTGATTTCAGCCACTTTTTGATTTTTAGAAAATTAAATAAATATCAGAAAATTCTCAAAAATTCACCAAAAACACTAAAAATTATAGAACACATAAAAATATTTTTGTTTGAATTTTTGGTTGATTTTTAGTGCTTTAAATAAATTGTTGAAGTGTGTGTTTCTTTGTTTTTCTTATTTTCTTAAATAGCTAAAAATCCAAAAACAATATAAAAATAATTAAAAACCACTAAAAATATTTTCTTCTTTTATTTTATTCCTTTTTACTACTTCGTAGGCTGAGAGGCCAACCCGTGCTCCTTGAGTTCGACCATGGTCGCTATACCAGGTTAATCCAATAGCAGGACCGCTATTTTGTGTTTTATCTGTTTTATCTCTATTAGTGGTTCATTTTTCTTGATTGACTTAGCCGAGTGATTGAGGTCGCGACGACCGATTGATACCTTTGCCTTAGTCGCTTGGCGTGTCATCATATTACCTTCTATGTTTAACTTCAACAAGCTCAGGAAGAGGAGATGGAGAAAAGAATGGACGGTAGCCAGTGTAGCTACCTATCCTCGGATGCATGACCAGTATAGCCAAGTCATCCAGCCCTAGGTTCATAATAGCTGACTTGGAAGCTCAAGCTTGATTATTTATTATACAAATGTACATACTTCGGCAGACATTTTATTTTTCAATCAGGCGTGTCCACTATTTAGGAGTTTTTTTTTCTCTTTTTTAGAATATATACATCAGTGCAGCATGTACATTATGATCTTTTTCTCTTGAACCAGTAGATTATCCGTCTTTTGAAGCCTTATTGCAACCCACATCATTATGTTGTTAGACCTCGTCCCTACTGGATCGAGATGGAGTACAATGGACACAAATGTGTGACTACCGATGTTTCCATTGTCTTGGGTCTCGTACCGGCAAATCCATACCTCTACTACTTAAACTGAGGTAAGCGAAGTGTAAGTGCAGGTGTGCAAGATGGTTCATAATCTACGAGAATCATACGTGTGCTCTGAAGTAATCTACTTAAACAGTCAAGACAACACTGAACGAAGTCTTGTAGTTCCCAAAGAATAATGTCTATAGACCTGAAGAATCTCAATTCCATTTCCTAAAAGGCTTCTTTGAAATTAAATTGATTATGGTTCTACCAAGCTCCATTCTTTGACTTCATTCTAGACTAGTTTATGAGTCAATAACAATCTGAAAAATGCACATGTTAAAGCATGTATACAAAACATTTTTTTGAAAAGAAATAAAAAAAACAATCTTTTTGAAAAAGTTTTCTAAAAAAGTTTTGCAATATTTTTTGGATTTTAAACTTTTTAAGAAAGAAAAGGGTTAATAACTAAATATATACATGTATACAAATTTTACACAATATGTTACAAGAAGATTTTATGTAAAACTTTTATTAAATAATTTTATATTCAACAAAGAATTTTATTTACAGGACAATAAGTGACTAAGGATTTTATACACGCGTGGCTTTGACATATATATATATATATATATATATATATATACAGATCCCATAATTTGTATCCCACGTAACAAACTAATTTTACATAAATTTTACAAACCTTTTTTAAGCATTTTGCAAAATATTTTCAATTTTTCGAAACAATTTGCAATGTTTTTTTAAGTTTTACATATATTTTTACAAACAACTTCACAAAAGGTTTTTGCAAATATTTTACAGACAAATTTTGCAAACATTTTTCAGATGATTTTTGCAAATAGTTTTACACATCATTTTCAAGCCATTTTTTATAAGAATAATAAAAGCCATATTATTTATAGAAGTATGAGTTATGGCTAACACTTATATACAATATATATGACACCCCTATACTTAGCTCAAACTATGCCCTCATAGTGACCAAAGAGCTGCAAAGGAAGACATAACATGTGCTAACTATGGAAATGTGATAAGAATCATATACAAAAATGACACAAAGAATATATGAAAATAATTGAAGTTGGTGATCCCCCCAAAAGTAGGATAAAATAATGTTGACTATAGAAGATTGTGCAAGCAGGGAAGACCGAGGAAAAGAATGAACAAACTCGAAGACTCAACTCTTCCTCCTTGATACTTTGGGCAAAAGATCCCTAAGTATAGAAAAAAATATCAACAAGTTGAAGGACAAGCGAGGGAATACAAGAAATAAAAGAGAATAAAAACACGAAAGAGATGGAATGAGCAACATCACCCCCCTATGTAGGGTAAAGGATCCCTATGTAGAGGATGAAATTGAACAAATTCAATCATTCACCTCCCCTTTACATAAGATAGAGTGAATCCTAAGTATAGCACACACATGAAAGAGAGGAGAACGATAAGAACGAAAGAAGTAAGAACAAAATGAAAGGATATATACAAGAGAAAACCGGCTCACGTATCACATGCAAAGGATATCAAAAAATCATCGCCTAATACCACAGATATAGAATCAACCATGGACAATATAACGATCGACATATGGTTTCAACAACTGTACGTTCATAACAAATGGTTGTGTGTCATATGACAAGCCAAATATGACAATATTACCATTGTCGCACACAGTTCTCATAATGAATGATCTTGACCATTTGCTTTTTATTTGCCAGGAAACAACTACAAATTGGCATCAAACAATCACACTTTCTAATCAGGGGAGAAGGTCATCCTTCTATTGTGTCTACCATGCCAACGCTCGACTTTCTCCTTATACATGAGAGAGTTGTGGCATGCAAAATCTTAAATTTCTAACATTTTTTTCAGATCCAACATCCTACTGTGTCCTACCTTCTCGTAATTCAAATTTCAAACACAGAATGCCCATAATGATTTGTGAATCAATTCAACTAGTAGGTGGCAAGGCTATACCTTCACTCATCTATACCCAATGGATAGTTTTTCCTTTCTAGACGTACAAGTTTTTGCAATGTCATCTTTATCTCCCTATTTGAAATCTCAGCCAAGCCATTAATATGTGGGTGGTAAGGAGATATGACTCTACACTCAATTGTGTACTCCTTCACAAGCTTCTTGACTTCTGTGTTAATGAAATGGCTACCCCCATCTAAAACAAGTTTCTTGGAAATCTCAAATCATGAAATAATATGGACCTTGATAAAGGAACAAACCGTACGATTATCAGTAGCTCAGGTGGGGATAGCCTCCACCCATTGACTAACAAAATCCACGACAAGCAACATGTACTGAAATCCCTGACTATAAGGAAATGAGCCAATGAAGTCGATCCCCCAAGCATCAAAAACATCTGAAATATGTATATATCTTAGGGGCATGGTACCTTCGGAACCAATGATTCCTCCCGTCTTCTGGCAGTCAGTACAGCCTTGAACATGCTTTGCAGCATCCTTATGTAAAGTTAGCCACCATAGTTCGCTCTGTAAAATCTTAGATGTCATGTGCTTCCCTAAATGATGCCCACAAGAATCTAATTTGTAACAATGGTAAAGTATGTTGATGTATTCTTCCTGAGGAATGCACCTTCTCCAGATACCATCCACACCCTCACGAAATAGGTAGGATCCTCCCACTAGTAAAAATGTATCTCTGACTGGAATCGATCTATCTTATGCTTTGACCAATCTTGTAGAACTTTCTTGGAGACAAGATAGATCAAAATATCATCATACCATGGGAGTGAGTCCACGAAAAAATGGTATCATCTAGAAAGGTCTCTAATAGGGGAAGAATAGGATGCTCAGAAGTCTCAGCATTTGTATGCATGAAAACTTATCTGCCACAACATCCTTTACTATGGGTTTTTCTCGAATTTTCAAAGTAAAATCTAGGAGAAGAAGGATCCATGATAAGGTGTAGTTTGGCATCCTTCTTTTCATGTAGGTATCGTATGGTAGTGTGATCTATGTATACAATTACATGGGAACCAAGGAAGTAGGATCTGAACTTCTTTAATGCAAACACCACTGCTAATATCTCCCTCTATTTGACTTTGTAATTACAATGTGCCTCATGTAGAGTCTTACTAGCATAGTGTATAGCAAACGGTATCCCATCCCTTCTCTGCCCTAACACAGTTTCAACTGCAAAATCTGACGCATCTGTCATGATCTTAAAGGGGAGAGACCAATCAGGTGGCTATAGGACAGGAGAACTAGTAACCATGTATTTCATCAGATTGAATGCAATGATGACTTTCACATCAACATCAAACTCACTCTCCTTTCACAAAAGCTTAATCAGAGTTCCGGCTATCTCGCAGAAGTCCTTAATGAATCGTTTATAAAATCCAACATGTCCTAGAAATGACTTCAACTGCTTCAAATTCTATGATGGCTCTGGCTTGGAGATCGCATCAATCATAGTTGGGTCAACCTCCATACCATGTTTGGAGATGACATGGCCCGATACAATCCCATTAGTCACCATAAAGTGACTCTTCTCCCATGAGAGAACTAGGATTATCCCACAACTACATTAAAATACTCAGTCAGCAAGACATGTGTCAGAGATATTCCCATAGATCGAGAAATCATCCATGAAGACCTCTAGAAAACTACCTACCATGTTGGAAACAAACGGTCAACATACACATTTGGAATGTAGCATGAGCGTCACACAATCCAAAGGACATCCATCTAAAGGCATACTTGTCAAACGAACAAGTAAAAGTAGTTTTCTCCTTATGCTCAAGAGTTATAGCAACCTGGTTATACCCGAAGTATTAATCAAAGAAACAATGGAACTATGTCCCTTCCAACCTCACAATAATCTGATCAATAAAGGACAGTGGAAAGTGATCTTTCTTGGTAGCTGAGTTCAGGCTGTTGGACATGCGAGCCCACAGCGAGCCATTATGCAATAAATGTTATTGCAATTCACTCCTTAATCTGAAATAAAGAGTACATAATTTGCATAATAGGTCCCTTAGTACAATTAGGGTTATGTACCATGGCCATCTTAATAATCATACAGCTGTTGATTCAATTATTGAATCATAGAGGCTGGTGCTTAGATGAATATCTAATGAGTTAGATTGAGGACTCATCAGGCACCGTCAAATGATTATTAAGAGATGATCTCCAGCCTGAGTAGGAGATGGCAATCCTTTCTCAGTTAGACTGATATCTGACCGACTTCTTGATGCAGGCCCTCTGCATAGGAATAGAGATTCGGAGGTGTCAGATTAGTTAGGTCAAAGAGTTGACTTAACGAGATCGAGATAACCAAAGTCCTATATCATATGCTGTCATGATATAGGCACACATCCTCTGACCGGAGACAGATGTCTTACTATATGTCTGAGTATGTACATTTGGCAGACCAATAGGTTGATGGCCTAATCAAGGTCTATACACCGGCGTGCTGGTGTGCATATAAGGGCATATGAGTAATACGATCTCTCAAAGGGATCATACAGGTTCACTACTGAACCGGAAGACATGAGCTCACTCATGAGACATTGGGAAGAATCAAATTCCGTGCGCACGGTCGTCTCGCTTTGGAAGCTTGACTGAATTTGTTGGTTTGATATATACTTTTGGAAAGTATATGATCAAGACCTAGGTATGATATATGCTTTTGGAAAGTATATGATCGATACCGACTCCCAATGATCGAATGAGAAACTTACTGATAAAACATTGAAGTAGACAGTATAAAGTTGATCTAATACTTCGGGTTTATTCTGAGTCTTCCAGTATGCAGGATGTACAGGTATTGGGAATGCCTGAGGGTGATGTGATCATAAATGGTTGTATAACCATGACGCTTCCATTCCTAGGGAGTGATGAAACGGGTCTGGATTTTAGTGACTCCTCTTAGTAGAGAAGTAATCTGATCTTAGTCCAAATGTTGGACATTAATCTGAATGTGATTCAGATTCAATGAGAAGATTAGATTTGCGGTCTTGATTTAATCAAGCATCTGTGAGAGGCCCGAGATCTGGATTTGAGATGTGATCTCAATATCCATGTCACTATACGTGGAACAATACAATCGCCCTGTCCTTATCTCCAAGTATTCGCGGAGAAAGCGCATTATCCTTGAAATAGTTCATGGATAATTCTATTGTTGATATATGTATCCGAGCATTGAGAAAATAGATAATTAAATGTGATTTAATTATCATGAATAATATGAATTTGATTCATATTATAAGGAGAGTTATCTTAGATAATTAAATGTGATTTGATTATCAAAGATGTGAATAATGTGAATGTGATTCATATTATTTGAACACATGAGATAAAGAGATCCAAGATGATTAAATATGATTTAATTATCAAGGATAAGAATAATGTGGATAGTAATATTCAATTATTCATAATATATTATAAATGTGATTTATAATGAGAGAGTTAAATATAATTTATATTAGTAGATTAATTATTAATGTGTATTGGATACACATTGTTTAATTAATTGAAAATGTAAATTACATTTTGTTTTGGGTTGTGAATGTGATTCACAATATTCCAATGTCAAGATTGCAATATTCCCAAAATTAATTGAGAATTATTTTTTGGTGAATAATTGTTGGAAAATAAGTTGAGAGAAAAACAAGGAGATATGCAATCCCATGGGAATCCATGGGATTGCCCTCCCCATATGGGAAGAGGGGGGCGGCACCAATTCCTTTATGGAATTGATGGCCGTCCACTCCTCCCAATAGGGAAGGAGGCTTTCATTTGTTTTTCCACTCCTTATTTAGTTGGTTTAATTTGGTATTAATGTATATTTGATTTATCAAATATATTTAATCAAAATTAAATCACAAGTTGTTGGCTTTTACCAATAACAATCTTGACCATTGGATTGTCATAAATCTATCTCAACCATTGATTTTATATGACACATGGATTGAGATCCATGGATCCCAAAACCCTATAAATAGAGAGGCATACCCATGCTCTCTCTTTACACACACAATGCTTGAGAAGCATCTCTCTCTCTCTCTTTCTCTCTAGAGGTCAGCCCTCTCTCTCCCTCCCATGGCCGTCCACCATGGATGCCATGGAGAGGTTCTCCATCGCCGCGGCATCGTCGTTATGCTGCCCGTTCTTCTGCTCGTGGATCTCCGTCTCCTTCGGTGCGCCTCGCTCGTGAAGAAGACGTTGGATCTCGTGTGTCGAGATCAGGAGATCCGCCGCTTGGATCATCAACATGGATTGCGAGAAGCACGCGGTTCATCCCCGCGCTCGCAAGCGTCTCCTCCGTCGGATCGGACTTGAGACAGGAGGTCTCTTCGTTTAGAGACTTGATCGCAACCATGCTTCAAGAGGTAATCCTAATTACTTGTTTGTGGCTTAGACGAAACGATCCGAGAAGTGTTCTTGGATCACGTGGTTTCGTCGTATAAAATTTTTTAAATTCCGCTGCACCGAGCAACTAGTCCGACTAGTCGCTCCTCATCGTATTCGATACGACGCTCACGTTTCCGTGATGCGCTTGAGGATCTAACCATATCCTTCAAGTGGTATCAGAGCCTTAGGTCGACGGTTTCGAATAGTGATTCGTTAACCAAGGACGACTTGGGTTCGCTAAGGTCGCGAAAGTTTTCTTCGCATTTGATTTCGCAGATCTGTTTAGTAAATAAATTCGGCACTGTTTAAATGGTTTAAACACGAATTTTATACTTGTATTATGTTCCCCATTTAATAAGGAAACCATAGGATCTGAGTTTGCGTAAATCGGATTTCGTATGCTCGAGATATGGTCGTTTTAATGAACATGTATGCACTGTTGCGGGAACTGTGAATCTGAACGTGATTAACATGTTAATTACTGTTTAGAATTGCCTCGAAATGCGTGAAACATCACTTAGGTTCTGTCCTAAATCAAATTAGCAAACTTTAGAAATTGACTTTGCTTAATTTGGATTTAATATGATTGAGATATGCCATTTTTAGTAAGTAGGGGTCACTGCTGAAATTGCTTTCCTAATCTAGAACCAAGTGATTGTCAATTAGTGAAATTAATTGTTAATTTCGTGAAATAATCTTGAAAAATATTTATGAAATATTGAAACATGATTATTTACCTAATTGACTTGGCCCAACCAATTAGTTGATTAGATTTGATCTAAACCTTAATTGGAATTACAATCATCAAACTTCTTGCTTGAATAGGACTTGGGAATTTGCCTAGCAAATTTCCTTAAAATCAAAATTGTTTTGATTACTATATGGTATAATTTCGGTTGAAGAACCGATGATCATCTCAAGTACAAAATAATCAATTTGGCATTATCCTTTCCCGAGGTGGATATGGTGTCTAGTCGGGGATCGCTGGTCAGCGGGTTGCAACGTATGTGGTCCGCCCCACTCCCGTCGGTACTAGCCATGACAGCGGGTAGGGCCGGGATAATGTCCGAGGGATTATGATGAATTTTTCTAATTATTAAAATTCGAATTAATACGTACTTTGAGAATAATATCATATATGTATATTCAAGCATAAAATTAAGTTTGATTGATTAAATTGGATTGATAATTAATTTAATATGATTAAGTTAATTATATCCAATTAAGAATACTCTAATATGATTAGAGTTGATAATTCCCTTGGAAGAATTAATTATATGAATGTGATTCATAGAAATTAATTTAATTTGAATAAGATATGGAGGATCACATAAGTGACATCCATGGTCTCCCGTCAAGGCGAAGAGTTTCGTCGCCAGATATTATATGTAGGAGACGCCTGTCCGAAGTGACAGCTCCTGCATATGATCCATTTGGATCGGGCTCTTCGCTTCTCTAAAGAGTAAGGACGTATGCGTAGTGACCCCAATATCGGGTCCTCATATTATTGGGGCGATATTGGATTGTGCATAGCGAGTTGTATTCCTGTTGATGGTTGGTTCAATTAATGACGGGTCAACATCACCTTAGGGGTGGTGGGCCCAGGTATTAAAGACCGAATTGGGAGATGCAAGTTGGACTTGCAAGGCGGAATGTGTTCCCGCTTCTTTTTATCCGAGTTGTAGGTTCTCATATTATTGGGATGCAACAAAGATAAGGAAGGAGATCCCAGATCTTGCTTGAGATATAATGGTAAGTATATCTCTTACATTGAAAGTGATTAAGGGAATGAACTTTCATTGTTGACATGGCAAGACAACTTTGATATAAAATTCCTAATTCAAAGTAAAACAAGTATATATATATATAAATATATACCCTTATGCAAATTACTTATTTCAGATAATCCTTCATTAAACCCACTCAATGTTATACTCATTAATAACCAGTAGAATATCATGGATTGGACCCTTGATCCAGATATTGTACTTGCAATTGGACACACAATGTATGTGGTTGCAATGTGCAAGTTTCCTCATAACAATGAGAAGTGATAATTAAATAGACAATAGGACTAAAACCCTAGGGTTTGTATGTCTCTATAAGTCTTGATCTTATCGAATGTACTTTTGAAGTGACATGTCGACGATGATCGTAATTATCAAATTAATCCTCATAAAATCAATAAAGATATTCTGGCATACATATGTGCTCTTGACATTTAATCATGAATGACATGGTTCTCTACATTATAGCTCTATTAGAGATAATGTATTCAAATTGTTTGAATACCTACCTGAACCGATGCTTCAAAGAGTTTAGATGGATGTAGATGATGAGTGTCATCATTCTACTGTCTATACTCTAGTCATTCATGAAGCTTCATAATATTCATATTATATGAACTTAAATGAAGCTTGTATAAATGTTGAAATACTCTTATATTCAAATTTTTGATTTTAACATAAGAGATCCTTGGTCTTGAGCAAAGGTTGCTTATAGACAAAGGGAGCGCAGTGGAAGCATGGGTTGGACCCAAGTAAGAGGTATAGTCAAAGAGTTGATTGTACTTCTGTGACTTCCATATGACATCCAAAGAGTTGGATGAATGCCAATACTGCAATAAGTTGATGTGTTGATAGCATGACTATCAAGTCTGTCTAGAATCCTCAGAAAAGGACTCGGATGGAGCATCAGTATAATCTACATATAATCATTGAAATTGACTTACTTATTTGATAAGGTAAAGTCAAATAATTGTATCTCAATCTTCTAATAACTCTTGCAATTGGTTGCATATATATTAGAATATTAGAAATTTGATCTTAAGATTTATTGATCATCCATGTTGAAAGTGATGCAAGTGTTGCAACAGTTTCCATGAGATCAATAGACTTCATATTTTCAGTGGGAGCCCTTAGTCTTAGAGAATGTCTCTATGACCTAGATATTAGAATACACTCATTGTTTATTTCTAATTGTTGGATATAAACATGAATTCTGTAATAAATCTATCATAAAGAGTTATGATGGAAATATTTCAGATAGTAATCTAAAATCTAGTGGACTCTATTAAATTAGAAAATTATTGAATGGTTTATTAAAATTTCTAATACTGAAAATTAAACCTTTAAAGATCAATAGGAGGATAAAGATCATGTGACAATGATCTGACATAATGTTTTGGACATATATCTGTTGATGAGATCAATGGACAAGTAAGAGATGAAACTTTAGAATGTCTAAAATTTCAAAACTTGCATACTTATGAATATTATATTCAAAGAAAAATGTCCAATACACCCTTCTTCTTGGGAAAGATGTAAGATGTCAAGGTATTAAGGATCTCATACATATTGATGTATGCAGATCATCTATATCATAGTGAACATTATGGATATGTGATATCTGTTAATGATTATGTATGATATGAGATTTCTTCTCTTCACCTAAGAAACCTTTGAAATGTTCAAAGATTTCGTAATTTTCGTTTAGAAACAAAGTTTGAAGGAAGATGAAATGAATTTGATCTAACCAAGGTAGCCTGTACCTATTAGATGAATTCAAGGAATACCTTATGGAGATATGAACATCATTCCTATCTCAATCCTCCTAATGAACCTTAACTCAATAGAGTTGTAGGGAGATGCAATTGATCATGTGTGACATGATTTGATCAATGATTAATCTTAGCATTATTATCTCTTAGTTTCCAAGGTATATATATGTAGTAGAGACTACATTATATACTTAATAAGTTTCCATGCATGTAAGCTGGAATCTAGCAATAGAGAGTGCTACTTCATTAGGAAAATAAAGGATGGTATTGGATACCTACTTTATGACCTTGAGATTCTTAAAAGATCACATCTTTGAGAATATGATTCTTATAGGATGACTCTCTTGAGAATCAAGATGAAAATGAAGTAAAGGAACACATTTAATCTTGAAACGATAATGAGGCTCCTGAAATCGGAAACTAAAATAGATAATTAAAGATGAAACATTAATACCTCTTCAAATAAGTTTGAGGATGGATTCCATGTGTCAGTTAAATCTGAAAATGATCGGACTTCATGTGATGAAGCTCCTGAGGATCATGACATGGAAAGATGGATGTTAGCAATAAAAGTCTAATGTAGACTTCATATACAAGTGTTGTATATGGACCCTCGAGGATCCACCTATATGGGTCAAACCCATTAAGGTGTAAATGGATCTTCAAGAGAAAGAGGGAACCTGATGAGAAGGTGTAGACCTTCAAAGCACGGTTCGTAGCCATTAGCTACACACCGAAGAGAAGACATCGCTTGCGATGAGACTTGCTCTTCAGTGACCTTGTTTTAACCCATCAGAATATTGCTAACTATAGCTGCACAACTTGACTATGGCATCTTCATGATATGAGTCAAGATTGCATTCCTCTATGAATACCTCTCTGAGGATATTCATATGAAGTAGCCCCAAGGATTCGTGGTTGAGGAAAGCAAGGTGTGCAAGCCAAAGGACTCCATCTTTGGATTCAAATAAGCTTCTTGTATTTGGAACATAAGATTTGATGAAATTATAAATGTTATGATTTCAGATAGAATCTTGATGAACCATGTGAAGCTTAGTGGGAGTGCCATTGTGTTCATCGTGCTAAATGTAGATATTATTCTAATCATAATAATAAGTGTTTTAAAATTTGGTTGTTTCATACCTTGAGATACGATTTCAAGGATACCTCTTAGATCTTAATTCTGATGTCGTTCAGAAGCAAGAGGGTATTGGGACTGTCGCATTAGTAGTACACCTTGGACTTATTCCATTTTCTGGAAAATTCCAAGAAAGGCTTCCTTCCCTTAAGATGTGGTAGTGACCTGTCTAAAGGAATAGCACCTCAAAGAGTTGAGGAAGTGAATGCTAGAACTGCTTGCACTTGTGCATCAGTTATGAGAAGCTGGGTATATGCTAGATGTGTACAAGAGCCAGATGTCTGCCATGCAGTGGGAGTAGTAAACTGTTACTAATCCTGCTATGGAGATAAAACACTTGATTGCAGTAATAATAATAATATCTTCAAAGATGATAAAACTTGGAGATAGTGATCTCAAAGTAATATCTTCAAAAGTTTAAGACCTTGTAGATAGTGATCTATGATGGTCTTAAATGTAGATACCTTAGGAGATAGAGATCTCCAGGAATGAAGGTTTTCTGATAAGGATTATGGGAATACTGGTTATGATAATTAATAAGATGTAGTGTCAAGGACACTATAACCAACAAAATTGAGTATCGGTTGCATGAGATGCAACATTCGCATTGGATGCGAGAACTGTTACTAGGAGATATGCAATTGCCGTAAAAGGACTTGGCGTAGTCTCTTGGGAACGGAGTGACTGATCAGCTTACCTAGCTATTCTCTAAATAGCCTATGATTGTCACATGAGTGTGGGTTTAAATGATTAGCCCATTAATGGCTCTTTGGGCTAGTGGGAGATTGTTGGACATGCGAGCCCACGGCGAGCCATTATGCAATAAATGTTATTGCAATTCACTCCTTAATCTGAAATAAAGAGTACATAATTTGCATAATAGGTCCCTTAGTACAATTAGGGTTATGTACCATGGCCATCTTAATAATCATACAGCTGTTGATTCAATTATTGAATCATAGAGGCTGGTGCTTAGATGAATATCTAATGAGTTAGATTGAGGACTCATCAGGCACCGTCAAATGATTATTAAGAGATGATCTCCAGCCTGAGTAGGAGATGGCAATCCTTTCTCAGTTAGACTGATATCTGACCGACTTCTTGATGCAGGTCCTCTGCATAGGAATAGAGATTCGGAGGTGTCAGATTAGTTAGGTCAAAGAGTTGACTTAACGAGATCGAGATAACCAAAGTCCTATATCATATGCTGTCATGATATAGGCACACATACTCTGACCGGAGACAGATGTCTTACTATATGTCTGTGTATGTACATTTGGCAGACCAATAGGTTGATGGCCTAATCAAGGTCTATACACCGGCTCGCTGGTGTGCATATAAGGGCATATGAGTAATACGATCTCTCAAAGGGATCATACAGGTTCACTACTGAACCGGAAGACATGAGCTCACTCATGAGATATTGGGAAGAATCAAATTCCGTGCGCACGGTCGTCTCGCTTTGGAAGCTTGACTGAATTTGTTGGTTTGATATATACTTTTGGAAAGTATATGATCAAGACCTAGGTATGATATATGCTTTTGGAAAGTATATGATCAATACCGACTCCCAATGATCGAATGAGAAACTTACTGATAAAACATTGAAGTAGACAGTATAAAGTTGATCTAATACTTCGGGTTTATTCTGAGTCTTCCAGTATGCAGGATGTACAGGTATTGGGAATGCCTGAGGGTGATATGATCATAAACGGTTGTATAACCATGACGCTTCCATTCCTAGGGAGTGATGAAACGGGTCTGGATTTTAGTGACTCCTCTCAGTAGAGAAGTAATATGATCTTAGTCCAAATGTTGGACATTAATCTGAATGTGATTCAGATTCAATGAGAAGATTAGATTTGCGGTCTTGATTTAATAAAGCATCTGTGAGAGGCCCGAGATCTGGATTTGAGATGTGATCTCAATATCCATGTCACTATACGTGGAACAATACAATCGCCCTGTCCTTATCTCCAAGTATTCGCGGAGAAAGCGCATTATCCTTGAAAGAGTTCATGGATAATTCTATTGTTGATATATGTATCCGAGCATTGAGAAAATAGATAATTAAATGTGATTTAATTATCATGAATAATATGAATTTGATTCATATTATAAGGAGAGTTATCTTAGATAATTAAATGTGATTTGATTATCAAAGATGTGAATAATGTGAATGTGATTCATATTATTTGAACACATGAGATAAAGAGATCCAAGATGATTAAATATGATTTAATTATCAAGGATAAGAATAATGTGGATAGTAATATTCAATTATTCATAATATATTATAAATGTGATTTATAATGAGAGAGTTAAATATAATTTATATTAGTAGATTAATTATTAATGTGTATTGGATACACATTGTTAATTAATTGAAAATGTAAATTACATTTTGTTTTGGGTTGTGAATGTGATTCACAATATTCCAATGTCAAGATTGCAATATTCCCAAATTTAATTGAGAATTATTTTTTGGTGAATAATTGTTGGAAAATAAGTTGAGAGAAAAACAAGGAGATATGCAATCCCATGGGAATCCATGGGATTGCCCTCCCCATAAGGGAAGAGGGGGGCGGCACCAATTCCTTTATGGAATTGGTGGCCGTCCACTCCTCCCAATAGGGAAGGAGGCTTTCATTTGTTTTTCCACTCCTTATTTAGTTGGTTTAATTTGGTATTAATGTATATTTGATTTATCAAATATATTTAATCAAAATTAAATCACAAGTTGTTGGCTTTTACCAACAACAATCTTGACCATTGGATTGTCATAAATCAATCTCAACCATTGATTTTATATGACACATGGATTGAGATCCATGGATCCCAAAACCCTATAAATAGAGAGGCATACCCATGCTCTCTCTTTACACACACAATGCTTGAGAAGCATCTCTCTCTCTCTCTTTCTCTCTAGAGGTCAGCCCTCTCTCTCCCTCTCATGGCCGTCCACCATGGATGCCATGGAGAGGTTCTCCATCGCCGCGGCATCGTCGTTATGCTGCCCGTTCTTCTGCTCGTGGATCTCCGTCTCCTTCGGTGCGCCTCGCTCGTGAAGAAGACGTTGGATCTCGTGTGTCGAGATCAGGAGATCCGCCGCTTGGATCATCAACATGGATTGCGAGAAGCACGCGGTTCATCCCCGCGCTCGCAAGCGTCTCCTCCGTCGGATCGGACTTGAGACAGGAGGTCTCTTCGTTTAGAGACTTGATCGCAACCACACTTCAAGAGGTAATCCTAATTACTTGTTTGTGGTTTAGACGAAACGATCCGAGAAGTGTTCTTGGATCATGTGGTTTCGTCGTATAAAATTTTTTAAATTCCGCTGCACCGAGCAACTAGTCCGACTAGTCGCTCCTCGTCGTATTCGATACGACGCTCACGTTTCCGTGATGCGCTTGAGGATCTAACCATATCCTTCACAGGCGTCATAAATGTACACTAACATGCCATGAAGTAGGTACATGGGTCAAAATCTCCTCAACAAGGTTATTCTTTACTATTGTAATCATGTATTTCTTTGGCACCATATGTAAAGGACTGACCCACTTGGAATCTGGTGTAGGATAAATAAAGCCAATATGACACCATTTTATGATCTCTTTCATGGCAACATCCCGGAGAATTCGGTTGAGACGTTGCTGGCACTCACGGAGGTTTGCTATCATCCTCTAAGTAGATATGATGCGAGTACAAAGCTGGACTATTCCAATGGAGATTTGAAATATTCCATCCAATATCCTGCATTTTCTCTTAAGAACCTCTAGCACGCGAGATTTTTATTCGTTGGTCAACTACAAGCTGAGGATGATCGGACACATTTGGGGGGGACCCGCAAGGAAGGCATACTTCAACATTGATGGCACTACCATAAGCTCCCGTAGGGTTTGAACCAACTCTGTGATAACCTCTGTAACTTCACTGGTAGACGATATCTAATATGCAATGTGTGTATTGTCTACCTTGGCTAGTATGGGCTCACCAAGTAAAACCTTAGAAAGCTCTGCGGCGAATAATCTCTACTCGAAAATGAATGGCTTATCAGGCTATTCAGAATCCTGAACAAAGTTCTCAAAAATCTTAGTAGGAGGTATCTCATCAGTAATCTCAGAAAAGGAATGTGTCTCATGAATCTCAAAATGTACCTCCAATATCTCATATTGATCCCCATAAATCAGATCCAACCATCCATCAACAAATAACTAAGATGAATGTCTAGGAGACACAGAATCGTGTGCGTCGGCTCTCCTAAGAAAGATGCCCTCACTCATTGGGCCCCTCACAAGCAAGGGGAACACAAGAATGTGTAAAAGACACATTTATGAAAATATGAGCAAAAATAATATGAAAATAAATACAGTGAACATAGGCAAGAAATTAATGAGGTGGATATAAAAAATATAGGGATAAATAAATAAATGAAATAAATGACAATAGTAAAGAATATATGATAAAATATAGACATATTAAGAGAAGGAAAACCAAGTATAAACAATCAAGAATAACATGTCAAGAGAAAAACCTAACTAACCTTGTCGTGCCTCCCCGGCAACGATGCCATTTGTTGAAAGGAGATTTTCTGGTTTTAATTAATGAGATTTATATGTATAGTCATTTCAACCCTAAAAATCCCTCAACAAAAAATTTATTGATTGTCAAGACAAAATAAAATAAGAAAATTTAGCAAGAGAACTTTATTAATTAATATACATGTATAGCGTACAAGGTTGAACTCAGTGAGGCTTCAAAAATCTCGAGGATTGTTCGATTCGATGAAAATCAACGAAAAGAAACAAGAGAAATTTATGAACACTAGTCTTTATTTTTGTGTTTTTTATTTTTTTATATCTTTTATGGAGTTTGATTTTTTTTATTTTTTTTGGGTTTTTAATTTATAGTTTTTATGAATTTTAATTTTGCAATTTTTTACTTTTAAATAATTGAAATAAAAATGAATAGAAGAAATGAATAAAGAAGATAAAGAAAAATGCATTTTTGGATTTTTACAAAGTGGCAAAAAAACAAAGAAAATTCACATAAATTAATTTTTGAGTTTATGAAAATTTTTCAATGTTTTTGTGATTTTTCTAGAGTTTTTCTAAATTTTTAAAGACTTTAAATAAATCAAAAATAGAAAATAACACAAACATAATTAAATGTTGTTGTTTTTAGATTTTTAAAATAACTAATAAACTCAAAAATAGATGAAATATACACAGAATGATAGATGATTTTTATATTTTCTTCAAAGGTGTTTTATTTTTTTGGACTTTTTCTGAGAGTCTATGATTTTTTATGGTTTTAAATGTTTTATGAATTTTTAAGTTTTAATGAAGAATAAATATGCAAAAATGGTACATATATTAAAAGAAATGGGAAATCGTAATTCTTTTTAGAATCTTTGGCAAAAATTTATATTTTTTTACTGATTTTCAAAATCAAACAAGGAGTTTTTATGGAATTTTTGAATTATTAAAAATTATAGAAATGCAATATAAAAAATATGGATGAAAGATCTATGTAACAAGAAGCTAAAATATTTTTTTGTAGAATTTTAATGATATTTCGCTAATTTTTATATGATTTTTAGAATGCAAATTAATGAGAAGACTCTCAAGTGTATGAATATAATTACTTAATGTTATTAGACTGAATGATAACACGTATAAAAATTCGGGGTAGAATTTAAAAAATATCCACAAAAACGCAAGTTGTTTCGCATGCACCTTGTTGGACAAGACCTGCAAGTAATTTTAATAATCTCAATGTCCAAATAATAACTAAAAAAACAGACCTTTTCTTTTAAGTAAACCAAAAGATCATGAGCGATGCATGCTTGCAGTTTGAATGGGAAAAAAATTACAACTAAAATATATACTAGGGGCAGAAGCGCAAATATTCAATAAATTACATGCAGACATGTGTCCTTGCAAGACTTGTTTGTAAAAAAATTAAAGTAGAGGCTCGAGTAAAATTTTATGCTTTAAATACGTGGCATGTCAGATGGGCGTAATGCTCTATGGATCTAATCTAGTGAAATTGAAGTAGACTCAAGCAGCTTGGATCAGATATGGAGCATCGATCCACAGATCAACTTTGGGGCACAATGAATTGCTGTTATGAAATCTGGAGCAGTTGTTCTTGATTGTATGTTGTTGAGAGGCTCAGGAATAACTGGGAAGAAGGGTGACCCCAACGAACTTCGAGCGAGGAGATCTACTTGTTGCTCACCAAAATCTGCTCCGGAATTATGCTTTGGCATTATGCAATGATGCTTAACCGATCTGATGGATCCACAGTAGACAAGACTAACAAAATAACGATCTGGAGGTCTGGGAGGATTCATCATCAAATGGACCTTGACCTCGTTCTTTTAGCTTTATCAGGAGCTCCTTAGCCCTGCAATGTTATGATACTACTCGGAGGATCTCCCTGAGCCCTTATATTAGCCGGGAAATAGTATTAATGATGAGGGAATGAATGCTCAAGTGAAGGTGGTTGGAAGAGGAGTTGATCCTCAGTTCAAGAGCGATTTGAGGATGAACAAATGTGATAGGAGATGGAGAAGGTCAGGGAAAACATTTGTGCGTCATCAAAATAGGTTGAAGGTTATCGGAACTCCTTCGATCATGCGGATCGGAGGTAGAACAAATAGGTTTGATCAAAGCGCTATACTAGAAATAAAAGCGAAAATGAAATGCAAAATCAAAAAGAAATGATCAATGTTACCAAGGATGGAAAGGCGGAGGATATCGGCCTCGATCTGCAGCTGGTGGCAGATAGGCGAAACACGATGAAGGACTCCGACATCATAGTTGGATCATGGTCTTCACTTAATTTCTCGCACTCCTACTCAATGGGAATCAACCCCTGTCACTAGTCGACTCCCCAAAACTCAAGATCGGGCAAAAATTGGGTAAAATCAGATAAAATCTTGTGGCGGTGGTGGGAGGGAAATATTTATAGAGCAGGCTCCGACAGATTTGGAATTTGTAAGTGTTAGCGAATCGAGGTGAATATGGTGGATCTAAGGTGCTAGTTATGGAGAGGAATTAATGAGATAGAATTGTAGAGGAGGAAGTGGGGGTAGTGACTGAGTGAAGCGAGTGAGAAAATGGGTGAAGAAGTGGCTGACGAATGGAAGTGTGTGCGGATAACACTGAATGAGCGGCCGACCCAGTTCAACAAACATGGGTCTACTAATTAGAAGGGCGTAGGAAGAAGCGAAAATAGGTTAGACAACAAAACAAGATTAAAAATAAGTAATAAATCAAGAAAAAAAATAAAGATGAGTTTAAAATAAAATATAAAATATATATAAAATGTTAGTAATTTAAGTTACTTTTTTTGGTGATTTTTAATTAATTAAATAATGTTTATAGAAGGATTAAAATAAATATAAGTTTTTATTTATAGATAGGTATTCCTATATATACAAGGATTTAATTTCTAATTAATTATTTATACAGATATAAACGTAATTTAATACTTTATTCGTTTACAATATTTTACTAAGCTTTTAATGAAATTGTTATTTGATTTTTAAGAATTAATTTATTTGGTTAAATAAATAGTTATATGTACATTATATACGAAGTGATACATATACAATATATACATGATTTTATATTGATTTTTTATTTTGTGATGTTTATTTGTATTTTATTTAAGTCAAATATAATATTTACAATTAATTAAAAATACAATATTTACAAATATATACAATAAAATAAATAATTAAATATTGTACCTTGTATATATATGTATTATATACATTAATACCCCAATTAACTACACTTCTCACCTTAACTCCTATTTTTATGAAACCATCAAGTTCTTTAGTATGGAGTACAATGAAAGCGAGTTTAATGAATTTGGAGTTTTGGTGGAGAAGATATTGATCTAGCAAGTTGAGCTTTGTGGTTTTTGGAGATTGATGAAATTTAAACAATATATATTGATTTTTATTGGAATTTTTTTATGATTTACAAAAGTATTTTATTCACAATTTTCAAGAAGAAATATTCTTTATTTAAAAAGAATTTGGTGATAAATAAAATAAGGAAAAGAATGTGTATTATAGAAATTATCATACAGATGATGAACAAATGAAGTAGACGACTGATTTTTGGTGTCTAAGCCTTATAATCCCCTTACTTTATTCCATGTCGATCACGTCAATTCTTTTCCTACTATCGAGGTCGGCGTCAGCATGTATTATTTACATATATATAGATTTATATTCCTATTTTTCCTTTATTTATTTATTTTAGGTTAAAATAGTAATAAATATACAATGTTTACAAAGGAATCAAGGTTTAGTAAAAGAATGAATTTATTGCTATTTACACGTGTTTTATAAGGGTTTTTAAGCTAAAATAAATAAATAAAGTTGATGAAATGCACATTCATCAAGATGCAGCCTTAAGGATTAAAGCAAAAAAAATCCTAGACTTGTGCCTTACGTACATGTGCGTCAACTTTTGGTGCATGGTTTCAACTGTTAGCACTTGCCTATGACCATAAAGAGCCGATTTGGTGTACTCATACCTTACAGATCACTTTGGGCCTGATATAACCTGGCAGCCCGAGTAGATTGTACCACTGTTTGGGGGACTACGATTGTGTGTTATGGTGACAAGGCGAGACCCTCTGTGAGTTTGCTTAATAAATGATTGATCAAAAAAATAAAATTGAAAGGATAAAAGATCGAACTCTTAAGGTCTCCACTGTGTGAAGTTGGTGAATCTAGTGTTTGTATTGTGTTTGTATTTGTGGTGTGCGTTATTCCGCATCTTATATGCCTTCACACTCATGTTCTTGACATGACATTATATTATCTCCTGTACTTCTTTTTGACATCGAAGATGATGCCTAGACAGATTATGCGCTCAGACTCCGTGAGATTTCGACCTTCCAACGTCCGTCGTATGTCTTCACATAATCGAGATGACAATCTTCCCAAGTCGGTCCCACCTATTCTTGAGGTATGTCTGACCCAGACTCCCTCTCCTCCCAGCTCTTCAGTTGAGGCAGACCCACACCTCAATTTATCGTATATTTCTCCAACATGGTTTTCACAGAGTTCTTATGAGACTTTTTCCTTCCAAGAGGATTCGAGAATCATGGCTAGAGGGAAGGGACCAGTTGAGGAAAGAGCCATTGAGGAGAAACCGACTGATGAGAGACGTATTGAAGGGAGACCTGATTTAGCTTCAGATATTACCGATGGAATTCTAGACATCTTAGAGATCTGTATAAAGTCAAGGATGATCTTAGAGTTGAGATCACTACGCTGTGAGAAAGACCGGGTAACCCACCACAACCTGTGGTGGTTTCCGCGACTTTACGAGATGAGTATGACCTAGGAGCTAGGATAATATACCATTGGATTCGGTTAACACCGAGTCATGTGTCATACGAGTTGAGACCGTCCTTTATTTCTTTGCTTCCAAAGTACTATGTGAATGCTTCAGAGGAACTGTTTATCTTTCTATAGCAACTCGAGATGATATGTGGTACGACTAGCTATCCAGGTGTAATGCAGGAGGATATGCGCCATGAGGCCTTCCTCTTCGCCTTACTTGATAAGGCACTTTACTAGTTGAGACACATAGGGAGGGAGATTTATACATGGGATGATATTCCACATTCCTGCATAAATATTTTCCTCTGCTATGGACAAATATGATGAGAAGTCAGATCTCCAATTTTACACAGTTATCACATTAGTCATTCCATGAGGCATGGGTTAGATTCAAGGATTTGACAGAGAGATGCTCCCGTCAAGAGATACCATTGAATGTCCTTTTACATAATTATTTTGGAGGACTCCAACTGGATTCAAGGTCTTGCGAGCACTGCATGTGGTGACAACTATCTAAATACGGATGTTGAGTCTGTTTGATCCATCTTTGAGGGGATGGCAGAGAATTAACATTTTGTAGACTCCACTCAAGCATTCCAGAAGGGAACACAACCACCAAACCACTAAGAGTATAAAAAGATGTCACATGTTTAAGAGACTGATTCACGATATGACATGGGATTCATTAGTGAGAAGCTGACATAAGTCAACGTGCTTCAGAAGCAAGTTCAGGAATTACGGCCGCATCGAGAGTTGGAGAAGGTGATCAAGTTTTAGCTTCCAGACCAACAGTCTTGCACTCCTTCTTCCACTTCTCAGCCTGTACGGAGATCTTTATCCACTCCTCCCACCCATTAGATACTATATATTCAGAGCGAGTCTATACACTCTATTTAGCCTCAACAAAATGATTGACATGAGTATCCATCAAATGCCAACCCATGTCAGATCACTAGAACTGGAGATGTTGATATTGATTCTCATGCTACTCTTGAGATCAACGGAATCGGTACACTCTTGTTCATACTTCACCACACTTTACTCCTCAAAGTGTAAATCACTTTCAGTAGCAACATAGTCATATGTAGTATGGACGTCCATATTTCCAGCAACGCTAGCTTTACACGTAGAAGCAGTCTCACCAGCATGACTATCAAATACCACATACACATCAGTATCATGTTATAGATTCAAAGCCTTATCAGTTCCAACAGCAGCAACATTTTTCCTTTATACCAAAGAGATCTCCTTAGCCTTACACACCACAACAGCACACTCCCAAGCAGGAGAGAGTAGACAACCGAGGACACCACACCGAGTCTGAGATATCTTCACATGCCCTATAACTGAATCAGATCATGGACATATTGAGCACACTCCATACAACACATAGGACAAAGATGGAGCGGGTTAACCATAGACTGGATGAGTTAGTCGCACCCAAGACCACTCTCCATGCACAACCTCAGATGAATACTAACAACAAGAGGAGGAATTCAGATCATGTAGACACCACTACAGGTACGATCTCCTTTACTGAATTTTTATCTAACTTCATTCGTTTCAAGAGTGATAGATCACCATGAGCTCCTGATCATGAGAAGGAGAGGACAAATGGTGAGGAGTGAGAGTCGATCCATGATGATAATGAACATACATATTATGATGCTGAGGGGGAGGACCACCATGACGAGGATGAGTACGATGTTCATCACTATGATCATAGAGAGGGGAGTGATGCAAAGATAGTTGACAGGGGCACATGCAAGTCAGATGATGATATCATGCCGTACCATACATATGCATTGATGTCTGTAATCACTGTAAGAAGTCAGGGGACTGGAAGAGCAATTGTCCTATTTTCCAGAAGTCGGACGATAAAGGTAATGCCCCAGCAGATATGAAATCTACTTTCACCATAGAAACAAGTTATCTCGTTGGAAGAGAAGGAAGTTGGGTTATAGATTCTGGTGCTTATGTTCATGTATGCAATTTATTGCATCTATTTCAGGAAACTAAGCGTCTATATGAAGGGGAGATAGTCATCCAGATGGGATCTGATGCAAGTGTTGCAGTAGTAGCCGTAGAGACCTGGCGACTATAGTTATATAGTGGAAGAGTCTTGGTACTTAAAGAATGTCTTTAGGTACCTGAAGTTCGAAGGAATTTAATGCATGTACCTAAGCTTGTTAAAAGTGGATATTCATTCCTTCTCTGTTATGAACTAGTCATATGTAATTATGATAAACATATTACAAATGGTGTTTTGACTTCTGGTGGACTCTATGAAATTTGCATTGATGAACATGTAATCAATGTTGCTTCCACTAATAAAACCTCTCAAAGATTCAGGGAGGATGGAAATCATTCAAACATGATTTCGCATCAAAGGCTAGGTCATTTATCTGTTGATAGGATAAATATATTTATAAAGAATGGAAATCATTCACACATGATTTTCTGTAGGTCCAATCATTGCCTACATGCGAACATTGTATTTGAAGTAAAATAACTAGCATACCTTTTTGTAACAAGGTTACACGATGCGAAAGAATTCTTAACCTAATACATACCAATGTATGTGGTTCCTTCAGTCCCGTGACTCAAAATCAATATTAATATTTTTTGATGTTTATTGATGACCATTAAGATACGGGTTTATCCTAATGCTACGTCATAAATTTGAAACCTTTGAAAAGTTCAGAGTGTTCAAGGCTTTGGTAGAGAACCAAATCGATAGGTAGATTAAACGGATTTGATCTGGCTGAGGTGGCGAGTATCTCTCAGATGAATTCAAGAAATACCTTAAAGAGAATGGAATTGTCTCCGGTCTCACTCCTCCTGGAACGCCCCAACTTAATGGTGTTGTTGAAAGATGCAACAAGATTATCATGGATATTGTCCATTCAAAGATGAGCAAAGCACATTTACCACTTAGTTTATAGGTATATGAAGTAGAGACTACAATATATATCCTAAATAATATTCCTAGTAGGTTTGTAACTAAGACTCCTCATGAGCTCGGGTATGGAACCAAACCCAGTGTTAAACACTTGAGAGTTTGGGGTTGTTTGGTTCATGTGAAGAACATGGATGCAAGTAAGCTAAAATCTCGCACACGAGAGTGCTACTTCATTGGGTATGTTTAGGATGGTGTTGGATATCAGCTTTATGACCCTAAGACCCAAAATGATTTTGTCTCTAGGGATGTGAAATTTATGGAGGATGACTTCCTCAATGGTCAAGAAAAAATTGAAGTTGGGGAACTCATTGTATCCACTAAGGATTTTGAGTTTCATGAACAAGGAATTGAAGAGATAAGAAAAGATGAAACACCCATACCTCTTCGAAGTATTTTGATGGCGGTTGACCCACCTGAAAGATATGGATTCCATGCGGCAGGTGAAACTGACAATGATCCCACTTCATTTGATGATGCACTCACGGATCATGACATGGATCGATGGATTCTAGCAATGAAGTCAGAGATTGACTCCATGCATAAGAATGGTCTATGGACCCTAGAGAATCCACATGATGGGGTAAAACACATTGGGTGTAAATGGATCTTCAAGAAAAGGAGGGGACCTTATGGGAAAGTACAGACTTTCAAGGCACGACTCGTAGCCTAAGGCTACATATAGAGAGAAGGAATTGACTATGATGAGATGTTCTCTCCTGTGGCTATGCTTAAGTTCATCAGGATACTGCTAGATATAGCTGCATCTCTTGACTACGACATCTTGCAGATGGATGTCAAGAAAACATTCCTCAATAGATACCTCAAGGAGGTTATCTATATGGAGCATCCCCAGGGCTTCATTACCGAGGAAGCTAAAGTATGCAAGCTGAAGAAATCCATCTACGATCTCAAACAAGCTTCTTGTAGTTGGATCATAAGATTTGGCAAAAACATAAAATGTTATGATTTTGTGCAGAATCCTGACGAACCTTGTGTGTACAAGAAGCTTAGTGGGAGCACCATTGTGTTCATCATGCTTTGCGTAGATGACATCCTTATCATTAGGAATGATACAAGGATGATGACCAGTGTTAAGATTTGGTTCTCCCATTCCTTCGAGATGAAAGATCATGGAGAAGCCTCTTAGATCTTGGGTCTGAAGTTGTTCATAAATTGAGAAAAGAGGATATTAGGAATATCACAATATGGGTACATTAAGAAAATTCTTGAATGTTTCCCTATGGATAGTTCCAAGAAAAGTTTCCTCACTTTAAGACATGGTATACACCTATCTAAAGGGATGGTTCCTCAAACTATTTAGTAAAAGAAAGCCATGGATGGATAGCCCTATGCACCAGTTGTAGGAAGCTAAATGTACGTCATGATGTGTACAAAGCCAGATATCTTCCATGTAGCGGGAGTGGTAAATCGTTACCAGTCTTGCTATGGAGAACAACACTAGAATGCAGTGAAGAACATTTTGAAGTATCTAAGATGGACACAAGATTACATCTTGGTTTATGGATATGGTGATATCCAAATCTTGGGATACACAGATTCAGACTTCCAATCGTATATTGATGATCGAAAGTCGACATTAGGTTTTGTGTTCTTGTTGAATGGTGGTGCTATGAAATGGAGGCGCAATAAGTAGGACATTACAAGAAGTTCAACAACAAAAGCCGAAGATATTGCCGCATCAGATGATGCAAAGGAGGCGGTGGTTGCGCACATTCATCTTGGAACTTGGCGCAGTTTCCCCTAATGATTCTGACTCGCTACTCTTCGATAACACATGAGCCATTGCCCAAGCGACGGAACCAAATGGCATCAAAAGAGCAAACACTTGGAAAGGAAATACAACATCATTATGGATTTCAATAGCATGGTGACATCATCATCAACAAGGTGGCATCTGCCGACAATGTTCATTATCCTCTCACCAAACATTTGACACAGAAGGTTTTTGACCAACATGTAATGAGTATGGGTTTAAGTATTGTACCTGAATGGTTCTGAGGGCTGGTGGGAGATAGTTAACCATGTGAGCCCGCCGCAAACCATTCCTATAAAAAGTGTTATTGTAATATTTGATTTATCAATAAATGTTATTGATTTTTTCACTCTATATCTGAGATTAAATGAATGGATTCACTATAAGGCACATCCGTACAATTAGGGTTATTTACCATGGCCATCTTAATGATCATACAATTGTTGATTGAATAATTGAATCAGGGAGGATGGTGCTTGGGTGAATATCTGAGTTAGATTGAGGACTCATCAAGCACCGTCAAATGATTGTTAAGAGATTATATCTAGCCTGAGTAGGAGATGGCAATCCTTTCTCATTAGGTTTATATCTGACCGACCTCTTGATACAGGTCCTCTGTATGCGAATATATATTAGAATTTTCCAGATTAGTTAGGTCAAAGAGTTGACTTAACGAGATTGAGATAACCAAAGTCCTATGTCGTATGTTGTCACGATATAGGCACACATCCTCTGACCAGAGATAGATGTGTTATTATAGGTCTAAATATGTACATTTGGCAGACCAATAGGTTCATGACCAAACAAAGGTCTATACACCGGCAAGCTGGTGTGCATATGAGGGCATACGAGTAACAAGATATCTCAAAGGGATCATACATGTTCACATGTAAACCGGATGACATGAGCTCACTCATGAGGTATTGGGATCTATCAAATTCCATGCATGGTTGTTGTGCTTTGAAAGTTTGATACGAATGTGAAGGTATGATATATGCTTTTGGAAAGCATATTATCGATACCAACACCCAATGACCAAGAATGAGAAACTTGATGACGAAACCCTAAAAATGACAATGTGAAATTGATCTTTATCTTTTAGTGTTGGACATTGATCTGAATGAGATTCAGATGCAATGAGAAGATTAGATTTACGGCCTTTATTAAATGAAGCATCTAGGAGAGGTCCATGAGATCTATATTTGAGATGTGATCTCAATATCCAAGTCACTATACATGGAATGCGCAATCGACATGTCCTTATCTCTATGTATCTGCGGAGAAAGCGCATTATTCTTGAAAGAGTTCAAGAATAGTTCCATTGTTGAATTATATCAAAGCATTGAGAAATGGATTATTAATATGATTTAATTATCATGAATAATATGAAATTGATTCGTATTATTTTGATGCATGAGAATGATTATCTAATATAATTAAATGTGATTTAATTATTATATTTATGAATTATGTGGAAATTACTATCCAATTATTCATATATATCATCAATGTGACTTTAGTATATCAGAGAGAGAGTAATTGTGATTTTTATTCGTTGATTAATTATTGATGTGAATTGGATTCATATTGGATGATTAATTGAAAATTAAATTACATTTTGTTTTGGGTTGTGAATGTGATTTACATAATTCCAATGGCATGATTGCAATTTTCAAAATATAATTATGAATTATTTTGTGTGATAATCTTGGAAATTTCATGTGAAAATATAATCTCATGAATTGGAATGAGATTGACGCATTCAAAGTCAAGAGGGTGGACGACCACATTGTCCTAAAGGGACTTGGTGGTCGTCCCTCCCTTTTTAGGAATTAGGAAATATCTTCCTCCATTTTCTCCAAGATTAAATGACTTAATATCGAAATTAAATATATTGATTTATCAATCCACGCCGACCATTGATTCTCAACAAACTTTCTTTAATTCATCTATAAAAGTCCTAAATTCGACCATTAACAAGCAACTTTCTCCTAACTAACTCCAGATTCAGACCACCTGACCGAGACACCAACTTCCTCTCGTGATTCCGGCAAAAGTTGGTGGTGACAGCAATGAAGGCCGCTCCTACGTGGAAGGTGGACCATTAGAGGAGAGTTCACGGGTGGCCAACCATCATGTATTGCCACCGCCATGCGCGTCCAGCTCCGAGAAGGCGCCTCGTCGAGCAACTACATGTAGAGTCATATACTCTGTTATCCTACGTAATTCATCCATTTTACTATTTAATTTCTTAATTCTCGTTCCATGTTTAGCATATTTAAGTGTGTAATTAGAGACTTTAAGCATCCCTCTTAAACCCATACCCAATCCATCCTTCAATTATGACTGGCATTCTTTCCAAACCGCTTCCCATTTCTCCCATTTTCACGTTTATTCTATTTTCTTGAAACAAATATTAGATCTACAAATATTTAATTCCTTGGTCGATTCTTGCATGAATCGAGCATGCTAACCTTCATTTTCTGGTCCTTTTCCTAGCTGGAGCATAGAACTTCCCATCTAGAGCATATTCCTCGAAGAGGGATCAATTCAAGATGTTCTCCTTACATCAGACAGTCACCATCGAACCACCATATTCGTCGAGGTCTAGTAGGGACATTCCTCTGCCACAGAGTCGCTCAACTGCAGGCGAGCTCGAGGGCTGTAGGAGACACCGCACTAGCCCTACTGGAGGCCAAAGCACTCAGTCGGTCGCCGGAGATAAAGAGGATATGAAGGCGTCGCCACATACCGCTTCAAATTGGGGAAGAACATCAACAGTCCGACGGTATAGGTTGCTGACGCATGTCAGAATTGGTCGGTTCAAATCATGCTAGAGCAATTAATTTTGGCCACTCAAATGAAAGGGTCCAACATTTGCGTTATAAGTCCAGCTACATTCCAGAATTCCAAGCCACTCCAGAGTTTTCTGATATTTGCATTTAGGTCGCCAAGTAGGGACCTAAATACAAATCTTTTAATTTTTCTTTCATTTCAGTCCCCGCCAGGGACCATTTTCTAACAGAATTTCAATTATTTTTCTTGCACTACTTATACCCCTGAACTATAGGGTATTTTTGGACCTTATTTTGGTTGTATTTTTTTACCAAACTTTCTAAGGTGTTTACGCAACTACCATAGCGACGTTTCTTGCTATTTTTTGTTGATTTTCATCGCATATTTTTTTCCTGTTATTTTTTGTAAAGTTGTGCTAGTTTTGAGTGTTTTCTTGTTCTTTATTGTATTTTCAAGAAGAGAATAAAATCACAAAATTCATACCTTCCCCGAAAGATGTAGTAAAGGTATTCTACCTACTTGAGTTTGACCTAGGGTAACTTACCTGGATAAAAATTAGTTTAAATAAAAAAATAGGAGAGAAGCCAACTCGTTTCTTTTTCTCTCTCTCTTATTTTACCCTGATTCTATTTGTTCAATTTATTTTTCGCTGAGCAGTTTTCTAAAACTGACATCCCTTAACTGCTAGTGAAATTTGGGTTATCAAAATGGCACCGTTGTCAAGGAGGCATTAGCTTTACTTCAGTTTTTCGACAACATTTCGAGATCTTTCGATCTTCTAGATTTTACGGTTTTATGATTTCTTTTCAGTTTTTATTTAATTTCTTTTTACATTTTTTTGATTTCCTTCGTCTTTTATGGTTTCACTAATTTGTTTTATTTTTTATGGTTTTTTGCTTTTATTTCCATGACTTTTTGTCTGTTTTTCTAACGAAGTTTTGTAGGGCCTGCAGGATCAGCTGGCTTCTTCGGAAGCCATGTCAGTTGAAAGTGCAGAGCCCAACCCTTTCTATCATGGGTTAGTTGGAGAGGAGCAAAAATTAGTTAGCATTTTCTTGTAATATTTTTGTAAAAAAAGTTAATTAAGGGCACTTTTACGTTTTTATGTTTTGTAGAAGGGACCAAGTAAAGGCATCCCGACTTGTAACTCTCTCCCCCTATCTCGGGGTCTGCTTCACCAACTGTCATGCACTCGGGAGAGTAGGGCACCCACCGGGGGTTTCTCACATCATCATTTTTCCGCGGTTTTTTTGGGGCTAGGTGCTTGTTTAGGGTTTTTCTTTTTATTTTCTTTACTTGCACCTTCATAATTAGTTTTAGGACTCGCGACCTATGTGCATGTTTATTTAGCATAAAAACAGAAAAAATCGTAGCCGTGTTTCAAAATACCAAAAAAGGAGATAATAAAAAATAATATCGAAACTACTTAAATATTTGACGTATAACTGACATAAAGGATCATTTGATTTGGGAGAGCAGCCCCCACACATGTATCGTAGGTACACTTTCCAGATCTGTGAATGAGGGACGGAACTTAAGGTCAGAACCAGAGTTCGGGTTTCTCTCAGGATACTACTTAGTACGTACGTTTAATCATTGTTCCTCAGTGGGGACTCTCAGGTAGCAGGAAATGGTCTGAGTTCTTTATGAGAGTGGGTGGTTAAGAGTATACCGCAATAGCAAGGTCCTCAAGTAACATGAGTAATCAGAAATCTTCTGTACTTACTCACTCCCATACTGGCTGAGAATAAGTGATTTCCTATAAGGACATGGGACTGTGTTTCAGGGAAATTTTAGAAACCTATCTACTCGCAATAATCTGTTATATGACCTATCTTCCAAAATAACCCTAAAACGGACATGATAAACGATCAAACTTTTACAATCATAACTGAGTTATGTTGGTGAATCTGGGGTTGCTTTGTGTTTGCTTGCGAGGCATTTATTACCACATCTTATATGCCTTCACCCTCGATCTCTTGATTTCACATCGTGATCTCCCGTTAACAACTTGACATCAAAGATGAGGACTCGACAGCTTTTTCACTCAGGCTCTATGAGATTTCAACGATCCACCATCTGTTGTACTTCTTCACAGACTCGGGATGACCCTCTTCCCGAGTCGGTACCATATAATCACGAGGAGAGTCAGACCTAGACTCCCTCGCCTCCCCGCCCTTCTTTTGATGCAGACCCCCGCCTCAAATTATCATCTATTTCTCTTACACATTTTTCACTTAGCTCTTATGAGACGTTTTCCTTCACAGAAGATTCGATGAAAAGGGCTCGCGGGAAGGGACCAATCAAGGACCGACCGGCTGAGGAGCAGAATACAGATGGAAGAACAGATCCAGCCGCAGACAATACCTCGTGTATTCTAGACACGCTACAATAGGTGAAATTACATATCAGAGATCCATTTAGAGTCCAGAACGAGCTGCGAGAATAGATCATCGCGCTAAGAGAAGGAGTCGGGAATCCATCACCGCCTATTGTGGTTATCGCAACACTAAGAGACGAGTATGACCCTGGAGCCAGGACACTACATTATTGGATTCTGTTACCACAAAACCAAGGGCCATATGAGCTATGGCCATACTACAGAAGGCCAATCGCATCAAATCCTTCCCCGTCACCTTAACATATAAGGCGTTCTACTGTCTTCGTCACTTGGGGAGGGAGACCTCAACGTCGGACAACCTAAAGTCCACATTCCTGTGTAAATATTTTCCTCTAGGACAGATGAATGAAATGAGGAGCCAGATCTCAAATTTCACGTAATTTACGAATGAATCATTCCAAGAGGCGTGAGATCGTTTCAAGGACCTTACTGAGAGACGTCCTCATCATGAGATACCTTTGAAGGTGCTCGTTCGGAATTCATTCGAAGGACTCCACTCGGATGTTCAGGGCCTTGTGAGCACTGCATGTGGCGATAGTTATCTGAATAAGGAAGTTGAGTATATTTGGTCCATCTTTAAGAGGATGGCAGAGAACTCGCGAGTCGTTGGCTCTACTTGGGCATCCCATAAGACCTCGTAGCCACAACATCACCGAGAGCATCAAAAGGTGGCGAACATATTAAATTCTGAATCAAATACCAACATGGGATTCATTAACGATAAATTGACGTTAGTAGATGTGATTCAAAAGCAAGTTTAGGATCTGCAGCCACTACGAGAGTTGGAGAAACTCTCATCACTTCCTCAACTGTTGAGCGATCTGACGAAGAAAGTGACAGACTTGCAGCTTCAGTACAGGTAGTCTCACGCTTCTTTGACTTCTCAACCTATCCGGAGAACTTTACCCGCTCCTCCCACTTGACAGATTTATTTTATCTAGAATGGGCTAGTTCAGTCGATTGAGACTCTACACACATATTCGCATGAGGAACCATCCTATGCCAACTCAAGCCAGAATACAAGCACTTGAGACACTAATGTCGAGTCTCAAGCCACTCTTCAGATCAACGGGATATGGTACGCTCCGATTCAACCATCATCACATTTTACCTATGAGAGTGTACACCACCAGCAAAAGCAACAACATTAAAACCATCTGCAGCATAGACGTTCGCAATTTCAGCACCGACAACATTACACGTCGTAGCAATCTCAGCAGTACGCCTATCAGAGACCACATTCTTTTCACCAACCCACTTCGCATTCACAGCCATACCATTACTAGCCGCAACTTCAGTATTCATAAAAACCTAAGAGATCTTTTCAGTCGTACACTCTATAGTAGCATGCTCCGAGGTAGGAGAGAATAGAGAGCCAAGTTTATCGCAACGAGCCAGAGATATCTTCGCAAGCCCTGACACTGAATCAGATAATGGACATGTTGAGAACGCTCTAGTCCGCACACAAGACCGAGATGAAGCGTGTTAACCATCATCTGGATGAGCTAACCACGCCCAAGACCACTATTCCAACCTAGCCTCAAATAAACCCGAATAACATATGAGGCACCCAGATCAGGTAGACAACATGATAGGTATGATATATTTTCCTGAATTAATATCTAACTTCATTCATCTTAGGAGCGGTAGATCACCATGAGCATCTAATCGGTAAGAGGGCACTAGATGAAGAGCGAGAGCCGAGCCATGATACACATACTAATGCTGTGGAGGAGGAGCGCAATGATGATGAGCTTTAACATGACGATCAGAGTGACGTAGGCGAAACAAAAGATGATAATACGCCAGAACATGTAGACACTCCCGAAGTTAATGTTTCTTTTCCTGTTTTAGATAGTTTTGTAGACAATTTTGAGACTCTCGATGTACATGTTGATCCTGATTTTAATAAAAAAAGATTTTGTTGTACTTGAGCTTGTTCCTTTTTCCTACATTTTGTATGGAAAAGGACAGAAAAAACCAAAAACATTGTTGTGTCTCTGCAGACTGATTGATTAATAAAAGATCACATCTTTCTGAAGATTCCACTCCATGTTGCCTTGATCACTTCCCAACGCTCAAGCAACAACTAAAGAATAGATGTACAACACGTAGGAAGAAGAAATCATGTTCAGAGAAGCATATCTTGACCAAGGCCACCTCCTTTGTTATTCAGAACAGATTACCGATGAAGAAGAAGAAGGATTCAGGAGCACATTATGTCATATGCGAGATTTTGAAAGCTATATTCAATCGCACTCTATTAGATAACGGTTCCTCTATCACTCTCTTGCCTTCATGTTTACTTGACAAACTCGAGTTAGGCCCTCTTTACAAATCCCACTCGATCCTTTAGTTTGCTGATAGATATGTAAAGAGACCTAGGGGTATTTTGAGGAATGTTATTATGACCGTGCATGGCTTACAATTCCCAGTGGACTTTGCTATCTTGGACATGGATTGCACTTCAAAGTTACACCTTACACCGATTATTCTCGGGAGGTCTTTCTTGGAGACCACAAAGGCCCTCATTGATTATTATACAGTGAAGGTATCTTTTTGTGTTGAGGGTGAAATCGTACATATAGAGATGGTGAGAGAATCACATGCAACCAATGATGTGTGTACAGCTAGTTCAGATGCCTTGAGTTCTTTAGACACATGTGATTACTTGGATGAGGTTCAATTCAATGACCTTGAGAGGTATCAAGTAGAGACCCAAGATATCCTAGAAGAGGATGGGTCCGGGATGGGTCCGAGACCATAGTTGGTATTTCTTCTAATGGTACATTGTACTTCAATGTGGACGGTGACAATTACATGGAGCAGAGAACTGATGATTTTGTTGCAGATATTTTAGAGTCAGAGAACTTACACGATTCCTCCACCTTAGATAATTGAGAGATCGACTTTCATTTAGCTGAGTTACTCTTCTCTAGTCATTCTGAGGATAAGCATAATAAAGAGTTTGATGATGTTTTAGACAACTTCTGTAGTCCGACTCTATAACATATTTAGATGGTTGATAACCATAACGAAAATAGTTCTACCATCAATATAGATCCCATCACACAATCAGATGATGCTATAGCAGAACTAGATCTTTCCATGCCATAACTGAAGACCTTGCCACCAAACATGAAACACGCTTTCCTTGTGGGTCCACACGGATAGTTTTCAGTCATTATCAGTGCATATTTAATCGAAGAACAAGAATCTCGTATGATGGAGATTCTTGAAAGAAACGACAAGGCTATTGGGTGGACTATATCCGATCTCTATGAGATAAATCCTTCCCTGTGTTCTCACCATATCTATCTTGATCATGATAGCAGACCTTCCAGAGATTTTCTATGTAGACTGAATCCCATTTAACGTGATGATGTAAAGAAAGAGATAATGAAATGGTGCGACGCAGGGTTTATTTATCCCACCTCAATATCTGAATGTGTTATCCCAATACATGTTATCTTGAAAAAGTCAAGAATTCAAATGGTTAAGAATGGGAGTGGAGAGGAGATTCCAAAGAGAGTAACCATGTCGTGGAGAGTGTGTGTTGATTACAGGACGAAGAAGGACCACTTTCTCATTGCCTTTTACAGTCCAAGTCATAGGGAGGTTGGCATGGGAGGAATACTTCTGTATCCCTGACGGTTACTCTGGATACAACCAGGTTACAATTTCTCCTTAAGACCAGGAGAAGACTACCTTCACATGTCCCTTTGGCACGTATGCTTTTAGACAGATGCCCTTTGGATTGTGCAATGCCCCCGCTACATTCTAGAGGTGCATGCTTGCCATCATTGCGGACATGGTCGGTGATTTTTTCGAGGTCTTTATGGATGATTTTTTTGGACTACAGTGAGTCCTTTGATGATTGTTTAGCGCACATAGACCAGGTTCTTCAGAAATGCTATGAGGTAGATCTCGTTTTGTCTTGGGAAAAGAGACATTTTATGGTTACAAAAGGGATCATGTTGGGGCATGTCATCTCCAAGCAAGGCATGGAGGTTGACACTGCCAAGGTGTATGTCATCCAGCGTCTCGACCCACCATCAACCATTAAGCAGTTACGGTCTTTTCATTGGCATGTTGGCTTTTACCGACACTTCATTCAGGACTTGTCAAAGATTACCCGACCGTTAACTGAACTATTAGGCAATGACATTGAGCTCTTGCTTGATGATAAATATCTTAGTGTGTTCCTCACATTAAAAGTGATGATCACCAGTGCTCCTATCCTACAACCGCTTGATTGGTCTCTGTCCTTTGAGATCATGACAGATACTTCAGATTTTGTGGTCGGGGTTGTATTAGGACATGGGAGGAATGGACTTCCTATTGCTATTCACTATGCCAGCCGCACTTTAGACGATGCTCAGCACAACTATACAGTGACGGAAGCCTTCTTTCATGGATTCTCTTAGTTTAGGAGTTTAATTTAGACATTAGAGATAAGCCTGGGGTAAAGAACATGGTAGATGATCACCTCTCCCCACCACATATAGAGCAACCTTCAAATGAGTACACGCCAGAAATTGTAGAGACTTTTCCAGACGAGAGCATCTTTTTAGTTACAGAACTTCCATGGTTTACAGACATAGTGAACTTTCTTGTTACACTGAAATGTCCATAGGGTTGGCCAAAAGACCGAGATGATAGGCTAGTGTTTGAGGTACGAGACATCCAATGGGAGGATCTGATTCTTTTTTGTGAGGGATAGGATTGTGTTTACAGTTGATGTATTCCTCAGAAGGAATACAATAGTGTCCTCACTCTATGTCATTCCTTAGAGGCAGGCGGACATCGTTTGGGGAAGAGGACAGTGCATAAGGTAATTTAGAGCGGATTTTGGTGGCCGACTCTTACTAGAGATGCTTGCACATTTGTGAAGAATTGCTCGGCTTGCCAGAGAACTGTTGGGACAATCGATGCTAGAGATGCGATGCCATTGCGACCAGTTATCTTTTGTGAGTTCTTTGACGTGTGGAATAGATTTTGTGGGACTATTTCCATCCAGCAATGACTTTACATTCTTCTCGATGTAGATTATGTGAGTAGATGGTGGAGGCTATACCCACACGAACCGCTGACATCGAGACATTGTGTAGGTTCCTAAAGGAAGATATTATTTCATGGTTCAGTATTCCACGTATTCTCATTTCAAACAGGGGTAGCCATTTCATTAATAAGGAGCTGAAAAAGCTAGTGAAGAATGATGGAATTGATCTTAGAGTAGCTTCTCCTTACAACCTGCAGACGAATGACATGGCTGAAGTCTCAAATAGTGTGGTGAAATCACTTCTTCATAAATTAGTACGACCGGATAGGAAGAACAGGTTACAGCTTCTAGACCAAGTTCTTTGGGCATATCGTACTGCATATAAGACTCCCTTAGGTACTTCATCATTCAGATTAGTTTATGGGAATCCATGCCATTTACCCATAGAGATCTTGAACAAATCTGAATGGACCATCAGAGAAATTTCCTTAGAGATACAAAAAGCATGAGACAAGAGGAAACTAGATTTGAATGAGCTAGCAGAAAATCAAAATCAGGCATAGAGAACACCCTCATTTACAAGGACAAAGTGAAGATGGCATGATAGACATATTCGGCACAAGATCTTTGTCCCAGGGAAGAAGGTATGGTTGTTCAATGCACGATTGAGATTTTTTCCCTACCAAATTGAAAAGCAAGTGGGAAGAATTGTACATAGTAAAAATGGTACATGACAATGGTAATATTTCTATATCAGATGTGTCACCTGGTGCAGAGCAGTTTGTAGTAAATGGGCAGATGCGAAAGCAGTTCATTGAGTCTACTGCTAATCTAGCCCAAGTTGAAGTGATCTACTTTGTACAGGATGCATGACGACTTTTTCACTTCATTTAATCCTGTATCGGGACTTGTGATGCCTTTCGGTTTTTTCCTGGAGTACACTCTTGTATATTATTCGTAGACCACAATCATCACCATTTTTGTTCATCTTATATGCTCATGATACCATATCCTAAGTATGGGGGGACCGATTGCCCGTTGATTCTCTCTTTTCGATTTTTGATCTTTTTACTTTTCTTTTGTAGATCTTCTCATTTACTCTAGTCAATGGTCCCTAATTTTGGCCATACTCTTTGCTATACTTAGGATGCCTTATCCTAAGTATAGGGGGGACCGTGTGATTTCATTGATTTCATTTTTCCATCCTCTTTTGTTCCTTCAGTTGTACATTATTTTCCTCAGTCACCTCATTTTTCTTCTTCACCTATACTTATGATGACCATATCGTAAGTATATGGGATGATTGACTTCAAATCAGTTGTTTTTTTCACCCACTTTTACTTAGCATGAGTTATGTCCTCCTTTTTCTCTTTTGACGCTGTGAAGACATAGCACAAGCTAAGTATAGGGGGTGTATATATTGTACATATATTTTTGTCCATAACTCGTACTTTTATGTATTTTCTATATCTATAAAATCCATTAAAAGTGGGTAAGGATTAATTTAAAATCCATTTAGTTATTTATAAAATCCTTGTAAATAAAATATGCCTAAAATCCTTATTTAAAATTCATTATTAAAATATGTATTTAAAATATATATTTAAAATATGTTTAATACATATTTAAAATCCTATCTATTAAATTATGTGTAAAATTCATGTAATCCTCGTATTGTATATAAAATTGTAATATCTAATAGTTATTTAATACAAATAAAATATGGATAAGTTATTTTGTAGAATTCTTGAATAAAAACTTATTTAAAAAATTTTAAAACTCCATAAAAAATGAAAAATCTAAATTCATAAAATTTACAAAATACTTAAAATCCATAAAAATGAGTAAAATTCAGAAAATTTACTTCACAAAACCTGGTTCCATTTGTAATTGCATTTTCAGAATAAGTTTGATTTCTAGAACTAATGATTGAGAAAAGTCTAAAGGATGGATCTTGATTATGGCCTTTAACTTTCATTGTAAGGAGCCTTGATAGGAACTAGAATTTAGACTCTTCGGGTCTTTGACCTAATTCTTTGGGTTCTATGAGACCATGTTTGGTGTCATTGGTTTAACTATTTGATTTGATATGAAGTCAATTCAAAAGTGCCTAAATAGAACACTTGGTGTCATCCATTTAACTCTTCACCAGAGAACCAATTTTTGACACATGCACTTAGCTCGACTTGCACGGGACTGCGAAGGGCAATCCATCTTGGTTGTATGTTTTCATCCTTGTCTAGTGGCGCTGATGTCTAAAGACGGGAGAGATTGAGGTTGCATTACTTTCTTCAAGTGAGGGAAGGATCTGTAGGCATAATTTTTCCAAGAGCTCATAAAATGGACGGAATGAAAAGTTGCTATATCCGTCGAGGCACAAAAAGATTGATGCAATGCAAGCAACATTACAAAGCCAATTCAAAGAAGAAACCACAAATACAAATACGACCACAATGGTCTGATATTCCACCAAAAAGCATGCACATCTTAGTGAAGACTTACATACACCGACTAGGCTTCACAAGGAGATGCATCTACATTGGTCGCACTCCAGTTCTCTTTGTACTCTCTCTATATCCGATTGTGGGCACAACATGACCTGACCTTAGAAGGGATACCTCCCTCCACGAGGAAAGAGTAGCTGGATGAGGAACCAATGGGGGTTTATTATTTGGACGGGCAGTTTCGTTGCTTCTTTCAAGCAGGAAGAGCTAAAACAGCTCACACACCGTACAGATTGATTTCAAGGTTGATAGAGTTTGTGATATGAATGAGTGGATCTGAACTGGCAGTTGAGGTGAACTTAAACAAGGATTTCTAGAACTTGAGGACTGTTGAGGCTTAAATCCTAACCCTATTTAAGGTTTTGATAAAATGCTTATTTCAGACTCGATCGAGCTTTGCCTTCGACAGTACTCATGAATTGGTTTAGGAAAACAAATTCATTCTTCCCTTTTTTTCCCCTATTCATCAAATAAGTGTTTGCTAAGGGACTAGCAAAGTTTAAGCATAGGGGGTTGATGAATCCATGATTCATGAACATTCTTTCTGCATTTCTGCCGTAAAACCCTTTACAAATACATGTAAATATCTATAAATTTTTACTTTTTAACAAAACCCTATTTATGACTAAAAATATGTTTTTATGCATTGAAAACAAGTAAATAAATAAAAGAATAAAAATAATGGAAATAAAAGAAAGGCAAATTATAGTTATGCATATATGTACCTTGTGACTTATTAAATAAATATAGCTAAATGATATATTTATAACCTAATCCCCAATACCAAGTCAAAATTGATTTGTCGACAAATAAAAAAGTAGGGGGAGATAAGGAAAGAAAACAAATAAAAATATTTAATTCCACACATTACACACTCTTTATTAATTATCCAATAAATACCAAAACTTTAATGGATTTGAATGAATTCATATGAATATATTTTTACCAAACTCTTTTCCTAATTATTTATAAAATTTAGAGAAAAATGTAAAAATAAGTTAAAAATATTAACTTGCATATATACCAAGAAATCCAACTTGTAATTTGTTAGAATCCCAACTTCTGAAAATCATAACTTTCATATACGAACTCCAATTTCACTCTACTCATTTTAAATTCATAAAATAAAATTCCCTAATTAGTGAAGATGATTTCATTAAAATCGGAGTCTGTTTGCAAAAAGTTGTTTTTCGGACCTAACCACAACTAGATTTTTGGGATATTTGTTTTATCAAGAACAAATTATTTATTATTTTAATGATTATATAATTTCTAATTATTTTCTTGATCTTGTATTTTAACCCTAATTTATTTCATATTTTTTTGTTCTTATTTATTATTTTAAATAAATAAAAATCCTTATTTATAGGTAAAATTAAACTACATAACGTCTATCCATATTTATTGATATACTTAAATTAATGTATTAAAATCTGCAAAAATTCATGCATACTTTATTTTATATCCTAATAATTAATAAAATGTACAAATGATATACAATTAATTAATTTATTAAATAAAAAATCCATAACTTATTTATTAGGTATTATTTATACCTATTTAATAATATGATATTTATATTTTGTAACATATTTATTATTTAGTAAAAATAATTATATCATAATTTAGATAAATAATTTTTTACTATTTTCGTTTTTATACTAATTTAAAATATTGTTCTTTACTATTTAATATATATTTTAAAGATTTTATTGATTCCAGTAAACAAGGTGTTGACACATGTCAACACCTGGTGCCTTCTTCTTCAAGAAGGCAGGCTAGTGCTTCTGCTCTAACAACCTATTTTCTCTAATTTCTACCTGTCATCATCCACCCTCTTCGTCCAATCCAAAACCTTCAACTCCTCCTCCGAACAACCACAATCCTCGCTGGACGTTGATTTTAAACAAACTCTCTTCAATTAATCTATAAAAGGTCCTCGATTTGGCAATTAAAAAACAACTTTCTCCTAACTAACTCCAGTTTTGGACCACCTGACCAAGACACTTACTTCCTCTCATGATTCAGGCAAACGTTGGCGGTGACAGCACCCAAGGCCGCTCCCACGTGGAAGGTGGACCATCGGAGGAGAGTTCTAGAGTGGTCAACCACCTTGCATCACTGCTGTTGCATGCGTCTAGCTCCGGGAAGCCGTCCAATCGAGCAACGACCAACAGAGTCATATACTCTGCTATCCCAGGTATTTCATTCATTTTACCATTTAGTTTCTCGATTCTCGTGCCAGGTTTAGCATCTTTAAGGGCATAATTAGATACTTTAAACAACCCCTCTTAAACACATTCATTCCAAATCGCTACCCATTCCTCCCACTTTCACGATCATTTTATTTCTAGAAAACAAATATTAGATATGCAAATCATTGATTCAGTTGCCGATTCTTGCACGAATCGACCATGCAAAGCTTCATTCGCAGGTCCTTTTCCTAGTTGGAGCATAGAACTTATCATATGGAGCATATTCCTCGAACCGGGATCAATTCAGGACATCCTCCCGGAATCTGACAGTTGTTGCCGAACCACCATCTTAGTCGAGGTCTACCAGCTACATTCCTATACCACGGAGCCTCTCAGTCGCAGTCGTGCTTGAGGGGTGTAAGAGTGATGAATCCATGATTCATTAACTTTCTTGTCGCATTTTGTCTTAAAACCCTTAACAAATACATTTAAATGGTCATTAATACCCATCTTTTATAAAAACATCATTCACGAATAAATATTCACTTTTAAGTATTAAAATCATGTAAATATATAAAGAACAAAGAAAAAGAATAGAAGATAGATTAGAGATATGTATATATGTACAATATGACTTAAAAATATAAATATAACTGCAAGGTATATTTATAGCTTAACCCCCGAGACCAAGTCAGCATGGATTGGTCGACAAATTAATAAGTAGGGGGAGATAAGGAAAGAAAACCCTAAAAATAAATTAAGACACACTTCATGTACATCTCATTATTTATCAAATAAATACAAAAATTTAATGACTTTTAGTTAATTCATATGTACATATTTTTCACCAAACTCTTTTCCTAATTATTTCTAAAAATGTATATAAAAATATAGAAATAAGTTAAAAATATTACCCCGTATATATGGCAAGAAATCCAGGTTATAAATTATCAAAATCTCATCTTCCGAACATCATAACTTCATCGTACGAACTCAAATTTCACTCTACTCACTTTTAAAGTTCATAAAATAATATTCTCTAATTAATAAAATGGTTTCGTCAAATTCGGAGTCTGTTTGCAAAAAGTCGGTTTTGGGACCAAATGACAACATGGTTTCAGGGCAATTTATTTTATGTAGAACACATTATTTATAGTTTTATAAATTTTATAATTTCTAATTATTTTCATGATCTTGTAATTTAACCCTAATTTATCAGAGATTTTGAAGCTTATTTATTATTTTAATAAAATTAACAACCCTAAATTATAGGTAAAAATGAACTTGATAACTTATACCTATATTTATTAATATATGTAAATTAATTTATTAAAATCCCTAAAAATTCACACAACCCTTATTTATTATTCTAATAATTAGGAAAATATAAAATTAATTTTAATTATATATTTATTAAATTAAAAATCCAAAACCTACTTATCTATACATATTTGTTAATATAATATTTATATTTCAAATAATATTTATTATTTATATAAAGTAATTATTCCATAAATTATATAATTTAATTATCTTCATTTCTTATTTTTATACCTATTTAAAATAATGTTATTTACTATTTAATATTGAATTTATAAGTAAGTAACTCATCTGACCAACCAGGTGCTGACATTTGTCAGCACCTGGTTCATCTTCTTCAAGAAGGCTGTTAGCCTTTCTGTTCTGACCAGCCATCTTC
Organism: Ottelia alismoides; assembly: GCA_037367405.1. Taxonomy (NCBI): domain Eukaryota; kingdom Viridiplantae; phylum Streptophyta; class Magnoliopsida; order Alismatales; family Hydrocharitaceae; genus Ottelia; species Ottelia alismoides. Next base: position 49,904 of record JAZKJV010010449.1, read on the forward strand.
TACCAATTATCTCGTGCATCTCATAACTCTTCCAGGCGATCTAATCCATTGATTTGCTTCCCCTAACAACCAAGATTCTCGCCAACCCATAGATCTAACGTGGAGCTCACAAAATTCTTCTATAAAAACCTCCAAAGTTCGCAATTCGCAACTAACTCTCCCATAACCACTTCATCCCAAAACAGTGGCCGAGTCCCATCTTCTCCACCTTGCTCCACCTCACTCCGGTGGTGACAGCACCCGAAGGCTACCCAACGTGGAAGAGGGATCATCAGAGGAGAAGTTCCAAGGCTCTCCTTTCGCCTTGCATCATCGCTGCGTACGCGTCAAACTCCGGTGTACCGCCCGTCGAGCCATCATCAGGAGGTCATATACCACAAGTTCACAAGTATCTTCTTCCATCTTAATCATTTTTATTTCTCGATATGTGTGCCATGATTAGTGTGTTTAAGAGCATCATTAGAGAGGTTCATCATCTATCTTAGACGCACACTCAATTCCAACTCTTAAACCCAACTGAATCAAGCTCAATTTCATCCTCCCATTTTTACCATTTACACGTCATTCTTTAATCTGGAATCACATTTGAACTTGCAAATTCATAATTTTCTTGGCTGATTCTTGAGTGAATAGAGCAACAAACCATTCTTTGCATGTCTAATAAAGCAATTGGAGCATCAAAACATCAATTGGAGCTTTCAAATATCTAAGAAATGCAACGATCCATCAATTTCCAAGATAAATGCCAATCGTCGCCAACTTCCCCGTGGAAAATCGGAGAAGATAGTATCCTGGCCAGCGAGCATCAGAAGTTGAAGAACCTCAAGAACACCAGACGTCACAGTCTGGTGACACGTATCACAATTGGACGGTCACGATCGTGCGCAACCATCTATTCTCAGCCGTAAAAGCAAAACGGGGGAATAATTTCATACTAAACCCCACCAGCTTCCAAAGACTTCAGACGCGCCCCAATATTTCTAGAATTTGCATTTAGGTCCCTATGCAGGGGCCTAAATGTAAAACATTTTATTTCTTTCACATTTCAGTCCTTGTTAAGGATTATTTTGCAGACACTTTTCTATCTTTTATTGTGTGTATACCCCTGATCTGTAGGAGAGTCTTGGACGTATTTTTATACTCTTTTCCGTAGATTTTCTTGGGGTAGTTACACAACTACCTCTGCAAGGTTTTCAGTAAATTTTGTGTATTTTTTTCTATCGTGATTTGCTTTGCCGCCAATTGTCTCTGTTTTGATTTGTTTTCGTGTGTTGTTCGAGCCCGTTGCTCGACCTTTTTACCTATTATATAATATCATCTATATTTCACCTATATTCCACCTATTATATCGTAGGTAAAAAGTTTGAAAAAATATCACTTTGAAAAATAATTAAAAAATTGGAAAAATATAAAATCTAATAAAAATCTAAAAAAAGAAAATTCCATATAAAAAAATTATCGTGTTTCCTTGATCGCTCTAAGAAGAGATAAAACAATCATAAATATATTTACTTCTTAAAAAAAAACAAAGTACCCTATTTTGCCTCCTTGAGTTCGACCCAGGCATACTCACCTGGTTAAATAATTAGTGTATGTTTTCTCTAAAATCGAATTCTGTTTGATCGACTAGGATCCTTTTGCGATTTTCTACACCGACAACATTTTCCATTAAAAGCCGCAAACCGATTTCTAAGCGTCACATCAAAATGGCGCTGTCGTCGGAGACCTAAATGTAAAACATTTTATTTTTTTCACAAAACAGTCCCTGCCAAGGACCTTTTTGCAGTATCTTTTGATTCTTTTTCTTGCACTTATACCCCTTACATGTAGGGGAGTTTTGGACCTATTTTTGACATAATTTTTCGTGGTTCTTTTTAGGGTAGTTACGCAACTACTCCAGAAAGTTTTTCATTAATTTTTCGTGTATTTTTGTCATGTTTTTATCGTGTTTTGATTCGTCGTAAATTGTCTCCATTTTGATATGTTTTCGTGTGTTCTTCGAGCCCGTTGCTCGGCCGTTTCACCTACTATATAATATAATCTATATTTTTTCTATATTCACCTAATATATAGTAGGTAAATTGTATGAAAAATACCACTTTGAAAAATAATTACTGTAGGTTTTCTCTAAAATCGAATTTTGTTTGATCGACTAGGATCCTTTTGCGGTTTTCTACACTGACAACACTTTCATTTAAATCCGCAATCGGACTTTCGTCACATCAAAATGGCGCCGTTGTCGTGGAGGTGTTAGTGTATTTTGATTTTTTTACATATTTTGTGATTTTGTTTTCTCTCTTCTTTTTGTTTTGTTTTTCGTAGCTTTTCTTCGATTTTTCGTACGGCTTTTTCTCGACCTGTCTTTCGATTTTCTTTAGCCACTAACTAGTTTTTGCAGGGCCTGCAGGATCAGCATGTTTCTTAGGAAGACGAGTCAGTTGAAAGAGTAGAGGCATATTCCTTCTTTACGAGTCGGCTGCAGAGGGCAGAAATTAAGTAATGTAATTTTGTAAAAGAGAGAGAAAGGGAGAGAGAAGTTGTATTGAACTCTAGTAGAAAGGGTCCACTAAGGACATCCCGACTTGTAATCCCCCCCCCATTTTTTTAGGAGTCTGATTCACCGAATACCGTGTATTCAGGGGATCAAGGCACCCACCGCAGTTTTCTCGCCTTGATGATTTATTCGTGGTTTTCTCGATAGATGATTGCTTAGGTTTTTTATTCTATCTGATTGAGCTTACGTAGTTAATCTTAGGACTTGCAACCTAGGTGCATGATTTTAGGATTCTTATAAGAAAAAGTAGACGTTTGATTCAAAAAACTCAAAAAAATTATAAAACCCCAAAATAAAATCTGGACTACTAAAGATATCTGACCTAAAAAACGTAACGACACATCTGATTTGGGAGAGTAATCCATGCACATCTTCTCAAAGTGCGCGAGCGAGAGACGACCCATAAGGCTAGAGCCAAAACCCCGTATTTCTCGCGAAATACTATTAGTTTATACACCTAATCACTGTTCCTCAGTAGGTACGCTCGGGTAGCCGGAAACGGTCTGGGTTTACTTAGAAGAGTGGGAGGTTTAGAGGATACTGCGTAAGGCTCCGTCCTCAAGTAACACGGGTAGCCGGAAATGGTCCGTACTTGCTCCCATACTTGCTGAGTGAGAGTGATTTTCTGTAAAGACTCGGGCCAGTGTTTTGGAGAAACTAACAGGCACCTATCAGCTTGCATCTGCTCACGATAACCGATTAGACTTGTTTGCTAATTACAACCCTAAAACCGACATGATAAAAGACCAAACTCTTACGGTCTTCATAGAGTTGTGTTGGTGAAAGTGGGGTTTGCTTTGTGTTTGCTTGCGGGGCGTGAGTTACCACGGCTTTACGCATTTTCCCTCTCTTTTAAATCGCAAACCGTGCTCTCCCGATTATTCTCTTGATATCGAAGATGACGTCTTGATGGCTTTTCTACTCAGACTCTATGAGCGTTCGACCGTCCACCGTCGTTCATACATCTTCACAAGCTTGGGATGACTCTCTTCCCAATCTGGTCCCATCTGATCTCGAGGAGAGTCAGACCTAGACTCCCTCGCCTCCTGGCCAGACTATTGCGGCAGACCCTTGCCTCAATACATCATCAAGATCTCTAGCCTATTTTTCGCTGAATTCTTACGAGAGCTTTTCTTTCACAAAAGATTTGAAGCAGATGGCTCGCGACAAAGGACCGACAGATGAGAGGCCACTAGCTGAGGAGCACCACGAAAGAAGACCAGACTCCATAGATATTACATTGGGATTCTTGACATGCTCCAACAGATGATTATCCAGATTCGAGAACAATTCAGAACTCGGAATGAGTTGCGGGCTGAGATAGCCACACTGCGGGCAGGGGTAGGGAACTAGTTACCGCCTATAGTGGTTCCCGCTACTTTACGGGAAGAGTATGACCCGGGCGCATGAATGCTCCATCATTGGATTCGACTACCGCCGAATCAAGGGTCATACGAGTTGAGACCGTCCTTCAAATCACTGCTTCCCATATTCTACGGGAATGCCACAGAGGAGCCATTTACCTTTCTACAGCAATTCGAGATGATATGTGGTACAACTATTTATCCAAGAGTTATGCAGGAGGTTGTACGCCTCAAAGCCTTTCCCTTCGCCTTAGCCGATAAGGCACATTACTGACTGAGTCACCTGGGAAGGAAAATTACTACATGGGATGATCTGAAGTCCACATTCCTACATAAATATTTTCCTCTCGGGAGGATGAACATGATGAGGAGTCTGATCTCCAATTTCACACAGCTTCTGCATGAGTCTTTCCATGAGGCATGGGATAGATTCAAAGACTTTATGGAGAGAAGCCCGCATCATGAGATACCAATGAAGGTGATAGTTCAAAATTATTTTGGAGGACTCCAGCCAGACATCTAGGGGCTAATGAGTGCTGCATGTGGCGGCAGCTATTTGAACAAAGATGCTGAGTCAGTTTGGACCATCTTCGAAGGGATGGATGAGAACTCGAGAGTCGTTGACTCTACACGGGTATTTCAGAAAGCCCCACAGCCACCACATCACCGAGAGCATCAGAAGGTGGCCAACATTTCAGAATCCGAATAAAACACCAACATGGGCTTTATTAGCGAGAAGTTAACGTTGGTGGATTTGATTCAGAAACAAGTCCAGGACTTACAGCCGCTGCGAGAGTTGGAGAAACTCTCATCTCTACCTCAGCAGCTAAGTGATCTTTTGAAGAAGGTTTCAGAGCTTCAGCTTCAGCATCAACATAGCCAATCTTCTTTGACCTCACAACCAGCACGGAGGATCTTACCCGCTCCACCCACTTGTCAGATTCACTACGTATTGAGCGAGCCAGAGACTCTGCTTTGATTGGCATGAGGATCAGTCTCATGCCAATCCTAACCAGATCACCAGCACTGCAGAGATGGAGGTTGAACCGCAAGCCACTCTCGAGATTAACGGGATTTGGTATACTCCGATTCAGCAACTGAGTATACTGCATAATCAGCAGCAGCCGTACGGTCATCTGCAGCATGGACGTCCAAATTTCCTGCACCGCCAGAACTTCACACAATAGCAGTCTCATCAGAATGTCTATCAGAGACCACAATCACACCGGCATCCTACTCATTATTCACAGACATATCCTTATCAGCAGCCGCAGCAATCTTCCTCCATACCGCAGAGATTCTCACAGCCTTCCACTTCTCAGCAATACATGCCAAGACAAGAGAGAGGAGCAAGCCAGGGCCACCACACCGAAGCGAAGATGTCTTCACAGGACCAAGCACTAAATCAGATCGTGGATATGTTGAGTACGCTCCAGATTATGCATAAGACCGAGATGGAACAGGTTAATAATCGTCTAGACGAGTTAACTGTACTGAAGACCACTTTTCCAGCCCAACCTCAGATGAGCCCGAACAACAAGAGGAGGCATCCAAATCATGTAGATAACACTACAGGTAAGATCTCATTTCCTGAATTTTTATCTAACTTCATTGAGAGGGCACTAGAGGAGAAGGAGGAAATCCATGAGCAGTACGATTCTGATGCTGAGGAGGAGAACCAACATGTTGATGAGGACCACCTTGCAGACTTAAGAGAAGGGAGCGATGCCGATACAGTAGACATAGACACTAGTGAATCAGACGATGTCATCACGCCAGACCAAGCAGATAGTCTCGAGAAAAACATTTCTTCCCTTGTTTTAGAGAGTTTTGTACATAATTCTGAAACTCTCGAGGTACAAGTTGATTCCAATATCAATAAAAATTCTGATTTTCTGATTCCTGACATTGTTCCTTTTCCCGATGCTTTGTTTGGAAAAGGAAAGAAAAATAATAAAAAGAATGATGTGACTCCAGAGACAGAAAGTTTTCTAAAAGAATACATCTTTCTGAAGATTCCACTTCAGATGCCTTGGATCATGTTCCTATGCTCAAGAATCAGTTAAAAAACAAATGCACTACACGTAGGAAAAAGAGATCACGAGTTAAGAAGCATATATTGACTAAGGCAACTTCATGTGCGATTTGGAACAAGGTACCCAAGAAGAAGAAAGATTCTGAAGCTCAATATGTCAATTGTCAGATTGAAGATACTACAATCCATCGAACTCTCTTAGATAATGGTTCCTCAATTAATTTGCTTCCATCCTCTTTGCTTGATAAGCTCAAGCTAGGTCCTCTCTACAAATCACGAGCGATACTTCAGTTTGCGGATCGATCTGTTAAGAGACCTAGAGGTGTACTAAGGAACATTATCGTGACCGTTCAGAGCTCACAGTTTCCAGTGGACTTTACTGTCCTAGACATGACATGCCCTACATAGTTACACCTTGCTCCAATCATTCTCAGGAGGCCCTTTTTGCAGACAGCAAGAGCACTCTTTAATTATGATGCTGGGAGAGTATCTTTCCGCACAGTTAATAGAGAGATACACATTGAGATGGAGAGAGAATGTAACAGTCCTAGATCAGTATTGTCATTTACTTCAGACGACACCAGTCTTGTAGAATATTGCCAACACATAGATGAGACACATTTTCCTGATCTTGAGAGCGTTTATTTTGATACCCACGATATCCTACTCGAGGATAGGGTAGATCACATGGTACCTAATTCTTCAGATGATTGTTCACATACAGAGACAGATTTCATATAAGATTCAGATGAGCATTCACTTATAGTAGACATCTCAGTGCCACAGATTGAAAGTACACATATTATAGCACAAGAGTCGATTGATTACATTTCACAGATCATACAGTCTATTCAGCATAGAGAGTCGGATGGTGTGATGCTTACACATATAGACACCTTCTGTAGTCAGACTCCAGAGACGCATATTGCAGAAAAGAGAGCTATGCCATGTACAGAGTTCACTTACGATGGAGGCTCTACTTTTTCAGCCAAGGATCAGTACATACATAGAAAGCAGAAAATTCAGTATGACCATGGTTGAAGTGATCTATTTTGTACAAGATTCATGATCATTTTTTCACTTCATCTCATCCTGTACATATGCTTTTGAGCCATTCAATTTCTGGAGATCTGCAACACTTGTATATTCTTCGTAGACCACAATCGTCTCCATTTTTGCTCGTCTTCTATGCTTAGGATACCAGATCCTAAGTATAGGGGGGACCGATTGTTCGTTGATTGACATTTTATATTTTGGTCTGATTCTTTTGTATATCCCTTCTTTTTCACAAAACACTGGTCTCTGATTTTTGGCTACACTCTTTTCTATACTTAGGATGCCTTATCCTAAGTATAGGGGGGACTGAGTGATTTCTATGATTTCGTTCTCTTTATTTCTTTTGTTCCTTCGTTGTATATTCTTTTACTCAGTCACCTCGTTTTTGGTCTTCCGTTATACTTACGATGACCTGATCGTAAGTATGGGGGGGTTGACTGACTTGTACTCTTTATTCTTTTTCACACACTTTTACTCAACACGAGTTATGTCCTCCTTTTTCTCTTTTGATGCTATGAGGACATAGCACAAGCTAAGTATAGGGGGTGCATATATATTGTATATATACTTGTTTCCATAACTCATACTTTTATGTATTTTCTATATCTATAAAATCTATAAAAAGTGGGTAAGGGTTAATTTAAAATCCATTTATATATTTATTTATTACTTATAAAATCCTTGTAAATAAGTAAAATATGTTTAAAACTTGTATTTAAAACATGTAATTAAAATATGTATTTAAAACTTGTATTTAAAAGTTGTATAATACTTATTTAAAATTCTATTTATTATAACATGTGTAAAAATCATTTTAATCCTTGTAAAATTCCTTGTAGACAAAATCTGTAAAATACGTTAGATATTTAACTCAAATAAAATATAGCTTGTAAAACTCATGTACAAAAACTTGTTTATAAAAATCAGAAAATCCATAAAAAATACAAAGTCCTAAAAGCCATAAAAATTACAAAAGCCATAGAATCCATAAAAATGAGTAAAATTTAGAAAATATACTTTACAAAAACATGGTTGCATTTGCATTCGCATTTTTCAGAATAAGTTTGATTTTTGGAACTAAAGATTGAGTCTAGTCTAAAGGATGGAGCTTGATTACGACACTTAACTTTCGTTGTAAGGAGCCTAGTTAGGATCTGGAATTTAGACTCTTCAGGTCTTTTTGACTTAAAATCTTTGGGTTCCATAAGACCATATTCGAGAAATCAAGTCATATGTGCTTAAGTAGACCATTTGGTGTCATTCGTACAACTCCACACCAGTGAACCAATCTTGAACACATGCACTCTGCAGTTAGCTCTAGTCGCATGGAGTTACAAAGGGCAGTACTTCTTGGTAGTGTGTTTCTATCCTTATCTTTGCGGCATTGACGTCTAAAGATGGGAGAGATTGGGGTTGCGATAGTTGCTTCGGATGAGGGAAGGATCTGCTGACACAATTTTTCTAAGACCTCAAAAAAGGGACGGAATAAAAAGATGCTATATCCGTCGAGGCACAAAAAGATGAATGTAGTGCAAGAAAATTACAAAGTCAAATCAAAGAAGAAGACACCAAATACGATCACAATGGTCCAAGCTTCCACCAAAAATGCATGCACATCTTAGTGGAAACTCCGCTACACCGGTTGAGCTTCACAAGGAGATGCGTCTACACTGGTCGCACTCCACTTCTTTTCTCATTCTTCTACTTTCTCTTTATAACTCGATTGTGGACATAGCACGAACTGACCTCAGAAGGGAATACCTCCCTCCCCGAGGAAAGAGTAGCTGGATGAGGAAGCCATAGAAGTGTATAGCCAGGATGGACGATTTCTTTGTTTCTCTAAGAAGGAAGAGCTAAATCAATTCACACACTGTACAAATTGATTTCAAGGAAGATAGAGTTTGCAATATGAATAAGTGAGTTTGAACTTGCTGATGAAGTGATCTTGAATGAGGATTTGTGGAACTTGAGGACGGTTAAGGATAAAATCCTAATCCTAGTTAAGGATCCAACAAAATGCTTGTTTCAGGCCCGATCGAGCTCTGTCCTTTGTCTGTTATCATGAATTGGTTTAGGAAAACAAATTCATTCTAACTTTCTTTCTTTTTCACTTACTTTTTCAAATAAGTGTTTGCTAAGGAACTAGCAAAGTTTAAGTATAAGGGGTTGATGAATCCATGATTCATTAACTTTTCTGTCGCATTTTGTCTTAAAACCCTTAAAAAATACATGTAAATAGTCATTAATTCCCATCTTTTATAAAAACTTCATTCATGAATAAATATTCACTCGAACCGGGATCAATTCAGGACATCCTCCTGGAATCTGATAGTTGTTGCCGAACCACCATCTTAGTCGAGGTCTACCAGCTACATTCCTACACCACGGAGCCTCTCAACCGCAGTCGTGCTTGAGGGGTGTAAGAGTGATGAATCCATGATTCATTAACTTTCTTGTCGTATTTTGTCTTAAAACCCTTAACAAATACATTTAAATGGTCATTAATACCCATCTTTTATAAAAACATCATTCACGAATAAATATTCACTTTTAAGTATTAAAAATCATGTAAATAAATAAAGAATAAAGAAAAAGAAAAGAAGACAGATTGGAGATATGTATATATGTAAAATATGACTTAAAAATATAAATATACTGCAAGGTATATTTATAGCCTAACCCCCGAGACCAAGTCAGCATGGATTAGTCGACAAACCAATAAGTAGGGGGAGATAAGGAAAGAAACCCCTAAAAAAAATTAAGACACACTTCATGTACTTCTAACTATTTATCAAATAAATACAAAACTTCAATTATTTTTAATTAATTCATATTTACATATTTTTCACCAAACTCTTTCCCTAATTATTTCTAAAAATGTATTTAAAAATATAAAAATAAGTTAAAAATATTACCCTGTATATATTCCAAGAAATATAGCTTATAAATTGTCAAAATATCAACTTTCAAACATCATAACTTCTTCATACGAACTCCAATTTCACTCTACATACCTTTAAAGTTCATAAAATAATATTCTCTAATTAATAAGGTGTTTTCGTCGAATTCGGAGTCCGTTTGCAAAAAGTCGATTTTGGGACCAAATGATAACGGGGTTTCTGGGCTATTTATTTTATGTAGAACACATTATTAATATTTTTATTAATTTTATAATTTCTAATTAGTTTCATGATCCTGTAATTTAACCATATTTTATTTCAGAATTTTTTTGATGCTTATTTATTATTTTTATAAAATCAAAAACCCTAAATTATAGGTAAAAATGAACTGGATAACTTATACCTATATTTATTAATACATGTAAATTATTTATTAAAATCCCTAAAAATTCACACAACCTTTATTTATTATTCTAATAATTAAGAAAATATAAAATTAATTTTTATTTATTTATTTATTAAATTACAAATTCAAAACCTATTTATCTATACATATTTATTAATATAATATATATTTAAAATATTATTTATTTTTTATAAAAAGAAATTATTACATAAATTAGATAATTTAATTATCTTCATTTCTTGTTTTTATACCTATTTAAAATAATGTTATTTACTATTTAATATTAAATTTATAATTGATAATTCTTTAACCCCAATACCTCGAATCGGTGAATTTTCTTCGAAATATCAAACCCAAGAACAAAGAGGAATTGACTCTGAAAATCAAGCAAAAGACTCGACATTTTTATTCAATGCAATTACAAATGATTCAAACAATGAAAAAATGATTAGCCACAAAAGGATTTTTCTAGTGAACGTGCCACAATTGATAACTCCTTTTTTTGTAAAAATATAAATATCATAAACAATTTCAAATTCCAAAAATTCTATTTTCAATATTCTTAATTCTTATTTTTGGTGACGAAGAATCAAACTATCACTATATTTTTTCCTTTTCCTACTTCTTCTTCCAAGTGTAGGATATGGCTGCGAACTGTCGGACCTGGTCTCGAAGGATCAAGAAAGGTCCAGGCTTAGATGATCATAAATATCTATCTCTTAGAGGTTCACTAACTCCTCTGACCAACCACATGCTGACACTTGTCAGCACCTGTTTCATCTTCATCAAGAAGGTTGTTAGCCTTTCTGTTCTGACTAGCCATCTTCTACCAATTATCCCGCGCATCTCATAACTCTTCCAGGCGATCTAATCCATTGATTTGCTTCCCCTAACAACCAAGATTCTCGCCATCCCTTAGATCTAACGTGGAGCTCACGAAATTCTTCTATAAAAACCTCCAAAGTTTGCAATTCGCAAATAACTCTCCCACAACCACTTTCATCCCAGAACAGTGGCCGAATCCCATCTTCTCCACCTCGCTTCGCCTCACTCCGGTGGTGATAGCACCCGAAGGATACCCAGCATGGAAGAGGGATCATCAGAGAAGTCCCAAGGCTCTCCTTTTTCCTTGCATCGTCGCCGCGTGCGCGTCCTGCTCCGGTGTACCGCCCGTCGAGCCATCATCAGGAGGTCATATACCCCTAGTTCATAGGTAACTTCTTCCATCTTCATCATTTAATTTCTCGATATGTGTGCCATGATTAGTGTGTTTAAGAGCATCATTAGAGAGGTTGATCATCTATCTTAGACGCACACTCAATTCCAACTCTCAAACCCAACTGAATCAAGTTCAATTTCATCCTCGCATTTTTACCATTTACACGTCATTCTTTAATCTGGAAACACATTTTAATTTGCAAATTCATAATTTTCTTGGTCGATTCTTGAGTGAATCGAGCAACAAACCATTCTTTGTAGGTCTAATAAAGCAATTGGAGCATCAAAACATCAATTAGACCTTTCAAATATCTACGAAATACAACGATCCATCAATTTCCAAGATAGATGGACTGCCAACTTAATTGTCTGATCTCCATCGCAATCAGCCACCTACTGAGCTGCTCCATCGCGGGCGAGCTCGAGGGGTGAAGGTGTCACCCCTCTGGCCCCGCTGGAGGTCCCAGATCATCGCCAACTGATCGTGGAAAATCGAAGAAGATAGCATTTGGCCAGCGAGCGTCAGAAGTTGAAGAACCTCAAGAATACCCGATGTCACAGTCTGGTGACACGTGGCACATTTGGACGGTCACGATGTAACCATCTAATCTCACTCGTAAAAGTGAAATGGTGGAACAATTGCATACTAAACCCCACTAGCTTCCAGAGACTTCAGACGCGCCCCAATATTTCTAGAATTTGCATTTAGGTCCCCGCGCAGGGACCTAAATGTAAAACATTTTATTTCTTTCATATTTCAGTCCCTATTAAGGACTATTTTGCATACTCATTTCTATCTTTTATTGTTTGTATACCCCTGATCTGTAGGGGAGTCGTGGACATATTTTTGATACTCTTTTCCGTAGATTTTCTTGGGGTAGTTACACAAATACCTCCGCAAGGTCTTCAGTAATTTTCGGGTATTTTTGTCGTGTTTTTATCGTTATTTGCTTTGTCGCCAATTGTCTCCGTTTTGATTTGTTTTCGTGTGTTGTTCAAGCTTGTTGCTCGACCGTTTTACCTACTATAAAATATCATCTATATTTCACCTATATTCCACCTATTATATCGTAGGTAAATTGTTTGAAAAAATATCACTTTGAAAAATAAATAAAAATGGAAACAAATATAAAATCAAATAAAAATCTAAAAAATGAAAACTCCATAAAAAAATTATCGTGTTTCCTCGATCGCTCTAAGAAGAGATAAAATAATAACAAATATATTTACTTCTTAAAAAATTAAAGTACCCTATTCTGCCTCCTTGAGTTCGACCCAGGCACACTCACCTGGTTAAATAATTAGGGTAGGTTTTCTCTGAAACAGAATTTTGTTTGATCGACTGATGAATCTCGGATTCACCACTCTAAGTCTCATTAATTAAGCTCAAGTCCCTCAAAATCAACTGCATTTCTGCATTTATTTCGCATAATTAGCATTTATGCATGATTTCATAAGAATTGCATTTTAGCAGTAATTTCTGCATAAAATAAGAAGCCAAAAATCCAAGCCAAAAATGACCTGTAAATAGCCTAACTTCCCCTAGTTTTAACTCATTCATGCTAATACCGATTGACCCAGAACCACCTCCACTGTGTACACATCACTAATAAGAATAAATAAAAAATACAAAAAAATAATTAACCCTGTTAAGTGGACCAAAAACTCAAACCCTAGTTTCAGGATTTTCGTACTAAAAGCCTCATATCTTCCCCATCCAGTGTCTGATTTGATCCTACTCACTTTTGAACTAATGTACATTCAATTATCTTCAAAACAAGAACAAGTTCAAGTGAATCGGAGCTCGTATGTGAAAGTTGGGTTTTGGGCCTCTTTTGTACATTGTATTTTTCGCGGCTTTTGACCATATATTTTATGTATATACTTTCTTTATTAATAAAAATCCAAAAAAAATTAGAATTAGGTGTCTTTTATTTATCTTTGATTTTTCCATATTTTTCTGGATTTTTATCATGTTTAAAAATGACAAAAAAATTAGAAAACTAAAAATCAAGGTATTCTATGTACATGGGGTACCCCAAAAATTCACTTTTTACATTTGACCGAATTTGGCTTTGATGTCTTCGTGAAAGTTGTAGATCTCGTCGAGATGAGCATTTTTTGTGAAGAAACGTTTTCGATCTGAGGTCGTTTACTATTTCTTTTTGATTTTACAAACACTTTTTCTTTTGATTTTTCTGGTGCTGACACGTGGCAGCCGCAGAGGCCACCACGTGTCAGCGGTTTTTGGGCCTTTTATTTACTCATTTTTCTAAAATATATATATATATATATATATATATATATATATATATATATATATATATATATATATAACCGTCCGCACGTGCGACGCACGTGCCCCCTGGCACATGCTCCGCACGAGCCGCTCCCCACTCTTATATCCCCGCGCCACGTGGCACCCATCTGGCCGCCCGATCTCGGCCGATCGGACGGCCAGGGGTCGTCATCTTCAACCTCTCAACTGCCCCGAGTTCTCCGCCCTTGATCTCGCGCGACCGCCGCCTCCTTCGCAACCGACCCCCTCCGCACCTTCCGCAACCGCCTCTACGCCCAACGGCCCCCGGATTCTTCTCCGTTATCCCCGCGCCGCCCCACTAACCTCGCAGCCTTATTTAAACACCACCCCCCCTCCGAGATCATCCGCCTCTGAGTGCTTTGACGTTGGTGAAAGCTCCGCCTAGGCCTCGTCGGCGAGATCCGAGGGTGCCCGCCGCCCCTCGTCGCAGGTGCAGCCACGCCGCCTTTCTGCCCAGCTCCGCCCCTTGGCGTCGAGCCATCTACGACATCATCATCAACGCCGCCCTCCACTGTCAGGAGCTCTGCTCCTCCAACAACGCCGTACGCATCCGCCTTCTCCGCAGCTCCTCCATCGACCTTCAACAACGTCTTCTTCTCCGACCACGACATCGACCTCCTGGAGACTCGCCCCGATCGACAACCGCCCCGAGCTTCATCTCCATCGCGTCATCGCCGGCCACCACTTCTCTAGCTCCGCCTCTGCCGGGTCTACTCCGCCTCGCACAACCATTGGTCGGCCCACCACCGACCTCGCCACAGCAGCGGGTCACCTTCGCCTCGACCGGCACGCCTCGGTTGTGCCCTCCGCTCCTCTGCCTCAGCCGTGTGTCGGCCCTTGACCGCCCCTCGCCGGCTTCTCCTCCGCCGCTGCAACGCCGCCGGCTACGACCGGAGTGCCCATCCACATCTCACCAGCCGTTGGTCCTCCTCAGCACCGGAGCTGCAAGCCTCCGCCGCGACAGCCTCCGCCGCACTCGCCACCGGCCTCAAGGGCCGAGACTCCGCCACGTGCGTAGCACGTGGGGCAGGGGACGTCAGCGTGACCTCATACCCCTGGTCACGTGCTCCTCACGTGACCGAGGGGGCAAATTGCAGTCACCCCCCGGAGCTTCTTCATATTGCGCGCCAAGTCCCCCTCTAGAGGTCACGTGCGCTGCACGTGACCCTCTGGGAAAATTGCATATTCGCCCCTAATTTTATAGGTAATTAACAGTAGGCCCCCCTCTGCATTATTCTTATTTATTTATTCTGTTTGCATCTGTACCCCTATCTTTGTCATCCATTATAGACCTCTACATTGCATCATTTTATTCATTTAAACATAGCATTTTGTTCATCTTTTAATTCTCTACATTTTGACATGTCATGGACATTTTTGTGATGACCGGTTGATTAATAATTAATTATCCTGTGGAAATTACCATATTTTGCCAAGTTTGTGCTCTTCAGATTTTATTTAATTAACCGTGACTCTAAAAATTCCCCAAAAATCAAATGTCGTAGAGATTACTTTGATTAACATTGTGCCCAAAAATCTTTGCATTTGCATGCATAAATTGCTCTGTAAAAATCATTTAGCACATTTCAGGATTTGATTTTTAATAAGTATTCAACCCCACATTTTCAAGGTGATTTTTCTGGGATCCATCACCTAGTGATAGATCTTAGATAATTTAATTTCTTGAAAATAAGTAGGTTTAATATTTATTATAATTAAATATTAAAAATCATTCTGTTTGCATTTAAAAATCCATAAAAAAATCATATTGCATTCAAAAATTCCAAAAAAAATACAGTGCACTTATTTCATCACTTTTTACATCTAGGCCAAGTTTCGTATTTTTCGGACATCATTTGAATGTAATTCACATTTTAGTCCATAAAGTAGTTCAGATTTGCATATTGCACCCTCTATTGCATTGAAAAAATCCAAAAAAAGACTGCCTTGAAAACCGAACTCAAAATTGGATAGACACAACTCTAGGTTGTTCCTTTGCCTCCTTGTGATTGACCTTGGGACTTGCCCAAGTAAAATAAACATAAAAACCACTTGATTAAATTTGATTAAAAATTGTGGTTATTTCTTGACTGTTTCCGATCGCCGCCTACAATGAACGACTTTTATTATTTTTATTACACAACGATAAAAACACATTCTTAACCCGGCGTTTTCGGACTCGTCAGATGGCGCCGTTGCCGGGGTGGCAAACAGCTTAGTTTTGTGTTTTGAAAATTTTTCGCTCGGTTTTCGGAATTCGGGTAGTCTGACCCCCGAATTTTTCACTGTAAATCCCATTTTATTTCTTGTATTTATTTTTTAGCATTTATTTCATTTATTTTATTTTTGATTATTTTCTGAGTCCCTCTCTTACATTCTCTCTCTTATTTTTCTTGCGAGGTACCCGGCGCACGTGGAGCGGTTTTTCAAGGAACCGAGGCATCTTCACCGACACCCGATGAAACCACAATTAAATTAAGATCGAGTCGAGTCGTGAGAGAGCGTAGAGTCTAGGTTTTTAATTTCTGCACTTTTAATTTCTTCTCATTTATAGCTGTGTCCGTTTGGACTCTCGCGTGTGTAAAAAGACCTTGAACTCTATTTGTGGTGTGTCGTGGCCTGTTTCACTCTCCGGCGAGGGTGGGGCCCAACTTGAGTGGCGATTAGGATAGACCTGCACATACGGCTCTTAGAGCATTTTTATTTTTGATTGTGCTCGTAGGATCATAAGCCACACTTCACTTTAATCAAGAAGCACATAGATCGTTCAACTTAGCCAAATTTAACTCAATTCTTCCCGCTAATAGAACTTTCTGCTTAGGTGCGGTTTTTATCGGCTTGCACGCATTTAGAATAAAATTTTCAATTCTGTATTGCATCCCACATGGAGATTGCGAGGAGGCGCTGTAAGTCTTCTAACTGAGCATTCATCATATTTTTCTGCGTGCATCGGCTTCTCCTTAATTCCACCCTCTCATTTTATCACATAAATCTAAAGGAAATTGGGATTGTACGGTAGACGTGTATTTGTGTGCTCATTTAATTTCTTCAGTGATCGCCTCATAAAAATTGGGACTGCTAAATATAGCCGATCTTAAAAACTCATAAAATCAAGATTTTTTGCCGGAGAGCAACCCCGTCCTTGGATGATTTTATTTCTCTGAGTGAGCGAGAGACGACACTTAAGGCTAGAGCCCAAATCCTAAATCTCAGCTCGCTTAATTTTTTTGCCAAGATTGATTTAGCACCAACTAAAATTGAAAAGATAATAGCCTAAATCTTACGGCTTCACTGTGTGCGTTGGTGAACCTGGGGTTTGAATTGTGTTTGCATTGGTGTGCGTGAACCGATTTCAAGATCAATAGCCGCACATTTGATTTCTCTTGACTATCCCGTGCAATCATCTCTTCCCTATCTTGATTCGAATCTCATCATGGAACCCTTTTACAAAAACAGACCCAACCCCTCATTCCTCTCAACTCTTTCAGAAATAACTGAGAACCCATCAGAGCTATATTATGAAAATGAATTCGTGTCGGTTAGACCCAAAACACCTCCTCCAAGAGACTCTCAACCACCATCTCTTTTGATCAATCCGATATGCTCCATGAATGACAATCCTCTGTTTTCGGACCTGATAAATCAACAACCGACTGAGGTCTCTTCATATATCAATCCTCTCTACACCGATCATGCAATTCATCCATCATATTCGGTGAATAACAATCCATCATTCCTGGGAGATGACAACCACAAGATCGAATTGAACACATCTTTCCCTTGTCCTTTGACCCTGCCCTGGAACATTAACGAACAACCATCATCTTGGATTGACCATAACAATCCCCTCTTCAGACAGGACGATCATACAGAAGACTGGACTGATTACATAGAAACACATGAGCCCTGTATGCTGACTCCACCATACCAAGATCCGACCACTCAAGATCGAAGGAATAAATTTTACTCGGACCGACTCCACATGTCTGGATCATATGAGCAGCCGCCTTCCTTGATTATTGAGGAGATATTTTCTGAAATTAATGATAATATATTGGATATTCCAAGAAATTCTCCTCTCAGCACAAATGAGAAAATGGAAGACGAAATTATCAAACACACACCGACTACGCCTATGATTAATCATGAATTGAATTTTGAGGATGATATTTCGAGGATAAAAACAAGATTCAATTCAATAGAGGAGAGATTTCAAAAATTTACCGATCGATTCATCGCATTCTATGGTGGCTCCGACAGTAAAATGAATGAGGAAATAACTGGATCTAATATTGAAAATTCTGATGATATTCAGGGAGCTAGGGACGATTCTGAAAATAACTATGTCATTGACCCTCACCCTGAACACCAGAGCCCCTTATCATCTGAAGAACACTCCACACCCCCACACCACCCAGAAAATACCAAAAAATGGAAACATTTGAAAATCACAAAAAAATTGGAAATTCAGAAAATTTCATAAAAATTGAAACTAAAGACGATCTGAGAAATCTGGATCCGACTGTACGGGAAGTACTGGAAAAACGCTTGATGTTTGAACTTCCCTTTATACAGGCCATTGAACACTTCCCCGACCTTAAAAGATTTATAACAGATAAATTAATGAACAAAAAGTCGGGCAGGATACGAACAAAGACTGAAAGACATATCTTGTCAATGGCCTCCTCCTTGGTGTTGAGGAGAAAAACCAAGAGCCGCATAGTGAAGCGGTTGCCCAGATTCGACTGTGAAATCAAAGACACAATTTTCACCCATGCTCGGATTGATGACGATTCACCGATTAATATCCTCCCGATCTCTGTCTTTCACGAACTCCAACTCGGACCGATTCGGAAGATACGAGAGATTATTCAATTGGCGGACCGATCAATAAAGCGGCCGAGAGGAATTATTTCTGTCATCATGAAATTCTAAGGTGCTCCGCTCAAGGTAGAATTCACGATCATTGATATTGAGCATCAAAGAGAATTCACCCAGTCTCCAATCATTCTCGGAAAGCCATTCTTGGCATTGGCCAAGGCGAGTATCGATTGTGAGACTCGGGAAATCAATTTCACAGCATTGGAAGCACTTAAAACCGACCCTATCTTTGAGGAACCACGATCTTCTGAGGCAACCCACGCAGTCCCCGACAACCGTAACCATGAAACGGTAGAGTAGCCCTACCCCGCGACCACACCTGAGATAGCGGTTGTTGATGAGACTATTGGTTTAGAGAATCTCAACCCTGCTCCATTCCCAGCCGCTCTCACCATGGAGAATCATGTATATGAATCATATGATCCGGAGACTTATGCATAGTCACACACTGGGTCAACCTACTCTGATTACATGTATTACATCAACTCGACACAGGAATGCGCCAACATCAAATCAACTGAGAAAGAACATGCAGAAACTCTCCCCGGTATTTCAATTCCCGAGGATCTCAAAATAGACAAATCTTTCTACTACAATCCTGAGACATATGCATGGTCACACCCTGGAGCAACATTCTCTGAATATCTTTACCAAATCATCCCAAATTGAGAATCCTCAAACATTCGGGAGAATAAGAACAAGCACGCAGACTGACACCAACCAAGGAGAATTTCAATGGCTATTCATCTGGATATTCAAGTGAACCGACACCTTCATGACGAAATAAAAAGAGAGTCACCTTTGACCTTTCGGAAGAAGAATCAGTTGATGATCCCTCATCAAGTTCGGAAAAGATGGTTTACATGAGTGAAGTCTGTTCGACAGCCCTAAAGCCATATCTTCGCAAGGATCCAAAATTCAATCCCCGTTGGACAACTCCAGTTCCTAACTACTACTCATCCAAAGCTGATGCTCCTGCACTCTTCAAGTACACTGGAATTATTTCATATGAGTTGACTGAGACCGGTGCTTCTGAGTATTCATCCGAGGACAAACAGATTGACCCCAAGAAGGAACGAATTCTGAGGAAACAACTGAAGAAACAAAAAGGCCAAAACATTTGGAGTATGTCCACTTTCAAATACTACTCCTCTGAGGATAACTCTGATGATGGATATCTTTCATCTGACTCAGACACTTCATCTATCCATCATGATTTTTCTGAGGATGACACTAATCATAGTTGGGAATCATATGCCTCATCTCCGACTCATCACTACGATCTCCCACCACAGGCTCACAAAAAGATCAGCCGAAAACCGCCTTAATCATCGGCTGCCCACCCTCCCTCCCGACCACATCGGTCTCCTTGTACAGCTTCTTCCTATACTTAGGCCAAGGCCTAAGTATAGGGGGGACTGATGCCATATGTACATACCACCATTCTCCTAACTCTCGATCACTCCATTTCTACCCTTCTTCCATACTTAGGCTGTCCAGAGCCTAAGTATAGGGGGAACCAACATCCACCTGTATATACTCTCTTCATTCACATATCCCGACCGCTTCATTTTTCTTTTCATTTTTTTTCACTCCCTTACGCTTAGCCCGAGCTATGTCTTCTTTACGCTTCTTGTGCTCTGAGGACACAGCACTCGCTAAGTATAGGGGGGTCTGTATATATACTTTGTATATATTTTACCCATATCTCATACTTTCACGTAAGTCTATATGTATTTACGGGGTGGGTACTAACTTGAAAAAAAAACAACAACAACAAAAAAAGAGAGTTTTGCTACTAACACTGACATGCCCAAAATTTTTGAAAAAAAATAGGCTTCTTATTCCATTTTCTGCATAAAAAAAGAAAAAAATCCCTTGCATAAAATGTCAAAAAAAGAAAAAAATGAAAATTTCAAAAAAATGTGTCTGCATTGCACACACCTGCACTTCATCCAACATTACATGCATTTGCATCTGTGAAAAGTCATTGGGTTCTGAACCAAGTTATGAGCCGAAACCGAGAGTGGTCTGGACTTGACCTTAATCCACCTAACTTTCAAAGGAACTTCACCGAGAAATAGGATTTTAAGAGCTTCAGGTCTTTTAGAATTAATTCCTTAAGTTCCACATGACAATGTGCAGCGTTTGACTCTTAGTGTCTAACCTGATCTCTTCATTCTGGGTACAACTCTGGAATAGTGAATTAATTCGCACTCTCGCAATATGTGCTTAGCTCAACCCAGACGAGATGTTGGAAGACTGTGTGAGTCTCTTTTCTGGTAGCGTGGAAATCTAAAGACCGGAGTACGGGTTGAAATAAAGCTTCGGAAAAGGGATGGACGGCTGGGCACAATTTTTTCTAAGACCCCAAAAAATGTACGGAACAAAAAGATTCTATATCTGTAGGGGCACAACAAGATCCAAGTAGAACCACCAAAAATTCCAAATACAAAGAAGCATTCTACCAAATAAAAATCCGACCAAAAAGGTCCAAGCTTCAAGAACCTGCAGATCTTGGTGGAGACTCGGCTACACTGGCCATCTTCACAAGGAGAGGTGACTACACTGGCCACCCTCCAGTTCTTTTCTCTTTCTTCTATCTTCTCCCTCATTCGATTGTGAAAACATCACGACAGACCTTAGAAGGAAATACCTGACTCCCCGAGGACGAGTTACTGGAGAGGAGAGGAGCATGGTAGTCCGACATTCTGGATGGGAAGAGCTAAAACCCCTCACACACATGAGTCAGATATTCAATGTTCATAGGGTATACTTTGGGAAGAGGATTGATCTAAGATGACTTCTGAGCCGAAACTGTGACAATGATGTGTAGAACTTGAGGACTGTTGATTTTAAAAATTCTAAGTCTCACAGAAGTTCTGACACATTATTAATCCAAAGGTCGAGTTTAGTTTCACTTTCACCTTCAGCTCATGGTCTTGGTATGGAACCCAGTCTCATTTCACTTCATGGCATTTCTTTTTGATGCTCAGGGACGAGCATGGTTTAAGTATAGAGGGATGATGAATCTCGGATTCACCACTCTAAGTCTCATTAATTAAGCTCAAGTCCCTCAAAATCAACTGCATTTCTGCATTTATTTCGCATAATTAGCATTTATGCATGATTTCATAAGAATTGCATTTTAACACTAATTTCTGCATAAAATAAGAAGCCAAAAATCCAAGCCAAAAATGACATCTAAATAGCCTAACTTCCCTTAGTTTTGACTCATTCATGCTAATACCGCTTGACCCAGAACCACCTCCACTGTGTACACATCACTAACAAGAATAAATAAAAAATACAAAAAAATAATTAACCCTATTAAGTGGACCAAAAACTCGAACCCTAGTTTCAGGTTTTTCGGACTAAAAGCCTCATATCTTCCCCATCCAGTGTTCGATTTGATCCTACTCACTTTTGAACTAATGTACATTCAATTATCTTCAACACAAGACCAAGTTCAAGTGAATCGGAGCTCGTATGTGAAAGTTGGGTTTTGGGCCTCTTTTGTACATTGTATTTTTCGCGGCTTTTGACCCTATATTTTATGTATATACTTTCTTTATTAAAAATATCCAAAAAAATGGAATTAGGTGTCTTTTATTTATCTTTGATTTTTCCATATTTTTTCGGATTTTTATCGTGTTTAAAAATGACAAAAAAATTAGAAAACCAAAAATCAAGGTATTCTATGTACATGGGGTACCCCAAAAATTCACTTTTTACATTTTACCGAATTTGGCTTTGATGTCTTCATGAAAGTTGTAGACTCGTCGAGGCAAGCATTTTTCGTGAAGAAACTTATTTGATCCGAGGTCGTTTACTAGTTCTTTTTGATTTTACAAACTCTTTTTGTTTTGATTTTTCTGGTGTTGACACGTGGCGGCCCCAGAGGCCGCCACGTGTCAGCGGTTTTTGGGCCTTTTATTTACTCATTTATATATATATATATATATATATATAACTGCCCGCACGTGCGACGCACGTGCCCCCTGGTACGTGCTCCGCACGTGCCGCTCCCCACTCTAATATCCCCGCGCCACGTGGCACCCATCTGGTCTCCTGATCTCGGCCGATCGGACGACCAGGGGTCGTCATCTTCAACCTCTCAACTGCCCCGAGTTCTCCGCCCTTGATCTCGCACGACCACCGCCTCCTTCGCAACCGACCCCCTCCGCACCTTCCGCAACCGCCTCGACGCCCAACGGCCCTCGGATTCTTCTTCGTTATCCCCGCGCCGCCCCGCTAACCTCGCATCCTTATTTAAACACCACCACCCCCCCCCCCCTCCAAGATCATCCGCCGTTGAGTGCTTCGACGTTGGTGACAGCTCCTCCTAGGCCTCGCCGGCGAGATCCGAGGGTGCCCGCCGCCCCTCGTCGCAGGTGCAGCCACGCCACCTTTCTGCCCAGCTCCGCCCCTTGGCGTCGAGCCATCTTATTAAAGGGGAAAATCATGGGTCTAGATATCTCACAAGGCAAGAGATCCAGTCGCTGAGTTGACCACTTAAAGATCCCCAAATCAATCAACAATTAACCCACAATAAATATGCAATGAATATCTAAAAATGTGGAGTTAAAATTTATTATAACCTACATGCAAATGTGTATAGGTGTAAGTACAGGTAGAGGTCGAACACTGGGAGGCGAAGGGAATGTATGTGATGTATCATTTATTCAATCCATTGTTCATGTCCATTTATTGTTTCTGTGGGTTTTGGATTTTATATATTTTTTTATATTTTTGTTTTTATAATTTTTATGTTGTTTTTATATTTTATATTTTCTTTTTATATTTTTAGTTATATAAATATATGTATATTAATGAAGATATGTATAAAGAGATATATATATATATAAGAAGAGAGAGAAAGAGGAGTAATATAGTATATAGATATATATAGATATAAATGCTTAAAATATATATATAGATGTAATTTTTTTTGCTTTTTAATATTTTTCTAATTTTTTTGTTAGATTTTGGAGCTTTCTAATTTTTTTATTTTTCTTTTTCATATTTTTAGGGTTTTTCAATTTCTGGACTCAATATATGTATAAATATACCATATATAATTTTTTTGGAATTTTTCAAAAACATTTTTTTAATTTTTTTATTTTTTAATTTAAACAGTACAAAAAGGGCTTCTTTTTCATTTTTACTAATTGGGAAAAATGCAAAAAAAATGTGAAATAAAATATGGGCGTACAAGGGCATCACATGAAACATCTATCCTAATTTTTCTGGATTTTTAGAAGCCTCATAAGTATTTTTAATAAATAGATAAAAGACACAAAAATAAAACAGCCTGGCAGGGGTATTTTTGCAAATAAAATAAGTAACAGGGGCATCTGTGCAAAAATACCTACAGAAATAAACATTTATTCTAATTTTTTTGAACTAATTTACAATTAACAAAAACCGCCAGGGCTATAGTGCAAAATTCACGCACCTCACGTGGGATTGCACGTGAGGCACAGAAGGACCAAAATGCAATTTAAGGAAGTACAGGGGTCCTTTTAGCAAAATTCACAATTTATTTACAACGTTATAATTTATTTACAAAATTAAATACTAAATACAAAAAAGGCGGGGGTTATATGTGAAAATTACCCCCAAAAGGCGCGCGATCCAAGGGCTGGGCGTTCTTCACTTGACACGCGTCGCTTCCTGGTGAGACGATGACGGTTCGCGGATCCACGGTGGAGATTAGATCATCTGGCATGATCCGACGGCTAAGGCGCGGGCAGATCCGACGGTTGAGGCTCGACCTGGGGAGACCTCCTTCATCTGACGGCGGCGAGGCAAGGTGGAAGAATAGGGAAGAAGGTCGGGATGGCCGAACTTCCCCGCCTTCAAGCTCGCTTCTCTGGCGTCCTTCGAGGCTTCTGAGGCTCCCACTGGCTTCCTGACAGGTGGCTCTAGCTGCTGGAGGTGTCTGATCGGACGGAGGGGCACTGGAGCGCCACCACGACGTCGAAGAAGTCAAGGGGCTCCAGGTACCTCCGATGAACTCTGAAAGCGTCTCCTGGAGCTCCTCTTTGCTCCTAACCTGCAGGAAAGAACTCACGCGGCTCGAGGGGAGATCCCTCTACCGAAAATTGAAGCTGTTAGCACAAGAAATGGGCGAGGTGGCGAAGCCTCCGGCGAACGGCGAAGTTGAGGCTCCGATTCGCAGATCTGGAGCAGATCTGGTTGAACGGGAGTGGTCTGGAGGTGTAGAATGCGGAGGGGATCGAAGTGAAGGCGAAATGGTATCGGAAAAACAGTCGGAAACAAGGTGGCGAAGTCGCCGGAGCAAAGCTCCGGCGAACTTCGATTTAGCTAACCTAAGCTATTCTAATGATCTAAATGCATAATAAAAGACAGGAATGAAATGCGGGAAGAAAAATCTACCTAAGAAAATAATTGCGCAGCTCTTATACCTGGAAAAACTCCAGGGAGCAGGACGACTGCCGGAGCGCCGCCATGGGCGCATCTCCTTCCTCCGCGAGCTTCCACAACCTTCAGGGGACCTCCATCTGTCACCTGGATGGACTCTTGGCCGAAGGTGGGGAGCTCTAGGGCTAGGCAAATGGCCAAAAAATTTTGGAGGAGGAAGATGGTTTATTTATAAACATGTGTATGTGCCCTTATTGACCGGCAAATAATAAGGAATCGGTGATATATACATTAGATCTAACATGAGGGTGTGTATGTACAATGTACCAGGAGCATTTCTTGTGAAGGAAGCAAAGGCGATCGATGGACGGGGCACCCGGGAAAAATGGGAGAAGATGGGGGGTTTGACAGATCTGACAGGCTGGAGGCTGATTTATTTTCGAACATAATGGGAGCCCTTATTGACGAGCCAAAAATAAGGAATCCAAGCTATATACAGGGGAAACAAGATATGGGCGTGTATAAGGGTTGTTTTGGGAGTAATTTCCGTGAAGGGGCCGATGTCATTGGAGCGACGGGTCGATCGGGAATATTTGGAGAAAATGCCATGTCTGACATATTTGACGGGCTGGTGAGGCTGATGGCTGAGTTGACCGAGGTCAACATTGGCAGGGCTGTGATTGGTCCATGTCAGCCCGAATTTGACTCAATTATTAGACATAATAAATGAATTAATTAAATTTTGCTTATAAAATAAAAAATGTTTATTGGTTAATTCAGTATTTATTTATGATTTTTATTTATTTTTTTAATGTATTTTATTATGAGTTTATTTTAATAATGTATTTATAATTATATTTATAAGTATTTATTTTTATTTTGTTTATTTTTATTCTATTATTTTATTTTCTTATTTTATAAATTTATAACTTATTTTTGTGAGTGTAGATATATTTTTGTTTAATTTTTATGAGTTTATTTACATATTTAAATAAATAGGTGCATATATAAGTAGGTATACTTATAGGTATTTTACCTATATAATGTATATACATTATTTATTTAATGTATTTTCTTGGTTTTTATTTTGGATTTACATTTTTAATGAGTTATGTATAATGTATACATTATCATAAAAATATAAAAGAGTAAAAGAACCAAGGAATAAAATCCTTTTTATTTATGTATAGATATATAGCATAGGTATTTTGTCTATGAATTTTTGTAGACTTATTTTATTTTACAAATTGTTTTTTTTTTGTTTTCTTTTACTTTTAATATGTGTATGCATTATATACATTATTGACAAAATTCTAAAAATATGAATTTATAAAAATAATGATTATTGAATAAAATAAATATTTTAATCAGTCCTATATACAAGGTGGGCCAAAAACCTAACTTCCACAGATGGACTCCAAAAATTATGAAACCAATATTATAAAATAGTTCTTGGAATGCTATATACAATTAAATGTGAGTTTGGGTAATTTGGAGTTTTTATTTGCAATATATGGGTCTGTGAAGTTGAGATTTTTTCTTTTTATATTGTGTATAAAATGTACATTGAGTCTTATTTTTATACAAACTCAATTTTGCAATTTTATTTACATTATTATCTACAACTTTCATGTACAAAGTTTCTCTATTTGATGAATATATAATTATATACAAAATAGGTGTCAAAAATGCATAAATGGATGAATAAATAAATGAGGTATTTATTATACTGTTGGCCCTTATCTCCCCCTACTTTATTCCTTGTCGACCAATTCCATTCTGGACTTGGTCTCGGGGTTCGGGTCATAAAATATTTGCAATATTTTATTCTTTTTTTTCTTTTCTTCTCTTTATTCTATAATTTTGGCATTAAAAACCTTATTTTATGTATACTAAATACAATAAATAATGAATGCTATTATAGACAAATTGATGCTATTTTCATGCATTTGCTGGGGTTTTTAAGGCCAAAACGATAGAATAAAGGTGATGAAATGGAGATTCATCACCCCCCTATACTTGCCTTTGCTAGTCCCTAGCAAACACTTATGCAATAAGTACAAAAAGAACAAAGAATAAGAAGAAAAGAAAAGGCAAAAATAAAGAATTTAAAGAATAAATTGAATTGGTCATGATTATTAAACTTATCTGTACAAAATCAAAGTTTGGAGCTCATGTTAGACCTTGATGTGAAAATGTGTGTGGAACCTGGTAGGGAACCAAATTGAAAACACAACAGCCTTCGAGAGTCACAGAACTTAGTTCAAATCACATCAATAGCCAGGTCAGAACTAGCCTACATCATACACAAACCCTTATGACTATGAAGCTGACTTGTACGTGTAAGTGATAGTGGCTCTCCCCAACTGAAATGACAAAGAGATTGACTTCTCTAGAATGACAACCCAATGATTCCCTAATCCAACAACTCTTTCCTCGAGGAGCGGGGTATTCCCTTCTAAGTTCGAGTGGCATCCAACTCAAGAGGAGGAGGTAGAGAAAAGAATGGATGGTAGCCAGTGTAGCTACCTATCCTGGGATGCAAGACCAGTGTAGTCAAGTCATCCAGCTGCAGGCTCAAATGGTATAACTTTGATGCTCAAGCTTGCTTATTTTCTATACAACATATATACATACTCCGGCAGGCACTTTTTTTTATTATTATTATTTTCAAGCCTGTCCACTTTTTTGGAGTTTTTTTTTTCAAACATACTATTTACAGCAACATTTACATAAGGACTTTTTCCTCTTGAGCCAGAAGACTATCCCTCTTTTGAAGCATTATTGCAACCCACACTCTCCTGTCGTTAGACCTCATGGCTACTGGACCAGGTTGGGGTGCACTTCCCTCCTTAGACGAGGACGAATGTTTCCACCCGTGTGCTTCTCAAACTGGAAAATCCAACCCCCTCACCACCCCAACTGAGTTGAGCCAAGTGAATGGTGCAAGTGTCCAAGTTAGGTCACGGCCGACAAGAGTCGTGCGTTTGTTTCGAAAAGTTCTAGTTAGTCCACTGAGGTGACTTGAACCCAGCCCTGATTTCTCAAAGAATTAAGTCTGAATAGACCTGAAGTACCTTAAACCTAGTCCCCGTAAGGTTCCAGTGCAGTTAGTTGCAGTAAGGTCCAACCAAGCTCTAATCTTTGACTTTATTAGAGTAGTTCAATCATCAAGCTCAATCAAAGAATATGAATGCTATGCAAATTCTATTTACAAATATGCAAAGAATAATGCAATTTTTCAAAGAATTTGAAAACAAATAGAAGAATTTTTACACAAAGAACTTTTTTGCAAATAAAATAATTTTGGCACTCGAAGTATAAAATATGTACAACTATTTACACGGGCATGCCGCTTTATTTTACAAGAATTAAGAATTTACAATTTAGTTTTTATTTATAGGTATATATGTACACTTATTAAAGAACTTTGTTTATTTTTATTTTTTTTTATTTATAATAATATATATATTATCTTATTTATTTATTATATGTAACTATTCCTTAAACTTATTTGACACAAATTTTTCAAACAATTTTTGAAAACTATAGTCCAAAATAATTTTTACAAACATTTTTACAAACATGTACACACATTTGAAAATCATTTTGCAAAGGTTTTTCAAAACAGTATATATAGATTTTTCAAAATATTTTTGCAATCATTTTTCAAACCATTTGCAAATCATTTTTCAAACGTTTTATTTCACACAAAGAAAATAAATTTTTACAAACCACACATTTTTACACAGGTTGAAAACATGTAACAAAACATTTTCGAAATAGTTTTCAATAAATGTTCTCAAAGATTTTCAAACTATTTTTCAAATATTTTGCAAAAAATATTTTCACCTGATTTATTAATCATTATATACAAAAAGAATTTGAGGAATAATCACATCTTTTTATTGAGGGTTTTTAATGAGTTTTTAAAGAATTATTAGCCATATTTATTAGTAAAATACGAGAGTACGAGTTATGACTAAAGTATATACATAGTATATACGACCCCCCTATACTTAGCTTGAGCTATGTCCTCATAGATCGAAAAGAAAAGAGAGGACATAACTCGTACTGAGTATAGACAAGTCTAAAGAATACGAATAAGAGACAAAGGAAATAGAAGTTGACCATCCCCCCTATAATTAGGATCAAGTAATCCTAAGTATAGCAGACTGTACACAAAGCAGGGAGGGTCAAGGGTGGGAATAAACAGATCAAAGAATTAACAAATCAGGGGTGCACCCCCCCCTATACTTAGGACAAAGTACGTCCTAAGTACTATAAAACTGACACAAAGGGGAGACACCTTTTATTTAGATACAAAATATAGAAAAGGAAAAGAAGAAAAGAAGAAAAGAAGAAAAGAGAGACATATACAGATAGATGAAATGATCGTGAAGAATATATGTATCACTCCCCCTATACTCAGGGTGAGATATCCCTTAGTATAGGCAACAACAGGAGTGACAAAACTGAACAACGAAAGAACAACGCGGTGTGTTCCCCCCTATACTTAGGACAAGGTACATCCTAAGTGTAGACACAAAGATGTGGCGATAGATCTGGGGCACACAGAACATACGGGAGAAAGAAAAAAGGTACGCATATATACAAGCGGTGAAAAACGATTGAGGTACAGGACGATATCTTGGTAAGCGACTACCGTACTATCGTCGCCGTCTCCCTGTGAGAACGAGGACGCAGCCATAAGGTGAAAAAGATACCCTGATATGCAGTCAGGTCAGGTGGGTGTCGGCTACCGAGGACACACAGATCAGAAAGTAAAGTAGGGACCGGTAGCGTGAAGCAGTCAATCGGCTCTTATGGTCAACATGAGGGAATATAGCCGATACTGTAAGACCGGGAGGAAGAAAGAGCAGTACAAACTCCTCCGGTCAATTAGAGTCTCAGATAGATATGAAATAAAGCGTATGAGACTGTGTGATGCACGGTGGTGATATAATCTGAAAGTCACAAGAATACACCGAACAACACAATACATGGCTCACTCCTGTGAGGGTCCTCAAGGTGAGCGGAATCATAGAATAATCAGAGTACTCGGCTCCGTGCTCCAACAGACAGGAGACACAACCAAGGAGGAGACCGGGTAAAAAGCTCAGAAGACTCGGCTTCGTGCTCCCTCAGATAGGAGACACCAGAAGTGAGACCGAGTACCTACAAGGTGATGTACTCTCCCGCAGATAACCCTCTGGGAGTAGTACATGCTAGTCAATGAATAATCAGAACAGAAGCTCACCCTTCCGAGGGTCGTCAAGGAGAGCAGGCTCAAAGGAGCTTGATCCATCAGACGGATCATAGAAACGGTCTCGGTAGGCGACAGATCGGCTACCAGCAGAAGTGACAGTCAAATCAAGAAAGTGTGGCAGCGTCCCGCAAATAACCCTCGTGGAGCGGGCTGCCAACTAGTCATGGGAATAGCAGATACCAGAAGCTCCACCTTGCGAGGACCATCAAGGTGAGCAGACTCAAAGGAGTCTAATCAGATGGGTCCCATGATCCACAGATCGGATAGGCAGCTCAAGATGGAACCAAAAATCAAGGATATCAGACGACTTGATTCTGTGCTCCGAAGATCGTAGACACAGTCAGCAGTGGGAACCGAGCGTAAAGAGAGTGTCGCAGTCTCTCGCAGATAGTCCTCGGACAACACTGTGAACTAAGCAAAGAATAGTCAGAACGTGTCTCTGCCTTGCGAGGGTCGTCAAGGAGAGACGGGGACTCCAAGGAGCCGGATCCATCAGACGGATCCAGACAATGGTCGCAATAGTCGACACATCGGCTACCAACATAAGAGACCAATCAGAGCGGAAATATGTCATAGTCTCCCGCAGATAACCCTCGGGGAGCTACGAGCTAGGCATGGAATAATCAGAAAAGTGGAGCTCTGCCTTGCAAGGACCGTCAAGTAGAGCGGACTCAGATGAGTCCAGTACATTGGCCTCGTGTACTGACAGGTCAAGTACACAATCACAGGGAGAGGCCAAGCAGGCATATCATCTGACTCGGTTTCAGGCCCCATCACAATGGCGACCCAAGCAGTGAATGAAACCGCAGTCCTAGAAATTATCGCATTCTCCCGCAGATAGTCCTCGGGGAGCAATGCGAGCTAGATCAATGTAGGTCATGGGAATGCTGGCAAATCATCTCAGGTCCTCAAAAGCAATAAATCACTCAATCATCCGGAGGGCATAAGATCAAGCAAGGGAGCAAATAATCATGTCATTCTCCAAACATCCCTTGGGTCAAACTAGTCAGCTGAGATGGCACGAAAAATATTCAGGAATCCTCTAAGTGCCAGGGTGGATTAGAGAGTCAGGAGATCAAGGATGGTTCAAATAGGAAGATGAGAGATCATGCAGGATCCGCACACCTTATCAGGAATTCCAAATTAGAATAATCAATCAATCCTCAAAATCAAGATGGGTGGATCCTCAAGACAGATAGTTCAATCAATACTCATGAAATCTTCACCAAATCATCGTATCATACCACATCCTCAATCCGGTGTGCGAGAACTAGGATTCCTCAATAATGCATCACAGCTATGCTCTATGCATCAGCAAAAATCCTCAAGAAGCCCATATGCATGTATCAAAGACAAATCCATCACATCAATCTCAGTAACCTCAACATCATAGGCCCGGCTTACATAAATAATCTGTAGAAATAATCCTCGATGCGGGCCTCATCATTATGCACAGCATTCCCGGGTAAAGGGAGAGAAGATACAGGGTACACGAGGAAGATGGGTAAGAAGGGTACACAATGGGGTGGAGAAGCTGATTGAGCGGGCGTGCCAATATCGTGGTGGTAGAAGAGTGATACAGAGGGTACGAGGAGGGCGGGCGAGAAGATCGGGACGTAGACAAAATTGGGTGCTCCACACAGGGTGGGAACACCGTCAAAATTGTGGTCCGAAGGCGGTCTCTCCCCGAACCAGAGAATATGGTACGATGGATACGTAGAAGATGGTGAAAAAGAGGGGAAACAAAGGACTTGGCGAAAAATGATTGAGCTCAAGCGCCAATATCACTACTCGATGCAAAAATGAAGATATATATATATATATATATATAAGAGAGGTAGAGAGACTCAAAGACGAAAAATGCATGACTCACACGGTGGGACCGACTACTCTAGGAATGAAAGCAAAACACAATGAACTCCAAGTCACAATCAATACGCAAGGCAAACCCCCGATTCACCTACTCAACACAGTGAAGACCATCAAGTGACGGTCATTTATCTTTTCGATTTTAGAGTTAGGTGAGAACCACAAAAATTGTACAATCACGTAGGAGGCTTGATAGGATTTGGGCTCTACTCCTTAGTGTGTACGTGAGCATTTAAAACGCATCCAATGAGGGGGTTGCTCTCCCCAAGACAAGGAATCCATTACGTTTTATTTTTAAGTCCAATAGAGTCAGTAGTCCCGATTTTATTTAAGTTATCACTTTTTTGGGTATTTTCAATGCACGTGCCTATCGAGGTTCCAATTTCCATTAAGCACCCTAGGTTGGCAAAGAAAGAGGGAGAAGATCGGAAAATCCATGCAAGTCGGAAAACGATGATGCATGCTAAGTAAGAAGACTTACGGTGCCTCCCAGCTCTCTCCATGCGGGATGCATAACAGAATTTGAAACCTATGCTATATGCAAATGCAAAGCGAATAAATCACCCTAGGTTCAGAAATTGCTATTATCGTGAAGCACCACAAGTCGCTCATTCATCTCTAGCCTCAAAAAGTCTGGTCTTGGCTCACCCCTCCTCTGTGCTGAACACACTTGAGCTTAGGAGAAAGCGCTTTGCGGGGCTCGCTGTGGTACAAAGGCTAAGAGATAAATGAGCGGCTGTTTAGAGTTTGATCTAGGTCCAAAGTGAACTATAGGTATATGCAAATATTAGGGTGTTTGGACCTAACTCTACGAGCAAGCAACTCTTAAGCTAAGGCTCATTCACACACAAAATAATAAAAAGAAAATAAAAGAAAAGCGTCAAAAATCATCGAGGCCCCCATGGGAACAATCCCTCGGGCACTGGACCTCGGGAGTCTTCGTGCACCTGTGAGAGTCCTGTATTATTACATGTTTCTAAGTGTCACTCTCTCACATGAATATACATAATAAAATAAAATAAAATAAAATGCATAAAAATAGAGACTGTCTTCAAAAATTCTCCTTCTTCTGTCATGGATGCTCTCTCCTGTTGGCTTGGCATAGAAGAGCCAACTCCACCTCGCTTGGGTGCATAGGTCCTCCCAAGAGGTCCTCCTTCGCTTGGCGGTCCCTCGCATAAAAGACAAAGGAAAGAAATGGTCAGAGCAGTCAATCAAGTAATCTCAAATAGAAATAAAAACCAAACAAATGACTAAATCATGGACATGAGCAAATAATTGAATAAATGAACAAATAAGCTCACAAAAATCATACAAAATCCGTTGCCTCCCCGGCAACGACGCCATTTGATGAAAGGGGAAAATCAAGGGTCTAGATATCTCACAAGGCGAGAGATCCAGTCGCTGAGTCGACCACTTAAAGATCCCCAAATCAATCAACAATTAACCCACAATAAATATGCAATGAATATCTAAAAATGTGGAGTTAAAATTTATTATAACTCTACATGCAAATGTGTATAGGTGTAAGTACAAGTAGAGGTCGAACACTGGGAGGCGAAGGGAATGTATGTGATGTATCATTTATTCAATCCATTGTTCATGTCCATTTATTGTTTCTGTGGGTTTTGGATTTTATATATTTTTTTATATTTTTGTTTTTATAATTTTTATGTTGTTTTTATATTTTATATTTTCTTTTTATATTTTTAGTTATATAAATATATGTATATATATGAAGATATGTATAAAGATATATATATATATAAGAAGAGAGAGAGAGAGGAGTAATATAGTATATAGATATATGAGGTTAATGGGGCTGCCCCCTGGCGGTAGCCAACATGGCTGCCCCCGCGTCATTTTCGATGCTTTTTTTATTTTTTTTTCAAAAAATGTCACCATGTATATTCATCCCTATATCCCTCCTACATGTCATTCGAATTTTGTCGGAAAGAGAGACTCCTACGGCCTCCATCCAGACAGTCATTTTTTAACGGTAACAGGATTTTTTAAATCGACACCATCTCGATGGAGGCCGTAGGAGTCTCTGTTTCTGACGAAATTCGAATGGCATGTAGGAGGGATATAGGGATGAATTTACATGGTTTTATTTTTTCAAAAAAAATAAAAAAAAACATCGGAAATAGGGGGCGGGGCAGCGATGTTGGCTGCCCCCAGGGGGCAGCCCCATTAAATCCTAGATATATATAGATATAAATGCTTAAAATATATATATAGATATAATTTTTTTTTGCTTTTTAATATTTTTCTAATTTTTTTGTAAGATTTTGGAGCTTTCTATTTTTTTATTTTTCTTTTTCATATTTTTAGGGATTTTCAATTTCTGGACTCGATATATGTATAAATATACCATATATAATTTTTTTGGAATTTTTCAAAAACATTTTTTTAATTTTTTAATTTTTTAATTTAAACGGTACAAAAAGGGCTTCTTTTTCATTTTTACTAATTGGGAAAAATGCAAAAAAAATGTGAAATAAAATATGGGCGTACAAGGGCATCACATGAAACATCTATCCTAATTTTTCTGGATTTTTAGAAGCCTCATAGGTATTTTTAATAAATAGATAAAAGACACAAAAATAAAACAGCCTGGCAGGGCTATTTTTGCAAATAAAATAAGTAACAGGGGCATCGGTGCAAAAATACCTACAGAAATAAACATTTATTTTAATTTTTTGAACTAATTTACAATTAACAAAAACCGCCAGGGCTATAGTGCAAAATTCACGCACCTCACGTGGACTGCACGTGAGGCGCGGAGGACCAAAATGCAATTTAAGGAAGTACATGGGTCCTTTAGAAAAATTCACAATTTATTTACAACGTTATAATTTATTTATAAAATTAAATACTAAATACAAAAAAGCAGGGGTTATATGTGAAAATTACCCCCAAAAGGCGCGCGATCCAAGGGATGGGCGTTCTTCACTTGACACGCGTCGCTTCCTGGTGAGACGATGACGGTTCGCGGATCCACGGTGGAGATTAGATCATCTGGCATGATCCGACGGCTAAGGCGCGGGCAGATCTGACGGTTGAGGCTCGACCTAGGGAGACCTCCTTCATCTGAAGGCGGCGAGGCAAGGTGGAAGAACAGGGAAGAAGGCCGGGATGGCCGAACTTCCCCGCCTTCAAGCTCGCTTCTCCGGCGTCCTTCGAGGCTTCTGAGGCTCCCACTAGCTTCCTGACAGGTGGCTCTAGCTGTTGGAGGTGTCTGATCGGACGGAGGGGCACTGGAGCGCCACCACGACGTCGAAGAAGTCAAGGGGCTCCAGGTACCTCCGATGAACTCTGAAAGCATCTCCTGGAGCTCCTCTTTGCTCCTAACCTGCAGGAAAGAACTCACGCGGCTCGAGGGGAGATCCCTCGACCGAAAATTGAAGCTGTTAGCACAAGAAATGGGCGAGGTGGTGAAGCCTCCGGCGAGCGGCGGAGTTGAGGCTCCGATTCGCAGATATGGAGCAGATCTGGTTGAACGGGAGTGGTCTGGAGGTGTAGAATGCGGAGGGGATCGAAGTGAAGGCGAAATGGTATCGTAAAAACAATCGGAAACAAGGTGGCGAAGTCGCTGGAGCAAAGCTCCAGCGAACTTCGATTTAGCTAACCTAAGCTATTCTAATGATCTAAATGCATAATAAAAGACTGGAATGAAATGCGGGAATAAAAATATACCTAAGAAAATAAATGCGCAGCTCTTATACCTGGAAAAACTCCAGGGAGCAGGACGACAGCCGGAGCACCGCCATGGGCGCATCTCCTTCCTCCGCGAGCTTCCACAACCTTCAGGGGACCTCCATCTGTCACCTGGATGCACTCTTGGCCGAAGGTGGGGAGCTCTAGGGCTAGGGAAATGGCCAAAAAATTTTGGAGGAGGAAGATGGTTTATTTATAAACATGTGTATGTGCCCTTATTGACCGGCAAATAATAAGGAATCGGTGATATATACATTAGATCTAACATGGGGGCGTGTATGTACAATGTACCAGGAGCAATTCTAGTGAAGGAAGCAAAGGCGATCGATGGACGGGGCACCAGGGAAAAATGGGAGAAGATGGGGGGTTTGACAGATCTGACAGGCTGGAGGCTGATTTATTTTCGAACATAATGGGAGCCCTTATTGACCGGCCAAAAATAAGGAATCCAAGCTATATACAGGGGAAACAAGCTATGGGCGTGTATAAGGGTCGTTTTGGGAGTAATTTCCGTGAAGGGACCGATGTCATTGGAGCGACGGATCGATCGGGAAAATTTGGAGAAAACGCCATGTCTGACAGATTTGACGGGCTGGTGAGGCTGATGGCTGAGTTGACCGAGGTCAACATTGGTAGGGCTGTGATTGGTCCATGTCAGCCCGAATTTGACTCAATTATTAGACATAATAAATGAATTAATTAAATTTTGCTTATAAAATAAAAAATGTTTATTGATTAATGTAGTATTTATTTATGAATTTTTTTTATTTTTTTAATGTATTTTATTATGAGTTTATTTTAATAATGTATTTATAATTATATTTATAAGTATTTATTTTTATTTTGTTTATTTTTATTCTATTATTTTATTTTCTTATTTTATAAATTTATAACTTATTTTTGTGAGTGTAGATATATTTTTGTTTAATTTTTATGAGTTTATTTATATATTTAAATAAATAGGTGCATATATAATTTGGTATACTAATTGGTATTTTACCTATATAATGTATATACTTTATTTATTTAATGTATTTTCTTGGTTTTTATTTTGGATTTACATTTTTAATGAGTTATGTATAATGTATACATTATCATAAAAATATAAAAGAGTAAAAGAACCAAGGAATAAAATCCTTTTTATTTATGTATAGATATATAGCATAGGTATTTTGTCTATGAATTTTTGTAGACTTATTTTATTTTACAAATTGTTTTTTTGGTTTTCTTTTACTTTTAATATGTGTATGCATTATATACATTATTGACAAAATTCTAAAAATATGAATTTATAAAAATAATGATTATTGAATAAAATAAATATTTTAATCAGTCCTATATACAAGGTGGGCCAAAAACCTAACTTCCACAGATGGACTCCAAAAATTATGAAGCCAATTTTATAAAATAGTTCTTGGAATGCTATATACAATTAAAGGTGAGTTTGGGTGATTTGGAGTTTTTATTTGCAAGATATGGGTCTGTGAAATTGAGATTTTTGCTTTTTATTTTGTGTATAAAATGTACACTGAGTCTTATTTTTATACAAACTCAATTTTGTAATTTTATTTACATTATTATCTACAACTTTCATGTACAAAGTTTCTCTATTTGATGAATAAATAATTATATACAAAATAGGTGTCAAAAATGCATAAATGGATGAATAAATAAATGAGGTATTTATTATACTGTTGGCCCTTATCTCCCCCTACTTTATTCCTTGTCGACCAATTCCATTCTGGACTTGGTCTCGGGGTTCGGGTCATAAAATATTTGCAATATTTTATTCTTTTTTTTCTTTTCTTCTCTTTATTCTATAATTTTGGCATTAAAAACCTTATTTTATGTATATTGAATACAATAAATAATGAATGCTATTATAGACAAATTGATGCTATTTTCATGCATTTGCTGGGGTTTTTAAGGCCAAAATGATAGAATAAAGGTGATGAAATGGAGATTCATCACCATCTACGACATCTTCATCAACGCCGCCCTCCACTGTCAGGAGCTCTGCTCCTCCAACGACGTCGTACGCATCCTCCTTCTCCGCAGCTCCTCCATCGACCTTCAACAACGTCTTCTTCTCCGACCACGACATCCACCGCCTGGAGACTCGCTCCGATCGACAACCGCCCCGAGCTTCATCTCCATCGTGTCATCGCCGGCCACCACTTCTCCAGCTCCGCCTCTACCGGGTCTACTCCGCCTCGCACAATCATTGGTCGGCCCACCACTGACCTCGCCACAGTAGCGGGTCACCTTCGCCTCGACCGACACGCCTCGGTTGTGCCCTCCGCTCCTCCGCCTCGGCCGTGTGTCGGCCCTTGACCGCCCCTCGTCGGCTTCTCCTCCGCCGCTACAACGCCGCCGGCTACGACCGGAGTGCCCATCCACAGCTCACCAGCCACCGGTCCTCCTCAGCACCGGAGCCGGAAGCCTCCGCCGCGACAGCCTCCGCCGCACTCGCCACCGGCCTCCAGGGCCGAGACCCCGCCACGTGCGTAGCATGTGGGGCGGGAGACGTCAGCATGACCTCATACCCCTGGTCACGTGCTCTGCACGTGACCGAGGGGGAAATTTCAGTCACCCCCAGAAGCTTCTTCATATTGCGTGCCAAGTCCCCCTCCAGAGGTCACATGCGCTGCACGTGACCCTCTGGGAAAATTGCATAGGATCTTTTTGCGGTTTTCTACAACGACAACCTTTTTCATTAAAAGACGCAAACCGATTTCTATGCGTCACATTAATGAGATACCCCTCTAACCCTACAGGAGGCCAAAGCACTAAGTCGGTCGTTGGAGAAAAAGAGGGGACAGAGGTGCCACCGCATACCGCTTCAAATTGGGGAAGAACACCGAGAATAGTTAGACGCTACATGCTACTAACACATGTCAGCAGTGGACGATTCGGATCATGCTAGAGCATTTAATCTTAGCTTCTCAAATGAAGAGGTAGAACATTTGTGTTATATGTCTTGGCAGATTCCAGTATTTGCATTTAGATCCCCACGCAGGGACCTTAATGCAAATATTTTAATTTTTCTTTCATATCTTTCCCTGCCAGGGACCATTTTGTAAGAGAACTTCAATTCTTTTGCATGCACTTATACCACTGAACTATAGGGTATTTTTGGACCGTATCTTGGTTGTATTTTTCTACCAAATTTTCTAGAGTAGTTACACAACTACCTTAGCGACGTTTTTTATTATTTTTCATTGATTGTCATCGCATATTTTTTTCTAATTAATATTGTAAAGTTGTACTAGTTTTGAGTGCTTTCCAGTTCTATGTTGTATTTCCAAGAAGAGAATAAAATCCCAAAATTCTTTCCTCCCTCAATATCCATAGTAAAGGTATTTTGCCTCGTCGATTTCGACCCAGGGTAACCTACCTAGATAAAAATTAATTTAAAGGATAAAATTGGTGAGAAGTCGACCCGTTTTATTTTCTCTCTCTCTCCTATTTTATCTGGATTATGTTTAATCAAATCGATTTATGCTAAGTGGTTTTCTACAATAGACATCCCTTAACCGCTACTGAAATTTGGGTTATCACCATGCCATCTCTCAGTGCCCACATTCTAAGAATGGGAACACCGCCACACCTCTTGTGAGTTGCTCCATCTCTGACTAATATTGTTATAACTCTCTCCTTGATGGTGATGCGTCAATCAATATAATACCCTTCTTTATGGTACAGTCTCTTCTTCTTTGTCCTCTCAAGAAAACCAGGATAATAGTTCAATTTGCTAATGGAATAATCAAGAGGCCTAATGTATTTTAGAAAATGATGTCATTTTTATTCAGTGCATGAACTTCACTTCTGATTTTGTCGTATTGCCCATGGAGACCTACACCACAGTGAGCACCCTCCAATCATCTTGGGTCGTCCTTTCCTCACCTCTGCAAAAGCATTTATTGATTATAAATCTGGAGATATTCACTTCTGTTCTGATGTAGGGAGTGATGTGTTGATCACTAGACCCATTATCGACCAAAGACCTCCATCTCATGAGAGGGTGGCCGTGTTAAACAACCCCAAGAACATTGACCTTGATGATAATATCATAGATTTTTGTTGTAAGTTGGATGATACTGAGACCAAAGAATTCCTCTTCAAGGAGGAAGACTCTGAAAGCATAGGCCATGGAGTTTCCCCTTCTGGCACGTGGCGATGCATTGATGACATCCGTGTGATTTACACAATAGACACCCTAGAGCAGAAGGCAGACTACAAGGCTAGATAGGACGACATGATTTGATTACTTTCATTGACGAGTCCATTTATATTCACCTTGATTTAAATGAGATTGATAAGGCCAAATTTTATTTGATTGCTTTTATAGAGGAATTCTGGCCTTTTGATGAAGATGATAATCAAGTATAGGCTTGCCAGGCTGGAATTGATCTTACTTTTTCTGATAATGAGTTTGAGCCTTTTTACTTTGATATTTGCGAGACTTCCCAGGCAGGACATGACCACACTACTTCCACTGATCGGTTCATGCCTGAACACTCTATGACCGCTGAGGATACAATCTTGGTCAATCCTGATCAGTTTATGTATAATGTTGACCCTAATATCGACCAATACCTTGTCAGATCGATTCCTCTGTGATCTCGCAAGAAGGTCTTCTTTAGACCGTCTTGTCCTTTGTACATCCACTCCTCATATATATTCGCTTTCTTTTACATCCGTACATCCATCGCTCATCCACATCATTTTCGTGTGTGCCTAACTTAGGATGTGCTTTATCCAAAGTATAGGGGGTGGATGATTTGAGTATTGTTCATATTCGTCATGTTCATAAATTCTATTGTTGCTTATACTTTGGGATACTCTACCCTAAATATAGGGAGAGTGATGTTGTTCATATAGTCCTTTTGTGTTTTTATTCTTCTGATCTCTCGATTGTCCCCTAACTTGTCAAAATTCTGTACTTAGGGCTATTCTACCCTATGTCTAAGGGACCAATTTGAGGCGTTGAGTTCGTACATTCTCTTCCTCAATTCTCCCCATTTGTATAGTCTTCTATACTTAGGATTATTTGATCCTGAGCATAGGGGGGACTACTGACTTCTATTCTTTTCATCTTTTCTTTGAGTCATTGTAGCATAGGAGTCTTTCATTTTTCTATATTTAGCACTAGTTATTTCTTCCTTTGCCGCTCTCAGATCACTATGAGGACAAAGTTCGAGCTAAATATAGGGTGGTGTCGTACATATTGTATATATACTTTAAACATAACTCGTACTTTTAAGTATGATTATTTTGGGGATATGTATAAAAATTTATAAAATCCACGTGTGTGTATAGACTTTGGTCACCTTTTATAAAAAAACAAAAAAAAATAACACCAAAAAAATAAAAAACCAAAAACAAAAAACCAAAAAAAAAGAAAAGCAAAACAAAATAAATAAAAAAAATTCCTAAAAACTGCGAAACCAAAAGTCTATAAAAATAAAAATTTCAAAAAAAAATCTCCATACATGTGCATCATTTTCTTCCAAAAATACATAAAAACGTTCAAAATTAGAAAATTGTTTCAAAAAAATTGCTTTCTTTTTGCAAGTTACATATTTCTTGCATTCACATATGCATTTTTCAGGATAGCATTGACATTTAAACTATGTCTGGAAAAAATGATGAATGGATCATAGTTTGACCTTAATCCACTTAATTTTAGATGAACCTTTTAAGAGTTGGAGTTAAGACTTTTGAGGTCCTAGCGACTTAGTTCTTTGATTCCATAAGACTGTGTTCATATGTCGTCCTTATTAGTCTAGGTAGAATATTTAACAACACATGCATGATAATTTCAGACCATGGCTTATCTTGGACAAGCACTCTACACGTAGCTCTAAATGGAGGAGGTACTGAGGAGGCAAAATATCTTGGCTTGGAGTAGCATAAGGGGGTAGTACATCTAGGCGGAACCTCTCGTCTTCCTCTAGGTAGGGTAGTGCATCTTAACCTTATCTAGTAGCATGGAGGTCTAAAGACAGGATGTTGTGGGGTTGCAATAATGCTTCAAAAGAGGGATAGTCTACTATGTCAAGAGGAAAAGCTCATTATGTCCATGCTGCACAGTGTATATATTTTCAAACAAAAAAGAGAAAAGATGTAGAATCTCCAAAAGTTGGCAGGCCTGATTGAAAAGTGAAATGCCTGCCGGAGTGTATATACAAGTATAAAAAATAAATCAATAAATAAATTAAAATAATAAGAGCTTCAAAGTCAAATTTTTGTAAGTTGGTAGACGGATGATTTGACTACACTGGTCATGCATCCAAGGATATGTAGCTACACTGGTTATCGTGCATTTTTTCTCCATCCCCTCTTCTTGAGTTGGTTGTACTTGAACTTAGAAGGGAATATCCCCGCTCCTCGGCGAAATAGTTGCCAGACTAGGAGACTAGAGTTACATTTTTGAGAGAGGATGGTTCTTTGCTACAATTGAGATGATGAGCTATATTTCACTTACACCGTACAAGTAAAGATTCAAAATCATAAGAATTTGTGTATATAGACTTGTTCTGACCTGACTGTTGAGGAGACCTGAATAAGAGTCTTGTGGAACATGAAGACTATTACGTTTTTAATCCATTTCCCAGTAAGGTTCCGCCACATTAACAATCCAAATGCCTGACAGAGCTCCATACTACAATTTTATGAAGATAAGTTTAATACTCGATATTGTCCTAATTTCTTTATTTTCCTTTGTTTTTCTTTTATTAACTTATTCTTTTAAATAAGTGTTTACTAAGGGAGTAGGAAAGGTAAAGTACCGGGGGATGATGAATATGCATTTCATCATCTTTATTCATTTATTTTAGCTTAAAATCCATTATAAAACACCTCTATATAATA
The DNA here is from genome assembly GCA_037367405.1 of Ottelia alismoides. Classification (NCBI taxonomy): domain Eukaryota; kingdom Viridiplantae; phylum Streptophyta; class Magnoliopsida; order Alismatales; family Hydrocharitaceae; genus Ottelia; species Ottelia alismoides. The sequence continues at coordinate 92,759 of JAZKJV010010449.1, forward strand.
GTAACTCCTCATTCTTACTATCTTGCATCTGTGTATAAATAGTGTGTATATATTATTATTTTTACCTAAAATAAAAAAATGAAGAAATAAAGAAATTAAGAAAAAAGAAAAAAGATTGTATATATGTAATAGATACCGGTTGACCTGAACACCGTGAGAAGGTCAAGACTAAACCTGATCGACCGGAAATAAAGTAGGGGGAGATAGGGTCCTAAATCAGAAAATCCAAATAAATGTTTTGTAAATACTTTTCTGTGTATATTTGTATAAATTTACACTATTTTATTTGTAAATTAATTGACTTCAAATTAAATAATTTTCAATAGAAAAGTTGTAAATAATTTTTTTTCTAAATAAAAAAAATAATTGTAAAATAAATTCATGTACAGAATAAAAGTAACCACATTCGGAAAATGCCATAAAGAGATAATTGAAAGACCGATTCCGACTCCATATGAACTCACATTGAATAAAACTCACTTCCATTGTAATCTAAATTAAATTATCTTCAAAATGGTTGTGGTTTCATATTTTTTGGCGTTACGATTTCAAAGATGGTTTTCTGGAGTGGTTTGTGCAAATTTACCATTTATTTATTATATATATCCATATTTTTTATACATATTGTATTTTTAAATATTTTTTAAGAATTATTTATAATAAAAATAAAAAATTAAAACAAAACACTAATTTCCATAAATAACCCTCACAAAAAATAAATAATTAACATTTATTATTTAATTTAATAAAGTGGTGAAAATAAATAAATAAATAAATTATGTAAATAACTTTAACACTAACTTCCTTTATTATCTTTTTCTCATTTCAAAATTTCCTTATCTCCATTCAAATTTTAAAAATTGAAATTCGAGTTCAATTATTTTTCTATTTAATTGGCTCCTCCTCCCTCATTCTTACTTGATCAATCGTTTGTAGAGGAGCCTATTTTTCGATCAGCATCTGAGTCGACAGCGAGGCGACATTCGTCAAGGCGATTACGACATTTGTCCACTCCACGGTGAGATCCATTTTTTATTGTTTTGAATGTATATTAACCGTAGTTTAATTTTTTGCATTTTAAATTTTGTTGTCATTTTTTTAGATCATAGTTAATCAATTTTTTTAATCACCCATCATCCGCCCCTCGATTTAGATTTCATCTCATATTCTTAATCTTTTTACGTTCACGTTCTACCTCACACAATCTTCCAACTCCTGTCGCGTACGGTGGCTGGAGACACAGATTTGATCTCTCACATTGTCGGATCTGACATCATTTATATTTCTTTTATTATTATTATTATTGTTATTATTATTATTATTATTATTTTCTTTATTTGACCAAGCTATCTTGCTCGATTTAGATTTATCCTAGTTTATTTCAGGTACAAGGATTTAAAAAATTTACAAAAATATTGTCAGCTACTGTTTCAAAAAATAATTAAAAATTTATTGTTCAAATAAAATAAAAAATGAGGCACCGCACCGCCCGTTAGTAGCCTCCTTTGCCTCAACGTCAGTCACAACCAACCGACAATCCACCGCATACGAGACATCGTCCTACGTGTCACCAGTCCTGCCCTTCAACTAGCCAAAACCTCCGTCGATGAAGCCACTGCCCTCCACATGTGCAATCTCTGACTCCTTCTCCATAGTCGACCACGACCAGGAGGAGATCGCCACCATCCACCATTGCCCCACCGCAACATCCCCTAACGCTCCTCCAGCCTTCCACAGTCTGTCGACGTTGCAGGTCCGCCGCTCCGCTCCCAAACGCACCGCCCTTGCACAACACTCCTCATCCACACGAGAAGTCGTCCCCGCTGACCTTCTCTGAATGAAGCCACCATCGTCGTGCTGCGCGAGGTGTGTCGCCACCTGCCACCTTAACACATGCTCCCACTCGAGCTGTCCATCCGAGGAGCTCCGAAGCCTGCTGCCTCCCTGTGGTGTAAGCAAGAAGAAAGGGGACTACACACCTCATTGCCCCTTTTTGTTTTGAAAATGAAGAACATGGAGATGAACCCTAGGGGACTTAAAAAAATTGGAAAATTTTCAATAAAGCGCTCGAAGGTTTGAAAATTTGCAAAAACATCCCTACTAGAGCCTCCAGCATATGTGTTGCACGTTTTTTGGGTAAATTGCAATAGTTTCCCCTTTCTTTAATTTTGGTTACATTTTCATGCTGAAACTATAAATATTTAATTTTTACTCCTTGTGTTTCCAGATTATAAATTTGTTTGTTCTTTCCATTGAAATAAATATTTTTGTTGGTTGATAAATTTTGCAAAAATCGTGTTTTGCTTCTGATGTGTGTCTCACTATAGTTTATTTCTCATTGCATTTTATTGTCATTTTCTATTATTAAAAAATCAAAAACTTCATTTTCCCTATTTGAACTTCGAAAATTCATAAAAATTCAAATATTGCATAAAAATTTTCTAAAACATTAGATAGGTTTCTTTTGGTATAGTTTAATTTCCATCTAATTTACACGTATTAATTATTTTTAAACCCCAAAAAATTGTAAAATACTCAAAATCTAAAAAAACATATAAATGTTAGAAAAATAAAAAAAATGTTTTTTAAATTTCTGTTTTGAGATAATTTTTTCTAGTTTTTAGGAAAAATAACTACATTAGTTTTTTATTTCATTTTATATTTTAAATTCTGAAATAATTTTGTTTGCTCATTATTTGCATTTTCTTCTATTTTTATTCATTTTAAAAATCCTAAAAAAACTAAAATTATCTGAGAAAATACTAAAACAGTAAAAGTTAATCAAAAATAAAAAAGATTTTATTTGGAAATTTTTAAATATTTTTTTAAATTTAAAAAATCTAAAAAATGCATCCCTTTAATGTATAAATTTGTTTTGAAATTTTTATTGTTGAAAATTAAAAATTTGCAAATTTAAAAATCTTTAAAAAAGTTAAAATCAGTAAATAAAAAAAAGAATAAATAATTTTTTAAAACATTAAAAAAGATGAAAATTTCACAAAAACAGGGTAGTTAGCATTTGAGATCCCCTTTTTCTTTTAATTAATTTTCTGATTATTTGAATTGCTCTCGAGAATTGTAGTCTCTTTGAGTTCGATCTTGTTGCTATAAATGTTAATTAAATAGTAGAATTCTCTTGCTACATTTTTTGTACATAATTTAGCTTGAGAAAAAAAAACTTGTTGTTGACGTTTGATTGGGTTGCGACGACTTGTGAATAATTCAATTAATTACAAACTCGAGAAAAGCGTAATAACACTTGCGCATCTTTCATTACATTCAACTATCCCTGAGGCTGTGTTGGGGCACTAGAACTTGCAGCATTGAAAGTTGACCGTAGTAGAGGACGTTGAAAACCTTGACCTCCACGACGGGAAGTTGATCCATGTGATTGTATGGATGAGAAAGTTGGTCATACACTTGGTTGATGGCCACCTGAGCTACAGGCAAGTAAGGGACACCTAGCCTTGAAATGGCCTGGCTATTGGCAGTGGAAACACATACGATCTCATGACTGAGAAATGGAGCCTCCTGAGACAAGGATAGCACCTCTTGTCTTGCGACTCTGGGAGTGTGTAGAAGATCGGAAAGAGGTAGTACCACGGCTCGCTAGGCCCTGCCCCAAAACAAGTGTAGGGGCAAACCTGTTAGCGGTAGGAATGGTCGCCACTAGGTGGAAACGATGCTCTCTACGGAATCTGTAGAAATCTCGGTAAGTGGATCTTCCTGACTATTATAGTTGGAACTATGACTGGCCTCCCTGAAGCTGACTCTGAATTTCCTCCATCTCAGTAGCCTTCTGCTACTGATAATGCGCCCACAGACCACGAGGGTCACCATGAATAAATAATACAAAGGTGTCGCTGCGGTGACCGCTCGCAGAGTATGGGGGTTGATCAGCAATTAACCCACAATCCAAAGAATACAACAATCAAGCTCAAGAATGAATGTGAATTAATCTTTATTTACTCTACCATAAAATGTATAGTGACAAATATGTAGAGGTCGAACCACAGAGAGCAATACAAAATGCAACAGCCTACAAGTAAATCACAGTCATCCTTGTGTGGGTTTTTGATGTTTTATTAATATTATTAAAATATAATAATTAAGTATTATATATATATAAGTGTATATAAGACAAATATATTAATTATGTATACCAATAGAGGGTAAGTATATAGCTTATAATACATATAATATGTATATATAGGTATATATAAATATAATAAAATAAATATAGATATTTTTTTCTTTTTTTTATATTAAGATTAATGAGAATACATATGATTAATTACATACATATATATATATAATATTTTTTTTCTTTTTTTTAGGATATATAGATATATATACATAAAGGGGGCATTATAATATTCACAAAAATACTCAAAAATAGTCAAAAATTCAGGAAAAGGGTCTTTTTGGAATTTTCATGATGTTTTACTGTTTTTATGATTTTTGGGTATTTTTGCAAACATTTTTAGTATTTTTAAATAGCTAAATAATAGCAAACAATGGACTGGGTACTGGCTGTCACAAAAATAGAGATTAAAAATAGCTAACAGCCTCAAAAATTTTCCACCCTAATTTTCTAATAACGATAATAAAATATAGCATAAATAGGGCATGAGTTTATATTTTTCTGATTTTTCTTTGATTTTTTATATTTTTTTGAAGTTTTTGGGTATTTTTGAATTCTTAAGGTTTTCTTTTTGAGATTTTTAGGGATTTTTGGACTGACACTAATATAGGTCAAAATACACCATAGGTAATTTTTTTGGAATTTTTCGAGGCGTTTTCATATTTTTTGGGGATTTTATAAGTTAGGCAGGGAATAAAAGACATGTTTTTGATTTTTAATAAATGCAAAAATGCAAAACTAAAAATATGGCGTTCAAGCATGACCAAACAGAAGCTTAAGTCTATTTTTGCAAGATTTTTCGATTTAATATGAAGCATAAAATAAATAGACAAAGCCTTCAAAAATTAAATGGCCTGGCAGGGGTATTTTTGCAAATAAATAGTTGGCAGGGGCATACATGCAAAAATTACAACAAAAATACACTTTAACTTTTATTTTCAGGACCATTTAATAAATACAGGAACCCGGCAGGGTTTAGATGCAAATTTTCACGTGCCTCACGTGGTTGCTGCACGTGAGGCGCGGGAGGACTAAAGTGCAAATCTTGAAACATCGGGGGTCCTTCCACAAAATATACATTTTATTTACAACTGAAACTTCTATTTTTGGCATTAAATAATAAATACAAAAAATAAGGGGGCTGGATGTGAAAATTACCCCTAAACAAGGCGTGGCATCCAACGGTGGAGCTCTCTTCACTTGCCACGCGTCGCCTCCTTGACGCCTGATGACGCTTCGCCGATGGAGCGCTGAGATTAGATCAGGCCCGCTGATCTGACGGTGAGTACGATGCTCCATCGGACGGCTCCTGCTGGATCTGGGGTGAGCCCTTCGATCTGACGGTTCTGAAGATGCCTGGAAGAACAAGGAAGAAGCTCGCCCCCGGCGAGCTTCGATCGGGTAGCTCAGGCTCCTCCGGGCATCTTCCTCGCCTCTGACGCGCTCTACTCGTAGCTGATGACATCCCGCGTCAACTGGTGGTACTTTCATGGCTCCTGGGGGTCCGAGTCGATGGAGCGAGGTCGGAGAAGAAAGGGGCCCCCAGGAACCTCTTCCTGGTTTAATGCGAGCCCATTTGGGCTCGATTCTTCGATATCCCTGCACAGGAAGAACCGCGGGTGAGAGAGCTTTCTCCTCGACCCGGTGTTTTGAAGCTGCAACGCAGAAATGAGGTGGGCGGAGGGGCTCCGGCGAACGGCGGAGGAGGAGCCCCGATTCGCCAGGACTTAGGGTCCTGGGTTGGACAACTATGCGAAATGGATGAAGAAAGCGTCGAGGAACGAGATGAGATGCTTGGGGCGGTCGGATACGGTCGAAACAAGGGTGGAGAAGTCGCCGGAGCGAAGCTCCGGTGAACTTCGAATTTTGATTTTTAAACTAGAGACATTAATTAAAACCTAATCTAATGACTGGAATGAAAAGCTAACATCTAAATCTAACTAAAAATGCAGAGAAAGGGGCAGCTCTTATACCTGGGGGCCTCCAGGGAGCAGGGCGGACGCCGGAGCTCCGCCGCGTCAAAATCTCCTCCCTCCGGCCGAGTCACAGCGCTGGGCTACTCCCCCTGTCACGAGGAACAATCCAGGGACGAGATCTAGGCTTTAGGTTGGAATAAAAGTGGCCAAATTCGAGGAAGGAAGCGGAGCTTGTTATTTATAAACATTGGCAAGGGGCCTTATTACCCGGCGATTATTAACTGATCCAATGAACATATTGTTGATCTATGATTTTGGCGGGCATCATGGAAGATTATGGAATAATTCTTGTGAAGGAAGCGTTGTCGATTGATGGATGGTGTGCCGGGGAAAAAGGCAGGAAATCGGGGGAGTAGACAGTTCAGAGACGCCAGGCGAGGGATGGGACAGTTGACCTGGGAGTCAACGTTGGCCGGCGCCTCATTGGGCCACGTAAGCTGCTACGAGACAAAATAGCAAATCTGAAGGAAGATTGATTTATTTGACGCCCTAAATGATTTTATTAATTTTTTCTTATAAAATAAAAAATGTGTATTATTTCATCTAGTATTTATTTATGATTTTTATTGAATTTTTCGAGGTGTTTTGTTATAGTTTTATTTGAATAATGTGTATATGTGTGTATTTACATGTATTTTTAGGTATTTTATTTTTAATTTATTTATTTTCTTTTATTATTTTCTTGGCTTATTTTATAAATTATAATTTATTTTTGTGAGTATAAAGATATTTTTGTTTGATTTTTATAAGTTTATTTGTATTTTTAAATAAATGTGTGTGTGTATATGTAAGTATACTTATAGGTATTTTACCTATATACTATATACATTGTATTTATTTAATGGATTTTATTTGTTTTTATTTTAGCTTTATATTTTTAATAATAATATATATATATATATATAATATACATTATAGTAAAAGAATGAAATAATTAAAGAATGCTTTTCTCTTTTTATTTATGTACATCCTTCTCATAGGTATTTTGCCTATATAGACTTATTTTATTTTACATATTCTTTTTTTTGGTTTTATTCGAAGGCTAATATGTATATGAAGTATATACATTATTTACAAGATTCTAAAAATAGTAATTTATAAAAATAATGAATAGTGAATATAATGAATATTTTAATCAGGTATTATATACAAGAAGGGCCAAAAACCTAACTTCTGCATATGGACTCCAAAAATTATGAAACCAATTTTATAAATAGTTTATGAAATGCTATATACAATTAAAGGTGAGTTTGGGTGATTTGGAGTTTTTATTTGCAAGATATGGGTCTGTGAAGTTGAGATTTTGGCTTTTTTATTTTGTGCATAAATGTTCACCGTGTATTATTTTTACACAAACTCAATTTTGTATTTTTATCTATATTATTATCTATAATTTTCATGTTCAACATTTCTTTATTTGATGAATAAATACTCATGTACAAAATAGGTATCAAAAAATGCATAAATAAATGCATGAATAAATGAGGTATTTATTATACACTGGCCCTTATCTCCCCCTATTTTATTCCTTGTCGACCAATACCATGATGGCCTTGGTCTCAGGGTTTGGGTCATAAAATATTTGCAATATTTTATTCCTTTTTCTTTTCTTCTCTTTATTCTATAATTTTGGCATTAATAACCTTATTTTATAGATAATTAATGCCAATGAATAATGAATGCTATTATGTGCAAATTGGTGCTATTTACCATGCATTTGTTAGGGTTTTTGAGGCCAAAATGATAGAATAAAGGTGATGAAATGGAGATTCATCACCCCCCTATACTTGCCTTTGCTAGTCCCTAGCAAACACTTATGCAATAAGTGCAAAAAGAATAAAGAAAAGAAAAAGGAAAATGAAAGAAATATAGAGTGAATAGGGATGCTTTCAGTGCCATGCATGTCCTTACAAAATTTGAATTTGGAACTCCTGTCAGACCTTGAGTGTGAAGGTGTGTGGAACCAAGTCGGGAACCAGCTCTAGAATACAACAGCCTTCGATAGTCACAGAACTCGGTTCAACCCACCTCAATAGCCGGGTCAGAACTAGTCTACATCATACGCAAACTCTTATAACTATGAGGCTGACTTGTACGGTGTAAGTGATAGTGGCTCTCCCCAACTGAAATAATAAAGGAACTGACTTCTCCAGAATGACAACCCAATGATTCCCCAATCCAGCAGCTCTTTCCTCGAGGAGCAGGGTATTCCCTTCTAAGTTCAAGTGGCAACCAGCTCAAGAGGAGGGGGTAAAGAGAAGAATGGACGGTAGCCAGTGTAGCTACCTATCCCGGGATGCAAGACCAGTGTAGTCAAGTCTTCCAGCTGCAGGCTTACATATTTGACTTTGGAGCTCAAGCTTGCTTATTGACTTTGTACATACTTTGCAGGCATTTTATTTTTGTACAGGCCTGACCATTTTTTTTTCTTCTTTTTTTTCAACATACTATTTACAGCAGCATTTGCATAAGGAGTTTTTCCTCTTGAGCCAGTAGACTATCCCTCTTTTGAAGCTTTATCGCAACCCACAATCTCCTGTCTTTAGACCTCATTGCTGTTGGATCCGGTTGGGGTGCACTTCCCTCCCTAGACGAGGACGAATGTTTCCACCCATGTGCGTCTCAGACTGGCAAATCCAACCCCCTCACCACTCCAACTGAGTTGAGCCAAGTGAAAAGTGCAAGTGTCCAAGTTAGATCACGGTCGGCAAGAGTCATACGTGTGTCTCGAAAAGTTCTAGTTAGTCCACTGAGGTGACTTGAACCCGGCCCTGATTTCTCAAAGAATTAAGTCTGTATAGACCTGAGGTACCTTAAACCTAGTTCCCATAAGGTTCCAGTGCAATTAGGTGCGGTAAGGTCTAACCGAGCTCCAATTTGAGACTTTCTTAGACTGATTCAATCATCAAGCTTCACTCCAAAAGCATATGAATGGTATGCTTATGCTATGCACAATGAATGATGCAATTTTTCACAAAAATTTGAAAGGATCAAAGAATGTTTTTACAAAAAGAATTTCTGCACAGGAAGCACGAGCTAAAAATATTCAAAAAGTATATGCACTTATTTACACGGGCGTGCTGCTTTATTTTCAAAATTTAGGAATTTTTAGCAACTTTAGGTGTGAATGAAATAGTTTATTTGGGTATGTACAGAAAGAATAGTATGTGTCTCGTTTCTGATTTACTACTATCTGCAATGGTGTTCTTATTAGCTTTTTGAAAATAATTTTGCAAACTATAGTACACGATAATTTTTGCAATCCTTTACACACATTTGAAAACTATTTTTGCAAAGATTTTTCACACTATATGTATATATACAATTTCCACAATAATTTTGACAAGCATTTTTCAAAACATTTGCACATAGGTTTTTGAAATCCTTTCTTTCACACAAAGAAAAGTTTTGCAATCAACACAGTTTCACACATTTGAAATCATTTCACATCAATTTTTTCAAAACTGGTCACACTATTTTTCAAATCATACTGTATAGGTACCTGATTTATTAACCAGTAGATACAAAAGAAGAAAAATTGTATTTGCTGTACAATATGGTTTCAGTTCTTATAAACTTTATTTGGCTTATTCCTTATTTACACATGAGAGATTTTTGTGCGGATTCCTCAGACTTACTCGAGAATCATTTTCACAAAGGGTTTTTGAAAACTCTAGTCCAAAATAATTTTGCAACATGTACACGCATTTGAAAATCCTTTTACAAATGTTTTACACAACATAGATAGATTTTTCAAAATAGTTTTTGACAATCAAATTTTCACAATCATTTGCACACTAACTTTCACAAAGTTTTTGCTTTCACTCAAAGAAAATAGGTTTTACACACAAACTAATTTTTCAAACGTTGAATACTTGTTCACGCTATTTTCAAACAAATTTCACAAGATTTTTCAAAGGAAAATGTTTCGTACAAAACACTTTTCTGACTCAATAGTCAGTACAATTACAATGAGTCTGAGGAACTCACAATCATCTTTCATTATTGTAAAGCTACTTTTTATATTTTCTTTTATGTTGTAGTGATATTTTATTTTTCAGTATGAGTTATGGCTTTTAGTATATACATGGTATATACGACCCCCCTATACTTAGCTTGAGCTATGTCCTCATAGATCGAAAGGAAAGAGCAAAGACATAACTCGTACTGAGTATAGACAGATCTAATGAATAAATATGAAAGTAATGAATGAATGAGAAGTTGACTGTCCCCCCTATACTTAGGATCAAAGAATCCTAAGTATAACAGACTGTACAAAAAGCGGGGAGGGTCAAGGGTGGGAATATACTGATCGTGCTCAGATTGTCTCCCCCTATACTTAGGGTAAGATACTCCTAAGTATAGACATGAAGAGGAGACAATGGAGAAGATCGAACCGAAATCAAAAACTCTAGGTGCACATCCCCCTATACTTAGGACAAAGTACGTCCTAAGTATAGAAAACTGTCTACAAAGGCGGCACCTTTTAGATAGAAAAAGAAAATAGAAAAGGTAAAGAAGAAAAGAAGAAAAGAAGAAAATCAGAGAAATAGTGGTTGGAGTACATCGTCTGAATCTTTTGGTGCTGCAGGTGCTGTGGAGGTGTCATCGTGGTGCACTAGTTGAATAGAGTCAACAATGTCCAAGAATGCATCGGGTTCCAAGTAAGGCTTCAGTAGTTGGCCGTTGACAACGAAGGGCTGTGCGTCAGGGGACAATTCTGATATCGCAATGCTTCCGTTGTCACGCACTTCACATACTCGGAATGGCCCTGTCCACTTACTTTTTAATTTACCTGGGAATATCCGCAACTTTGCATCAAACAACCACACTTTCTGCCCAACGTCGAAGGTCTTTCGTCTGATGTGTCGGTCATGCCAGCGTTTCACCTTCTCCTTGTACATCAAGGTGTTATCGTATGCGCAGTCTCGGAATTCCAAGAGCCTGTTCAGATCGTCTTTTCTCTTCTGACCACTTTTTCGTGAGTCCAAGTTACAATTACTAATTGCCCAAAGAGATTTGTGAATTAATTCCACGGGCAGATGGCATGGTTTTCCATATACAAGACGGTAGTGCGACATGCCCAAGGGAGACTTGTAGGCCGTACGGTAAGCCCAAAGAGCTGAGTCCAAGAGTTGAGACCAGTCTTTTCTGTTTGGCCTAACAAGTTTTTGTAATATGGTCTTGATTTCTCTATTGGATAACTCCGCCATGCCATTGGTCTGCGGATGATAAGGAGACGCGACACGGTGATCGATGCCGTACTCCTTCGTTAACTTCTGGACCTCTTTGTTGATGAAATGGCTACCCCCGTATGAGATGAGAATCTTTGGTATCCCAAACCGCGAAACGATGTTCTTCTTCAGAAACTGGCAAACTGTTTTGCTGTCGGCGGCTCGGGCGGGAATAGCTTCAACCCAACGACTCACGTAATCTACGGCAAGAAGGATGTGTTCAAAACCTTGACTGTTAGGGAAAGGTCCCATGAAGTCAATGCCCCATGCATCGAAAACATCTGCTATCTGAATGATTTTCAGAGGCATTGAGTCTTTGGCAGTGAGTGTACCTTTCAGTCGCTGACAGTCAATACATCTTTTAACAAAGTCTGCTGCATCCTTGAATAATGTGGGCCACCAGAAGCCACACTGCAATACTTTTGCTGCCGTACGATCTCCAGAATGGTGCCCACCAGATTCGAGCGAATGACAATGCTCGAGGACACTAGATTGCTCCGTCTGAGGGATGCACCTGCGCCAAATACAATCTGCCCCTTCTCTGAATAGAAGAGGATCTTCCCACTGGTAGAAGCGGATGGTCAACATGAATTTGTTCTTCTGATTATTCGTCCAATCCGAAGGTATTACCCCAGAGGAGAGGTAATTGACAATGTCAGCATACCAAGGGAGAGCATCCACGACTAAGATAGCCTCGTCAGGGAAGGTCTCTGTGATAGGTGCGTTGCTCAGAGGAGAGTCATGCTGCTCTATTCTGGAGAGGTGATCTGCTACCCCATTCTGAACTCCAGGTTTGTCTTTGATTTCCAGATCAAATTCCTGGAGGAGAAGGATCCAATGAATCAGTCTGGGCTTGGCATCCTTCTTCTGCTGTAGGTACCGAATAGCAGAGTGGTCCGTGAAAATTGTGACCTTCGACCCCAACAAATAGGATCTGAACTTCTCTAAGGCGAAAACCACAGCCAGCAGTTCTTTCTCTGTCACTGTATAATTTCTTTGAGCTTCATCTAATGTTCTGCTGGCATAGTGAATGGCATAGGGCGCCTTATCTTTCCTCTGTCCAAGAACAGCTCCGACTGCAAAATCTGACGCATCGGTCATTATCTTAAATGGGAGAGTCCAGTCGGGATGCTGTAAGATGGGAGCCTGAGTGATGAGCTCCTTCAACTGGTTGAAAGCAAGGAGAAATGGCTGATCAACGATGAACTTGGTTTCCTTGCACAGAAGTTCGGTTAGAGGTCGGGCAATGCGGCTGAAATCCTTGATGAATCACCTGTAAAATCCCACATGCCCCAGGAATGACCTCACATTCTTTACTGACTGAGGTGGCTGAAGGTTCGAAATGACATCCACCTTGGCTGGGTCGACTTCCATGCCACGTTTGGAAACGACATGGCCCAGCACAATACCCTCTGTGACCATAAAGTGGCTCTTTTCCCATGAGAGCACTAAATTGACTTCCTGGCATTTCTGAAGCACTCTGTCTAGGTGCGCGAGGCAAGAATCGAAACTATCACCATAGACAGAGAAATCATCCATGAACACCTCGAGAAAACTGCCTACCATCTCGGCGAATACAGCTAGCATGCATCTTTGGAAGGTTGCGGGTGCATTGCATAATCCAAAGGGCATCCTCTTGAAGGCGTAGGTACCGAACGGGCAAGTGAAGGTAGTCTTCTCTTGATCCTCAGGGGCGATCGCCAATTGGTTGTACCCGGAGTACCCATCCAGAAAGCAGAAGAACTCCTTGCCTGCTAATCTCTCCAAGACTTGGTCAAAAAATTGCAATGGGAAGTGGTCCTTCTTGGTTGCTGCATTAAGACGGCGGTAGTCAACACACACCCGCCAGGAGGTTGGTACCCGAGTAGAAATTTCCTCTCCTTTTTCATTTGTGACCACGGTAAGCCCGGATTTCTTGGGAACTACATGCAGGGGGCTTACCCATTTTGAATCGGAGATGGGATAGATGAAGCCTGCATCACACCATTTTGTGATTTCTTTCATGACCACGTCCCGAAGGTTAGGGTTCATCCTTCTCTGAAATTCGCGGGACGGCTTGGCATCGTCTTCTAGATAGATATGGTGTGAGCACAGAGCAGGATTTATCCCTCGAAGGTCTGATACGCTCCAACCAAGTGCCTTGCGATTCTTTTCTAGAACCTCGAGAAGTCGAGATTCTTGATCCGGATTCAGCCTGCTGCTGATGATGACCGGATACATGTGTTCTTCACCCGCAAGGAAAGCATATTTCAGGCCTGCAGGAAGTGGCTTGAGTTCTGGTTTGCTCTGTCCACTTTAGCTGTCACTTCTGATACCATGCTGGTGGTGGGATGTACCTTGAGACTGTTACCATCCTCAACATCCTGTTGAGATCCCAGTGATGTACCAAACGGTTCTGCGGTGAGCTGATCATGTTCGGTCTAGAGTGAATGCTCAAGAAGATGCGCCTGCATCTGAGAAGCTGTCTCCCACAAATCATCGGAGCATATGCTGACTGTGCTTTCCACGTCTTCCTCAAGAGTGAGGATTTCACGGGTCCATGGATCGTCCAGCGACAACTCTGAATCTCTGATTTCTGCAATAAAATCACAGTCTGCTTCTGGTGCTGCTTGACTCTCATCAGTTGTGGCATTCTGCTCCTTGTTCATATTGATCGTGATTTGATGGGTGTTCGAGCTGAAAGTGATCTTTCCAGACCCGTAATCAACCACGGCACCTGAAGTACGGAGAAATGGTCTGCCAAGGATGATAGGAGTCTGGAGTAGTGGTGCAGGCGGGTCCATATCAAGGACTACAAAGTCAGCTGGGAATTTCATCTCCTGCACGGTAACTATCACGTCTTCCAACAAACCTCGGGGCCGCTTAACGGATTGGTCAGCGAATGAAGGATCATTCGTGTCTGCTTGAGCGGTCCCAGCCCGAATTCTTGCATTATGGACGAGGGCAAAAGGTTGATGGAAGATCCATTGTCAAGAAGAGTACGCTCGAAGACCTGATCAAAAATCACACAACTGATCAGAGGTGCTCCTGTATCTTGCTTTTTCTGGGGGAGGTTGGTGATAGCTACAACTGTGGCCATGGATAAGACGTGCTTTTCTACCTCTCGGCGTCTGTTGTCTTGTGCTGGGCGACACCTGTTAGTACATGCCTCTTTCAATCCTTTCTTCATAGCTGGCATGTATTCCACGGCCTTCAACAAGGGAATCTCAACAGTCAACTTATCCAAGATGTCCATGACACCTGGATCAGACAATGCATTTTTTCTTTTTGCAATTTTTTTGGATTTTTGTATTGCATGCGGAAGAGGAATATTCACATTACTGGCAGGAAAATTAGAGTTCTTATTTACATCAAAATCATCGCCCACAGAATGTTGTACATCCGGACTACAAAAAGGAGTACGAGCTGGATCTGAATATGCTGGTGCGGTTAGGGGATCAAAAAGGGTAGCATTGGCTCCATCGGCTGGCAAGGGATCGGCTGCTACTGGCGGCTCCTCCAAAGCTGGCGCGGCTTCACTTCTGCTACATGCTTCTTTTTGTTGTTTTTGTTTTTGCTGATTTTTTTGTGTTTTTGGCTGAGGCTGATGACATGGCACGACGACTGGACTGGCTTCTCCTTCCTCTTCCTCCTCACCCACCCCTGGAGCTGGCACGGCTGATGCGGAAGATGACGATCCACCTGTTTCTTTATTCACCCCACATCTGGTAGCAGGCGGAGGCAAGGCCCTACCGCTCATGAGAGTAACAGCATTAGAATAAACAGTAATATCATTATCACACGCGGACTGGACATCACATTCTACCTGCTCCTTCTTCTTGAAATTGTTGGGGTTGGCTTCGACCTGCGCCGGAATGGTAGTGCGAGTGGCGGTCAGGTCATCAAGCCGCTTGGTCATCTCCGCTAGCCCTTGAACAAGCTGGGCTAGACACTCCATAGTGGGATTAGCTGGGGGCACATCAGAAGATGCAGCTTGCAGACCACGCTGCTGTTGGTTAGATGAGTGGGGAAGCTGCTGGTGTTGTTGCTGTGGTGGAACAGGAAGTTGAAGTTGCTGGTAGGACGGAGGTGGATACTGCTGGTATGGTTGAGGCTGAGCAGCCGCATATTGGTGATACGGCTGTGGGTGGCGATACTGTGGCTGCTGCTGATACGGAAAGTTCTGCCTCCATTGGTGTGCGAACTGAGGAGGCTGCTGGTGTTGTTGGTGAGGTTGGGAGGTTTGGCCAAAACGACCACCCTGAGGTTGGTGGTACTGCCGGTTGGCAAATTGCTGACCCTGGACTTGTCCCTGAGGACAGGTCGGCTGTGCATCATTCGTCCATACCCCGTTAACTTCTTGGATCAGGGGTGGTGGTGGGAAAACTGGATCAGGAATGGAAAGGAACTCTGGCTGGTAAACGACCATCTGCTGCTGCGGCGGGCCCTGGTCGGGCGCCTACACGTAGTACACGTGCAGGACTGCCGGTGGCTGCTGGCTCGGTTGAGGTTGATGCTGCGGTTGCGGCTCGTCCTTCCTCTCAGCGGGAGCGTCTGATGGTGTAGCTGATTGGACAGAGTTGATCGTACCGACCAACAGCTCGAGGTGCTTGTTGATCTGATCGAGCTTATCCAGGTTTTGGGTCCTCTTCTTGATCACAGCTAGTTTTTCAAGGTCCTGTGATCGCTTCTCGATTATGTCGACCTTAGAGAGATGGCCCCCGATGATGCTGAGGTTGGAGCTCTCATCTCTCTCTGCTTCCTTGGATGCAGCCATGTGCACTTGCTTCTGGAGGATCTGGGGCTGCTTCTGGTACGCCTTGGATGAAGAGAGGGCGGCCTCTCCTTCGGCCATTTCTTCAAAAATCTGCCATACAACATCTTCACCCTTGTTGAAATGGGAGCCCCCACATGCTGCGTCCACGAGCCTTTGACTTTCAATATTGAGTCCCCCAAAGAAATGCTGGACCAGGCTGGTCTTAGGGATCTCGTGGTGGGGACACTTCTCCTGCAGATCAGTGAATCTCTCCCAAGCCTCATGTACTGACTCATGTGCTCCTTGGGAGAAATTGCTAATACGAGCTCGCATTTGGTTGAGCCGACCGAGAGGGTAGTACTTATGCAGGAAGGCAGACTTCAACTCCTCCCAGGTCGTCACGACCTTTCCCATATGATTGACCCAATAGAGGGCCTTATCCTGTAGACTGAAGGGGAAAGCCGTCATCTTGACAATGTCCAGGGGGACATTCGGATAGTGGGTAGTGCGGCAAATGCGGGAGAATTTCTGCAGGTGAATGTACGGCTCTTCATTGGTGTTGCCATGGAATGCAGGGAGAAGGGCTATGAATTGGGGCTTCAGCTCAAAGTGAGCGTGTACCGGTGGAATGAGGATCCACTCGGTCATCTGGCTGTCTCCCGGATTGTATGTTTCTTTAAGTGTCGGCTTTGGCGGTGGTGGGAATTCGGGATCATCATTGGGGTCATCACCACCTTCTCCACCTCCACCTCCTCCTCCCCTGCCTCCTCTGCCTCGGCCTCCTCCTCCGTCGTTACGGTTTATCATATCATTCAACATATCCTGGAAAGCAGTCTGTGTAAGGGTCTGCTCAGTCAGCTACTGCTGTATGGCCTGGATAGATGCCAGCAACTGTGCATTGACTTGGTTCTGATCTGGCACCTGTCCCTCTGGTGGTGGCTGCTGACCCTTGCCCTTTCCTCCTGGCGCCATGTCAGGGTCTGAGTCGGACGAGATGAACTCCGGAGTAGACTCCAGGGCTCGCTCTGGCTTCTATCTGCAGAACGAGGTAGTCCGAATCAGATCACTTGCAATTAACTTTCAGCTGCCGTGATTAAGCTGGAATTCAGGTCAACCCCAGCACGTTGTGAATGGGAAAGAGATGTAGACTGTAATCGACTCCCATTCGCAACGACGATAGCGGGACAAAAATGATCCTCGTTTATTGGGTGGCCAAGAGAGAGGTAGAAAACGAGGAGTCTGGAGATCGATCCGCAAAGTCCGGATTGGGTTCTCGGGAATCGCCTCGAAATTATTGACGAGGTTGAGTCCATGGAATCGATGTAGGTGTCGGCATGGTCCCGACAAAACCATCCATGGATCAACTCCGCGAAGCACAAGAGAATGTCGGATTTTGGAAGAATGATACGATGGTCAACGAGGAACAAAAGGAGTGTAAAACAGTAGAAAGGCTCGGTTGAGCGGGATGGTCAAAGGAAGACATAACAAAATTTGCGCAAAGGCGCGGGACTTTGATCTTTGAACCTTAATCTAGATCCATACAAACACAATACAAAATCGGGTTCACCAACTCACGCCATGTGAAGCCGTGAAAGCTCGGCTATTTATTATCTTTTCATTTTTAGAGTTGTGATTTTCAGGCATATCTTATAACAAGTCCTTAGTACGCTACCCTATAGGAGAGAGAGTACTGCCAGAAGAGTATCCCGTACTTGTCCTCCTCCTGTGTAACCTGTAGTCTGTACTTTTTGGAGTCCTTGTAACCCTTCCTGGATCCCTACTCAGCCAAAGAAAATAGAGAGGAAGCCGATAGGCGAAACCAATACTTCGGTTTTCGTACGCAACGGAATCACCCGTGAGCGCGCAAGAACCTACTCGGACGCAGGACGATGAGACAGACACCCCCGTGAAGGCGTGGCCTATGCTCAATACTTCGGACAGGGTCGATGCTCTCACAACAGAGAGTCACCATTGGTGACCAAGTCCTACTCGCCTACGTACGATAGAAGCGCCATTACTTCGGAAATCCAGGCGATACACAAGGCAGTTGCAGACTGGGTTTTGGGCTTTCTATCCTTAGGGGTCGCACTCGCTCAAGGGAGTAGGGTTTTGGTCCCCCTCTAAGGTACCTGAAAACAATGAGGGCTTTATGAACCCGGTACAGTGATAGTCCATTATAGATTTTAATTAAGGTCAAAGTTTATTTAGCAGTCCCCTGGTTTTAATTTTTTTGGTTTTTACTTTTTTTTTGGATCTGTTTTCATACCAGCGCCTAACGTTTTTGTAAATTTTCATTTAAGTCCTAGGTGCTCAAAATCAGAGGGAGATAGCGGAAAAGCCGTGCAAGTGGTTCCATGATGGAAATCTCACCATTGAACCGAATGATGCATGCTGAGTTAGAAGACTTACAGTGCATCCCAGCTCTCTCCATGTGGTATGCAAAACAGAATTCTTTAAACCTATCTATATGTCGGTATGCAAGGCACAAAATCGTCCTAAACATAAGCTGCTATTAGCGTGAAGAACCATAAGTTGCTCATTTGTCTCTAGACCAAGAGAGTCCGGTCTTGGCTTACCCCTCCTCTGCTCAACAAATTGAGGGTAGGAGAAAGCGCTTTACAGGGTTCGCTACGGCACAGGGGACTAAGAGACAAATTTACAACTTGTTTGAATTTGACTAGATCCAATCGAAGTAGACTATAGGAACATGCATTCTTATTAATGTTTGGACCTAGATACCGAGTCAAGCAACCTATATCTAGGGGCTCCAAGCACACAAAACAAAGTAAAAGAAAGGCGGAAAGCTCAAAACTGCGGGAAACAAAATAAAAGAAGGCGATGAAAACTCGAAAAAGCCGCGATGAGGCCCCCAGGTGAACAATCACCCGGGCACTGGACCTCATTGTGAAGAGTAGAGTCCTGTTTAATTACATGCCAAAGAGTATCTCTCTCACCATGAATTACAAAAATAGTTCTAAGTAACTAGCCTATCTAATGCCCCACTCTTTGCTTCTTTGGTGCACTCTCCAGATGGTCATGAGAAGAGAAGACCATCCTCCTCCAAGCTCGACTGCCTTGGCCTCCTATGAAGCCATCCTCGCGTGGCGGTCCCTCGCATCAAAGTTACAAAAAGATTGCATTAGCATACTCAGTCAATCAAATAGAGCAGAGAAAAATAATCACAATGAATAAAGAAATGAAGCATGGTGATTAATGGCAATAAAACAATAGCTGCTCAAGGAATCAAAATTTTTATACAAGGATGACAAAAATCAATTTGGCTATGCTCATTGCTACCCGGCAACGGCACCATCTGATAACGCACCCACAGACCACGAGGGTCACCATGAATAAATAATACAAAGGTGTCGCTGCGGCGACCGCTCGCAGAGTATGGGGGTTGATCAGCAATTAACCCACAATCCAAAGAATACAACAATCAAGCTCAAAAATAAATGTGAATTAATCTTTATTTACTCTACCATAAAATGTATAGTGACAAATATGTAGAGGTCGAACCACAGAGAGCAATACAAAATGCAACAGCCTACAAGTAAATCACAGTCATCCTTGTGTGGGTCTTTGATGTTTTATTAATATTATTAAAATATAATAATTAAGTATTATATATATATAAGTGTATATAAGACAAATATATTAATTATGTATACCCATAGAGGGTAAGTATATAGCTTATAATACATATAATATGTATATATAGGTATATATAAATATAATAAAATAAATATAAATATTTTTTTTCTTTTTTTTATATTAAGATTAATGAGAATACATATGATTAATTACATATATATAATATATTTTTTTCTTTTTTTTAGGATATATAGATATATATACATAAAGGGGGCATTATAATATTCACAAAAATACTCAAAAATAGTCAAAAATTCAGGAAAAGGGTCTTTTTGGAATTTTCATGATTTTTTACTATTTTTATGATTTTTGGGTATTTTTGCAAACATTTTTAGTATTTTTAAATAGCTAAATAATAGCAAACAGTGGACTGGGTACTGGCTGTCACAAAAATAGAGATTAAAAATAGCTAACAACCTCAAATATTTTCCACCCTAATTTTCTAATAACGATAATAAAATATAGCATAAATAGGGCTGAGTTTATATTTTTCTGATTTTTCTTTGATTTTTTATATTTTTTTCGAAGTTTTTGGGTATTTTTGAATTCTTAAGGTTTTCTTTTTGAGATTTTTAGGGTTTTTTGGGCTGACACTAATATAGGTCAAAATACACCATAGGTAATTTTTTTGGAATTTTTCGAGGCGTTTTCATATTTTTTGGGGATTTTATAAGTTAGACAGGGAATAAAAGTCATGTTTTTGATTTTTAATAAATGCAAAAATGCAACAAAATGCAAAACTAAAAATATGGCGTTCAAGCATGACCAAACAGAAGCTTAAGTCTATTTTTGCAAGATTTTTCGATTTAATATGAAGCATAAAATAAATAGATAAAGCCTTCAAAATTTAAATGGCCTGGTAGGGGTATTTTTGCAAATACAATAGTTGGCAGGGGCATACACGCAAAAATTACAAAAAAAATACACTTTAACTTTTATTTTTAGGACCATTTAATAAATACAGGAACCCGGCAGGGTTTAGATGCAAATTTTCACACGCCTCACGTGGTTGATGCACGTGAGGCGCGGGAGGACTAAAGTGCAAATCTTGAAACATCGGGGGTCCGTCCGCAAAATATACATTTTATTTACAACTGAAACTTCTATTTTTGGCATTAAATAATAAATACAAAAAGTAAGGGGGCTGGATGTGAAAATTACCCCTAAACAAGGCGTGGCATCCAACGGTGGAGCTCTCTTCACTTGCCATGCGTCGCCTCCTCGACGCCTGATGACGCTTCGCCGATGGAGCGCTGAGATTAGATCAGGCCCGCTGATCTGACGGTGGGTACGATGCTCCATCGGACGGCTCCTGCTGGATCTGGGGCGAGCCGTTTGATCTGACGGTTCTGAAGATGCCTGGAAGAACAAGGAAGAAGCTCGCCCCCGGCGAGCTTCGATCGGGTAGCTCAGGCTCCTCCGGGCATCTTCCTCTCCTCTAACGTGCTCTACTCGTAGCTGATGACATCCCGCGTCAACTGGTGGTACTTTCATGGCTCCTGGGGGTCCGAGTCGATGGAGCGAGGTCGGAGAAGAAAGGGGCCCCCAGGAACCTCTTCCTGGTTTAATGCGAGCCCAGTTGGGCTCGATTCTTCGATATCCCTGCACAGGAAGAACCGCGGGCGAGAGAGCTTTCTCCTCGACCCGGGGTTTTGAAGCTGCAACGCAGAAATGAGGTGGGCGGAGGGGCTCCGGCGAACGGCGGAGGAGGAGCCCCGATTCGCCAGGACCTAGGGTCCTGGGTTGGACAACTATGCGAAATGGATGAAGAAAGCGTCGAGGAACGAGATGAGATGCTTGGGGCGGTCGGATACAGTCGAAACAAGGGTGGAGAAGTCGCCGGAGCGAAGCTCCGACGATCTTCGAATTTTGATTTTTAAACTACAGACATTAATTAAAACCTAATCTAATGACTAGAATGAAAAGCTAACATCTAAATCTAACTAAAAATGCAGAGAAAGGGGCAACTCTTATACCTGGGGGCCTCCAGGGAGCAAGGCGGACGCCGGAGCTCCGCCGCGTCAAAATCTTCTCCCTCCGGCCGAGTCACGGCGCTGGGCTACTCCCCCTGTCACGAGGAACAATCCAGGGACGAGATCTAGGCTTTAGGTTGGAATAAAAGTGGCCAAATTCAAGGAAGGAAGCGGAGCTTGTTATTTATAAACATTGGCAAGGGGCCTTATTACCCGGCGATTATTAACTGATCCAATGAACATATTGTTGATCTATGATTTTGGCGGGCATCATGGAAGATTAGGGAACAATTCTTGTGAAGGAAGCGTTGTCGATTGATGGATGGTGTGCCCGGGAAAAAGGCAGGAAATCGGGGGAGTAGACAGTTCAGAGACGCCAGGCGAGGGATGGGACAGTTGACCTGGGAGTCAATGTTGGCCGGTGCCTCATTGGGCCACGTAAGCCGCTACGAGACAAAATAGCAAATCTGAAGGAAGATTGATTTATTTGACGCCCTAAATGATTTTATTAATTTTTTCTTATAAAATAGAAAATATGTATTATTTCATCTAGTATTTATTTATGATTTTTATTGAATTTTTCGAGGTGTTTTGTTATAGTTTTATTTGAATAATGTGTATATGTGTAAATTTACATGTATTTTTGGGTATTTTATTTTTAATTTATTTATTTTCTTTTATTACTTTGTTGGCTTATTTTATAAATTTATAATTTATTTTTGTGAGTATAAAGATATTTTTGTTTGATTTTTATAAGTTTATTTGTATTTTTAAATAAATGTGTGTGTGTATATGTAAGTATACTTATAGGTATTTTACCTATATACTATATACATTGTATTTATTTAATGGATTTTATTTGTTTTTATTTTAGCTTTATATTTTTAATAATAATATATATATAATATACATTATTGTAAAAGAATGAAATAATTAAAGAATGCTTTTCTCTTTTTATTTATGTACATCCTTCTCATAGGTATTTTGCCTATATAGACTTATTTTATTTTACATATTCTTTTTTTTGGTTTTATTCGAAGGCTAATATGTATATGAATTATATACATTATTTACAAGATTCTAAAAATAGAAATTTATAAAAATAATGAATAGTGAATATAATGAATATTTTAATCACGTATTATATACAAGAAGGGCCAAAAACCTAACTTCTGTATATGGACTCCAAAAATTATGAAACCAATTTTATAAAATAGTTTATGAAATGCTATATACAATTAAAGGTGAGTTTGGGTGATTTGGAGTTTTTATTTGCAAGATACGGGTCTGTGAAGTTGAGATTTTGGCTTTTTATTTTGTGCATAAAATGTTCACTGTGTATTATTTTTACACAAACTCAATTTTGTATTTTTATCTATATTATTATCTATAACTTTCATGTTCAACATTTCTTTATTTGATGAATAAATACTCATGTACAAAATAGGTATCAAAAATACATAAATAAATGCATGAATAAATGAGGTATTTATTATACACTGGCCCTTATCTCCCCCTACTTTATTCCTTGTCGACCAATACCATGATGGCCTTGGTCTCGGGGTTTGGGTCATAAAATATTTGCAATATTTTATTCCTTTTTCTTTTCTTCTCTTTATTCTATAATTTTGGCATTAAAAACCTTATTTTATAGATAATTAATACCAATGAATAATGAATGTTATTATGTGCAAATTGGTGCTATTTACATGCATTTGTTAGGGTTTTTTAGGCCAAAATGATAGAATAAAGGTGATGAAATGGAGATTCATCAGCTACCTCCTTGATGGAGTTGAAATCTAATGTAGACAACTGGTGTTGCACATCATAATGCAAACACAGATGAGCTTCTGTAAGTTCTCCTCAAGAAAAGCAGTAGTCGCGGGTGAGTAGCCGGAGAGCTCAGTGTAACGGATGATATATTCTTGGGCCATCATCGACACCCTATTTTAGCTCTACAAATAACTTTCTCTGGTCTTCTACCCAATGATCAGGGTCAGGGTAGATCTGAGTACGGAACTCATCAAGAAATAATTCCCACGTTATGGGATCCTCGAGATGCTCCTTGGTGGCATACCAACAACGTTCAACATAGCATGCTTGTGAAAACTCCACATATGTAAGCTAAGATTCTTTAGTAGCATGGATCATCTATAATACCTTGGATATGCGATCCGTCCATAGTTCAGCCTCATCTAGTGTGCATGTGCTGAAGAATTGGGGTACCTTAGATCTCTGGTAGGATGCATAAGTCATCTGATGTTTCTATAATGCCTCTAAATTATCTAAACCTTCAGGGTTTAGAGGAACCGAAGGATGAAGACTACCCTCCTCCTTACGAGAGGGTTCATAACAGGAGTCCTCCTGCTTAAGGAGCCTCTGTTCCAATACCTTCTGATATTGTTGTTTACCCTGCACGACTTGAACTAGTAAACCCACCTGCTATGCAACATCAGGGTCAACACGAGGTGACATGATCCCCTGGGAGCATAATTATATTAGAAATTATTTCCATGATCAGACTGATAATGGAAATGTTAAACATGATTTGAATTATTCTCCTTAAAATAATGCCAAAGTCAAAAGACTTTATCGCTATATTTATATTTCAAATCTTGTTGATAATCTATTATGCAAAAGATGGTATGGAGTATCAAACTCTGATGCCATTTGTGATGTCCCGCCCCTTGGACTACCGAAACCAATGAGACCATCTTATGCACATTTGATCAATATTTCAAATATGAATAACAACAGGAGAATAATATAAAATGAAAAGAAATTTCAACATCCATTTTCATTGATAATGATCATCAAGTCCATATCTATAGAATGAGATACATCATATAATTTATAAATTTTGTAGAAGAAGCTCTCCAAATATGTCACTACAATGTCTCTCTAATAGAAAATAAAATACTGCTGAATTAAATAAGTTACTATAGATAGAACACACCTTGTTTGGTACATGTATAACGTAGAATGTCTGATCTCCTCAAATGCTGCTATTGTTGCGGTTGCTGCTCAACTGCACCTATTGGGCTCACACGGGCAATTGCCCAACAAAGATATAAATACTATAATAATTAATTTATGATAAGCCTGGCATGTGTATTCAACTCTATTCAGTGATATATGCATATATTGTAGAAAGAAACACTAATTTATTCAATTTACATTTAATCACGTGACAACTAATTTTATTTATTAAATTAATAATAAATTGAGTTACTACCATAGTGATCTTTATAATTCTACCCGTTGACTAGATTTCGCAACAATATACAAATACAAATTATGATATCCAATCGTGAAACATTTATTGTATTATTTTAGCACAAGCGAGTACACGACTCGCACGCCTGCTCTACACGGGAACTTGTTTGTCATTTTGAGTAAATATTCAAGGACCTTTGTTCAACTAGAATAGGAAAAAGATCATAATAACGACTTCTCCAACTTCAAACCACATCTCAAAACACCTCTCACAATATTAATACTTGGAGTAAAATTAGATGCGGCCACATCTAATTTTAAATAGAGTCGTAAAGTCATGCATAAGTGAGAAATCAAGAACGTCATTTGCGCCACCTGCCAACTCTGTCGAGTAGCTCCGGATAATACCGGGCTGCTAGGTACAATGTTTCACCCAACTCGTCCGTTGGGGTCGCGATCTTCATGGTATCTACCCGGTGTCCAAGGGTGCATGCCCAATCCCTTGCAGTGCCTACTCCATCTACCCAATTGCTATGAAGTCTAATGCAAAGGACAACAAATCCCCATTAATAAGCACTGATAGTAGTCTATTGAAATTCAAAATTCTTACACTTGTGGCCAATGTAATTTAATAGTTATACAACCATAATATCCTCACAATACACATGTTTTCGTTATGAGTTCAGTTCAATTTCCCTTACATATGTTTTGTGATACATATATTAGAGACTTGTGGATGCATATAATATATGAGATTTAATCTAACAGTAACTAATCATTGTGTGATTAAACAAGTAGTTTGCATATCTTCCATAGCATATATAATTTCCTTCATACTGTCTCCATTTTTATTTCAAATATATTGCATTTTTTTGGTATCTTCATTGATAGCCTCTTTAATTAATATGTATACATTTTTAGTAGAGTGTACCATAAGTAACGTTTCTATCTTTTATACTAAACAATAGTTCATATACTTAATATAATATCGTGTTAGAGGATTATAACATCTGCACCGGAATTACTATTTCTGTGAAATGGTACTCTCATTTAAACCTTGCTGGTATACTAACAACAAAAAGAATTTATTGAGAGAATCAATAGGCTTCAAGATACATGCAAGTGTATATACAGAATAACGTAAATAATATTAAATATTGCGTGGCAGTATTACGTTTATAATGAATTCTTAATGCTGTGAGTATTTAATTGTTCAAAATTCGTTCTTATGTATAAAACTTGGTAAAAAAACTAAGCTTATCATACTTTAGTCGATTACATTTCAAAGTAGAGGTTTTACCTACACATATTCTTAAAGTTCAATAGCATGATAAAGCTCTATTTTTTCTCTGTTTCATAAATCGTATGTAGATAATTATGTGCTTCCCAATTTATTGGAGAATAAACTCCAATGTGGCCCTGTTATGTTGATAACATAAGAAAAAGACAATGATATTTAAAACTACCATTATCATTGACGTTAAGATGATTGTTGTTTAGTTTAATTTATCCTTTTGTTTCCAACCCTTTTTTTTCAACGTAGAAGATAGATGTATGAAGTGTTATTAATAAAAAAATATTTCACCATTATCCCAATATTCCAATCAAAATAGACTTACAATTGTACTATTTATGTTTCAAATATGTGTGATATATATCACGTTACAATTTGGATGTTATAAAAACCTAATTATAACACAGAGGAATGGACAGTCAAGTTTTTTTAGATATAATCAATGAATAATCCCGTATCTTTCATCGATTCATATCAAGATGCGAATTGTGTTTAAATCTGTTAACAACTCAAGCAACCAAAAGACAAGATCAACAGTTATAGATCACATTATTGTAAGAAGCAGGGTTAGAGAATTAATCTAGTATTACGATCGGGATTGTTGTATATATACAAGTTACGCATACACAATGTAATATCAATGACAACCTACTAATCGCATCACAAAAATCTCCAAGGCTCTAATGATTATCAATCATGTAGGTTCAAGAACATGCGTGGAAACCAACAACAAGAGGGAGGTATTCATCGTTACCTCTGATGATGTTCTCTCAAGATCACCTCTCACACGGAAATGATGTTTCCGTCACTCAATCGGAGAACGATCATGTATACAACTATAACCTTACATCTGTTTTGTGATATATCCATTTGAAGAAGACTAGTGGATGCATGTAATATATGAGATTTAATCTAACAGTAACTAATCACTCCACGATTAAACAAGTAGTTTGCAACTCTTTAATAGCATATATAATTTCCTTCAAACTGTCTCCATTTTTATTTCAAATATATGGGAATTTTTTGGTATCTTCAAAGATAGACTATTTAATTACTGTGTATACATCGTGAGTAGAGAGTACCATAAGTAACATTTCTATCTTTTATCGAAAACAACAGTTCATGTACTTAATATAATATCATGTTAGAGGATTATAACTTCTGCACCCGAATTACTATTTCTTTGAAATACGACACCTCATTTAAACCTTGCTGATATACTAATTAACAATAATAAGAATTCATTATGAGAATTAAGAGGCTTCAAGATACAAGCATGTCTAGATACAGAATAATGTAAATAACATTAAATATTACATGGCAATATAATGTTTATAATACATGCTTAATTCTTTGAGTATTTAATTGATCGAAATTCATTTTTATGAGTCTAACTTTTAAAAAAAAACTATGCTTATCGTACTTGACTCGGATATATTTCAAAGTAGAGGATTTACCTACACATATGCTTAAAGTTTAGTAGCATTATAAAGCTCCATTTTTACTCTATTTGACATATACTATTTAGATAAGGATGTGCTTCTAAATTTAGTGGAGAAAAAACTCCAATGCGGTTCTGTTATGATGACAACATAAAAAAAGACAATAATATTTAAAGCTCCGATTGTCATCGAGGTTAAGATGATTGTCGTTTAGTTGTAATTCAACCTTTTGTTTCCTATCCGTTTTTTTTTCAACGTACGAGATAGATGTTGGTAGTGTTATTGTAACGTCCCGGGCTTAAGTCCCCGGTCCGTTAACGGAACATTACTGGCCCTGACAACCTCTTGGGATCGGGCCCATACGGACCCGATTAACCACCCCCAAAATGCTTAAGCCGGGTTATCAAGTAGTAATCTCGTCACTATTTATCCCACCCGGAAACTTCTTATTTCCACGGTGTGGGACTTTCATTTTTGGGGGGTGTTACAATCTCCCCCACCTATATTCGCAACGTCCTCGTTGCGACATGGCACATCACTTCTTCCCAGTGACAGTGGCGGCTTCACGCTCCGGGTAGCCATTTCCTCCAACCTCTTTGTAGGGGCGGCTCCACCTCTCGGGTAGCCCTTTCCACTATCAGAGGGCGTTCGGCTCTGATACCATTTGTAACGTCCCGGGCTTAAGTCCCCGGTCCGTTAACGGAACATTACTGGCCCTGACAACCTCTTGGGATCGGGCCCATACGGACCCGATTAACCACCCCCAAAATGCTTAAGCCGGGTTATCAAGTAGTAATCTCGTCACTATTTATCCCACCCGGAAACTTCTTATTTCCACGGTGTGGGACTTTCATTTTTGGGGGGTGTTACAGTTATTAATAAAAGCCATTTCACCATTATCCTCATATACAACTCAAAATAGACTTACAATTGTATGATTTATGCTTCACTTATGTGTGATATAAGTATCACGTTACAATTTAGATGATATGGAGACCTAATTATAACACAGAGGAATGAACAGTCTCATTTTTTTGATATAAAATCAAATGAATGATCACGTATCTCACATAGATTTATATTAAGATGTGAACTGTGTTTATATCTGTTAACAGCTCAAGCATCCAAACGACAAGATCAACAATTATAGATCACATCCTTGTATGAAGATCGCTTAGAGAATTGATCTAATATTACGATCAGGATTGTTGTATATATAAAAGTTATACATGCACAATGCAATATCAGCAACAGCCTACTAATCACATAACAAAAATCTCCGAGGCTCTAAAGATTTTCAAGAATGTAGGTTCAAGAAGATGTGTTGAAACCAACATCAAGTGGGAGATATTCATCATTTCCTCCGAGGACGTTTCCTCAAGATTTCCTCTCATGCGGAAATGATGTTTCCATCTCTTAATCGGAAAAAGAATGTGCATACAATGATGACCTCGATCTCCCCTACATGATGGTGGTCGTGGATCTTTGATTGGAGCAACTTCTCTGACGATGACGGAAGCGTTCCGACGATAGAGTCGACGATGATGGTGGTGCTCCAATGTAGGACAAGGGTAGTGGTGGATAGGGTTCGAGAGGGTAGCCTACCATGACTTATTTATGGAAGCATTGGTTGAAATGGGTCCAAATTCGGATCCGTTTCGGATCCATATATGGGTCCCGACTATTATACTTAAAATGTTGATAACTTGAGCTAGGCAGCTCAGAATTCGACATTCTTATGCTCATTGGAAAGATCTCGATGAGCTCTATAAAATGATGTCGTCATTTTAATTTTTTAGGAATTAGAAATATTACAGAATTTAAGACAAAAATATAGGGATTCACATCATAAAAATCGTAAGGAAGTCTCTTCCTCGAGACGTCGGATCTATTGTACGTGTTTTGAATAAGTCTTGGATCAAGGAATAAAAATCATAAAGTGAACGAAACCCATGAAAATCCTAAAGAGAATTAAACTAGGGTTTCATGATCATACCTTTAAAAAGATAGCGGTATTTCTGCCGCATATCTGCCACAGGCTCCCATGTGGCCTCCTCAACATTTTTAGTTTTCTACAATTCATTGACCAAAGAGATGTATTTATGTTGCAGATTCTTAACTATCCAATCTAAGATATGCCCCGATGCTTCAGGGAAGGACATATTCAGTTCAACCGTGAGGTCTTCATAGTTAATCACATGCTAACGTTTGACACATGGAATAAATCATGTACACTGGCTGTAACATCCATAAATCCTAATGGTTAATTAAGCCCAAGATGATGAATAATTAGTGAACTTGATGTTATTTTGAGATGCCATTTGTGGTTAAGTAGAATTAAGAGGCAAAGTTAGGTTTAGTAGTTAATTATGGGTTACTATTTATAGGTGGGCCTTAAGTGGAAATATGAGGAGTGCGTGGGTTTTATGTTGCAATTTTCCCAAGGGATAAACACCCTTAACGCCCCCCTTCGACCTCACATATCTCCTCACTCCATCTCTTCACCCTTAAGCCATGGCCGACCACCCTTATTCCTTCACCTTCTCCCTTTGATTCACTCCTCATTTCTCATCCAAATTTGAGTTTCAAGAGCTCAAATCAAAGTTGGGGAGGAGAGGATCTTGGATCTTGCATTGCATGTAAGATCAAGGGCCAAACGAAGAAGATAAATCCAAGCTTGAAGCCCAAGGTGTGGACTGCTCAACACTTGTTCTTGGAGTGTTCTTTTTCAAGCTTTTGAAGCTTGAATTTAAGGTACAAATTTAGCCCTCCTTTTACCGTCATTTGTATATTTGCTACCACTTATATCCCAGGTCTTAAATCAAGTCTTTTTTTGGGGCTTTTTTTACTTCAAATTTGGATTTGGAGGCTTTAGAGTGGACGGTTTTTGTGGTGTCCAGATCTGATTATTGTTCTTCAAATCCAAGTTATGCATATGTTTTGGGATTTTTCTTGAGCCCATTTGGGTATAATTACTTATTGATTAATATTCTATTATGTTGGCCTTCAATCCATGGGTTTGGACACGAAATTGCTTGTGATTGGGAATTTTTAGAGAGGCTATAGATGGACAGTTTTTTCTAAAATGATCAGATTATTGTTGCTGAATGTTGGCCAATAAGTTTCATGATTTAGGGATCTTCTTTGAGTTCTCTTGGGTAGATTTGCTTACTGATTATATCTCCATTATGTTGGCCTATGATTCTTTGCTTTTAATTTGGAATTTGAGGTGATTTGGAACTGATTTGGCTGTTGTCATATACAAGTAACTGAATGTGTTCAGATCTGTCCATGCACTTTAAATTAGAGTTTTATGATGAATTTGGGGAGTTTCTTCATGTCTCCTTGAGTTTAATTACTTGTCGATAGATACTCCTTCAGGTTAACCATCAATCCGTGGGTTTAGTTTCAAAATAGAATGAGTTTTAGGAGTTTATGAATGTTGTTACAATGATTGCCACTGAATGTCCAGATTTGATATGGTTGCATTATGGTTAAGGAGATGCATGATTTTGGAAATATTCTTAGACAACCCTTTGGTGGATTTGATTTTGGATATATGGGGGATACAGTACCCATGAAATCCATGTATTTGGATTGGTTTTGGTGGTGATTTTGAAACCAATTTGGTTGCTGTCCATGGACCTTACTGCTGTCGAATTTCATTGTTGAATGCATGTTTTAATCAAATTTTTATGCACCCTTTAATAGGTTTTTAAAACCCCAAGTCCTCTTGTTCTCCTTATATTGAAATGGAAAATCAATTTATGAGTTAATCCCATTAAGGAGAGGGATTAAGAGAGGATGAATTGATGATTTTGGCTATTGACGCACTGCTATATGATGTTGTGCACACTTGCAATTTCATTGCTGAGCATTGATGTTTTTGATTGGATTTTGACCATTGTTTTGATGATCTTTAAACATGGATTGTTAAAGGATTTTGTGGTCTTGAAATCTATAACCTTGCTTGAGTAATTAGGTGAACTTTGATGTTTTGAATTGCCTTATGTTGCGGCTATATGCTTGCTGTACACATAGATTTATGAGTATAATAGATGCATGTTTGGAGCATGTAGTGCCCTCTAAATAATCCTATAAATATTAGACTTTAAAGTCAATTGAATGCTTAACTTTGTGTTGGATCTGAAATTAAAGGGATTAGATGCCTTGAATTACTATGTAGTGTACACACATATTGCCATTGTTTTGGTATGACAAACTTTGAAAGAGTAAATCCCTATTAGTAACCATTTTAGAGTGCCTTGGTATATTTGTTACTTATAAAGGCAGGTTTGAAACACATGTTATGTGTTATGAAATTGGGGGTGAACTTAATGATATATATGTGGTTATCATAAATGAAAATAAGACTATATGGACTTGCCATGTTGATGAATACCCATTCATCACTCTTTATTCTTATTTTTTAGCTACAAAAACCTATGCAAATGCATGTAGATATGTGTAAATAGGAAAAGTTAGCAAAAGCATGCATGTTTGTAAATATAGATAATTAGCATGTTTTTGTGCAAAAATAAAAGAATAAAGAAGAAAAAGAAAAAGAGGGAAATATTTAGAATAAATATTGAGCAACCTAACCCAAGGGAGGGCTCAGCATGGGCCTGACCGCATAAAAGCCAAGTAGAGGGAGATAGGAGCTCATGTGTAAATACTTATGTAAATAAATAAATTAGATATTTTCCTCAACCAAAAATATGCTTGTATATATTTTGTATATATTTATAAGCTATTAAAAACAAAATAAAAAGTTAAAAAGCAAAAATCCAAAAATGACCCTTACACCATGTGTATAGACCATCATCCTTTATCTATTTAATCTTGTAAATAAATGTATTTATTTTCCAAACTTTTTGTAAATATTCTATGGTATATATTGTAAATAAAATAAATAAAAAGAAACAAAACAAAAATCAAATAAAAATTACAAAAATTAAAATACAAAAATACCTTGTACATATGCCATGTATATAGTTGTATATAACTAATTATTTAACCTATGTATACAAATAATAAAAATAAAATAAAAATAGCTTTTTATTCCTCATTTTATCCTATAAATAAATAAAATATAAAATGGGAATAAAAATGTATAAAAATAACTAACTAAAAATCAAAAATTAAAAATCATATATTGTATATATACCTATGTATAGACCTATATTGTATATACCTTATTTTTCTTTCCAAAAATTAATTAAAAATCACAAAAAAATAGAAAAAAATAAATTAAAAATATTTCATGTTTTAAGTTTTTGAAAATTCGACCATTTAAAGGCCCAAAAAAATCAAATAAAGATGCAATAATTGGCGACTCCTGATTGGTCCACGGGGGTTTGTTGACCCCGGTCAACTCCCCCCGCGGACCTTCCCCTTTCGCGGATCGGG
Source organism: Ottelia alismoides (assembly GCA_037367405.1). Classification (NCBI taxonomy): domain Eukaryota; kingdom Viridiplantae; phylum Streptophyta; class Magnoliopsida; order Alismatales; family Hydrocharitaceae; genus Ottelia; species Ottelia alismoides. The sequence goes on from JAZKJV010010449.1 coordinate 125,836, forward strand.
CTGTCGACCCGATTTCTTTGATTTTTCCCAGCTCGATCCGCCTGCCAATCGCGCAAACCCCGGGTCCTAATCCTTCTGCGTACATCCGAGATCCTCGCCCGGAGGTTTGCATGGGGATCCACGCTCCGAGCTTCGCGCCCGACTCTGATCTAGCCGGACCCCTAGCACTATATAGCCTGAGCTCCGCCGCACTCCTCTCTCATCTTTGGCTCGCCACTCCCATTCCCGTGACCTCCAGAGCATTCATCGAGGTGACAGCTCGCGATTGCACCTGTTGCAGAGAGGAGAGGGTGCCCGACCACTGATCCGGCTGCTTCGCGTACTGTCTCGATCATCGGAGCACACTATCACCTTCGCCACTCCCTCACGCACGTTCTTCGCCCAATCATTCAACCCAGCTCACCCCGGAGCTGGGATTCGAGCTCCACCATCCCCAGCTCGCCGGAGCTCATCCGTCCCGACCCACAGTCCACTTTCACCCTGCTTCTTTGGGTCGAGGCACTTTGCCCTCAACCCACGAAGCTTCTGGTGTGTTTTGCAGGTCAAGAGGAGGGCATCTGAGGCCCTCTCACATCCAGGCCAGGAGCTCGACGCCGCCGACCTCGCCGGAGCCCCTCTAGGGCTCGGCCGGGTCATCTGAGACCTTCACCAGCTGCGGGACGTCACCGCGGATCTGTTCCGATACTTAGCAGCAGCTGAGGAGGACTATTGCAGGCGCACGAGGCCGGCGAAGCTCGCCGGCGGAGTGTTCTTCCAGCATCCTCGTTCACCGTCCGATCAGACCCACCGCTCCAGTTTCGATCCTGATCGTCCATCCACGGAGGAGCAGCAGCCGTTGATTATCTTGAGGGGCTGATCCGGACCGTCAGAGCAGAGGAGAGAGGCCCCCAGCACCTGAGCCGACCGATCAACCACGTGGCCTCCTCTGCACCGTCGATCTGGCCCAAGAGCTGAAGAAGAAGAGCGCCTCCCATCCAGAGCCGTCGGATCCTCCACGTGGCGCCTATCGAGCCGTCGACATAATAAGGGGTAAATTACTTAGGCCCCCTCGTAGTTTGAGTCTTTTCTTTCTAGTCCTGTAAATATTTTAGTTATTTTATTTACGTAGGGTAATTTGCACTGTGGACCTTGTGCTTGTTTAGTTTCGCATTTATACCCCTGTGTATGTGATCTCACGTGCGTCGCCACGTGCTTGTTTGGGATATTTGCGTCTTTTATCCTGTAGTTCTGTTGGGTTATTGAATGAAGAAATACTTTTTGGTAATTGCATTTATGCCCCTGTGAGCATTTTATTCACGCATGTGCGGATTTTAGTGGGTAAATTGCAACCGTACCCTTGGACTTTTTGGTACGAGTTACCAAAAGGTCCCAGGAGTTGGTTTTTATTACCAAAAGGCCCCTGAGTACCCCAGGCACGCGTGGCGTGTTTAGCTGGGATTTTTGCACCTTGGCCCCCAGACTTGCGGGTATTTGCACTTACGTCCCTATGCACTGTGCCCCCTTTTTGATTTTTGAATAAATATCAAACCACCTCCAAATTCGATGAAAATTTGACACATGGCTCCTACCATGTTGTTGGATTTTTGAGAATTTTTGAGGACATTTTTGATTTTATTTAGTATTTTTAAAAATTCAAAAACCTCCTTTTTAGCTACTGTCTAGGTTTAAAAATCCCAAAAAAATATAAAAACACCCCCAAAAATTCCAAAAAAATTAGCTACTGTTTTTTGTTTGTTGTTTGATTTTCTAGCCAATTTTGGCTATTTTTCATTGCTTCAAAACCCTAAAAATTGAAAAACACCTAAAAACTTATAAAAATTATAATAAATAATCTAAAAATCCAAAAACAATAATTTTGGTGCCCTAATTTTCCTTATTTTATCTAGAATATAGGAAAATTACCTCCAGAACCTGTTGTGATCCTTAGATATTTTATTTAAGGGTTTTGGTTCTGGCTGGATAGTACCCAGTCTTTTTCTTACTGTTTGATTTTTAGAAAATAAAATACACATTAGAAAAATATCAAAAATTCACCAAAAACACTTAAAAACATAAAAACATAAAAACCATTTTTCTTGAATTTTTGCTTGATTTTTGGTGTGTTAAATAAATTGCCAAAGTGTGTCTATATTTGCCTTCTTTTATTTTCTTCATATTTTAAAATCCAAAAAAATATAAAAATTCTTAAAAACCACTAAAAAATACTTTTCTTTTATTTTATCTTCTTTTTACTACTTCGTAGGCCCTAGGCCAATCCGTGCTCCTTGTGTTCGACCCTGGGAGCTATACCAGGTTAATCCCATAGCGAGACCGCTCTCTTTTGTGCTTGATCGATTTTACGTATTTTGAGTGGTTGATTTTTCTTGATATACTCCGTCTTTGTGATTGAGGTCGCAACGACCACTTCCAGACCTTTACCTCGATCGTTTAGGCGGGTTATCATAGCAAGTCTTTCTCTAATAGGTAGCCAGATCTTTGTGGGTATTTGTGAATCTTTTGGTACATAGGAAAGAAAGATGTTTCCTGATAAGATAGCCAAGATCATAAGATAGATGTTCTTCAGTAGAAGTTAAGAGAGAGACTATCATAACAGGTCTGTATCCCTGACCTAGGATCAGTTGAGGTTCTTATAGAACAAGTTTGGGTCTGGGACTGACAGCTTGAAGATGTGAAATGAATAAAAGAAATGGTGATGTCATATGTGGCCAGTCGTGGAGACTCATACTCCGACTGTGTGAGGGCGCGTGACCCTCACCTGAGCTGGAGATGAGGTCGCTCAGGCTTGGGTAGCGGACACTGAGAGCATGAGTCTAGGATCCTAGTTTTTTTCACGTATTTTCTTCAAGCCGGCTCAGTTTTTTACGCTTCTTTGGGATCCACGAGTTGTCTAGACCATTCCGCTGACCCTTTAGTTTTTCTTAGAGAGCCTAGGTTGGGGGTTCTCCACAGTTAGTTACAAGATCGTCTGGTTTTTCTTAACTCTTCTCCTTCAGGAGTTGAGCAACGAGAGAGGAAGTCGGTTCTGGCAGGCTTACCTCTTCTCTTCCCTGCCTCTAGTGGCGTAGTAGTCGTACTACCACTGCCTTTCCCTTGGACCACACTTCCACTGGGATTGGCGAGACAGACGAATCCCTTCAGGGGTTTCCTCACCACATAAATTAATTACCTTTCCGCCAGGCTTGTGATCTGGTGATGGGGTAGTGGTCGATAGACATGTGACAGTTCACTAATTGTCCAATTAAGTTGTAGTTCCGTCAGTAGACACTGACGATCTCATTATTTCCTTTCCGCCAGGCTTCTGACCTAGTGATGGGGTACTGGTCAGTAGACACTGATGACCTCTTTAATTACCTTTCCGCCAGGCTTGTGACTTCGTGATGGGGTAAAAGACAAATGACTTTCTGCTATATGCCTAGTGACGACTTTTCCGCTAAGGAACTAGTGACGACAGTACCGTTAGTTGAGACTAACAAGGGCTGGGTGTTTAGAGAGTTATGAGTAGGTTTCCTCTTGTATACCTTCGTGAGCGAGTGATGAATCTGTGATTCATCACTCAAAAAGTTGAAAATAGAAGCTTCTTCCCAAGTAAATGGATGCATATTTCCCTTTATCTTGCACAGTTAGCATTAATACATGCATTCATAAAATATGCATTTTAGCATTCACATGTTGCATTAAATAAGAAGCCAAGATCACTTGTAAAATATCCACTCATAAAAATAACCTCTCCCTTATAATATGTACACCTTAGATAATAATATAAGGAAGAAAGCCAAGATCTCCTTTCTAAAATATCCAATAAAGCCCTAAAACCCATGGACCACAAAATGCCCATAATTCCCTCATACAACCTCCAAAGTGGGTCTACTCACTTTCAGAATAATATACATTAAAAGACCTTGAAAATGAGACTAATTCCATCCAGTTTGGAGCTCGTATGAAGAAGTTGGGTTTTTGGGCCTCTATGTATACTATGTATACTATATTTGTATCCCTGTATTTTTGTATCATATTTGACCTCATCTCCGTCTTTGGTCAACATGAAACTTATAGATCTCATTAAGATCTACAACTTTCATGTTTTGAATTTTCCAAATTCGGCCTCCTTCTCTTTCTAAATCCATTTCTTTTCTCAGCCAATCACAACCGGCCACGTGGCGCCCTCTGGTTGCGCCACGCGGCCCGCTCCCCTTGCCCTAGCTGCCCCTGCTCTCAGCCGTTGGATATTCTTCTTGATCCAACGGCCACCTGTTCTCCACATGCACCCTTATTCTTAACCGTCTGATCATCAACCATCCTTGATCTCAGCCGCCCGCCTCCGCCTGCCTATGCGCCTGACACGTGGCGCACGTTGCGCCCTTCGATCACGCATGCTGACCCTTCATCCTAACCGCTTATCCTGCCCTGCACCTCAGCCCTTCGATCGAAGCCCTAATCGCATCTCCACCGTTCGCCAACGTCGCTCGCCTATCGCACCACGTGGCGCCATCACATCCCTCAGATCGCCTCGCACCAGATCTAATCGTACCCGTTCCTTGATGCATCGACACTACAAGAAAAAGCGTTTTTGGCGAGCACAAAAGTCCTCTCTAGGTGCTCTCAAAGTGCTCTCCAAGTGCTCTCTAAGTCATTTGGCGAGCACATGTGCTCGGCAAGCTTGTGCTCGTTAAAACCCTACTCGCTACCTCATATTGGCGAGGACATGTGCTCGCTATTAAAAGTGGGCGAGCACATGTGCTAGCCAAGTCCTAGCTAAGTGCTCTCTAGGTCCTGTATTAGCTAGCACTTAGCTAGGACTTGGCTAGCACACGTGCTCGCCAACTGTGGAGAATATGAAAAAAAAATATAGGTTCTTCGGGGTTTCAAAGCCCCGTTGAACCTGTATTATCTACTATAAAGTCGTTTTAAAACTCTTATACTATATAAACATATTTTATGCCAAGTTGGAGACCCATACTTCAATTTCATTGCTTTCTTCTCTTCTAGTGTTACCCTGATTTCTCATACACATTCTTTATCTCTCATTCATAACATTATAGTGTACAAGCATATACAATAATATACACTCACAATCAGTAACATACGTAGGTATAGTAACACAAACACCATACTAACATAAGCATTTCATATCTAGAACCAAAATACTATATTTACACACTCTGCACTTTCTAACAAACATACACATGCTATATCTCTTGCATTCACATGCTAAAATATATAATACATACTAATACACACTAGTATTCACATAAGCACACACAAACACAAATGAACTTAAGCCAAACATGCACATCCTCTCTTTCACAATGTAACACATGCGAACTATAGCACAAACTAACATAATGTAACATACATATAAACACTGTAGCATATACATACGAACACTCTAACACACACATAAATACGCATGAACCTAGACAGTACACATATGAACATGTAAGTACTCAAAAAATCATCTTGCAAAAACATGAAAATAATACAAGAAGAAAGAGTATGAATCATAATACAGAAGTAAAACATCATCATATGACTAACCTCATACATCTAGTGAAGTGCATCCTCCTTATCATCTTCCTATTATATTTTATATAGATCATACCTTGTACCTAGTCAACTCAAAGTAAAATTAAATTAATAGTTTGAAGCTTGAATATACATGTATCAAAGAAAGATGATAAAATTTAATCAAGCATACCTATTGATGTAGGATTTGGCCTTATGCATCCTCAAGATCATGTTCATACTCTTTCCACAAACAATCATGTTCATACACACGATTATGTTCAAATGTAAGGGCTTGAAATCCTGGAATTCTGAAAAATTGGAAGTGAATACACTTTTCAAGAATAAAAAGAATAACACCTCTAGACATGCATGCTCAATAAATCATCTTGCAAAATCATGAATGTAAATATATGAAGACAAAGTGTGAATGGTGATACAATAGAATTGCATGTACGTGAATTTAGAAAGGCATGTACATGACTCTATACTTACAAATAACATGATCATCTTATTGTAAATAATTATTCATACTAGATCCCATCATATTTTATATGGATACTAACATTTCCTAATCACTTAATTATAAACTTTAGTTCAAAGTTTGAAACTTGGATATACATGGATAAAAGTAGGAGGACAATATTTAATTGAGCATACCTAATGATAGAGGAGTTGATGTCTCGAAAACGAATCTACATTATGTGTGTAAGCCTGCATTCAATTATAAATGATAATCTCAATAGAAATCTAAATAAACTAAAGATAGAGAAGTTTTTACTGGAAGATAAAGTGTTACCAATAATACCGTGATCTTTCTCCTGCTATATCCAAAATAGGAATAAATGAGATAATATATATGGTCACCCTCACAATCACATTCATCTGCAAAGTAATAACAAATGCAAAATATAAAACTTGGTTAACACGTATATCCATGGTAGCCTTCTACATGTAGAAACTTTAGGTATTTAATCAATAACATCAAAATTAAAGACCATTTTATCGAAACTTTACAAACAAATATTACACACTAAAATAAATCTAACATATTAAGAAGTATGTCCTCACTCTCATAAGCTTGTGCTCCATGCATATTAAACTAATACACTCTCTAACACATACTAACACATACTCTAATATGCATGCACACTCTCCCCGATACATAATATACTAATACACTCCCTAAGATACATGCACATGCATGCACACATAACACACATACATAAATAGCTCACACAAATAATTTTCCCACCCCCTTCAACACTGTACTAATACACTCTACATTCTCTAACACACATCACACACACACACACTAGCATACTAACACACACATGTACACATGTACTAACACATGTACAAACACACACACACATACTTAAATACCACAAGAACATATAAAATAAATCATTTCTATATAATCCTAAAAATGTAGGAAAATATGGATATTTAGTCTATGTATAGGTTATCACATCACATATAACAATGGAAGTTCTCATTTTTTCATTAGCATGTCATATACCTTGCATACATGTTGATTTGCATATAGAATAGCCTCACAAAATTTGTTCTAAATATAATCTATGTTAATCTAATGGTATAATGTCCAATATACAAGTAAACAAATATGAACAATATGGTTGTTTTGTAATGGTATGGTGTAGACATTTCATCATATACCCTCCATACATGTTAACTTGCATATAGAATTAGCTAACAAAATTTATTCTAACATCTAATATACATCAATATAATCGTATGATGTACAATAAACAAGTTAACAGATTCTAAAAAACACGGTATGATGTTCTATTCTAAAAAAATTACAAACCCTAAAGCATTGAATATATCTATACTATGCAACCAAAATAAAAATAAGCAAGAGAGGAGTGCTCAAAATACCTTATGGAACAAAAAGTAGCGTATAGTGAAGGTAAATGATGGTCGATGGAGGCGGAGGATGCCACTCAAAGATCGTCGGAGGAGGGTTTTTGGGGTTTGGTTTCATTTGGAATGAAGGACAGGGAGCCCGCTAGCGTTCTGTTTATAAGACATGGGCGAGCACATGTGCTCGCCAATGTGCTCTCTAAGTACTCTCCCCCAAATTTTCACGCGCCATTTAAAATCGTACATTGAAATTTAAATGGGCGAGCACAAGTGCTCGCCAATGTGCTCTCCAAGTGCTCTCCCCCAAATTTTCACGCGTCATTTAAAATCACACACTGAAATTTAAATGGGCGAGGCTGGTGGGCGAGGACAAGTGCTCGCAAGGTGCTCGCCCAAAGGTGGCGAGCACATGTGCTCTCCCCGTCCTAGCCCTTTTGTGCTCGCCAAATCGTGTTTTTCTTGTAGTGCGACCTGGGCCGTTGGATCACAAGATCCAATGGCCACGACCTCGTCTTCCACCTCCGGTACCCCTCTCTCCCACGATCTCAGCCTTGCGCGAGGGGCTGCCCCTTTCTATTCTCGGTCGCACTCCAGGCACCCTCTCCTACCACCAACGCCTCCACGATCACCCCCACTCTTCCCTCATCCTCGCCAACTCCCTCTATTCCCACGACGTCCACCAGAGATGCTCCATGACCTCCATGAACTTTACCTCGTCACCAGCCAACCCAACACCCTCTTCCTATAAATCCTCGCCCTCCGGCCACTGCCACGGCTATCCGCCACCCCAGAGAGAAACCTAGAGCTCGGAGCCTTCGATTTGTAACAGAAATTGAGAGAGTCCTTGAGCGAAGACAGGCCTTCTTCTCCGGCGAGATCCCCGGCCGCCATCGTCGTGTCGCAGCCTCCCTCCGTGAGCTGCTTGAGCTCGGGACCCTACCGATCCCTAGAGCGAAGACCTGGAACTCGAGACCGAGCTCCAATCCCCAAGAAACCCCCTCCATCTTCCTCTGATCGCTTCTAATTTTTATTTTGATTTTCTCCGATTTAATTCATTCACCACCATCGTCTTCTCGTTCCACTTTCACCTCGCCGAGCTCCGCGACGGAGCTCTGATATTCGCGCCATACTTCACACCCTCCGACGACGCATTCCATCCCTCATCGACTCCAGCTCCGCCACCTAGGCGGAGCACCATCACTGGACCACCCTCGCATCGCCTTAGGCCTCGCCGTCCACCCTTCACATCTCCACGCACAGCCTTGTGCTTCGGCTCTACTTCTAACCCTTGCAGGTGCCATCTCGTTCACTGGCCGGGAGTTCACTGGAGCTCCTATCGAGCTTCATCGACAGCGAGCTCCGACGCGCCTCCTTCACTCTTGAGACCACCATAGCCTTCGCTGACCATCCGCGAATCCTCCAAGCTACTTCAGAGTCGCCATCGACCTTCATCGATGCCTGGAGGGACAGGCGGAGCAGACCCCCCTTTGCCGGAGCCCCGCCAACTCCTCTGTAGGTGGCAGAGGACCAATGAGGACGAAGCTCCAGCCACCGTTCGATCATCTTGATCGAACGGTCCCTAGCCATCCACATCACCTGTCATCTAGAGCAGCAGACAGCCGTTGGATCAGCTGTGATCCCACGGACAGGAGCGAGCCACGTGTCCAATCACTAGAGCAGCACATCATTGTTGGATCCATTTAGATCCAGCGATCCATAGACAGCCACGTCGCCTCACTCAACAACCGTTGGATTATCCGAGATCCAATGGGATTGATCGCGCCACGTCGTCATCAGTAGTAACCATTGGATCTCTCTTAGATCCAACAGTTCCCATCACGCCACGTCGACGGGTCCGAGCCTCTTCCCCAACCTCTAGGCTTGGACAACTTGAAGCTACTCTGAGCCTCCAGCCGAACCTCCAGGGCACCCGAGCCTCGTCCCGAGCCGCCGACGTCACCCGAGCCTATGCCGCCCCACGTGAGGAGCACGTGCGGCCTAGGTAAATTACACGGAGGCCCAGGGAAGTTTCTAAAATTGCAAATTGGTCCCTGTGAAGCGCCCCACGTAAGGAGCACGTGCTCCAGTGGAGAAATTGCATTCCACCCCCTACATTCTAGGTAGTTGTATATAAGTCCTGTCAGCATATTTATTTTTATGTAATTTTTATTTTCTGTATTGCAATTACACCCCTGTCTTTGCACACATATCTAGGTGTCATCTTGCATCATTTTTAAATTCCAAAAATTGCATGTTGTAGTGTAACTTGTCCTTTATCTGATGTGACACTTGGCACATTTTTGTGATATCAGTAGATTTTTTAATTAATTAATTGGTCTATTTGTGTCATATTTTGCCCAATCTCACCTTTTAATTAATAGAAAATTCTCTGTAACTTCAAAAATTCCCAAAAAAATCATTGTAGCTCTAGGATAATTAACTTAACATTGCATCAAAATTTCATCTCATTTGCACGCATATCGAGGCCTAAAAAAATTAATTGGTGATTTCCTTAGTTTATTTTTATTAGATTCATTTCACATTAAAATTAAGGTCAGAGAATTTTCCTGGATTCCTCATCTTTAGATCTATCTAGGATAATTTTAGTTCCCCAAAATTTTGTGATTTTATAATTATTAAAATTAAATTAGTCAAAAGCACCCTGCATTCTCTTTTAATTCACAATAAATTCATGTGTCGAAAAATTCCAAAAAAATTAGGGTAGTTTATTTTCACCATATTTCATCATCTAGCAAATATTTATAATTTTTGGGCTTCATTTGAACATATTTCTGATTTAAGTTCTAAATTGGCTTGATTGTTGCATGTGTCTTGCATAGAAAGTAGAAAAGACCAAAAAAATATTCCCCGAAAATCTAACACTTGAACTTTGCTAAAATTCACCTAAGGAGACAAATGACTCCCTGAGTTCGACCTTGGACTTCACCAAGTAAAAAAAAGTTTGCCGCTTGAAATTAACTTGACTAAATTAAAAGTGGTTTTTGATATTCCCTCTCGTTATCCGACTACAACGAACACTTATAATTAATTTGGACATTAATTTGCCTAAATTAACTAAGGTAGCGGGAGGCGACATCAAAATGGTGCCGTTGCCGGGGAGGCACGGCTTAGGTTAATTTGTAGTGAAATTCTGATTTTTTGATTTTCTATCCTCGGGTAGTCTGACCCCCGGTTTTCTTGTAATTATTCTCTCTTTTAATTTTTGCATTTTTTTTATTTTCTCTGACCTCAATTTATTTCTGTGCGAGGAACACGAGGAGTCGAAGACGCTTCGAAGAGTTGGCATTGTAATTTATTGAGTGACTTGAGAGAATCTGTAATTTCATTTTTCTTTTCTTTTTTACTTTTTTCGCATCATTTCCAGCGGTTCCCGTTTGGGTTCTTGCATGTGTAAATATAGTGAAATTGTGTCCCCATGTGCTGTGTGGGTGAATGGTAATTTAGCTTGCACTAGCGGCTCCTCGAGCCAATCTAGGACTTGCTTGTGCTCGTAATTTTAGGACCACACAAATCACTTAAAAGACGCACTTAGATCGCAGGACTTAGCCAAATCAAACTGTTCTTCATTCGCTAATAGAACTGCTTGTCTAGGAGCGGCTTTCATCGCTTGCATTTGCATATTAGTATAAAAAGTTTTCAATTATGTTTTGCATCCTGCATAAAAAAGCGAAGGGATCACTGTAAGTCTTCTTAACTCAGCATCCGCATCATAGTTTTTCTTGCATCGGCTTTTCTTGATTTCCCCCTCTGTTTTCACATTTAAATTAAAAAGGAAATTGGGACTAGACGATAGGTGTGCTGTGTGGTTGACTAAAAAAGTGATAACTTAACTTAAAATCAGGACTGCTTAACACTATTGACCAAAAAAATAATAAAATTGGAAAATTGTTTGCGGGAGATTAATCCCCGACCTTGTTTTCAGGCTGAGTGAGGGTACTTGAGTGTGTGTGAACACCTTAAGGCAGAGCCCAAATCCCCGCCTTCCATATCACGTTCCGACTAATCCTAGCAAATATCACAAGTCGAATATTTAAGATTCACTGACTAGTACCATGTAGCCTCCGCCTGTCTCAGGTAGATAGGGGCGAAATTGCGGTACTTTGCGACAAGCTGCCAGTAACCCCCCTGGGTGAAGTTCCGGCCTTGTCAGCCTCCGTCTGCTTGTAGGTAGATAGGGGTGTGGTCTTTGAATCCATCGACTTGGGATAGGAGCGAAGAAAGGAAGGACCGACTGTATCTTAGGCGACAGGTTAAACAGGGAAGACGCATCCGGCTCTGAGCCGACTTCCCTATAGGCCACGTAATCCTTGCTATCTTGCTTGAAAAATCACACTTAAAACATACAAGATTAATTGGACTCGATTACGAATCCTTCACTATGTTGAGTGTGAACCCAAGGTCTTGGATTGATTTGTTTGCTTCAGGTAGGAGTAAAATCCTATCTTCTTCTCGCCAAATCAAGATGAGTGACTGGGGGATATCGACTCTTTATTCACCGATCTCTCTATGACCCCCCACGAAACTCCTCTTCATTGGCCCAAGCGTACCTTGGACCACCCAGGACTCATGACCCTCTTGAGTTCTGGTTCCATCACAACCAGGGTGGTTACTCTCAAACCAACCCTTTACTCTCCTCTGAGCATACAGAGGAAGACCATTGCCTCAGTAAGAATCCCTTCCTTGATTTGTCCTCTGACACCGACCTTATTTTATACCCAGGAATAGAGGATAAGATGCCGCCTAAGCAGCCACCACCGGATGAGGAGCAATTACAACAAATTCTTAATCTCCTTGCCGAAGGCGAACAACAGAATGCAAATCTCACGGCTAAAATGGGACAAATCATTGCTGTGACGTGTCGCTAAATACGATGATTAATTCGTGTTCGTTGTAATACGTGTACTTAGCGATTCGGTCAGAACCGAGAGAAGATCTCTGTGAAGAGTGTCTCGACTTTAATTTATATCCCGGGCAAGTCCGGGGTCGAACACAGGGAGGCAAAGGAACAACTTGGGTTTAATTCACAAACCTAGGTCTAGATTTCCAATACGTATTTTTTTAGATTTTTTTTAATGCAAAAACGAAGGTGAAAGGCAAATGCAAGTGAATTAAGACACTAAGAAAGCATACAACAAGGCCAAATTAATTTTACTGTCAAATTAATCCAATTTAACCAAATTATATTTTTCCTAGTATCCTAATCCAGTGATGAACAAAACAATTTTTTTAGAATTTTAGGGGTTAAATGGCAATAACTAAAAAATGCACACTTTTTAAGGGTTTTTTCGCAATTTATCACACAAACAGTAAGCAAAAATCGAGAAAAAATTACTGAAACTAAAACATGATGCAAGGAGACTACAGTAATTTTTTTAGAATTTTTTGACAAGTTATGAATTTTTTTATGTATTTTTTAGTGGAAACAGAGTGACAGTGAGTAAATAATTTCTAATAAATCCACGTTATCAAATTAATCAGAGTGCGATTTATCTCAGAAAGATATTTAGATAAGCAATCCAGAAGAGTTGAAATTTTGTAAAAAGGATGTATGTGGATTTAATTAAAAATCAAATACTAATTTCACTCTATGATTTATTTCAGGCACAAGACAACTCCATTTTAGATGAAATTTGGACAGTAAACTCATCACATATCAAGACATCACATATATTTTTTGTGGAATTTTTAAAGCAACCATGTATGAGATATAATTTTAAGAGCACGGAATGGGTAAAATATGCTAAATTACAGTTAAACAATTTTAATTAATTACCCAAGGATCACAAAAATATAAATAAATACTCAGATGACAGAGAATAAATTGCTCCACACAATGCTATTTTTCTTTAAATAAAAAGATGCCAAAACAAGGTCCAAATCAACACACAAACAAAGGGATCTTTGTGCAATACAGAAATTAAAAAGAAAACTCAAACTTATGTACAGGGACTACTTTGTAATTACGGAAACTATACAAAATATTTACACAATTTTTATAATTAAAAAAAATTAAAGAAGGTTACCTTCTTCTTCCTTCGAACGACTGGAGAGGAACCCAAATGGGGAGATGAGGGTGGCGGCGCCGGGCCGCGATCGACGGTGCGAGGTGGCGGCTGTGCCGCACGGCGGTGTCGCGGCGAGTGGCGGAGAGGAAGGGGGCGGCGGAGATGGGCTGGGACCGGCGCGAGCAGGTCGATGGAGGGTCGCGGGGCCGGTGGTGCGGCAGCCCGCGTTGGCGCTGGCAGCCGCGGCGGTGGCTGGTGGTTACAGAGGAGGGCCGCGCGAAGGGCTGGCGGCGGCGCAGCACACACGGCGGTGAGCGGCAACGTGCGTCCTCCTCCTCATGTTTTTTTTAATTTTTTTTAATTTTTTTTTGTTTTGCTGCAATTAAAAAAAACTTCTTTTTTTGTTTTAATTTTTTTATATTTTTAATTTTTTTAAGCAGGAAATATGTACACAAAAAAAAGGAAGATGATGATGAGGGTGTAATAAAAAAACCTTTTTTTGTTTTTTTATTTTTTTTAATTTTTTTAATTTTGATTATACAGGGAATAAGATGAAAGAAAAAGTAAGATAGGTTGGTGGTGATGATGATGAACTAAACAAAAAAAAATGATGGTGGTGATGGAAGGAATGATGTGTTATGCTAAAAAAATTACAAAGATAAAATGATGACCACATGAAAAATAAAATTACCTATGATGGAGACGGTCGCCTATGGTGTGCTCTCGTGAGCACGGTGTTTGCTCAAATCGTCGGTGTGCGATGAGCTCAAGCAGCGCGCGGTTGCGGCTGCGATGTTGGCAAAAAACCAACGGATCACACCGGAGAGAGGGCCGTCGTCGCTCGACCGCGGTTGCGTCGCTGTCACCGATTCAACTCAGGGAACTAGGCTCTCCTCACATAAAGATAGATCAAAGGCAAATTTGAGGAGGATGGAATGTATATATAGATGATGAAATGAGAAGTTATTATGGTGGTGGAGTTGAATGGGAAGTTGGATTATTAATGGAGTTGAATGGGAGGTTAAAAAAATGGTGGGGTTGAATGGAAGTTGGTGTATAATGAGTTGAATGGTGGTTATTGTAGAGAATATAAAATAAATAAATAAATAAAATAAAGTTATCTACTTTAAATACAATAAAATAAAAAGAGAAGAGAAATAGTGGAGAATTTACAAACAAACAACATGTACACATTTTTTTTTACTTTTCTAATATGTAATTTTTTTTATCTTTTTAATAAGAGATATTTACAATGGAAAAATACAATAAAATACTACAATTAAAATACAACACAAGTATGATTTTTTTTGTATTTTTAATAATTAAGAAAGATACAAATAAAATTAAAGAAAGAATGAATATATACATAATGTACAATGTACATCTAGGTCCCAAAACCCAACTTTTGCAAATGAGCTCCGATTTTAATGAAACCACTTCCGTTGGATAGATAATTTTCTAACTTGAACTTTAAAAGTGAGTTTGGTGAATTTGGAGTTCATACGGAGTGGGAATTTAGCTTGGAAGTTGGACTTTACGGCTTTTTTCTCTTTGGGATCTAAGAGCATTTATTTGAGATGAAATTTGTTTTGTATTTTTGTATTTTTATATACATTTTTATAAACAAATTAGAGAAAGAATTAGGCAAAAAGGAGTTAAAATGAATTTATTAAAAATATACGATGTTTTGGGCTATTTACAAGTACAAAACTCCTTTATTTTTCCGGCTTTTTATGTTAATTCATTTTGTACAATCTTATATACAATAATTAGTGTATTTTATTTACAAGAGTCATTTTGTTAGTTTATTGATTTTATGGACATTTATTTAGGATTTTACTCGGGGATTTTGCTAAGATCAAGATATTAAGATGATGAATCGTGGATTCATCATGCTGCAGGAGGGATCGACCGACCAATGGTTTATTCCTACAACCCAGTAGAGAATGAGATACAAAATTGGTTGGCACCAGCGGTTCCTACCGAAGCATTTGAGCTGAAGCCCCACTTCCTTAGCCTGCTACTGAAGTTCAACGGAAATGCCCATGAAGAATCGTATACCTTCCTCCGAGACTTCGAGCTGGTTTGCAACAATCTTAGCCATCCTAATATTGGTCAAGATTACATTAGATTGAAGTCCACCCCATTTGCCTTAGGAGATAAGGCAACACATTGGCTGAAAAATCTAGGGGCGATCTGTACAACCTGGATGCAGTTCAAGGACCTATTTCTAAAGAAGTTCTACCCTCTCAGTAGGACTAACCAAATATGAACGAAGATCGCCAGTTTCTCCCAAGGACCCAGTGAACCTTTCCACGATGCCTGGGATAGGTTCAATGACTTAGTGCAGAAATGCCCCTGCCACAGCATTTCTAAGGCGATCTTAGTCCAGACCTTGTTTTGTGGTTTAACCCCGGAGATGCAGGGATTAGTCAGTGCCACCTGTGGAGGAAGCTATCTGAACAAGAACGAGCATGCCATATGGAAGATTCTAGAGCAGATGACGGAAACCGACAGGTTGCAGGCCACCAGGGCCTATCCATTGTCTCCCTCAATCCTATCGAACGAGACAACTCGAAGGACTGTAGCGGATCTGACCGAGGACCTCATCCCCAGCATGGGGATGATTGCTGATAAGTTAACCATGGTCGAGCAGATCCGCAAGAGGGTCACTGACCTTGAGTCTCTCTCACGTCTACCGAAGCAAGTGGAGTAACTTAATGAGAAGGTAGATAAGATGAAGCTACCTGCCCCTTCTGCACCACCTGCACCTGTACATCGAGTCCATCTTGTACAGGACTAGGCACCGGGGCCTCAGAGTGGCTAGGTGGAGGATCAAACTTACACCCAGCAGGACCAGCATGCACCCCAAAAGTGGAGACCTGATATGAGGAGCCTCCGCAGATGTTCGAGATCAACGGGTTGTGGTATAGCCGTGACCCCGTTAGTAGACAGTCGGGGATGGGGAATGGTCAGCCTTACCGACCTTCCCCAGCTTACCAAGGAACCAACTCCATCCCCGCACCGCGCTTTCAGTTCAGGCCAGAACCAGGGTACCATCCTCAGCAGCACCACCAGCAGTAGCGCACATATCAGCAGGGCCCAACACCGTCCCACCAGCAGCATCAGTATCGGCATGGTCAGCAGTGCCAATACAGAACCTCATCTGCAAATCAGCCAGCCCAGCCCACTGAATTGGAGTCCCTCACCTTGGCGATCCAGACCCTGTCTGATAGGGTCCAACAAATGCAGAACGACTATCTAGAAATGAGAACCGATATTAATTGTGTCTCTCGTACCCAGGATAAACAGATGGCGCCAAAGACCCCAATTCTCGCACAGGTTCAGGCCAACCCGAACAACATAATCCACAGCCAGAACCGACCTCGTGATCAGGTATATTATTCAGATAATTATTTATCTGAACATGAGATCCTTTCGTATGATAATGTAAATCATATGTCCCTCAGGATGGAAGGACCGTGACCATACCTGATCGGGCACATGCAACAAAGGAAGGAGCCGCCATGTCTCTACCTGAGGAGAACTTGGAGGAAGAAGAGGAGCATCACCACCACCATCACCAGCAGACTAAGAGGACATCTGAGTCCTCGAAGCAGCAGTCTCGCATCAGCATAGAGTCCGACAGAACTGATGAGGAGCCCGCACCTCCATCTGAGGAGGATCGTCCAGAAGTTGCGGAAGATGCATCACCGGTTCCGCCTCAGCATTTTTCTTTCAGTCAGAGTCCGAGTCCGAGTCTGTTTCAGAGTCCGGGTCATGTACATAACTCAGTTCCAGATCTTAATGAAAATCTTTCAGTTTCCGAACATGAGTTGGAGTCAATAATCCCTTTCCCCCGAGCCCTCAAGGGTGGAAAGAAGAAAATTAAAAAATCCAAAAAGATGACCCTGAGATGGCAGAGTTCTGCAACAAACACATCAAGATCACAATCCCCTTTGACAAGTACATGAAGATGACCCCTGCATTCCAAAAATACCTTAAGGTGAGATGCACACCTACTAGGATTTGCAGGAAGACCAAAAGTCGTGTTGAGAAACACGTTTTATCAGTAGCCACGACTTGTGCAATAAAGAACTTGTTTCCCAGGAAATGAAGAGACATGGGTGCACACTATGTAGTGAGTCATGTTGATGACATCGCGTTTGCACGCACTCTCCTGGACAATGGTTCCTCAATCAACTTAATGCCTACAGCCCTCTATGAGCGGCTTAATCTCGGACCTCCTAGGAAATCTAGAGCCCTCCTGCAATTTGCTAATAAATCAACCAAGAGGTCCCAAGGAGAATTGAGGAATGTTATGATCAAAGTCGAGGGGCAGGAATACATGGTAGACTTCACTGTTCTAGATATGGAAACCCCTCGTAATTGGAGAGACTCCAAGATCATCTTAGGCAGGCCCTTCCTCAGAACAGCAGGGGCCTTGTTTGATTATAAGATCGGGAAGATCCAGTTCTAAAATCTAGGTGGAGATGAGGAACTCGAGATGAAGCAGACAGGATGGTAGAGACCGGATTCTGAATCCAGCACCGAGTACTCTTCAACCGAAGCAGACTGCGAGCATGTAGACTTAGTTGCGCCATGTAGAAAGAACCCAGCCAACACCGATGAGTCCATCCCCTCCGGAGATGATCCCGTGCATGAGTCAGTTTGCGAGGTCCTCAGGAACGAGTACAGCTCAGAACCTGCATCGCCCTACATCTTCGATGACTTAGAGGCCCAGTCGGGCCTGCCAGTCCTTACATCTTTATGACAATCGGAAGATGAGGATGACGAGTCGGACGAGGCTTTTGCCAATTGTATGGAGACCTTTGACGATCCGACTCCAGAGCCGAACAACTTGGTGGCAACAATGACAGAGAAAGATCCAGCCACTTCCAACACCGAACCATATCAGATTGAGCCAGACTTCTTAGATGATCACACTATACCTGAACTCAAACCTTTACCCACAACATTAAAATACGCCTTCCTTGCGGGTCAAGACAAGAAATATCCGGTCATCATTAGTTCGCGATTGACCGAGGAGCAGGAATCTTGCTTGCTAGAGATCCTGGAGAAAAACCGCAAAGCGATAGGCTGGAGCATTTCTAATCTCCACGGGATAAATCCCGCTCTGTGTTCGCACTATATCTACTTAGAGAACGAAGCCAAACCCTCTTATGAATTCCAATGTCGTTTGAATCCAAATTTACGAGAGGTCGTGAAGAAGGAGATAGAGAAATGTTACAACGCGGGTTTCATTTACCCAATTTCCGACTCTAAATGGGTGGCTGATGAATCTGTGATTCATCACTCTAAAAGTTAAAAATATAGCCTTGTTCCCGAGTAAATAAAGGCATATTTCCCTTTATATTGCATAATTAGCATTCATGCATGCATTGATAACATCTGCATTTTAGCATTCACATTTGCATAAAATAAGAAGCCAATTTCACTTGTACAAATCACCTGTATATTCACCATATTTCACCTATTTGTATTTATTCTATACTAACTCCAAAGCCAATAAAATCAACTCTATAGTTTATATATTACTAACATTAATTAAAGAAAAATATCAAAAAAATACTAACTTGTAAAATTGCCCAATAAAACCCCAAACCCAGGTTAAGACCTTAGACCTTAAAATGCACATATCTCTCTCATACAGCCTCTGAATTAGGTCTACTCACTTTTAAAGTAATATACATTCAAAGACCTTCGAAACAAGACCAATTTCATTAAAATCGGAGCTCGTATGCAAAACTTGGGTTTTGGACCCCTTTTGTACATTGTGCATAATGACCGTTTTACCACTGTATTTTATCTTTTTATTTTCTTAATTATTAAAAATCCAAAAAAATTAGATTAAGTTGTAAATATTTTCCTCATATTTTCTCTATTTTTATGTTGATTTTTCTCTTAATTAAAAATGACAAAAAAATCACAAAAGATAAAATGCGGTATTTTATATCTATAAAGTACCACCCAAAAATACGTTTTACACAGACGATTTCATTTTATTTTCAGCCCTTAACAAAAGTTGTAGATCTCATCGAGACGAGCAACTTTCGTGTTGATCACTTTTTAATCTAACCTCTTTTATTATTTTTTTTTGATTTTTCTTTGTAATTAGTTGCGGATTTTTCTCGGAGCGACACGTGGCATCTCCTGGAGTTGCCATATGTCGCCTCCTCATTCACCCACTTATACCATTCCTCTCCTTTATCCTGGGCCATTGGATGAGAGGGTCTCCATCAACGGTCAATACCCATTCCTCCCTCCACTCTCCCTTAACTTGAGGGAGAGGCCACATCTTCGACCACTCCCACCCCCATCTTCTCCACTCCATCTCCCATCTCTCCCACTCTCTCCATGTCCTCTCCAACCTCCACCTTCTCATCTTTATAATCCCCTCCACTCCTCCATTCATCGGCATCCGCCATTTCTTCAATCGAGAGGGAGAGACCACCAGCCCCCGAGTGTTGTCGGTGACAGCGTCAACATTTTTGGTCGAGCAACGACGGTTTTCAAGGCGAGATCCACGAGGACTCCTCCTCGTGTCGTTGTGCATCACTTCAGATCACAACCGAGCTTCTTCGATTTTTCGTCGAATCGAATCGAGGCGACGACGACGGAAGCCGCACGATGCAACCTCCACAATCCGGCGAATCGCAGGTAAGTAGTCTTTATCTTTGCCTTGTCATTTTTCTAACGTTATTTATCTCTCTTGATCATCGCAAAAAAACCACATTGACATATACCATTTTCACCATTACCATCACACTCAATCCATATTCTCTTCACATTGTTTTGTTGTTTACAAAGGAAAATATAAAAAAATTACAAAACAAAATTTAAAAAAAAAATCATAAAAAAACAAAAAAAAGACTGCAGGTAGGTTCTGCACACCACCAACCAGCCCGGTCCCCGCCATCCAGTGGCCGCTAGCGCACATCTCATCTCCCGCGCGCCACCGCGTGCGCCGGGAACCACCCCGCAGCCCCTGGAGGCCGCGGCTGCGCCACCCCGGCCTGCTCGTCCGCCCGTCTCCTTTGCCCAACAGAACCACCAGCCGCCGCTGCCGCCTTGCACAGCGGCCGCACCCCGCCCGGTCGACCCCGCTACGCCCTCTCCAGGCCGCCGAGCGCCGCCCAGTCGCGGCCACGAGCAGCGGCTTGCAGCACCTGGACCGCGCTTCCATCATCTCCCCAGCGCGCCACCGTGCCTCCGCCGTCCACCTGCGCGACCCTCGGCCGCACGTCGCACCCACGTCCCCTCTCCATCCCTGCCGTTCGTGAGCGCGTCGTGCGCTCCCCTCCTCAAGTCGCCGCGTGCACCGCCCAGCCCACGGCGCCGCCCCGCGCACATCCCCGCCGCGCGGGAGCGCCACCCTCAACGTGCCTCCGCCCCAAGGCCTCCGTCTCCACCACCGCCTCCTCCTCTAACGATCGTGTCCACCATCCCCGCCAAGATCCTGCCTCCGTGCCACCAACCGCCTCCTCACGGAGTGCCGCCGCCCCTCCGTTAGCGGCCGCACGCTACTCCTCGTCGTCGACCGCCCAGCCCGCCCCCCGGCGCCGCCGCTTGCACCTCTTATCACGGCTTCGTGCCCTAGCGGCCAAAGAAGGTCCCTTTCATTTATTTTTATATTTGTCAAATTTTTAATTTTATTCCTTTAAGTTTTTTTTAATTGCAGTTGTGTCCCTGTGCTAGTTCTGTTAAGTTTTATTTCAATTTCCTTACTGCAAAGAGACCCCTGACTTTGAGAGTTAATTTGGACAGTCATTTTGCTCCCATTTTTAATCAAAGAAATAGCACTTTGTAGAGCAACTCATTATTTATCTTGTGGCTATTTAGTTATATTTTTGTGAGCATCCAATGATTTATTAAAAATCATAGAGTAAAAATCAAAGATATTTTGCCCATTTAAGCTCTGAAATTCGCACGTAGTTATTTATTACTCCAAAAATTGCGAAAAAATTAGGAATGATGTCTTGAAGTGTGCTTTAATTACAGTCCATTTTTCGTTCAATTAGGAGTTGTCTTGTGCATAAAATAAATTCTAGAGTGATTTAGGTAATTGATTTTTATTATATCCAAGAGTAATATTTTTGAGAAATTTCAACTCTGTTGGATTCCTCATTGAAATATCTATTTGAGATAATTCATTCTATGGACGATTTGACTTCGTGAATTAATTAGGAATTAAAGACCCGCAGTCACTCTATTTTCAGTAAAAAAATTAACAAAAAAAATCTAAAAGTGTCAGAAAATTCTAAAAATATTAGTGTAGCTTCATTTCATCATATTTAACTTCCACCTAATTTTTCATAATTTTTGCATATCATTTGCATGAAAAATTGCATAAAAACTCTAAAAACGTTTGCATTTTTCTTTTGCGCGTCTTAAAGTCAAAAATTCCAAAAAAATACATTTCGCACTCATTGTTGGATTAGATTATTAGAAAAAATATCACTTGGCTAATTTGATCTTATTTCACATAAAAATTAAATTTGGCTAAGCCGGTTCTTTTCGTATTAACTTAATCCAATCCATATTTTGCATTCTGCATTTTTATCGCATAAAAAATTACCAAAAAAATCTCACTAGGAAAACCGCAATCTAATACATCTAACTTGATCCCGAGTTGTTCCTTTGCCTCCTTGAGTCGACCCTGGGGCTTGCCCAGGCTAAATAAACATAAAACTGCATATTAAATTCATTCGGCGATTTAATCGATTGTGCGGTAATTTTTGATCGACGCGGATCTATCCGACTGCAACGCACTAGTCAATTGTCCGACATTAAAAGGGTAGAATTGCGCATCGTCAAATGGCGACGTTGCCGGGGAGGCAAACGACTTAGGATCAGTTTAGAAAATTAGATTTAGATTTTCCGTTCAATCGGGTAGTCTGATCCCCGAACCACATTGTAATTATACCATTTTTTCTAATTATTTTTTTCTCTCTTTATTTTTTTTCTCTCTCTTTATCTGACATTTTCATATCTTTTTGTGCGAGGTCCCGGTGGACTTGGAGCGGCTTTCCTGAAGTCGACGCATCTCGAAGTGCATCGGAGGCCGACGATTCATGGATCAAGTCGGTTGTTGAGACGCCAGAAGGATTTTTCATTTTTTAACTTGTAAAAGGTGTCCGCATCATTTTCAGCGGTTCCCGTTTGGGTTCTCGTGTGTGTAAACATAGTGGAACCGTGTCCCCGTGTGCTGTGTGGATGAATGTAATTTAGCTTGCACTAGCGGCTCCTTGAGCCACTCTAGGATTTGCTTGTGCTCATAATTATTTAGGACCACACATTGCACATAAAAGACACACTTAGCTCGCGGATCTAGTCAAATCAAATTCATTCTTCATTCGCTAATAGAACTGTCTGTCTAGGAGCGGCTTTTCTCGTTTGCATTTGCATATAGTGTAAAAGATCTCAATTCTGTTCTGCATCCTGCATAAAAGCGAAGGGATCACTGTAAGTATTCTCTACTCAGCGTACGCATCATTGTTTTTAACTTGCATCGGCTTTTCTCTGTTTCCCCCTCTGATTTTCACATTTAAATTAAAAGGAAATTGGGACTGGACGATAGGCGTGCTGGGTGGTTGACTAACAAAGTGATAACTTAACTTAAAATCGGGACTACTAAATATTATTGACCAAAAAAAATAATAAAAATTAACCCTTGTTTGCGGGAGAATAACCCCGACCTTGTTTTCAGGCTGAGTGAGGGTACTTGAGTGTGTGTGAACACCTTAAGGCAGAGCCCAAATCCCCGCCTTCCATATCACGTTCCGACTAATCATAGCAAATATCACAAGTCGAATAATTTCAGATTCACTGACTAGTACCAAGTAGCCTCCGCCTGTCTTAGGTAGATAGGGGCGAAATTGCGATACTTTACGACAAGCTGCCAGTAACCCCCCGGGGTGAAGTTCCGGCCTTGTCAGCCTCCGCCTGCTTGCAGGTAGATAGGGGTGTGGTCTTTGAATCCATCGACTTGGGATAGGAGCGAAGAAAGGAAGGACCGACGGTATCTTAGGCGACAGGTTAAACAGGGAAGACGCATCCGGCTCTGAGCCGACTTCCCTATAGGCCGCGTAATCCTTGCTATTTTTGCCTGAAAATCACACTTAAAAACTACAAGATTAATTGGACTCGATTTCGAGTCCTTCACCGTGTTGAGTGTGAACTCGGGGTTTGCTTTTGCATTTGTCTTTGTGTCTGTCCGTGTGCGTTATCCTGTGTAATTACACGTTTTCTACATCAATCTTCTTCCTTTCCTATCCAATATGTCAGGATATTGGTCCCCATACCCTGTGACCTCTGGTCACTCCTCCTCGACCATATACCGTTCATCTTCGCTTTCTCCTCCGCCATCCACGGGAGACCCTTACCCGTGGTCGGCTCCCCCTCAACCCGATCGTGAAGTTAGAACTCCGACTGACTTCTCCACTTCTTCGCATATCTCACCTACTCCATATTCTGACATTCCGGATCCACTTCCATCTTGGGCTGACTGTACTTATTCCCGTGAGCTTGCAAGAATTAAGGAATCGAATGCAGAGCAAGCCATTGCTGAGATAGATGATTGGCAGAATTCTATGCCCCCACATTATTCATTCTCACCTCAAGTAGGGACCATACCACCATTTACATATAAACATCCCGACTTGACCTTAGGGCAAAACATGGTCGATCAAACAACCTGAATGGAGAGGCTTGTACATCATGATTTCCCAGACTTGATTGACTTTAATGATCAAGCTTCCATTGACCAGCCTTCTTTCGGAGAGCCTATACACTCACAAGATTGGACTCATGAGCTAGACTTATCAGTCCCTGTTTCATCATATGAGGTTCCGACCAATATTTGCCATCTAGGTGGTCCATACTCGACCGTGAATTACATGCCAGAGTCTAGGTATGTTGAGTATGAGACCCCAATATCTCAGCAGTATCCTCCAATTGAGCAGAACTCTTCCATGATTTGTCATGAAAATTTTTTGGAGGATGACATCTCTAGACTTATTAAAAAAAATGAATCATTTGGTAATGAGTTAAGAGATGTCATGGAAATATAGAACTCAATATCTGCCAGCCTAGGTATGAAAGTGGAGAAGGAAGTAAGTAGATTTGATGTTGAAAACCGAGCAAGCATCGGGGAATCCACACCGTTTGTACAGCTGGAGTCCGTTCTATCTCCCTCTTCTACTAACCACTTGCCCTCCAATCTAGAGTCTAGTCATTCATCCATCAAAAATACCAAAAAAAATGAAAAATCAAAAACCTACATAAAAATTGAAAATGAAAAAGATCTAAAAAATTGGATCCTGCCCTAAGGGAAGCACTCGATGAAGAACTGATTTTCAAACTTCCTTTTATAAAGGCCATAGATCACTTTCCCAACCTCAAACGATTTGTGAGAAGTAATTGATGCCCAAGAGGTCGGGCAATAAGAGGACAAGGACTGAAAGACACATAGTGTCTGTGGCCACCTCCTTGGTGATGGGGAGAAAGACCAAAAGCCGCAGAGTGAAGCGATTGCCCCGAGTTGAATGTGAAATCAAAGACACCATCTTTACCCATGCAAGAATCGATGATGACTAACCGATAAATATCCTCCCGACCTCTGTGTTTGACAAGCTCAAACTCAGGCCACTTAGAAAGTCAAGAGAGATTGTTCAGCTGGCTGATCGATCCATCAAACGGTCGAGAGGAAATATTTCAGTCATCGTTACTTTTCAAGGTGCTCTACTCCAGGTGGACTTCACGATCATTGACATTGAGCACCGAGAAAATTTCCTTCAACATTCCGGAGAAGGAAGTTTCAGAGGAATCCTCATCGGGTCCGGACAAGGTGATTTATATGAGTGAGCTCAGTTCGGCTGTTCTTAAGCCGTATCTAAGCAAGCAGCCGTGTGTCGACCCTCGTTGGACGATCCCTACACCTCACTATTATTCATCTGAGGACGATTCCGACAACGACACATATGTATATTATCCACCTCCTCACGTCCGCAAGAAGGTTCGTCACAAACCTTCTTAATCCTTGTATAATCTCAATTCTCCTTGTATATATTTTTTCTCCCTCTCCAGTGATTCGAATCACTCGCCCCGGCTCCATATCATTTCATTTTATGACTATACATAGGATGATCAGATCCTAAGTATAGGGGGGAGAGTGACCCGAGTCTCTTCACTGTTCATTGTACATCCTCCAGATCACATCGATCCTCATACTCACTCTTGTCCTATACTTAGGCTGACCAGAGCCTATGTATAGGGGGGACCGATGCCCGCCGTGTATATATTCATCCATTTCCCCTCTTTCCCTCGTCCACCCCATTTCTGATCTTCTTCTACACTTAGGCTGCCAGAGCCTAAGTATAGGGGGGTGGGACGACTTCTATACTTTTTGTTATTTTAGCTCTCCTACGCTTAGCCCGGGCTATGTCTTTTTAGTCGCTTTCGTGCTTTGAGGGCATAGCACACGCTATGTATAGGGGGGCGTGTATATATTACATATATACTTACCCATAGCTCGTACTTTTGCGTATTTTCGCGTATTTTTGTATATATTATGGGTGGGTAAAAATTGAAAAAAAATTTGTATACTTGTATAATATGTACTATATGTATAATACTTGTATTAAAAGTTGTAAAATTCTTGTAAAACAAACTTTTGTAAAATTTGTTGTCAAACAGGATGTATATCAAAAAAAAATCGTGTATACTATGTACAAATTGTATTAACTAAAAAATTGTTGTAAATAATAAAAAATTGTTGTATACTAAAAAAATAAAATAAAAAGGCTTCTTATTTACTCTTGCATGCTATCTTGCATTTTAAAAAAAAAATAAAAGTCTTGCATTTCATTCATAGCATGTCATCTGCATCTCATCTGCATATCTTGCATATGCAAGGTGGAAAGCTAGTGGGTTCTAAACCAAGTTATGAGTAGATATTGAGGATGGACTTGATTCGACCTTAATCCACCTAATTTCAGAGGAACCTTATAGGAACTGGAGTTAAGATTTCTCAGGTCAAGTGACTCAATTCTTTGAGTCCGCAAGTCTATGTTCACATGTCATCTTGATTAGTCTAAGTAGAATATCTCGTGCACATGTATGATTCTTTTAGACAGTGACCTAACTTGGACAAGAACAATGCACGTAGCTCTTCATTGATGAGGTGGTGAGGAGGTAGAATCCTTTAGCTTGGAGTAGCACACGGGTGGAAACATCCGTCCTCCTCTAGGGAGGGTAGTGCATCTCAACCTAGTCTGGTGGTGTTGACATCTAAGGACAGGATGCTGTGGGTTGCAATAATGCTTCAAAAGAGGGATAGTCTACTGGCACGAGAGGAAAAACTCCTGATGTACATGCTGCACCTTGTATATAGTTCCAAAAAAAAAAGGAAGAGAAAAAAATGCAAGAAAGAACTCCAAAAAAATCAGACAGGTCCAAGTAAAAAAATAATACCTGTCGGAGTATGTATATTAGCAAAGAAAATGCAGCTGGATGACTTGGCTACACTGGTCAGGCATCCCGGGATAGGTAGCTACACTGGCTACCGTCCATTCTTTTCTCTACCCCCTCCTCTTGAGTTGGTCGCACTTGAACTTAGAAGGGAATACCCCACTCCTCGAGGAAAGAGTTACTGGACCGGGTTATTGAGTTACCTTGTTAGAGGAGGCTGGTTCCGAGTCAAATCTGATGTGGAGAGCTATATCTCACTTACACAGTACAAGTAAGAATCATAGTCATCAAAAATATGCGTTGGAGGATTTGTTCTGACGTGACTATTGAGGCGTCTTGAATAGAAGACTTGTGGAACTTGAAGTCTGTTAGGTCTTAAATTCAGATCCCAATAAGGTTCCGCCACACAATTAATCCAAAGGTCGAGTCAAGCTCCATTTTCAACTTTTGTTCATGACCTTGGTATGGAACCCAAAATCATTTCACTCTTGCATTTCATTTAGTTGCTCAGGGACGAGCAAGGTTTAAGTATAGGGGGTCGATGAATCTGTGATTCATCACTCTAAAAGTTAAAAATAGAGCCTTGTTTCCGAGTAAATAAAGGCATATTTCCCTTTATATTACATAATTAGCATTCATGCATGCATTGATAACATCTGCATTTTAGCATTCACATTTGCATAAAATAAGAAGCCAATTTCACTTGTACAAATCACATGTATATTCACCATATTTCACCTATTTGTATTTATTTTATACTAACTCCAAAGCCAATAAAATCAACTCTATAGTGTATATATTACTAACATTAATTAAAGAAAAATATCGAAAAAATACTAACTTGTAAAATTACCCAATAAAACCCCAAACCCAGGTTAAGACCTTAGACCTTAAAATGCACATATCTCTCTCATACAACCTCTGAATTAGGTCTACTCACTTTTAAAGTAATATACATTCAAAGACCTTCGAAACAAGACCAATTTCATTAAAATCGGAGCTCGTATGCAAAACTTGGGTTTTGGACCCCTTTTGTACATTGTACATAATGACCGTTTTACCCCTGTATTTTATCTTTTTATTTTCTTAATTATTAAAAATCCAAAAAAATTAGATTAAGTTGTAAATATTTTCCTCATATTTTCTCTATTTTTTTTGATTTTTCTCTTAATTAAAAATGACAAAAAAATCACAAAAGATAAAATGCGGTATTGCCACCCCGCAGCCCCTGGAGGCCGCGGTCGTGCCACCCCGGCCTGCTCGTCCGCCCGTCTCCTTTGCCCAACAGAACCACCAGCTGCCCATGCCGCCTTGCGCAGCGGTCGCACCCCGCCCGGTCGACCCCGCTACGCCCTCTCCAGGCCGCCGAGCGCCGCCCAGTCGCGGCCACGAGCAGCGGCTTGCAGCACCTGGACCGCGCTTCCATCACCTCCCCAGCGCGCCACCGCGCCTCCGCCGTCCACATGCGCGACCCTCGGCCGCGCGTCGCACCCACGGCCCCTCGCCATCCCTGCCGTTCATGAGCGCGCCGTGCGCTCCCCGCCTCAGGCCGCCGCGTGCACCGCCCAGCCCACGGCGCCGCCCCGCGCACATCCCCGCCGCGCGGGCGCGCCACCCTCAACGTGCCTCCGCCCCAAGGCCTCCGTCTCCACCACCGCCTCCTCCTCGAACGATCGCGTCCGCCATCCCCGCCAAGCTCCTGCCGCCGTGCCACCAACCGCCTCCTCGCGGAGCGCCGTCGCCCCTCCGTTAGCGACCGCGCGCTCCTCCTCGTCGTCAACCGCCCAGCCCGCACCCCGGCGCCGCCGCTTGCACCCCTCATCACGGCTTCAGGCCCTAGCGGCCAAAGAAGGTCCCTTTCATTTATTTTTATATTTGTCAAATTTGCAATTTTATTACTTTAAGTTTTTTTAATTGCAATTGTGTCCCTGTGCTAGTTCTGTTAAGTTTTATTTCAATTTCCTTACTGCAAATGGACCCCTGACTTTGAGAGTTAATTTGGACAATCATTTTCCTCCCATTTTTAATCAAAGAAATAGCACTTTGTAGAGCAACTCATTATTTATCTTGTGGCTATTTAGTTATATTTTTGTGAGCATCCAATGATTTATTAAAAATCAGAGAGTGAAAATCAAAGATATTTTGCCCATTTAAGCTCTGAAATTCGCACGTAGTTATTTATTACTCCAAAAATTGCGAAAAAATTGTGAATGATGTCTTGAAGTGTGCTTTAATTACAGTCCAATTTTTGTTCAATTAGGAGTTGTCTTGTCATAAAATAAATTCTAGAGTGATTTAGGTAATTGATTTTTAGTTAATTCCAAGAATAATATTTTTGAGAAATTTCAACTCTCCTGGATTCCTCATTGAAATATCTATTTGAGATAATTCATTATATGGATGATTTGACTTCGTGAATTAATTAGGAATTAAAGACCCGCAATCACTCTGTTTTCAGTAAAAAATTAACAAAAAAAACTAAAAGTTTCAGAATATTCTAAAAATATTAGTGTAGCTTCATTTCATCATATTTAACTTCCACTTAATTTTTCATAATTTTTGCATATCATTTGCATGAAAAATTGCATAAAAACTCTAATAACGTTTGCATTTTTCTTTTGCGCATCTTAAAGTCAGAAATTCCAAAAAAAATACATTTCGCACTCATTGTTGGATTAGATTATTAGAAAAAATATCACTTGGCTAATTTGATCTTATTTCACATAAAAATTAAATTTGGATATGCCGGTTCTTTTCGTATTAACTTAATCCAATCCATATTTTGCATTATGCTTTTTTATCGCATAAAAAATTACCAAAAAAATCTCACTTGGAAAACCGCAATCTAATACATCTAACTTGATCCCGAGTTGTTCCTTTGCCTCCTTGAGTCGACCCTGGGGCTTGCCCAGTCTAAATAAACATAAAACCACATATTAAATTCATTCGACGATTTAATCGATTGTGCGGTAATTTTTGATCGACGCGGATCTATCCGACTGCAACGCACTAGTCAATTATCCGACATTAAAAGGGTAGAATTGCACATCGTCAGTGGCCCCAATCCATGTTGTCCCGAAAAAGTCGGGAATTCAGACGACCACCAACGAGGACGGAGAGGAGATCGTGACGTGAGTGCCCACGTCGTGGCGTGTCTGTGTGGATTACAGAAGCCTGAATACCGTGACGAAGAAGGATCATTTCCCCCTGCTGTTCATTGATCAGATACTAGAGAGACTAGCAGGGAAAGAGTTCTTCTGCTTCTTGGATGGGTTCTCAGGCTACAATCAAGTAGCCATAGCTTCGGAGGACCAGGAAAAGACCATGTTCACATGCCCCTTTGGTACCTATGCTTTCAGGCGCATGCCCTTTGGGTTATGCAATGCTCCAGGTACATTCCAAAGGTGCATGATTGTTGTATTCGTCGAAATGGTCGGCGAATTACTGGAAGTCTTCATGGACGACTTCGCGGTCCACGGCGATTCCTTCGATTCCTGTCTTAGGAATCTAGACCGAGTCCTCAAACGATGTTGTGGGGTCAATCTGGTGCTCTCATGGGAGAAAAGTCAGTTCATGGTGACGGAGGGCATTGTGTTGGGGCACGTCATCTCCAAGAGAGGAATGGAGGTAGACCCTGCCAAGGTGGATGTGATCAGACGACTCCAGCCGCCAACCAACGTCAAACAGTTGCGGTCGTTCTTCGGGCATGTCGGATTTTATCGGAGATTTATTAAGGATTTTTCTAAGATTGCCCGACCGCTAACTGAGCTTCTAGGCAATGATATGGAGTTTATTGTTGATCACAAATGTCTTGAGGCCTTTAAGCTATTGCAAGGAATGATAATTGACGCACCTATCCTACAAGCACCAGATCGGTCTCTACCTTTTAAGATCATAAAGGATGCCTCAGACTTTGCTGTTGGGGCTGTGTTAGGATAGAGAAGGGATGGCGTCCCGTTCGCAATTCACTACGCAAGCAAAGTGCTTGACACCGCTCAGCTTAACTATACAGTTACGGAAAAGGAAATGCGTGCGGTAGTGTTTGCCTTGGACAAGTTCAGATCTCAATTAATTGGATCCAAGGTAATTGTGTTCACTGACCACACAACACTACGAGGCCTGATGGAGAAGAAGGACGCGAAGGCGCGTCTTCTTCGGTGGATTTTACTTATCCAGGAATTTGATTTGGACATCCATGATAAACATGGAAAGAAGAACGTAGTAGCCGATCATCTTTTCGTCTCGAAGATCTTAATACTTCCGAGGATTCACCTATTCGAGACTCCTTCCCTGACGAGTCGATTTTTGTTGTCGACTCACTCCCATGGTACGCCAATATTGTGAACTACCTTGTCTCCAAGAAGGTTCCCGAAGATTGCCCCAAGAGCCACATCAACCGACTGAAGTCGGACGCTAGACATTACCATTGGGAGCATCCGATCCTTTTCTTTGAAGGACCGGATTGTGTCTGGAGACGGTGTATTCCTCAGGAGGAATACCAGAGTGTCCTTTCTTTATTCCATAGCTTAGAGGCAGGAGGACACCACTCCGGGAAGATGACCGCATGGAAGGTACTTCAGTGTGGCTTTTACTGGCCGACTCTGTTTCGCGATGCCATCGCCGTCGCGAAGTCGTGTCCAGTATGCTAGAGAATGGGAGGAACCGTTGGTTCCAAGGATGAGATGCCGATGCAGCCTGTCATCATTTGTGATGTCTTTGACGCCTGGGGCATCGATTTCATGGGACCATTCCCTGTTAGCCATGGATTCGAGTACATCCTTCTTGCGGTAGATTATCAATCCAGATGGGTGGAGGCTATCCTGACCCGAGCCGCAGACAGCGGGACTGTCTGTAAATTCATCAGAGAACACATAATCTCTAGATTCGGGATCCCCAAAATGATGATATCAGACGGGGGTAGCCACTCTGTAAATCGGAAGGTGAAGAAACTCCTGAAGGACTACGACATCGAACACCGTGTCGCTAGCCCTTACCACCCACAGACCAATGGTATGGCTGAGGTGTCGAATCGGGAGGTGAAGAATATATTGCAAAAGCTTGTCCACCTGGACAGGAAGGACTGGTCTCAGATCTTGGATCATGTCCTTTGGGCGTATAGGACAGCTTACAAGACACCATTAGGAAACTTCCCATTCCGAATGATATTCGGAAAGCCGTGCCATTTGCCCGCAGAGTTAGTGCACAAATCAGAATGGGCAATCAAGAAGGTCAACTGGAACACACACCTTGGGCAGAAGCAGGTAGAATTGGATCTGAATGAGCTTGTGGAAATCAGAAACCGCGCATATGACAACAGTTTGGCGTACAAGGACAAGGTGAAGCATTGGCATGATAGATATATCAGACGAAAGAGCTTTGTTCCTGGACAGAAGGTATGGTTGTTTAATGCTAGGCTGAAGATCTTTCAAGGCAAGTTGAAGTCCAAGTGGACGGGCCCATTTGTTGTCCGTACGGTGCATGATAGTGGATGTGTCGAGATCTCAGATCTCGCAGATGACGCACCGACATTCCTGGTGAATGGACAACTGTTGAAGCACTTCGTCGAATCCAATGAGCAGTTAGTCCATGTTGAGGATATTGTATTCATGCGTGAGACAGATTCAGCAGATACACCTCGAGCCGCGTATGAGACCTTGCAGCAGTGAGCTCCAGCCATCGACAACATCTTGAAAGATTCAGACCGACTCATTTGTATATATCATCATTCTTGTACATCCTATCCTTTCTCCCCCGCGACTCTAGTAACCCATCCCCGCCTCGTTAAATCACTATCATGGACTATACTTAGGATGACCAGATCCTAAGTATACGGGGGATGAGTCACCTGAGTCGGTTCACTGTACATTCTCCAGATCACATTGGTCCTCATACTCACTTCCGTCCTATACTTAGGCTGACCTGAGCCTAAGTGTAGGGGGGACCAATGCCCGCATTGTATATTCATCCACTTCTCTTCTTGACCTCGTCTTCCCCACTATTTGAATTTCTTCTACACTTAGGCTACCAGAGCCTAAGTATAGGGGGGCCGGTCGATTTCTATACATTTTCCTTCTCTTTAGCTCTCCTACGCTTAGCACGAGCTATGTCTTTTTCCTCACTTTTCATGATCTGAGGACATAGCACGTGCTAAGTATAGGGGGGCGTGTATATATTACATATATACTTTACCCATAGCTCGCACTTTCGCATATTTTTGTATATATTTTACAATAATTACGAGTGGGTAAAAATTGGAAAAAAATGAATGAAAATAAAAAATAGGCTTCTTATCTACTCTTGCATATCATCTCTGCATCTGAAAAGAAAAGAAAAAGAGTCTTGCATTTACATTCATCTACATAGCATGACATCGGCATCTCATCTGCATATCTTGCATATGCAAGGTGAAAAGCTAGTGGATTCTGAACCAAGTTATGAGTAGAAGCTGAGGATGGACTTGATTTGACCTTAATCAACCTAATTTTAGAGGAACCTTATAGGAACTGGAGTTAAGATTTCTCAGGTCAAGTGACTTAATTCTTTGAGTCCGCAAGTCTATGTTCACATGTCATCTTGATTAGTCTAAGTAGAATATCTCGTGCACACGCATGATTCTTTTAGAAAATGACCTAACTTGGACAAGGACAATGCACATAGCTCTTCATGGATGAGGTGGTGAGGAGGTAGAATCCTTTAGCTTGGAGTAGCACACGGGTGGAAACATCCGTCCTCCTCTAGGGAGGGTAGTGCATCTCAACCTAGTCTGGTGGTGTTTACATCTAAGGACGGGATGCTGTGGGTTGCAATAATGCTTCAAAAGAGGGATAGTCTACTGGCTCAAGAGGAAAAACTCCTGATGTACATGCTGCACCTTGTATAAGTTTGAAAAAAAAAGGCAAAAACTCCAAAAAAATTAGACAGGACCAAGTGAAAATAAAATACCTGTTGGAGTATGTATATTAGCAAGAAGTCTGCAGCTGGATGACTTGACTACACTGGTCAGGCATCCTGGGATAGGTAGCTACACTGGCTACCGTCCATTCTTTTCTCCACCCCTTCCTCTTGAGCTGGTCGCACTTGAACTTAGAAGGGAATACCCCGCTCCTCGAGGAAAGAGTTACTGGACCGGGTTATTGAGTTACCTTGTTAGAGGAGGCTGGTTCTGAGCCATTTCTGATGTGGAGAGTTACATCTCACTTACACAGTACAAGTAAGAATCATAGTCATCAGAAATTTGTGTTTGAGGATTTGTTCTGACATGACTATTGAGGAGTCTTGAATAGAAGACTTGTGGAACTTGAAGTCTGTTAGGTCTTAAGTTCAGGTCCCAATAAGGTTCCGCCACACAATTAATCCAAAGGTTGAGTCAAGCTCCATTTTAAACTTTTGTTCATGACCTTAGTATGGAACCCAAAATCATTTCACTCTTGCATTTCATTTAGTTGCTCGGGGACGAGCAAGGTTTAAGTATAGGGGGTTGATGAATCTGTGATTCATCACTCTAAAAGTTGAAAATAGAAGCTTGTTCCCAAGTAAATAGATGCATATTTCCCTTTATCTTGCACAGTTAGCATTAATACATGCATTCATAAAATATGCATTTTAGCATTCACATGTTGCATTAAATAAGAAGCCAAGATCACTTGTAAAATATCCACTCACAAAAATAACCTCTCCCATATAATATGTACACCTTAGATAATAATATAAGGAAGAAAGCCAAGATCTCCTTTGTAAAATATCCAATAAAGCCCTAAAACCCCTGGACCACAAAATGCCCATAATTCCCTCATACAACCTCCAAAGTAGGTCTACTCACTTTCAGAATAATACACATTAAAAGACCTTTAAAATGAGACTAATTTCATCCAGTTTGTAGCTCGTATGAAGAAGTTGGGTTTTTGGGCCTCTGTGTATACTATGTATACTATATTTGTATCCCTGTGTTTTTGTATCATATTTGACCGCATCTCCGTCTTTGGTCAACTTGAAACTTGTAGATCTCATCAAGATCTACAACTTTCAGGTTTTGAGTTTTTCCAAATTCGGCCTCCTTCTCTTTCTAAATCCATTTCTTTTCTCAGCCAATCACAGCCAGTCACGTGGTGCCCTCTGGTTGCGCCACGCGGCCCGCTCCCCTTGCCCTAGCCGCCCCTGCTCTCAGCCGTTGTATATTCTTCTTGATCTAATGGCCACATGTTCTCCACATGCGCCCTTATTCTTAACCATATGATAATCAACCCTCCTTGATCTCAGCCGCCCGCCTCCGCCTGCTATACGCCTGACACGTGGCGCACGTTGTGCCCTTCCATCACGCATGCTGACCCTTCATCCTAACCGCTTATCCTGCCTTGCACCTCAGCCCTTCGATCGAAGCCCTAATCGCATCTCCACCGTTCTCCAGCGCCGCTCGCCTATCGCACCATGTGGTGCAATCACGTCCCTCAGATCGCCTCGCCCTATATCTAATCCTACCCGCTCCTTGACGCTTCGACCGGGGCCGTTGGATCACAAGATCCAACGGCCACGACCTCATCTTCCACCTTCGGCGCCCCTCTCTCCCACGATCTCAGCCTTGAGCGAGGTGCTGCCACTTTCTATTCTCGGCCACACTCCAGCCACCCTCTCCGACCACCAATGCATCCACGATCACCCCCACTCTTCCCTCATCCTCTCCAACTGCCTCTAATCCCACGACGTCCACCAGAGATGCTCCACGACCTCCATGAACTTCACCTCGTCACCAGCCAACCCAACACCCTCTTCCTATAAATCCTCACCCTCCGGCCACCGCCACGGCTATCCGCCACCCCAGAGTGAAACCTAGAGCTCAGAGCCTTCGATTTGTGACAGAAATTGAGTGAGTCATTGAGAGAAGATGGGCCTTCTTCTCCGGCGAGATCCACGGCCGCCACCGCCGTGTCACAGCCTCCTTCCGTGAGCTGCTTGAGCTCGGGACCCTACCGATCCCTAGAGCGAAGACCTGGAACTCGAGACCGAGCTCCAATCCCCAGGTAACCCCCTCCATCTTCCTCTGACCGCTTCTGATTTTTATTTTGATTTTCTTCGATTTAATTCGTTCTCCACCATCGTCTTCTTGTTCCACTTTCACCTCGCCGAGCTCCGTGACGGAGCTCTGATCTTCGCGCCATACTTCACACCCTTCGACAACGCATTCCACCTCTCATCGACTCCAACTCCGCCACCTGGGCAGAGCGCCATCGCCGGACCACCCTCACATCGCCTTAGGCCTCGCCGTCCACCCTTCACATCTCCACGCACAGCCTCGTGCTTCGGCTATACTTCTAACCCTTGCAGGTGCCATCTCGTTCACTGGCCGGGAGTTCACCGGAGCTCCTATCAAGCTTCATCGACAACGAGCTCTGACGCGCCTCCTTCACTCCTGAGACCAACAGAGCCTTCGCCGACCATCCGCGAATCCTCTGAGCTACTTCAGAGTTGCCATCGACCTTCATCGACGCCTGGAGGGACAGGCGGAGCATACCCCCCTTCGCCGAAGCCCCGCCAACTCCTCCGCAGGTGGCGGAGGACCGTTGAGGATGAAGCTCCAGCCACCGTTCGATCCACTTAATCGAACGGTCCCTAGCCATCCACGTCGCCAGTCATCCATACCAGCAGACAACCGTTGGATCAGCTGTGATCCCATGGACAGGAGCGAGCCACGTGTCCAATCACCGGAGCAGCACATCACCGTTGGATCCATTTAGATCCAGCGATCCATAGACAACCACGTCGCCTCACTCAACCACCGTTGGATCATTTGAGATCCAACGGGATTGATCACGTCACGTCGTCATCAGCAGTAACCGTTGGATCTCTCTTAGATCCAACGGTTCCCATCGCGCCATGTCGACGGGTCCGAGCCTCTTCCCCGACCTCTAGGCTCGGACCAGTTGAAGCTACTCTGAGCCTCCAGCCGAACCTCCAGGGCACCCGAGCCTCGTCCCGAGCTGCAGACGTCACCCGAGCTTATGCCACCCCACGTGAGGAGCACGTGCGGCCTGGGTAAATTACACGGAGGCCCTGTGAAGTTTATAAAATTGCAAATCGGTCCCTGTGAAGCGCCCCCACGTGAGGAGCACATTCGCTAGTGGAGAAATTGCATTCCACCCCCATGCATTCTAGGTAATTGCATATAAGTCCTGTCAGCATATTTATTTTTATGTAATTTTTATTTTCTGTATTGCAATTATACCCATGTCTTTGCACGCATATCTAGGTGTCATCTTGCATCATTTTTAAATTCCAAAAATTGCATGTTGTAGTGTAACTTGTCCTTTATCTGATGTGACACTTGGCACATTTTTGTGATATCAATAGATTTTTTAATTAATTAATTGGTCTATTTGTGTCATATTTTGCCCAATCTCACCTTTTAATTAATAGAAAATTCTATATAACTCCAAAAATTCCCAAAAAATCACAGTAGCTCTAGGATTATTAACTTAACATAGCATTAAAACTTCATCTCATTTGCACGCATATCGAGGCCTAAATAAATTAATTGGTGATTTGCTTAGTTTATTTTTAATAGATTCATTTCACATTAAAATTAAGGTCTGCTAATTTTCCTGGATTCTTCATCTTCAAATCTATCTAGGATAATTTTAGTTCCTCAAAATTTTGTGATTTGTTATTTATTAAAAAATTAAATTAGTTAAAATCACACTGCATTCATTTTTAATTCACAGTAAATTCATTTACTATCAAAAAATTCCAAAAAAATTAGGGTAGTTTATTTTCACCATATCTCATCATCTGGCTAATTTTTATAATTTTTGGACTTCATTTGAACATATTTCTTATTTAAGTTCTAAATTAGCTTGATTGTTGCATGTGTCTTGCATAGAAAATAGAAAAGACCAAAAAAATATTCCCCGAAAATCTAACACTTGGACTTTGCTAAAATTCACCTAAGGAGACAGATGCCTCCCTGAGTTCGACCTTGGACTTCACCAAGTACAAAAAAATTTGCCACTTGAAATTAACTTGACTAAATTAAAAGTGGTTTTTGATATTCCCTCTCATTATCCGATTGCAACGAACACTTATAATTAATTTGGACATTAATCTGACCGAATAAACAAGGGTAGCGTGGGGGCCATCAGCGAGCTATCACACCTATCGACCGAGGATCAAAGTGAGTTGAGAGAATAAGCTAAAAGATGTGTTGGGAACTTAGTTAGGATGTAAGATACCATTGCATGCCTACGGAGGCACCCAACCCTGAGGCGTACACCATACCTCAGAGTCATAGTGTGAGGTTTAACCTGGACTTTGAAGTCCTACCCGGATATCGAGGTCCTAACCAGACCAAAACCACAGACATACTTCTAGGCTTGAGTTGTTGTTTGGTTAGTTCCATTGATTGAGGGAGACACGGTGTGGTAGTGAGTGAGTGTGTTCTTCCTGTTAGCCTTCCAAAAGCAAGTAAATAACTTAAAAGAATCAATTAAATCGTTTTTGCTTGCTAGTTCTCTTTTTGTCCACTACAGTTACCTTTCTGTTTTTTTTCTAGTTGTTCTAGTCTTTTCCTTACTATTTTTCCTTAGTAGAACTGTGTAGAATTTGTACGTGACAATTTTGTGACAGATGCTTGCTTGTCCCCTTTCTACTTGTGGCAGGAAAGGGTCTGGCGACCGAGTAGCTGACGTAGTTGGGCTGTAGTTGTTCTTTATCGAGGATACACTTTCGGAGCAAGTATATCTTTTGGAGTTCAGTTGTACAGCTGTTAGTTGTGCTCTCCTCTGAAACCTTATTTTTGGTGTATATATATGTATATGGGTGTTGTGGAACCCCCAACATGTAAATATGTATGAAATGAAAATGGAATGGATATCCTGTTGTTCAGTTCATGTGTACTATTACTTCTGCTTTTAGTTTCCTTGTGGTTGCTTGCTTAGCTAAAATAAATCTTGTGAATGTCATGATAAAAAGCGAAAACTTTCCCCAGGTTTTTATAAGAACGATTTAACTCTAAGCTAATTAAGTAGGCGAATGACGTATTTGACGGATAACCTAAGGTCCTTGGGACGACGATCACGACAGGTTTGGTATCGGAGAAGAGGTACCCAGATACACGCATTCGCATAATTGAATAGCTTGAATTTTGAATAGCGAGAGTGTTCTGACTTCTTGTGAATCCGAAGGGGAAATTTTTTGGCATTCATAAGATTTATGTAACCACATTTGACAAGATAATTTCATTCATATAAGTATCCAAGAGGAGAAATAGCACAACTGGTTATTTCCTAAGTTTGCTTAACTATGCTATGATCCGATACAGGAAGGTTTAGCATGGCACCACAAGCAGCTCGTCATCAACCAGGAGAGATGGTGCAGGTGTTAGCCGCACTCACTGATCTGCGACAGAGACAGGATCAGATACTTGCCCAACAGACTGATTTGGCAGAGTGATAGACTGGGATGGAGCTGAGGATCGAGGAGCATTCTGATTTCTCATACCACTCATCCACGGATGAGTCCGCTAGAGCCGAACATCTATTCTCTTAGGAGATTCGCCAGCATTCTGAGGCAGAAATTCCGAGGGAGTCAGGAGTGAAACGCGTCTTTCTACCCTTGTTAATTTGAGAAAATTAATGGTCAAATTAATTAATTATGTTTGTTGCAGTCGGATAATAAGAGCAGATCAAAAACCACTTAGAATTAATGTCAAGTTAATCGGATGTGGCAATTTTTTTTACTTGGTTGGATGTCCACGGTCGAACTCAGGGAGGAAGTTGTCACCTTAGGTAGATTTTTAGTAATGTCCCAGGTTTGATGTTCAGGGAATGATATTTTTGGTCTTTTTAGTATATTTTATGTAAGACACATGCAAAAATCAGGCCAATTTACAAGTTAAATCAGAAAGATGGTCAATTTAATTCCAGAAATTATGAAACATGGCTAGATTATGAAATGGGATGAAATTAAGGTCCTCTACTTTTTTTAGAATTTTTTGATACTAAATGAATTAACTATGAATTTAAAATGAATGCAAGGTGATTATGACCAAATTAATTTTAATAAATACCAAATCACACTATTTTCAGATATCAAAATTATCCTAGATAGATCTAAGCGTGAAGAATCCAGGAAAAGTAATCAACCTAAATTTCTATGTGAAACGGACCTATTAAAAATTTATAAAAGAAATCACTAAATGATTTATTTAGGCCTTGAGATATGTACAATTGAGGTGATTTTTGGGCATAATGTAGTATCCTCAGTCTACCGTGAGTTTTTGGGGATTTTTGGAGCAACAGAGAATTCATTACAAATTAAAAGACACAAATGGGCAAAATATATCAAAATTTCACCAATTTAATAATAATAAAATTCCTTGATGTCACAAAAATTAAACAAGTATCACATACGAAAGAGAACAAGTTAGGATACACAATACATTTTCGAAATTAAAAATGGATGACAAAATGACAACAAAATAAACATGCAAATGCAGGG
This sequence comes from Ottelia alismoides, assembly GCA_037367405.1. Taxonomy (NCBI): domain Eukaryota; kingdom Viridiplantae; phylum Streptophyta; class Magnoliopsida; order Alismatales; family Hydrocharitaceae; genus Ottelia; species Ottelia alismoides. Next base: position 166,227 of record JAZKJV010010449.1, read on the forward strand.
GTATGAGTACAAAGAAAATAAATGACAAATGCTATGGATGCAATACAGGGACTTGAACGAAATTACAGGAAAGTGAAAGTTTCCTTGATAAGTTGCAAGGGGTATCAAGTGTCCCCTTTGCAAATAACCATTTGTCTTTATTATGTGATAAATCTCCCCTGTTTTGTAGCTTGAAACAGGGGAGCTTGGAGCTTCTTCGGCCATCCACGGGAGGAGATGGAGGGGCAGTTGGAGTCGGCGAGCAGATGCAGACAAGGGAGTCGATGGCGCGGTTGGGGCTTGCACTCGCGAGGTGGCGACATGCGTTGGAGGGGGGCACTGCAGGTGGAGCTCACTGAGGGGCTGGACGCGCTCGTCGCGCGCTTAGGCGGAGCGTGAGGGGAGACCTCCACTGTGGCTGGAGGGTGCTCGCAGGCTGGCGTTGGAGCGCCGTGCACGTGGCGAGCGCGGTGAGGCCGCAGCAGTGGCAAGGCCAGGGGGCAATGCCGGGCGGTTGCGTGGCATTGGGAGATGGACGGTTGGAGCTCAGCCGCAGGTGGCTGCGACGTCGAGGAGCTGGGCGCTACGTGGAGGTTGGTCACGCTGCCACACGCGGTGGCCATGAAGCTGGGCGGGTGGCTACTGGACCAGGGCGCGGTGGTACGCGCGGTGTGAAGGGGCGGCCGACCACCGCGGGGCAGGAGGAAGTACGGGCGACGATGGTTGATGCTCGGCGGTCTCCTTCCTCTTGGCCGACACACGGCCAGGGGTCGTTGATGGAGGGAAGACGAGGGCGCAGTGGCGCAAGTGAGCTGATGTACGGCGGTGGAGGTCGTGGAGGTAGTCACGAGTTTGGTCGACACATGGCCAAGGGTCGTCGGGGCCGAGGCAACAGCGCGACGACGGAGGAGGAGGCCGGTGGTGCTAAGGTGGAGGAATGAGATGGTGGAGATGGAAGTAGAGAGGAAGGAGAAGAGAATGTGGGAAGGAGAGTCAAAAACATGGGGTTTTGCCAATTCCCCTGTTTGCCACGCATTTGTTTACCGTGCCTAAATTTTCGATTAATTGATTGAAAGAAGTTCTCCAAAAAAATCAACAAAAATCACCGTTGCGTTCGCAACTGTGATTTAATCATGAAAGTGCGATTTATTTGGTGATTCTGTGGCCGGAAGGAGATGAATTGAGGAGAGAGAGAGAGGGCGGTGTAGAAGAGGAAGAAGAAGAAGTTACCTGGAGATGGAGTCGGATGCGTGAAAATGGCTGAGGCAAGGCTCGGTCGTGATCGTCGCTCGAAGCCGCGGCTAGGCTGAGCTTAGTAGCTCCTGTTAGGTGTCTACGACAGTGATGAGATCACCGGATCTCGCATGCGAAGAAGGTGGGTCGTCGCTCAACTATAAAACTCCCTAGCTGTCACCTAAGGTTGATAAGATCTCTCCTCTCCCTCACTGTGATGGCGGATGGAGATGAATGTAGGAGATGGAGATGATATAAAGAGGAGGAGGAGGCGGATGGAGAAGAGATGGAGAAGGTGGAGGAGATGGGGTAGAAGTTGGAGATGTCGAAGATCTCTCCTCCCCAAGTCAAGGGAGAATGGGGTGGAATGGGTAGATGGGGGAAAAGATGGCACCACTTGGCATGCTCTGATGCGGCCATGTGGTGTTTATTTAATTAGTAGCAAAAACCATGGGGTTGACACGTGGCGGCTTCCGGAGCCACCACGTATTGCTCTCAGAAAAATCCAAAGCTAAATGCAAAGATAATGCAAAAACAAATAATAATAAAGGTTAGATCAAAAAGTGATCAACACAAAAGTTGCTCGTCTCAACAAAATCTACAACTTTCGCGAAGGGCCAAAAATCAAAGGAAATCATCTGTATAAAAATGTATTTTTGGGTGGTATCTTATAGATATAAAATACCGCATTTTATCTTTTGTAATTTGTTTGTCATTTTTAAAAGAGAAAAATCAAAATAAAAATAAAGAAAATATAAAAAGAATATTTACAACTTAATCTATTTTTTTTGGATTTTTAAGAAATCAGAAAATGAAATGGTAAAATACAGGGGAAAAAAGGTCAATATGTACAACATACAAAAGGGGCCCAAAACTCAAGTTTCACATACGAGTTCCGATTTTAATGAAATTAGTCTTGTTCTGAAGGTTTTTGAATGTATATTACTTTAAAAGTAAGTAGACCTAATTCGAAGGTTGTATGAGAGAGATATGCGCATTTTAAGGCTCCTAGTTTCAAACTTGGATTGGGGTTTTATTGGTCAATTTTACAAGTTACTATTTTTTGATATTTTTATTTAATTACTGTTAATAATATATACACTATAGAATTATTTTTATTACATTCAGAGTTAGTATAAAATATATACATATAAGGTATTTTTGCTAATATACAGGTGAATATTTACAGATGAATTTGGCTTCTTATTTTATGCAAATATGAATGCTAAAATGCATATATTATGCTCGCATGCATGAACGCTAATTATGCAATATAAGTGGAAATATGCATGTAAGTACTCGGGAACAAAGCTCTATTTCAACTTTTAGAGTGATGAATAACAGATTCATCAACCCCATATACATAAACCTTGCTCGTCCCTGAGCTACTAAAATGAAATGCAAGAGTGAAATGATTTTGGGTTCCATACCAATGTCATGAACAAAAGTTGAAATTGGAGCTTGACTTGACCTTTGGATTAATTGTGTGGTGGAACCTTATTGGGATCTGAACTTAAGACCTAACATACTTCGAGTTCCACAAGTCTTCTATTCAAGACTCCTCAATAGTCAGGTCAGAACAAATCCTCAAACGTAATTTTTGATGACTATGATTCTTACTTGTACTGTGTAAGTGAAATGTAACACTCCACATCAGAAATGGCTAAGAAGCAGCCTCTTCTAACAAGGTAACTCAAATAACCTGGTCCGGTAATTCTTTCCTCGAGGAGCGGTGTATTCCTTTCTAAGTTCAAGTGCGACCAGCTCAAGAGGAGGGGTGGAGAAAAGAATGGACTGTAGCCAGTGTAGCTACCTATCTCAGGATGCCTGACCAGTGTAGCCAAGTCATCCAACTGCATTTTCTTTGCTAATATACATACTCCGAGAGGTTTTTTTGGACCTGTCTGATTTTTTTTGAAGTTCTTGCATTTTTTCTCTTTTTTTCTTCATTTTTTTTGAACAATATACAAGATGCAGCATGTACATCAGGAGTTTTTCCTCTTGAGCCAGTAGACTATCCCTCTTTTGAAGCATTATTGCAACCCACAACATCCCGTCCTTAGATGTCAACACCACCAGACTAGGTTGAGATGCACTACCCTCCCTAGAGGAGGACGGATGTTTCCACCCGTGTGCTACTACAAGCCAAAGGATTCTACCTCCTAACCACCTCATAATGAAGAGCTACATGCATTGTGCTTGTCCAAGTTAGGTCATTATCTAAAAGAATCATGCGTGTGCACGAGATATTCTACTTAGACTAATCAAGATGACATGTGAACATAGACTTGCGGACTCAAAGAATTAAGTCACTTGACCTGAGAAATCTTAAGTCCAGTTCCTATAAGGTTCCTCTGAAATTAGGTGGATGAAGGTCAAATCAAGTCCTTCCTCAACATCTACTCATAACTTGGTGCAGAACCCACTAGCTTTCCACCATGCATTTGCAAGATATGCAGATGAGATGCAGATGACATGCTATGTAGATGAATGAAATGCAAGATTTTTTTAATGCAAGGATGATATGCAAGAGTAAATAAGAAGCCTATATTTCTGTTTTTTTAATGCATTGGTCTACCTCCTATGTTACAACAATTTTTTAAGAGTTTTAAAGTGTTATACAATATACAAGTATACAAGTATTATACAACAAGTAATTTTTTTTTCAATTTTTACCCACCCGTAATTATTGCAAAATATATACAAAACTACGCGAAAATACATGAAAATACGAGCTATGGCTAAAGTATATATGTAATATATACACGCTCCCCTATACTTAGTGCGTGCTATGTACTCAGAGCACGGAAAGCGAGGAAAAAGACATAGATCATGCTAAGCGTAAGAGAGCCAAAGAGAACGAAAAATGTAAAGAAGTCGTCCTGCCCCCCTATACTTAGGCTCATGCAACCTAAGTGTAGAAGAAGGACAAAAAATGGGGCGGACGAGATCAAGAAGAGAAGTGGATGGATATACAATGCGGGCATCGGTCCCCCCTATACATAGGCCCAGGTCAGCCTAAGTATAGGACGGAAGTGAGTAAGAGGACCAATGTGATCTGGAGGATGTATAGAGAACATACTCAGGTGGATCATCCCCCCTATACTTAGGATCTGGTCATCCTATGTATAGTCCGAGATAGTGATCAATGAGGCGGGGATAGGTTACTAGAGTCGCGGGGGAGAAAGGACAGAATGTACAGGAATGCTGGTATGAACAAGTGAGTCGGGCTGAATCTTTCAAGATGCTGCTGATGGCTAGAGCTCACTGCTGCAAGGTCTCGTACTCGGCTCGAGGTGTATCTACTGAATATGTCTCGCGCATGAATACAATCTCCTCAACATGGACTAACTGCTCATTGGATTCGACGAAGTGTTTCAACAGTTTTCCATTCACAAGGAATGTCGGTGCATCATCTGCAGGATCTGAGATCTCGACACATCCACTAACATGTGCACCGTACGGACGACAAATGGGCCTGTCCACTTGGACTTCAACTTGCCTTGGAAGATCTTCAGCCTAGCATTAAACAACCATACCTCTTGTCCAGGGACAAAGGTCTTTCGTCTGATATATCTATCATGTCAACGCTTAACCTTGTCCTTGTACACCAAACTGTTGTCATATGCGCGGTTTCTGACTTCCACAAGCTCATTCAGATCCATATCTCTCTTCTTCTGTCCAAGGTGCATGTTCCAATTGACCTTCTTAATTGCCCATTCTGATTTGTGCACTAGTTCTGCGGGCAAATGGCACGTCTTTCCGAATACCATTCGGAATGGGGAGGTTCCTAACGGTGTCTTTTAAGCGGTCCTATACGCCCATAGGACCTGATCCAAAATTTGAGACCAGTCCTTCCTGTCTGGGCGGACAAGCATTTGCAATATAGTCTTCATATCCCGATTCGACACCTCAACCATACCATTAGTTTGTGGGTGGTAAGGACTAGCGAAACAGTGTTCGATGCTGTAGTCCTTAAGGAGTTTCTTCACCTCCCGATTTACAAAGTGGCTACCCCCGTCTGATATCATCATTTTCGGGATCCCGAACCTAGAGATGATGTGCTCTCTGATGAATTTACAGACAGTCTTGCTGTCTAGGGATCGGGTCGGGATAGCCTCCACCCACCTAGATAAGTAATCTACCGCAAGAAGGATGTATTCGAACCCATGGCTGATAGGGAATGGGCCCATGAAATCGATGCCCTAGGCGTCAAAGACATCACAAATGATTACAGGCTGCATCGGCATCTCATCCTTGGAACCAATGGTTCCTCCCATTCTCTGGCATACTGGGCACGACTTCGCAAAGTTGATGGCATCGCGAAATAGAGTCGGCCAGTAAAAGCCACACTGAAGTACCTTCCATGTGGTCCTCTTCCCGGAGTGGTGTCCTCCTGCCTCCAAGCTGTGGCATAAAGAAAGGACACTATGGTAATCCTCCTGAGGAATACACCGTCTCCAAACACAATCCGGTCCTTCAAAGAAAAGGATCGGATCCTCCCACTGGTAGTGTCTCGCATCCAACTTTAATCGGTCAATGTGGCTCTTGGGCCAACCCTCGGGAACCTTCTTGGCGACAAGATAGTTCACGATGTTGGCATATCATGGGAGTGAGTCGACAACAAAAATCGACTCGTCAGGGAAGGAGTCTCGAATTGGGGAATCCTCGAAAGTATTGATATCTTCAAGACACGAGAGATGATCAGCTACTACGTTCTTCTTTCTAGGTTTATCATGGATGTCCAAATCAAACTCCTGGATAAGCAAAATCCACAGAAGAAGACGCGCCTTCACGTCCTTCTTCCCCATCAAGTATCGTAGCGCCGTATGGTCAATGAACACGATTACAATGGATCCAATTAAATGAGATTTGAACTTGTTCATGGCAAACACTACCGTAAGCATCTCCTTTTTTGTAACTGTATAGTTACGTTGAGTGGTATAAAGCCACTTGCTTGCGTAGTGAATTGCAAATGGGACGTCATCCCTCCTTTGTCCTAGCACAGCCCCAATAGCAAAATCTGAGGCGTCCATCATGATCTCAAAAGGTAGAGATCAATCTGGGGCTTGTAGGATCAGGGCATCCATGATCATTCCTTGTAATAGCTTAAAGGTCTCAAGACATTTGTGATAAACAACAAACTCCATGTCTTTGTCTAAAAGCTCAGTTAGCAGTCGGGCGATCTTAGAGAAGTCCTTGATGAATCTCCGATAAAATCCGACATGCCCGAGGAACGACCGCAACTACTTGATGTTGGTTGGTGGCTGGAGTCGTCTAATCACATCCACCTTGGCAGGGTCAACCTCCATTCCTGTCTTGGAGATGATGTGCCCCAATACAACGCCCTCCATCACCATGAAGTGACTTTTCTCCCAAGAATGCACCGATTGACCTCACAACATTTTTTTGAGGACTCGGTCCAGATTCCTAAGGCAGGAATCAAAGGAATCGTCGTGGACCGAGAAGTCACCAATGAAGACTTCCAGGAATTCGCCAACCATTTCGCGAATACAGCAATCATACACCTTTGGAAAGTACCTAGAGCACTGCATAACCCAAAGGGCATGCGCCTGAAAGCATAGGTACCAAAGGGGCATGTGAACGTGGTCTTTTCGTGGTCCTCCGGAGCTATGGCTACTTGATTGTAGCCCGAGAACCCATCTAAGAAGCAGAAGAACTCTTTCCCCGCTAGTCTCTCTAGGATCTGATCAATGAACGGTAGGGGGAAATGATCCTTCTTCGTCGCGGCATTCAGGCATCTGTAATACACACAGACACACCACAACGTAAGCACTCGCGTCATGATCTCCTCTCCGTCCTCGTTGGTGGTCGTTTGAATTCCCAACTTTTTCAGGACAACATGGGTCGCAGCCACCCATTTAGAGTCGGAGATGGGATAAATAAAACCCGCGTTGCACCATTTCTCTATCTCCTTCTGCACTACCTCTCGTAAATTTGGATTCAAACGACGTTGGAATTCACAAGAGGGTTTGTCTTCATTCTTCAAGTAGATATGGTGCGAACATAGAGCGGAATCTATCCCGTGGAGATCGGAAATGCTCCAGCCTATCGCCTTGCGGTTTTTCTCCAAGATTACTAGCAAGAGAGATTCCTGCTCCTCGGTCAATCGCGAACTGATGATGACCGGAAATTTCTTGTCCTAACCCGCAAGGAAGGCATATTTGACTGTTGTGGGTAAAGGCTTGACCGCAAGTATGGTGTGATCGTCTAGGAAATCTGGCTCAATCGAATCTGGTTCGGTGTTGGAAGTGGCTATATCTTTCTCTGTAATTACAGCCATCAAGTTGTTTGGTCCTAGAGTCGGATCGTCAAAGGTCTCCATGCAATCGGTAAAAGCTGCGTCCGACTCGTCATCCTCATCTTCCGATTGTCCTAAAGAGGGAAGGACTAACAGGACCAGTTGGGCCTCTAAGTCATTGAAGATGTAGGGTGATGCAAGTTCTGAGCTGTACTCGTCTCTGAGGACCTCGCAAACTGACTCATGCATGGGATCATCTTCGGAGGGGAGGGACTCATTGGTGCTGGCTGGGTTCTGTCTCCATGGCCCAGCTGTGTCTACATGATCACAGTCCGCTTCGGTTAAAGAGAACTCAATGCTAGATTCGGAATCCGATCTCTGCCATCTGGTCTGCTTCATCTCAAGTTCCTCATCTCCACCAGGAGTTTGGAACTGGATCTTCCCGATCTTATAATCAAACAAGGCCCCGCTGTTCTGAAGAAGGGTCTTCCTAAGATGATCTGGGAATCTCTCCAATTACGAGGGGTTTCCATATATAGGACAGTGAAGTCCACCATGTATTCCTGCCTCTCGACTTTTATCACAACATTCCTCAATTCTCCTTGGGACCGCTTGCTTGATTTATCAGCAAATTGCAGGAGTGCTCTAGATTTCCTAAGAGGTCCGAGATTAAGCCACTCAAAGAGGGTTGTAGGCATTAGATTAATTGAGGATCCGTTGTCTAGGAGAGTGCGTGCAAATGCGATGTCATCAACATGACTCACCGCATAGTGCGCACCCACATCTCTTCGTTTCCTTGGAAACGAATTCTTTATAGCACAAGTCGTGGCTACTGACAGAACGTGTTTCTCAACACGGCTGTTGGTCTTCCTACTAACCCTAGTAGGTGTGCATCTCACCTTAAGGTACTTCTGAAATTTAGGAGTCACTTCCACGTACTTGTCAAAGGGGATTGTGACCTTGATGTATTTGTTACAGAACTCTGCCATCTCAGCGTCATCTTTTTGGATTTTTTACTTTTCTTCTTTCCACCCTTAAGAGCTCGGGGAAAAGGGATTATTGACTGCAACTCATGTTCTGAAACTGAAATGTTTTCATTCAATGCGAGAACTGACTTCTATACAAGACTCGGACTCTTAAACAAAATCAGACTCTGACTCTGACTAAAAGAAAAATGCTGTGGCAAAATCGCTGATGCGTCTTCTGTGATTTCTGGGCGATCCTCCTCAGATGGAGGTGCGGGCTCTTCGTCGGTTTTGTCGGACTCTCTATCGGTCCGGGTTTGCTGCTTCGAGGACCCAGATGTCCTCTTCTTCTACCGGTGGTGGTGATGGTGGTGTTGCTCCCCTTCTTCCTCCAAGTTCTCTTCAGGTAGAGACATGGTGGATACTTCCTTCGGTGCCCGTGCCCGATCAGGTATGGCCACGGTCATTCTGCTCCTGAGGGACATATGATTCACATTATCATACACAAGGATCTCATGTTCAGATAAAGAATTACCTGAATAGTATACCTGATCACGAGGTCGGTTCTGGCATTGGGTTAAGCTGTTCGGGTTGGCCTGAAGCTGTACGGGAATTGGGGTCTTTGGCGCCATCTGTTGATCCTTCGTACGAGAAACCTGATTCAGATCGATTCTCATATCCAGATAGTCATTCTGGATTTGTTGGACCCTATCAGACAGGGTCTGGATTGCCAAGGTGAGGGACTCCAATTCGGTGGGTTGGGCTTACTGATGCTGACTTGTGGATGAGGTTCTGTACTGGACCTGCTGGCCATGCCGATACTACTGCTGCTGATTTGACGATGTCAGTCCCTGCTTGCCCGAGTGGAATGTACGATGCTGCTGCTGGTGCTACTAAGGCTGGTACCCGCGTTCGGGCCTAGACTGAACAAAGCGCGGTGCGGGGATGGAGCTGGTTTCCTGGTAAGTTGGGGAAGGTCGGTGAGGATGACCATTCCCCATCCCCGATTGTCCACTGGAGGGGTGACGGCTGTACCACAGCTCGTTGATCTCGAACACCTGCGGAGGCTACTCGTATATGGTCTCCACTTGTGGGGGTGCTTGTTGGTCCTGCTGGGTGTAAGTCTGATCCACCACCCAGCCACTCTGACGCCCCGGTGCCTGTTCCTGTACGAGATGAACTCGATGTACATGTCAGGTGGTGCAGAAGGGGAAGGTAGCTTCATCTTAGCTACATTCTCAGTAAGTTTCTCTACTTGCTTCGGCAGATGTAAGAGAGACTCAAGGTCAGTGACCCTCTTGTGGATCTGTTCGACGATAGTTAACTTGTCACTGATCATCCCCATGCTGGGGATGAGGTCCTTTGTCAGATCCGCTACAATCCTCCAAGTTGTCTCGTTGGATTAGAGTGAGGGAAACAACTGATAGGCCCTGGTGGCCTGCGACCTGCCAGTTTCCGCCATCTGCTCTAGTATCTTCCATTACTGCATTCTCGTTTTTGTTCAGATAGCTTCCTCTGCAGGCGGCAATGACTAACCCCTGCATCTCCGGGGTCATGCCAAAGAACAAGGTCTGGACTAAGATCGCTTTAGAAATGCCATGGCAGTGACATTTCTGAATTAGGTCATTGAACCGATCCCAGGCTTCTTGGAAGGGTTCGCTGGATCCCTGGGAGAAACTACCGATCTTGATTCTCATTTGATTAGTTCTAATGAGAGGGTAGAACTTCTTCAGGAATAAGTCCTTGAACTGCATCCAGGTGGTACATATCACCCCTAGGTTCTTCAGCCAATGTGTTGCCTTATCTCCTAAGGCGAAACGGGTGGCCTTCAGTCATATGTAATCCTGCCCAACCCTAGGATGACTAAGGTTGTCGCAGACCAGCTCGAAGTCTTGGAGGAAGGCATATGGTTCTTCATGAGTATTTTCGTTGAACTTTGGTAGCATGATAAGGAAGTGGGGCTTGAGCTCGAATGCTTCAGAGGGATCCACTGGTGCCAACCAACTGTGCATCTCGTTCTCGGCTGGGTTGTAGGCATCAACCATTGGTTGGTCGATTCCTCCTGCTGCAATAATCTGTCCCATTCTGGGTGTGAAATCTGCATTTTGCTGTTTGGCTGTGGCTAGGCGGTTAAGGATATGTCGTAATGGGTCCTCATCCGGCGGTGGCTGCATAGGCGACATCTTATCCTCTATTCCTGGGTATGAAATAAGGTCTGTGTCAGAGGACAAATCAAGGAAGGGATTCTTACCTAGGCGATGGTCTTCCTCGGTAAGCTCAGAGGAGAGGAAAGGGTTGGTTTGAGAGTAACCACCCTGGGGGTGAGGGAACCAGAACTCAAGAGGGTCATGAGTCATGGGTGGTCCAAGGTGCGCTTGGGCTGATAAAGATGAGTTTCGTGGGGGGACCAAAGAGTGATCGGTGAATAAAGAGTCGATATCCCCCCAGTCACTCATCTTCAGTTGGCGAGAAGAATAGAGAGTCATATGTGAAGATAGGATTTGACTCCTACCTGAAGCAAACAATTCAATCCAAGACCCTGGGTTCACACTCAACACATTGAAGGACCCGAAACTGAGTCCACTTAATCATGTAAATTTTAAGTGTGATTTTTCAAGCAAGATAGCAAGGATTACGCAGCCTAGAGGGAAGTCATCTCAAAGCCGGATGCGTCTTCCCTGTTTAACCTGTCGCCTAAGATACCGCCGGCCCTTCCTCTCTTCGCTCCTATCCCAAGTTGATGGATTCAAAGACCTGCCCCTATCTACCTTCAAGCAGGAGGAGGCTGAGAAGGCCGGAACTTCACCCCTAGGGGTTACAGGCAACTTGTCGCGAAGTATCGCGATTTCTCCCCTATCGACCTAAGACAGGCGGAGGCTACTTCGTACTAGTTAGTGAACCTTAATAAATTCAACTTGTGATATTTGCTAGGATTAGTCGAAACGTGATATGGAATGCGGGGATTTGGGCTCTACCTTAAGATGTTCACGCACACTCAAGTACCCTCACTCAGCCTGAAAACAAGGTCGGGGATTAGTCTCCCGCAAACAGTTTTTCCTTATTTATTTATTTTTCAATAATGTTGGCAGTCCCAGTTTTAAGTTAAGTGATCACTTGTTAGTCCAACCACACATCACGCCTAACGTCCAGTCTCAATTTCCATTTAATTTAAGTTTGAAAAACAGAGGGGGAAATTGAGAAAAGCCGATGCATGAGAAACGATGATGCGTATGCTGAGTGAAGAATACTTACAGTGACCCCTTTGCTTTTTTTGCAGGATGCAGAACAGAATTGAGATCTTTTACACTATATGCAAATGCAAGCGATAAAATCCGCTCCTAGACAAGCAGTTCTATTAGCGAGTGAAGAACAAGTTATTTTGACTAGATCTGCGGTCTAGGTGCGTCTTTAAAGTTGATTGTGTGGTCCTAAAAATTTACGAGTATAAGCAAATCCTAGAGTGGCTTGAGGAGCCGCTAGTACAAGCCTAATTTACTATTCAATCCACACAGCACACAGGGACACGGTTTCACGAGGATTTCGTCGATTCATTTCTAGATCTAATTGATACGATATTAAATCACTATCATCTATTATCAGTTAATTTTAAATCGCGGATACATATGTATCCTTGACATGGTAAAACGACTTCCATTATTGGTATTAAACCAATATCGATTCATACAAGCTAAGTCCTCTAATCGATAATTTGGCCAAATAAACAATTTGAATTTCATCCCCAAAATCAATACTATAATTAAGCAATTGTTTCTTTTTAATATCTGTTTTCAATCTCCAATCAACAACGGGTAGATCTATAGGACATACACGAACGCATACTTCACACGCAATACATTTATCAAATTCAAAATGGATTCGACCACGGAAACGTCTTCGCCTTGGAATAAAAAGGATTGATATTGGTACAATCTAATCCATTATTACAAAGAAACCCCGAACCCGCCGTATCCTTCCTTTTTACAATATATGAAAAAGGGGGTTGGACTAACTCAATTTTTATGAAATCGCGAATCAGATCGTTTGAGCTAAAACTTTGACTTCTGTGCCCGATCTATTCGAGTTCTTGTTTATCACAAGGTTAGTTACCCCCACCAATGGATGATGAGAAATTATTCTATTATTTTTGTTCTATAATTACTCTACTTAAATTACCATTATTCCACTTAATATAAATTGTTAATACTTAACTTCTTAACTTAATATATATATATATATTCCGTGTATTATTTAATTATATTATTTTATTAATTATTAATTTATTATTAATATTAATTTACATTTTTCTTCTTTTTTTATTACTTTAGAACTTTTGATTATATTTACTTATTTATTTATATTTGTACTCTTTTATTTTTATATATATATATATATATTTTTATATATTTTATATTTTTTATTTAATAGAAATTTTTTTATTTAATAGAAATTGAAATCAAAAAAGAATTAACGGCGAGATTTATTATCGTTTTTTGCATGTCTACCAAAAGTCCGAGGGGGTGCGAATTCTCCCAATTTATGACCTACCATACGATCTTTCCCTCTTTGCATTTATTGCGATTTTTTCTATATGAAAATGGGAATAGTTTCATACACACGCAAGAATTGAAACAGGAACTGCTGGAAATGATGCGAAAAAATAAAGAAATAAAAATACAAATTCTCTCTAATCACTCAAGAAATTAAGATGTCGATTCCTCGAATCGTCATCAACTCCTCGCGTTCCTCGCACAGAAATAACTTGAGGTCAGAGAATGACACAAAAAACAAAATACAAAAATTAATAGATAGAAAATATTCACAAGAGAACCGGGGGTCAGACTACCCGGGGATAGAAAATCAAACAATCAGAAATTACTTCAATTTAACCTAAGCCGTGCCTCCTCGGCAACGGCGCCATTTTAAAATGTGTCTTACTACCCTTGTTAATTTAAGCAAATTAATGGTCAAATTAATTAATTATGTTCGTTGCAGTCGGATAATAAGAGCAGATCAAAAACCACATAGAATTAATGTCAAGCTAATCAGATGTGGCAAATTTTTTTTAACTTGGTTGGAAGTCCAAGGTCGAACTTAGGGAGGCAGTTGTTGCCATAGATAGATTTTTAGTAAAGTCCATGGTTTGATGTTCAGGGAATGATATTTTTGGTCTTTTTAGTATATTTTATGCAAGACAAATGCAAAAATCATGGCAATTTGCTAGTTCAATAAGAAAGATGGTCAAGTTAATTCAAGAAATTATGAAACTTTGCCAGATTATGAAATGGGATGAAATTAAGGTCCTCTATTTTTTTAGAATTTTCTGACACTAAATGAATTAACTATGAATTAAAAATGAATGCAAGGTGATTCTGACCAAGTTAATTTTAATAAATACCAAATCACACTATTTTCAGATATCAAAATTATCCTAGATAGATCTAAGTGTGACGAATTCAGGAAAATTAATCAACCTAAATTTCTATGTGAAATGGACCTATTAAAATTTAACTAAGGAAATCACTAAATGATTTATTTAGGCCTCGAGATGCATGCTTGAGGTGATTTTTGGGCACAATGTAAACCTAAGTATCCCCAGTCTGCCGTGAATTTTTGGGGATTTTATGAGCAACAGAAAATTCACTACAAATTAAAATGCACAAATGGGCAAAATATATCAAAATTTCACCAATTTAATAATAATAAAATTCCCTGATGTCACAAAAATTAAACAAATATCACATATGAAAGAGAATAAGTTAAGCTACACAATGCAATTTTCGAAATTAAAAATGGATGACAAAATTACAACACAATAAACGTACAAATGCAGGGGTATGAGTGCAAAGAAAATAAATGACAAATGCTATGGATGCAATACAGGGACTTGAATGAAATTGTCAGAAAGTGAAAGTTTCCTTGATAACTTGCAAGGGGTGTCAAGTGTCCCCTTTGCAAATCACCATTTGTCTCTATTATGCGATAAATCTCCCCTATTTCGTGGCTTGAAACAGGGGAGCTTAGAGCTTCTTTGATGGGCCACGAGAGGAGATGGAGGAGGGGTTGGAGTTGGCGAGCGGAGGCGGACGAGGCAGTCGATGGCGCAGCTGGGGCTTGTGCTCGTGAGGGGGCGGCCGACGTTGGAGGGGACACTGCAGGTGGAGCTCGACGAGGGGTTGGACGCGCTCGCCACGCGCTTAGGCGGAGCGTGAGGGGAGACCTCGGCTGTGGCTCGAGGGCACTCGCAGGCTGGCGTTGGAGCGCCACGCACGTGGCGAGCACGGCGAGGTCTCAGCGGTGGCAAGGACGTGGGGCACGGCTGGGCGGTTGCGTGGCGCTGGGAGATGGACGGTTGGAGCTCGACCACAGGTGGATGCGGCATCGAGGAGCTGGGTGCAACGTGGAGGTTGGTCCCGCTGCCACGCGTGGTGGTCGTGAAGCTGGGCGGGCGGCTGCTAGCCCTAGGCGTGGTGGTACGCGTGGTGTGAAGGGGCGGCCGACCACCGCGGGGCAGGAGGAAGCGCGAGCAACAATGGCTAATGCTCGGCGGTCTTCTTCCTCTTGGCCGACACACGGCCAGGGGTCGTTGATGGAGGGCATACGTGGGCGCAGTAGAGCAAGAGGGCTGATGTACGACGGTGTAGGTCGTGGAGGTAGTCGTGAGTTTGGCCGACACACGGCCAAGGGTTGTCGAGGCCGAGGCAGCAACACGGTGACGGAGGAGGAGGCCGGTGGTGCTAAGGTGGATGAATGAGATGGTGGAGATGGAAGTAGAGATGAAGGAGAAGAGAACGTGGGGAGGGGATGCAAAAACATGGGGTTTTACCAATTCCCCTGTTTGCCATGCATTTGTTTACCGTGCCTAAATTTTCGATTAATTGATTGAAAGAAGTTCTCCAAAAAATTCAACAAAAATCACCGTTGCGTTCGCAATGTGTGATTTTTCCGTGAAAGTGCGATTTATTTGGTGATTCTGTTGTCGGGAGGAGATGAATCGTGGATAGAGAGAGGGGGTGTAGAAGAGGAAGAAGAAGAAGTTACCTGGAGATGGAGTCGGATGCCTGGAAATGGCTGAGACAAGGCTCGGCCATGATCGTCGCTCGAAGCCGCGGCTAGGCTGAGCTTAGTAGCTCCGGTTAGGTGGCTACGACGGTGATGAGATCACCGGATCTCTCCTGCAAAGAAGGTGGGTCATCGCTCAGCTATAAAACTCCCTAGTTGTCACCTAAGGTTGATAGGAGCTCTCCTCTCCCTCACTGTGATGGCGGATGGGGATGTATGTGGGAGATGGAGAGGATATAAAGAGGAGGAGGAGGCGGTTGGAGAAGAGATGGAGAAGGTGGAGGAGAAGGCGTAGAAGTTGGAGGTGTCGAAGTTCTCTCCTCCCCAAGTCAAGGGAGAGTGGGGTGGAATGGGTAGATGGGGGATGGGATGGTGCCACTTGGCATGCTCAGATGCGACTATGTGGTGTTTATTTAATTAGTAGCAAAAACAATGGGGTTGACATTTGGCGGCTTCCGGAGCCACCACATGTCTCTCTCAGAAAAATCCAAAGCTAAATGCAAAGATAAATCAAAAAGAAATAATAAAAGAGGTTAGATCAAAAAGTAATCAACACGAACGTTGCTCGTCTCGACGAGATCTACAACTTTTGTGAAGGGCCAAAAATCAAAGGAAATCGTCTGTATAAAAATGTATTTTTGGGTGGTACCTTATAGATATAAAATATCTCATTTTATCTTTTGTAATTTTTTTATCATTTTTAAAAGAGAAAAATCAAAATAAAAATAGAGAAAATATAAAAAGAAAATATACAACTTAATCTATTTTTTTGGGTTTTTTAATAAATCAGAAAATGAAATGGTAAAATACAGGGGAAAAAAGGTCAATATGTACAACATACAAAAGGGGCCCAAAACCCAAGTTTCACATACGAGCTCCGATTTGAATGAAATTAGTCTTGTTTTGAAGGTCTTTGAATGCATATTATTTTAAAAGTAAGTAGACCTAGTTCAGAGGTTGTATGAGAGAGACATGTGCATTTTAAAGCTCCTAGTTTCAAACTTGGATTGGGGTTTTATTGGTCAATTTTACAATTAGTATATTTTTGATATTTTTATTTAATTAGTGTTAGTAATATATACACTATAGAGTTAGTTTTATTAGATTCGGAGTTAGTATAAAATATATACAAATAAGGTATTTTCTCTAATATACAGGTGAATATTTACAAATGATTTTGGCTTCTTATTTTATGCAAATATGAATGAGAAAATGCGGATATTATGCTTGCAAGCATGAATGCTAATTATGCAATATAAGTGGAAATATGCATCTAATTACTCAGGAACAAAGTTCTATTTTCAACTTTTAGAGTGATGAATCCCAGATTCATCAAGGAGCCGACAAAGCTGAGGTAGGCCAAGGGACTGTAGCAGGAGCAGTGGTCGCATGATTTGTTCTTCCTACTACACCGAGACACCATGATGTTTTCACATCCTACCGGAGAGCTGGAGTACCTAGGCTCCAGGGCACGGGCACGTCTGATGAGGCTGAGTAGTGGCTCAAGACGATGACAACGATGTTCAGGATGATACAGGCACCACCAAAGTCGTGGTTACCCTTTGCTGAGTTCTCACTTATTGGGTTTGCAGAGCGCTGGTGGGAGGCTACTGTGTTTGAGATGGGGCGTATGCCGACTTGGACAGACGTGCTTTCGTCCGATAGGGATGGCTTCTTCTGGCAGTGTTCTCTCGACCCCCACGGCTACTTTGGGAGGAGCACTGGCTAGTAGAGGTTTTGAGGCAGCACGACCATCTGGGTCGCAGCGGTTTGGAGCATAGAGCACGAGACCCGCGGAGAGTGTCTGTCCATCTTCTACACCGAGTAGGGTGATCAGGTGCTACCAGTGCCGGCAGGTGGGACATGTCATGTCCTAGTGCCCACAGATACAGACTCCTCCACCTCCACCGCGTTCTAGAGTTACCGAGAGGAGCTCCCGATACAGAGATCAGCAGAGACCGGCTCAGAGCGCAGCAGGATCCAGTGCTGGATCGATGCGGCAGGGACAGATTCACGCGGTTACAGCTGAGCAGGCACGCTACGCGGCCATGGTCGTGAAAGGTATGGTTTCAGTTTCAAGCCATCCTTTTCACGTGTTGTTTGATTCGGGTGCTACCCATTCGTTTCTTGCTGTGAGGATTCTAGCTACATTGGGTAGAGTCACGGAGGACGTAGATCCTCCATTTCACATCTGAGGCCATGCAGACAGTTGTTCGTGATTTCAGAGATAGTTAGAGGGCTACCATTGTCCTTAGGCAGTCACGAGATGACTGCGGACTTCCTTCTACTACAAGTTGATGAGTTTGACATGATTTTGGGCATGTATTGGTTGTCTACACATCACACCTTAGTCGACTGTTACAGGAAGACTGTTGTCTTTAGGATCCCTGGCTGGACATAGTTCACTTTTGAGGGAACATTGCATGACTCTAGGATGTCATACATTTCAGTGATGAGAGCACAGCGACTGGTTGACCAGGGATGTGACACTTTTCTGGCCATTGTTCAGGGGGTTACAGATAGAGAGCCGATGGCTCAGGACATTAGAGTTGTATCAGAGTATCTCGACGTGTTTCTTGATGAGTTACCAGGACTACTTCCAGTTAGAGAGATTGAGTTTGAGATCTCGTTACTTCCCGATACGCAGCCGATCTCCATGGCTCCGTATCACATGACACCCTTAGAGCTGAGAGAGCTGAAGGTGCAGCTACATGAGTTGCTTGACTTAGGCTTTGTGAGGCCGAGCACATCACCTTGGGGCGCTCCTGTACTCTTCTTTCGGAAGAAAGATGGAAGCATGCTGTTGTGCATTGACTACAGACAGCTGAATAAAAGGGCGATGAAGAATCATTATCCCCTGCCACGCATTGATGATCTATTTGATCAGCTACAGAGATCTTCGATGTTCTCAAAGATCGACCTCCGCTCGGGTTACCATCAGTTGAGGATTTGGGAGACAGACATCCCGAATACAACCTTTCGGATACGGTATGGCCACTTCGAGTTTGTAGTGATGCCATTCGGATTGATGAATGCCCCTGCGACATTCATGGACATGATGAACAGAGTGTTCCGTCCTTACTTGGACAAGTTTGTTGTGGTGTTCATAGATGACGTGCTGATTTACTCGAAGAATGAATGAGACCATGAGAATGACTTGAGAGTCGTGCTTGGTACCTTGAGAGAGCATAGACTGTATGCCAAGTTGAGTAAGTGTGAGTTTTGGCAACCTCAGTCACATTCTTGGGACACGTCATCTCGGGAGCAGGAGTCGCAGCGGACCCTACGAAGATAGATGCACTGATGTTTTAGGAGCAGCCCATGATAGTGACACATATTCGTAGTTTTCTTGTGATGGCAGGCTACTACAGATGCTTTGTCAGCAACTTTTCGTGGATTGTACTACCCTTGACGTGTTTGACGTAGAAGGGAGTACCTTTTGTTTGGGATAGTTCATGTGAGCTGGCCTTCAGGACACTGAAGGAGAGACATACTACATCTCCGATTCTTGCTCTACCGTCAGGTACACAAGACTACGCGGTTTACATAGACGCGTCTGGTGATGGTTTCAGAGCAGTGCTGATGCAAAAGGGGCATGTAATTGCCTATGCTTCGAGACAGTTGAGACCGCATGAGCAGAATTACCCCACACACGATCTTGAGTTGGCGACAGTGGTCTTCTCTTTGAAGATCTGGTGCCACTACTTGTACAGGGTTGACTTTGAGCTCTTCACAGACCACAATAGTCTGAAGTACATACTTGATCAGAAGGAGTTGAACATGAGACAGTGCAGATGGTTAGAGCTATTGAAGGACTACGATTGCACAATCTCTTACAATCCCGATAAGGGAAACGTCGTTACTGACGCCCTTAGTAGGAGAGAGCACACGGAGGGTACGATGAATGGGCTATACACTTGGGATACTTGCAGCGCTGACGGATTGGCATCCGCAGGACAGTGCATCTTCTCCCATTTCCGTACCTCCGAGGTACGACAGTCTTTGGGACCGTATAGTGGTTGGTCAGCAGACAGACCCATGGATTCACGACAGATACATGTGGGCAGTGAAGGGTGGGTTTGACAACTTTGTTGTCTTAGAGTCACAACTGTGGAAGGCAGGTCGGGTAGTGGTTCCCAACGACGAGCAGCTCCGAAGAGACATAATTGACGAGGCACATTGTTCGCATCTTTCCATTCATCCCGGTAGTACGAAGATGTACCACGATCGTCGCAGACATTTCTGGTGTGACTGGATGAAGAGGGACGTAGCTGGGCAAGTCAGCAGGTGTTTGACTTGCCAGATGGTGAAGGCAGAGCATAGATGACCCCCTGGTTTATTGCAGCCTCTCCCCATTCCTAAGTGGAAGTGGGAGAGCATTTCGATGGACTTTGTTACGGGATTGCCAAGGACATCGGGAGGCCACGATTCTATTTGGGTCATTATTGATAGGTTGACAAAGTCAGCCTATTTCATACCTGTCAGCATGACTTATACACCTTCTCAATTGGCCCGATTGTACATACAACACATTGTGAGGTTACAAAACATACCCTGAGAGGTAGTGTCTGACAGAGACTCGAGGTTCACTTCCCATTACTGGCAGTAGTTCATGTCAGCATTACAGACCGAATTGAAGATGAGTTCGTGGCAAGTTGGTGTCACGTTTTGTTGGGGCCATTCGAGGTACTTTCACGTGTTGGGAAAAATGCATATAGATTGGCACTTCCCCCACATTTGGCGGCCATACACGACGTATTCCATGTGTCGAACTTGAGAAAGTACTTGCATAATCCTCGACACGTCTTCAGCTATGAGAGCCTTGACATGGAGCCAGAGTTGACATACGAAGAGGAGCCTGTACGGATACTTGATTTCGCGGTCAGGAGGCTTTGAAACAAGGAGATTCCCGTGTTCAAAATACAATGGCACTGGCAGGGTGTTGAGGAGGCGACATGGGAAACTGAAGCAGGAATGCGCGAGAGCTACCCGCGACTTTTCTCAGGTACTTTCTAACTGTAAATTTATCAGTTTATCTGTGTGGCAAACCATTTCACATTATGGGTAAAATCCTTCATGGGCTAAAAACCTTTTGAGGTTTTTTTAATGACAGACCAAATAAAACTCGATTTAGACGTGGAGTCTCGAGGACGAGACTCTCTTTGAGGTTTTTATAATTGTAACATCCCTAAATCCTAATGAGTAATTAAGCCCACGATGATGAATCATTAGTGAAGTTGATGGAATTTTGAGATGCCATTTGTTGTTAAGTGGAATTAAGAGGCTAAGTAAGGTTTAGTAGTTAATTATGGGTTACTATTCATAGGTGGGCCTTAAGTGCAAATATGAGGAGTGTGTGGGTTTTATGTTGCAATTTTCCCAAGGGAAAAATACCCTTAACGCCCCCCCTTAACCTCACTTATCTCCTCTCTTCATCTCTTCACCCTTATGCCATGGTCGACCACCCCTATTCCTTCACCTTCTCCCTTTGACTCACTCCTCATTTCTCATCCTAATTTGAGTTTCAAGAGCTCAAATCAAAGCTGGGGAAGAGAGGATCTTGGATCTTGCATTGAATATAAGATCAAGGGCCAAAGAAGAAGAGAAATCCAAGCTTGAAGCCCAAGGTGTAGACTGCTCAACACTTGTTCTTGGAGTGTTCTTCTTCAAGCTTTTGAAGCTTGAATTTGAGGTACAAATTTAGCCCTCCTCTTGCTATCATTTGTAGATTTGCTACCACTTATATCCCAGGTCTTAAATCAAGTCTTTGTTTTGGGGTTTTTGTTGCTATAAATTTGGATTTGGAGGCTTTAGCGTGGACGGTTTTTGTGGTGTCCGGATCTGATTATTGTTCTTCAAATCCAAGTTATGCATATGTTTTGGGATTTTTCTTGAGCCCATTTAGGTATAATTACTCATTAATTAATATTCCATTAATCTGGCCTTCAATCCATGGGTTTGGACATGAAATTGCATGTGATTAGGAATTTTTAGAGAGGCTATACATGGACAGGTTTTCTAAAATGTTCAGATTGTTGTAGCTGAATGTTGGACAATAATTTTCAATATATGGGGATCTTCTTTGAGTTCCCTTCGGTAGATTTGCTTACTGATTATATCTCCATTAAGTTGGATTATGATTCTTGGCTTTTAATTTGGAATTTGAGGTGATTTGGAACTGATTTGGCGGCTGTCTTGTACAAGTAACTTTATGTGTTCAGATCTGTCCATGCACTTTAAATTAGATTTTTATTATGAATTTGGGGAGTTTCTTCATGTCTCCTTGAGTGTAATTTACTTGTCGATAGATACTCCTTCATGTTAAACATTAATCCATGGGTTTAGTTTCGAAATAGGATGTGTTTTAAGAGTTTTTGAATGTTGTTATTATGATTGCCACTGAATGTCCAGATTTGATATGGTTGCATTATGGCTAAGGAGATGCATGATTTTGGAAATATTCTTAGACACCCCTTTGGTGGATTTGATTTTGGATATATGGGGGATACAATACCCATGAAATCCATGTATTTGGATTGGTTTAGGTGGTGATTTTGAAACCAATTTGGTTGCTGTCCATGGACCTTGCTGTGGCCGAATTTCATTGTTGAATGCATGTTTTAATCAAATTTTTATGCACACTTTAATAGGTTTTAAAAACCCCATGTCCCCATATTCACCTTATATTGAAATGGGAAATCAATTTATGATTTAATCCTATAAAGGAGAGGGATTAAGAGAGGATGAATTGATGATTTTGGCTATTGATGCACTTCTATATGATGTTGTGCACGCTTGCAATTTCATTGCTGAGCATTCCTGATTTTGATTGGATTTTGACCATTGTTTTGATGACCTTTAAACATGGATTGTTAGAGTATTTTATGGTCTTGAAATTTATAACCTTGCTTGAGTAATTAGGAGAACATTGATGCTTTGAATTGCCCTATGTTGCGGCTTTATGCTTGTTGTACACATAGATTTATGAGTAGAATAGATGCATGATTGGAGCATGTAGTGCCCACTAAACAACCCTATAAATATTAGACTTTAAAGTCAATTGAATGCTTAACTTTGTGTTAGGTTTGAAATTAAAGGGATTAGATGCCTTGAATTACTATGTAGTGTACACGCATATTGCCACTGTTTTGGTATGACAAACTTTGATAGAGTAAACCCCTATTAGTAACCATTTTAGAGTTCCTTAGTATATTTGTTACTTATAAAGGTGGGTTTGAAACACATGTTATGGGTTATGAAATTGGGGATGAACTTAATGATATATATGTGGTTATCATACATGAAAATAAGACTATATGGACTTGCCATGTAGCAAGTCTTCCTCTAATAGGTAGCCAGATCTTTGTGGGTATTTGTGAATCTTTTGTGACGTAGGAATGAAAGATTTTTCCCGATAAGATAGCCAAGATCATAATATAGATGTTATTCAATAGGAGTTGAGAGAGAGACTATCATAACAGGTCTGTATCCCTAACCTAGGATTAGTTGAGGTTCTTATAAAACAAGTTCGGGTCTGGGACTGACAGCTTGAAGATGTAGAATGAATAAAAGAAATGGTGATGTCACATGTGTCCAGTCGTAGAGACTCATACTCCGACTGTGCGAGGGCGCGATGACCCTCACCTGAGCTGGAGATGAGGTCTCTCAGGCTTGGGTAGTGGACACTGAGAGCATGTGTCTAGGATGCCAGTCTTTTTCATGTGTTTTCTTCGAGCCGACTCGGTTTTTTACGCTTCTTTGGGATCCATGAGTTGTCTAAACTATTCCGCTGACCCTTTGGTTTTTCTTAGAGAGCCTAGGTTGGGGGTTCTCCGCATTTAGTTACGATTTCATCTAGTTTTTATTAACTCTTCTCCTTTTGGAGTTGAGCAATGAGAGAGGAAGTCGGGTTCAGCAGGCTTGCCTCTTCTCTTCCCTGCCTTTAGTGGTGTAGTAGTCGTACTACCACTGCCTTTCCCTTGGACCACACTTCCACTAGGATTGGCGAGACAGACGAACCGTTCGGGGGACTCCTCACCGCAGAAATTAAATACCTTTCCGCCAGGCTTGTGACCTTGTGATGGGGTAGTGGTCAATAGACATGTGACAGTTCAATATTTGTCCAGTTAAGTTGTAGTTCCGTCAGTTACACTGACGATCTCATTATTACCTTTCCTCTAGGCTTGTGACCTGGTGATTGGTTAGTGGTCAGTAGACACTGATGACCCCTTTAATTACCTTTCCACCAGGCTTGTGATCTTGTGATGGGGTAAAAGACAGATGACATTTCACTATCTGCCTAGTGATGACTTTTCTGCTAAGGGACTAGTGACGACAATACCGTTAGTATAGACTAACGAGGGTTGGGTGTTGGGAGAGTTATGAGTACATTTCCTCTTGTACACCTTCGTGAGCGAGCTATCACATGTGTCGACCGAGGATCAATGAGAGTTGAGAGAAAAAGCTAGAAGAAGTGATGGGAACTTAGTTAGGATGCAAGATACCATCGCATGCCTACGGAGGCACCCCAACCTTGAGGCGTACACCATACCTCAGAGACATAGTGTGAGGTTCAACCTGGACTTTGAAGTCCTACCCGGATTTCGAGGTCCTAACCAAACCAAGACCACAAACTTACTTCTAGGCTTGAGTTGTTGTTTGGTTTGTTCCATTGATCGAGGGAGACACGGTGTGGTAGTGAGCGAGTTTGTTCTTCTTGTTATTCTTTCGAATGAAAGTAAATAACTTAAAAGAGTCAACTAAACCTTTTTTGCTTGCTAGTTTTCTTTTTGTCCACTACAATTACCTTTCTGTTTTTTTCTAGCTATTCTAGTCTTTTCCTTGCTACTTTTCCTTAGTAGAACTGTGTAGAATTTGTACTTGACAATTTTGTGACAGATGCTTGCTTGTCCCCTTTCTACTTGTGGCAGGCAAGGGTCTGGCGACCGAGTAGCTGATGTAGTTGGGCTGCAACTGTTCTTTTTGGAGGATACACTTTCAGAGCAAGTATATCTTTTGGAGTTCAGTTGTACAGCTGTTAGTTGTGCTCTCCTTTGTAACCTTATTTTTGGTATATATATGTATATGGGTGTTGTGGAACCCCCAACATGTAAATATGAATGAAATGAAAAAGGAATGGATATCTTGTTGTTCAGTTCTGGTGTACTATCTACTTCCGCTTTTAGTTTCCTCATGGTTGCTTGCTTAGCTAAAATAAATCTTGTGAAAGACATAATAAAAAGAGAAAAATTTCCCCAGGTTTTTATAACAATGGATTAACTCTAAGCTAATTAAGTAGGCGAATGACATGTTTGACGGGTAACCTAAGGTCCTTAGGAGGACGGTCATGACACATGCTAAGTACGGGGATGTGCTCCTCGATATGCAACCTTCCCAATAAGAGCCGAAGTCTCGAAATGACCAATGAACTATGGTGGCATCTTGTCGTTGACACCAAATCTTTCAATACCCTTCATGGGAGATACTTTCAAGAATACAAAATCTCCGACCTCAAATTCATGATCACGACACCTATAATCAGAGTATCTCTTCTGGCGGATTTGCGCAGTCAATAATTTCTTTCTATCAATTTTTGCAACTCTTGTTGAATCCCTGATTATCTGAGTGGAATAAATATCTTTGTCACCCACTTCCTGCCAACACAAGGGAGTGGTACATCTTCGCCCATATATTGCCTCAGAAGGTGCCATGCCAATACTAGAATGGTAGCTATTGTTATAAGTAAACTCCACCAAGGGAAGGTGATCCTTCCAAGAACCTTGCCATTAAATGGCACATGCTCGAAGTAGGTCCTCAAGGGTCTAAATTGTCCTCTCCGATTGCCCATCCATCTACAGATGATAGGCTGAGACAAGACATAGTTTGGTTTTTAGGGACTTTATGAACTCTCCCCAATAATGCGATATAAAACGAGAGTCTCTATTAGATACAATCTCCCCTAGAATCCCATGCAGTCGAATAACATGCTGGATATATAATCAACAAAATCTACCGGAGTGCAAGTCATGTTTATTGGAATGAAATGTGTGGACTTGGTCAATCGGTCCACAATAACCCAGATGGCATCATATCCACCTACTGTACGAGGTAAGGATGTCATGAAATCCATTGATATAGTCTCCCATTTCCTCACAAGTATATGAAGTTACTATAACAAACTAGGAGGGTGCTTGTGCTCTGGCTCTACCAATTGATAACTAAGAAAACGACTGACATGTTCGGCAACATCCCTTTTCATCCCCTCCCACCAGAAGGGTTGGAGAAGGTCTCTATACATCTTGGTGCTTCTTGGGTGGATAGATAATCTAGAACAATGACCCTTGTCTAAGATATCTCTCATCAACTCATTATCACTATTGACACATACACGATCTCCCTTCCACAAGATGGACTAACAGACCCTAAATCCATCAAACTCCTCCTTTAGATATAGATAGAATAAGTCATATCCCATAGTCCATTGTACTTGGCAGGTACAGTTACGACATCTGTAGTACTACCAAATGGGTGCCACTCATTGAGTGTCGCAAGCATGTCCAAAGTAAGTAGCCATGTTGCGGTACCCTCGATATGTGCTCTCCTACTAAAAGCATATGCTACTACATTTCCCGTAACCGGATGGTTAGAGATCATGCAATCGTAATCTTTCAACGGTTCCATCCGTCATCTTTGCCTCATATTCGACTCTAGCTGGTCAAAGATATATTTAAGACTCTTGTGATCGATAAAAATCTCAAACGTGTCCCCATAAAAATAGTGATACCTTATCTTTAATGCGAAGACTATAACTGCCAACTCCAATTCATGAGTAGCATAGTTCTGTCAGTGATTCATTAGTTGGTGTGATGCTTATGCCACAACATGGCCACGTTGCATCAACACTGCTCCTAAACCCTCCTTCTATGCATCAGTATACACCGTGAAATCTATAGTACTTGAAGGAAGGGTGTGAATCGAAGCATTGGTCAGTCTCTCCTAGAGGGTGCAAAAACACTGTTCACACTTGTCGCTCCAAATGAAGGGGACATCTTTCTATTTTAGATGAGTAAGCCATAGAGATAGCTACGAGAATCCCCTAACAAAATGTCTATAGTAGCCGGAGAGGTTCAAGAAACTATGTATCTCGGTAATTGTCTTGTGCTGCTCCCAAGGAATTATTACATCTATCTTGGCTAGATCAACTACAACGCTTGCTCCCAACATTACATGATAGAGGAAAGCTGCCTCGGTATGCCAAAACTCAGACTTGCTGTA
Source organism: Ottelia alismoides (assembly GCA_037367405.1). Taxonomy (NCBI): domain Eukaryota; kingdom Viridiplantae; phylum Streptophyta; class Magnoliopsida; order Alismatales; family Hydrocharitaceae; genus Ottelia; species Ottelia alismoides. The sequence continues at coordinate 192,999 of JAZKJV010010449.1, forward strand.
CTTTGAATACAACTTGTGTTCTCTGAGTGTCTCCAGAATAGTATGAATATGTTTCTCAAGTTCATGCTCATCGCATAAGTAGATCAAGATATCAACCATGAACAATACGACAAAACGAACCAAGTATGGGCGGAAAATTCTGTTTATCATATCCATGAATGTGGCATGGGCGTTCGTAAGTACAAAAGGCATGACAAAAAATTCATAGTTGCTGTATCTGGTGCGAAAAGCAGACTTAAGCACATCTGTTTCCTTAATCCTCAACTCATGATAATCCGATCGTAGGTCAATCTTTGAAAATATTGCTACACCTTGCAAATGATTGAGAAGATCGTCTATTCGTGGGAGTGGATAATGGTTCCTTAACGTCCTCTTTTTCAATTTCCTGTAATCAATGCACGATCGCATAGACCCATCCCTCATCTTTACGAAGAGGATTGGTGCTCTCCATGGTGATGTACTGTTACAGATAAATCCCTTCTCCAAAAACTCATGCAATTGTACTTTGAGCTCCTTGAGTTCAGCTGGTGACATTCGATATGGAGGGATGGAGATGGGTAGTGCATAGGGAATCAGAGTGATCTCGAACTCAACCTCCCTCTCTCGTGGTAGTCCAGGTAATTCCTCTAGAAATACGTTAGGAAAATCTCTCATACTTCTGACGTCTACAATCATGTAATTTTGTGCAGGTAGCTTCACAACATAGTCTAGAAAATCGATGCAACCTTGATTGAGAAACTGTTGGGACTTTAGTGTGAGTGTGTTAATAAATAAAATGGCTAAAATCCACTTAGTAAAAATTACAAAAAATTTAAAATTTTCTTGTACATAAAATTCTTTTCTTGCACATGGATAGATATTTATATAATTTACTTTTGCACAAAGATTTCTTAAAATGTTTTATTTGTGTAAATATTTTTGTATCAAAATTATGTATTTAGTACAAAATTTTTGTAAAATATTTGAAAAATAAAAATTTGCAAAAACTTTAATGTAGACATTTGTAAATAATTTGCAAAACTTATGCCTTCATGCATGCATATATTCAAATATTTTCAAAAAATTTGGATGTTTCCAAATTTTGAAAAATGGAATAAATAGTTTTTTGTTTATATTTGTATATTCTTGTGAATTGTAGTTGACATTTAAACTAATCTAGAATTAAATTGGAAAATGGAGCTTGGTTAAGACCTTAATCCACCTAACTCTCAAAGGAACCTTATAGGATTTGGGTTAAGACTTTTCAGGTCCATTGGGACTTAATTCTTTGAGTCCACTAGGCTATGTTCACATGTTATCTAGATGAGACTATGTAGAACATTTAACAATGCACGCATGACTCTCACAGACAATGGCTTTACTTGGACCAGCACATTACACTCAGCTTGACACGTATGAGGTGGTGAAAAGACAAATTTCTTTGGTTTGGGGTATCATACGAGGGTAGTACTTCTAGGCGGAACATCTCGACTTCCTTTAGGGAGGGAAGTGCGCCTCAACTTGGTCAAGCAGTGTTGAGGTCTGAAGACATGAGTTGTGGGTTGCAATAATGCTTCAAAAGATGGATAGTCTACTGGCTCAAGAAGAAAAAGTCCTTATGTATATATGATGCGCTATGTAAATATGTTGTACATATGTGCATTAAAAAATGTACAAAAGAAAAAAAACTCCAAAAAAGTAGCAGGCCTGATAGAAAAAAAAATGTCTGCCAGAATGCATACAACCAAATAAAGCAAAGCATATGTTACACCTTCTCATCTCATGAAGCTTGCAGCGAAATACATAGCTACGCTGGTTGGGCTCCCAGGGATACGTGGATACACAGGCCGCGGTCCATTCTCTTATTTCCCCCTCTTCTTGAGATAGTTGAACTTGAACTTATAAGGGTATTCCCTGTTCCTCGAAGAAGCCGGTTGATACTGCAGGCCCTATAAAAATTCATTAGAAAAAGACACAAAAAGCCGTGAAAATAAAAGTAAACAAAAACCATAAAAAATTAAAGAAATTAGTGAAAATTGTAAAAGCCAAAGGAAATCGAAAAAACATTGTAAAACAAATCAAACAAAAAACTGAAAAGAAGTCATAAAATCGTAAAGTCTAGAAGTTCGAAAAATCTTGAAATGATGTCAAAAAACCGAAGACAAGCTAATGCCTCCCTAACAACAGTGCCATTTTGATAACCCAAATTTCACTAGTGTTAAGGGATGTCAGTTTTAGAAAACCGGTCAACAAAAAATGAATTGATCAAATAGAATCTGGATAAAATAAGAGACAGAGAAAAAGAAACGAGTCAGCTTCTCTCCTATTTTATTCTTTAAACTTATTTTTATCCAGGTATGTTACCATGCATCAAACTCACGTAGGTAGAATACCTTTACTACGACTTTCGAGGAAGGAAAGAATTTTGCGAATTTATACTCTTCTTTAAAATACAACAAGGAAGAAGAAAACAATCAAAACTAGCACAACTTTACAAAAAATAACTGGAGAAAAATATGCAATGAAAATCAATGAAAAATAGCAAGAAACATCGCTATGGTAGTTGTGTAAACACCACAGAGAATTCGGTAAAAATATACAACCAAAATAAGGTCCAAAAATACACTATTGTTCAGGGGTATATGTGCATGAAAAAGAATTGAAGTTTTATTATAAAATGCTCCCTGATGGAGACTGATATGAAAGAAAAATTAAAAGATTTGTATTTAGTTCCCTGCAAGGAGATCTAAATGCAAATACTGGAAAACTCTAGAGCGACATGGAATTCAAGAATGTACCTGGACTTATAACGCAAATGTTTTAGCCCCTTCATTTGAGCGGCCAAATTTAAATGCTCTAGCATGATTTGAACCGTCTACTGCTGACACGTGTTAGTATCTTATAGGGTCTGCCTGTTCTTGGCATTCTTCCCCAATTTGAAGCAGTCTGTGGCGGCGCTTTCGTCTCCTCTTTATCTCTGGCGACCGACTGAGTGCTTTGGCCTCCTATAGGGCAAGAGGGGTGACTCCTACACCCCTCGAGCTCTCCTGCGGTTGAGCAGCTCCGTGGTGGAGGAATGTCGCTGCTAGACCTCGACGAAGATGGTGGTTCGGGTGACTGTCTAATGCAAGGAGGATATCTTGAATTGATCCTTCTTCGAGGAATATGCTCTAGACGGTATGTTCTATGCTCCGGCTAGGAAAAGGACCTGCAAATGAAGGATTGCATGCTCGATTCATGCAAGAATCAACCAAGGATCTAAAGATTTGTAGATCTAATATTTGTTATCCAAAAAATAGAATAAACATGAAAATGCGAGAAATGGGAAGCGGCCTGGAAAGAATGCTAGTTGGATTTAAGGATGGATTGGGTATGCGTTTAAGAGGGATGTTAAGGCTCTAATTACACACTTAAAGATGCTGAACACGGAACGAGAATTAAGAAATTAAATTGTAAAAATGAATGAAATACCTAGGATAACAGAGTATATGAATCTATTAGTCGTTGCTCACTGGGGCGGCTTGTCGGAGCTGGACACCTGTGGCTTGGCCATCCTGGAACTCTCCTCTTATGGTCCACCTTCCATGTAGGAGCGACCTTTAGTGCTGTCACCACCAACGTTGGCCAGAATCACGAGAGGAAGTTGGTGTCTTGGTCAGGTTGTCTAAAACTGGAGTTAGTTAGGAGAAAGTTGTTTGTTAATGGCCGAATTGAGGACTTTTAGAGATGAATTGAAGAGAGTTTGTTGAGAATCAATGGCCAGGGTGGATTGATAAATCAATATATTTAATTTCGATATTAAATCATTTATTCTTGGACATAGTGGAGGAAGATATTTCCTAATTCCTAAAGGGGGGGGCAGACGACCACCAAGTCCCTTTAGGACAATGTGGTCGTCCACCCTCTTGACTAGGAATGAATCAATCTCATTCCAATTCATGATATTGTATTATCTCATGAAATTTACAAGATTATCTCACAAAATAATTCATAATTATATATTGAAAATTGCAATCATGCCATTGGAATTATGTGAATCACATTCACAACCCAAAACAAAATGTAATTATATTTTCAATTAATCATCCAATGTGAAACCAATTCATATCAATAATTAATCAACGAATATAAATCACAATTAGTCACTCTCTTTTATACTATAAATCACATTTATAATATATATGAATAATTGGATAGTATTTTCCACATAATACATAAATATAATAATTAAATCACATTTAATTATATTGGATAATATTTCTCATGCATAAAAATAATACGAATCAAATTCACATTATTTGTTATAATTAAATCACATTTAATTATCCATTTGTCAATGTTTACATATAATTCAATAATGGAATTATTCTTGAACTCTTTCAAGAATAATGCGCTTTCTCCGCGGATACTTGGAGATATGGACATGGTGATTGTGTGTTCCGCGTATAGTGACTTGGATATTGAGATCACATCTCAAATTCAGATCTCATGGACCTCTCATAGATGCTTCATTTAATCAAGGCCGTAAATATAATCTTCTCATAGCATCTGAATCTCATTCAGATCAATGTCCAACACTCAAAGATTAAGATCAATCTCACACTGTCATTTTTAGCGTTTCATCATCAAGTTTCTCATTCTTGGTCATTGGGTGTTGGTATCTATCATATGCTTTCCAAAAACATATATCATACCTTCAAATTCTTGTCATGCTTTCAAAGCACGACAACTATGCATGGAATTTGATAGATCCCATTACCTCATGAGTGAGCTCATGTCTTCTAGTTTATAAGTGAACCTGTATGATCCCTTTGAGAGATCGTATTACTCATATGCCCTCATATGCACACTAGCTTGCCGGTGTACAGACCTTTGTTAGGTCATGAACCTATTGGTCAGCCAAATGTATATATTTAGACCTATAGTAACACATCTGTCTCTTGTCAGAGGATGGGTGCCTATATCTTGACAATATGTGACATAGGACTTTGGTTATCTCAATCTCGTTAAGTCAACTCTTTGACCTAACTAATATGTCACCTTCTAATATCTATTCACATATAGAGGACCTGCATCAAGAGGTCTGTCGGGTATCAACCTAATGAGAAAGGATTGCCATCTCCTACTCATGCTAGAGATCATCTCTTAATAATCATTTGACGGTGCTTGATGAGTCCTCAATCAAACTCAGATATTCACCCAAGCACCCTCCTCTCTGATTCAATTATTGAATCAACAACTGTATGATCATTAAGATGGACATGGTACATTAACCTAATTGTACATACGGACCTTATAGTGCATTCATTCATTTAATCTCATGTAGGGAGTGAAACAATTAATAACATTTATTGATAAATAAAATATTACAATAACATTTATTGTAGGAATGGTTCGCTGCGGGCTCACATGGCTAACTATCTCCCACTAGAACTCAGAATCATTCGGGTACAATCCTTAAACCCATACTCATCACATGTTGGTCAAAAACCATCTGTGTCAAAGGTTTTGTAAGAGGATCATCAAAATTGTCGGCAGATGCCACCTTGTTGATGATGATGATGTCAACATGCTTTTAAAATCCATAATGATGTTGTATTTCCTTTCCAAGTGCTTGCTCTTTTGATGCCATATGGGTTCCTTCGCTTGGGAAATGGCTCCTGTGTTATCGTAGAGTAGCGAGATAGTAGTATCAGGGGAAACTACGCCAAGTTCCAAGATGAACATGCGCAACCACCGCCTCCTTTGCAGCACCTAATGCAATAATGTATTCGGCTTCTGTTGTTGAACTTGTTGTAGTGTCCAACTTCTTGCTCTCCAGCTCATAGCACCACCATTCAATAGGAATACAAACCATGATGTTGACTTTCAATCATCAATATCAGATTGGATGTTTGAATCTGTGTATCCCAAGATTTGGAGATCACCATATACATAGACAAAGATGCAATCTTACGTCAGTCTTAGATACTTCAAAATGTTCTTCACTGTATTCCAATGTTGTTTTGCATAGCAGGACTGGTAACGATTTACCACTCCCACTGCATGGCAGATATCTGGCTTTATACACATCATGGCGTACATTTAGCTTCCTACAACTGATGCATAGGGGCATCCAGCCATGGCTTTCTTTTCCTCAACAGTTTGAGGAGCCAGCCTTTTAGAAAGGTGTATACCATGTATTAAATTGAGGAAACGTATCTTGGAACGATCAATACGGAAACATTCAAGAAATTTCATAATGTACCCATTGTGTGCTATTCCTAATATCCTCTTTTCTTGATTTCTGAACAACTTCAGACCCAAGATGTAAGAGTCTTCTCCATGATCTTTCATCTCGAAGGTATGGGACAGCCAAATCATAACAATGGTCATCATAACTGTATCATTCCCAATGATAAGGATGTCATTTACGCAAAGCTTGATGAACACAATGGTGCTTCCACTAAGCTTCTTGTACACGTAAGGTTCATCAGGATTCTGCACAAAATCATAACATTTTATGGTTTCATCAAATCTCATGTTCCTGCTACAAGAAGCTTATTTGACACGTAGATGGATTTCTTCAGCTTGCATACTTTACCTTCCTCGGTAATGAAGTCCTGGGGCTGCTCCATATAGATATCCTCCTTGAGGTATCCATTGAGTAATGTTTTCTTGACATCCATCTTCCAGCTGTGGTAGTAAAGAGATGCAGCTATAGCTAGCAGTGTCGTGATGGACTTAAGCATAGCCACAAGAGAGAACATCTCATCGTAGACGATTCCTTCACTCTATTTGTAGCCTTTGGCTACGAGCTATGCCTTGAAAGTCTCTACTTTCCCATAAGGTCCCCTCCTTTTCTTGAAGATCCATTTACACCCAATGTGCTTTACCACTTCAAGTGGATCCTCTAGGGTCCGTACACCAGTCTTATGCATGGAGTTAATCTCTAAATTCATTGCTAGCATCCATCTATCCATGTCATGATCCGCGAGTGCTTCATCAAATGAAGTAGGATCATTGTCAGTTTCACTTGACACATGGAATCCATACCTTTCAGGTGGTGTAACCACCGTCAAAATACTTCTAAGAAGTATGGGTGCTTCATCATTATTTATTACTACAATTCCTGGTCCATGAAACTCAGAATCCTCAGTGGATTCAATGAGTTCCTCTACTTCTTTTTTTTCTTGACCATTAAGGAAGTCTTCCTCTAGAAATTTTACATCTCCAGAGACTAAATCATTTTGGGTCTCAGGGTCATAAAGCTGATATCCAATACCATCCATAACATACCCAATGAAGTAGCACTCTTGAGTGCGAGATTTTAGCTTACTTGCATCCATGTTCTTCACATGGACCAAACAAACCCAAACTCTCAAGTGTTTAACAGTGGGTTTGTTCCATAACCGAGCTCATGAGGAGTCTTAGGTATAAACCTACAAGGAATCTTGTTTAGGATATATATTGTAGTCTCTACTGCATATCACTAGAATCTAAGTGGTAAATATGCTTTGCTCATCATTGAACGGACAATATCCATGATAGTCTTGTTTCATCTTTCAGCAAAACCATTAAGTTGGGGGGTTCCAAGAGGAGTGAGATTGGAGACAATTCCATTCTCTTTAAGGTATTTCTTGAATACATCTGAGAGGTACTCACCATCTCGACCAGATCGAATTCATTTAATCTACCTATCGATTTGGTTCTCAACCAAAGCCTTGAACTCTTTGAACTTTTCAAAGGTTTCAAATTTATGACGTAGCATGAAAATAAACTCGTATCATGACTGGTCATCAATAAACGTCAAATAATATCGATATCCATTTTGAGTCACAATACTGAAGGGACCACATACATTGGTATGTATTAGGTTAAGAATGCCTTCGCATCGTGTAACCTTGTTACAAAAAGGTATCCTAGTCATTTTACCTCAAATACAATGTTCACATATAGGCAAAGATTGAACCTGCAGAAAATCTAAGGGTCCATTCTTTATAATCATATTTATCCTATCAATAGATAAATGATCTAGCCGTTGATGCCAAATCATGTCCGAATGATTTCCATCCACCCTAGATCGTTTAGGGGTTTTATTAGTGGAAGTAATATTCATGACATGTTCATCAATGCAAAATTCATAGTGTCCACCAGAAGTCAAAACACCATTTGTAATATGTTTATCATAATGACATATGACTAGTTCATAACAGAAAAGGAATGAATATCCACTTTTAACACGCTTAGGTACAAACATTAAATTCATTCGAACTTCAGGTACCTAAAGACATTCTTCAAGTACCAGGACTCTTCCACTGTATAGCTATAGTCAGCATGTTACGACGGCTACTTCTGCAACACTTGCATCAGATCCCATCTGGATGACTATCTCCCATTCATCTAGACTATTAGTTTCTTGAAATAGATGCAATAAATTGCATACATGAACAGAAGCACCATAATCTATAACCCAACTTCTTTCTCTTCCAACGAGAAAACTTGTTTCTATGGTGAAAGTAGATTTCATATTTGCTGGGGCTTTACCTTTGTCAGATGACTTCAGGAAATTAGGATAATTGCACTTAGAGTGCCCTACTTACGGTGATTACAGACATTGGTTTTCTTCAATGCTATGAAAGTGGATGCATTAGAAGATGAGATAATGCCTTGGCTCTTCTTCTTTCTCTTCCAAAAGATGAGATACGGATTTCATCATCTTTATTCATTTATTTTAGCTTAAAATGCTTTATAAAACACCTGTATATAATATAACTCCATATTCTTACTAACTTGCATCTGCATGTAAATATTGGGCACTTATTACTATTTTAACCTAAAATAAATAAATAAGAAAGAAAGGAAATATAAAGAATAGAAAAAGGACTATATATGTAATGGATACAAGCTGACCTAAACCACGAGAGAAGGTCAAGACTTGACATGATCGACCAGGAATAAATTAGGGGGAGATAGGGTCCTTAATCAGAAAATAAAAAATGTGTTGTAAATATTTGTATACTTGCACTATTTTATTTGTAAATACATTGACCTCCGATTAAATAATTTTCAAAACAAAAGTTGTAAATAAAATGTTTCCTAATTAATAAAAATGTTTGCAAAATAAAATCATGTACAAAATAAAAGTTACCACATCTGGAAAAAGCCATTAAGCGATAATTGAAAGATGAATTCCAACTCCATATTAAGTCAAATTGAACCAATCCTACTTCCATCGTATTATAAATTAAATTATCTTTAAAATGGTTGTGGTTTCATAATTTTTGGAGTTACGGTTTGAAAGATGGTTTTCGAGGGTGTTTTATGTAATTTTACCATTTGTTTGTACATATTGTATTTGTAAATATTTTTATAATTATTTAAAATAAAAATGTTAAAAATTAAATCATAAAAAATAAATTAATTTCCTTATTTAACTATATATATAATGTACCATATGTATATAATCAATTACCTTAAATAACCCTCACAGAAAAATAAAGAAATTCGCATTTATTATCAACTTTAATAAAGTGATGAAAATTAAAAAAATGTAAATAATTTTAACACTAATTTCCTTTCTTATGTCTATCTCATTTCAAATATTACTTTCCTTATCTTTATCTCATTTCAAATTTTGAATTTCAAATTCTTTTATTTTCTATTTATACGGCTCCTCCTCCCTCATTTCAAATTAATCGATCTTTTTTGAGAGGAGCCCATTCTCCAAGAGTCATTTTATCGTAGAAGGGTGCCTATCCTCCGAGTCGTCCGGTGATAGCGAGTCGACTTTCATCGAGGCGATTACGATCTTTTCCGCTCTTAAGGTGAGATCCATTTTTTCTCGTTTCTAATCTAGGTTAATCGTATTTTATTCTGCATTTTTTATTCGAGGTCAATTTTCATATTTTTAGATCTCATTTAAACATTTTTTATCAGTCATCACGATTCGATTCACCCTTCCCGATCCGATTCTCCACCTCAACTTCGATTTCCCTTCGCTTCATGTTCTATCTCACATAATCTACCAACTTTGGTCATGTACGGTGGCCGGAGATCGAGGTCCATTTCTCATTTTTTTTGTCGGATCGTTGTTCACATATTCTTTTTTGATTTTGGGATTGAGCTGTCATGCTCATGTCTTAATTTATTTATAAATAAAAAATTAAAAATTAAAAAAATACATAGTTTTTTTCTTTCTAACATTTGTTTTGCAGGATAATAATATATATATATATATATATAAAGATTTTTGCCATTCTATTTTTTTAATAAAAAGGTTTTTTTCTGTTTTCGTTCTACAAAAATTAAAAAATACTAAAATAAAAAAGGGGCAGCACCACATGCGTCGTCGCTCATCCCACCAGCGGCGCCCGCCGCCCGTCGTCACCAATCTCCATCGCTAGCACCGTTGTACCGCCTTGTGCTACACTGACGCGCCCACACCACCACTGCTGGCGCCAGCCAACCAACCTCGATGCAGCAACCACCGCACACAATGACCTCGAGAATCCCTTCTGTCTGCATGTTTCCTTTCATAGCCACGACCCACCGCTAGTCGCCCCTTCGTCGTACTCCTTCTTCCTTCTATCGCCGTCATTGTCGTTTTTCCGCACCTGCGAATGCAACTCGCCCCTGAGCGAAGCCCTCCATCGCTGCATCCTCCATCCCAGATCCTCTACCCAACTACAGCACCTGCAGCGAGGCCTGCTTCCGTTCCATCACCGGCAACCCTCAGTGAGGTTTCAAATATATGACGTAGCCTGAAGATAAACCCGTATCATGAATAACCGTCAATAATCGTCAAATAGTATCGATATCCATTTTGAGTTGCGGTATTGAATGGACCACATACGTAGGTATGTGTTAGGTCAAGAATGCCTTCGCATCGTGTAACCTTGTTACAAAAGATATGCTAGTCATTTTACCACAAATACGATGTTCGCAGGTAGGCAAAGATTGAACCTGCAAAAAATCTAAGTTCCATCGTTTATCAATCTATTGATCCTATCAACAAATAAATGACCTAGCCTTTGATGCCAAATCGTGTATGAATGATTTTCATCGTATCTGGATCTTTTAGGGGTTTTATTAGTGGAAGTAACATTCATGACAAGTTTATCAATGCAAAATTCATAGAGTCCACCATAAGTCAAAACACCATATGTAATATGTTTATCATAATGACATATGACTAGTTCATAACAGAAAAGCAATGAATATCCACTTTTAACAAGCTTAGGTACAGACATTATATTCCTTTTAACTTAAGGTACCTAAAGACATTCTTTAAGTACCAATACTCTTTCACTATATAACTATATTCGGCAGGTCTCGACGACGACTGCTGCACACTTCATCATGCAATAAATTGCATACATGAACATAAGCACCAGATTCTATAACCGAACTTCCTTCTCTTCCAACAAGAAAATTTGTTTCTATTGTGAAAGTTGATTTCATATGTGCTGGGGCTTTACCTTTGTCGACCGACTTCAGGAAATCAGGACAATTGCAATTCCAGTGCCCTAACTTCTTATAGTGATGACATATATCGATTTTCTTCAATGATATCAAAGTGGATGCATTGGAAGATGATATAACACCTTGACTCTTCTTCTTGCTCTTCTGGGTCGGGCCCTTCTGAGAACCATGCTTCCGACCGCTCTTTCCTTTGACTTGTGCAACCATTGCACTACCATAGGGGCCATCCTTATTCATTACATCTTCAGCAGACTTTAATGTAGCCAATAGACCAACATTAGTATAGTCAACATTGCTCATGTGGTACGTCACCACAATGTTGTTGAAAGACTTAGGAAGCGACAACAAAATGAAGCCATCTTGCATATATGCCTCCATGCCAGCCCACAGGTTTCCATCTCAGAGAGGTACCCAAACATTTTGAGTACATGTTCTTTGATAGAGGTCCCCTCCTGCATCATGCAGCGAATAAGTTCTTTTATTATATTATACCGCTGTGTGCATTTCACATCACTGAACATTTTTCTCAGATTCAACGTGATCCATTGGCATGTGTTCATTTCCACATGTTGGTTCTGAAGCATATTAGACAATAAACCCAGAATATAACACTTAGCGAACTTATGATCTTCATCATATTTTTCATTAAAATAAATTTCTTCTGGAGTCTTTGGGTCTGTGTACTAGTCCTTTGACACCACATAAGAGATGAGCTCAGCGAAAAGGACAAGTTCTAAATTTCGGATCCAATCCGAATAATTTGGTCCGATCAGCTGATTGACCTCCAGGAGTCTACTACATGGGTTCATAGACTTCATTTTCTGAAATTAAGAATGCAATATTAGAACATAAAAATAATTATATATCCAATTGTATTTATTTGATTAAGGAATTTTTGAACATATTACTCTTGATTTTTAAACTTTTAAAGTTCATTCCCTTAATAGCATTAAAAGCATGAGATATACTTACTGCTATATCTCTAGCAAGATCTGGGATCTCCTCTTTACCGTTATTACTTCCCAATAATATGAGAACTCGCAACTCAGATAAAAAGAAGCGGAAACACAATCTACCTTGCAAGTATAACTTGCAGTTCCCAATTCAATTTTTAACGCTCGGGCCCATCGCCCGTAATGTGATGTTGACCCCGCGTTAATTGAACCAACCGTCAACAAGCAACACGCTATACACAATCCAATATCGACCCATTAATATGAACACTCGATATTGGGACGAGCTTACACTTTCGTAAAGTAAAGATCCCGATCCATATGCTCTTGTATGCTGGAGCTGTCACGCATCTCCTACATACAATCCCTGGCGACATAACCCTTTGCCTTGATGTGAGACCATGGATGTCACTTAAGTGATCCACCACCTCAAATTAAAATTTTATTTAATTATAATGAATAACATTCATATAATTAATTCTTCCAAGGGAAAAACACATATATTCATAATAGAGCATTTTAATGTATATATAATTCATGTAATCATATTAAATCAATTAGCAATCCAATTCAATCAACCATGAAACTTGGTTTTTAGTTGAAAGGACGACATTATCTAAAAAATACGTATTATTCAAATTTTAATAATTAGAAAATACATAATGATCTCTCAAGCATTATCCCTTCCCTACCTGCTATCATGCTAGTACTGATGGGAGTGGGACAGACCGCTCATGGAGCAACCTGCCACCCCAACATTCCCCGACTAGGCACAAATCCGCCTCGGGTTAGGATAATTCGAATTGATCACTTTGTACTTGAGATGATAATCAAATTTTCAACTGATGTTATACCATATAATAATAATAATCAAAACCATTTTTATTTATATTATAAGGAAATTTTCTAAACAAATTCTCAATCCTATTTAAGCAAGTTTGTTTGTTGGAATGAACATTGTGCAACCAATTTGTGATCTATATCATATCTAATCAATTATTGGTTAAAGAAATGTCATTTAAGGAAATAATTATCATCAAATATTTCACAAATGTTTATCTATAATTATTTCAGGAAATTAATCAATAATTTCACTAATTTATTAAATGACAATCACAAGGATATTGATTAGGAATGTAATTTCCAATAGTGACCATCATTACCAAAATTAGCATATATCAATCAATTTAAATCCAAATCATGCATAAGTTTGCAAAAGTTTGCTAATTTGATTTATAACTGAATCCAAGTGGTTAGTAAGTATTTCTAAGCGTTCCAAAATAGTAACTAACTCTTTAATTACGTCAAGATTCGCCATTCTCAAAATAGGGGATATATGTTCATTAAAAATATCATAACTTGAATTATCAGATTCAAAATCATGAAAACTCAAATTCCACGATTTCCCTATTTAACGGAGAACATAATCCAAGTGATAATTTCTTGTCTAAACATTTTAAGCAGGGTGAAAATAATCACGAAACAGGTCCGCGTGAATGAAATGCGATAAAATTTTCACAAAACCTAATGAGCCCAAGTTTTCCTAAGTTTATGGATCATATCGAAAACCTCCAACCTAAGAATCTGATATCACTTGAAGCATATGGAAGAATCCTTAAGTGCATCATGAAAGCATGAGGATCACATCATATACGATCGAGAGCAAGTAGTCACAGTAGTTGCTCAGTGCGACAGAATTTTAAAAAAAATAATCGATGAAACCACTTGATACAAGAACACTTCTTGAATTATTTCATCTAACCACACAATAGATAAAGTAGAATGCCTTGAAGTGTGGTTGTCATCTAGCCTCTGAGAAAAGAGACCTCATATATCAGGTCCGATCCGTCGGAAACTTTTTCTCATAATCCAAGTTGATGATCCAAGCAATGGATCTCCTGATCTCCTCTCACAAGATCGAACGACTTCTTCATGAGCGAAACACAACATAGAAGACGGAGACCCAATAGTCGTCGAAGCGGCAACACAATCAAGATGCGACGACGAAGGTGACCTTTTCTCTAAGATAGGAGTGGACAAGCACTCAAGAAGGAGAAGGCTTGACGTGAGAATGAGAGGGAGAGAGAGTTGTTGTCGAAGTATTCAGAAAAGCAATGGGTGCCTCTTCTTATATATGGTTTTGGGAGTCCATGGATCTCAATCCATGGACAACACAAAATCAATGGATGAATTTGATTTGTGTTTATATTAAATTGCCATGATTTTGTTGTAAAAACACAACAACAATTAATTTAATATATTGATAAATCAATATACTTAATTTCGTAATTAAATCAATTAATTTTGGAGATAATGGAGGAAGAGATCGACTCATTGCAAAAAAAGGGGGACAACGACAAATTCCCTTTAGGACAATGTCGTCATCCAACTTCTTGACTTGGAATGAGTCAATCTCTTTCTAATTCATGAATTTATATTATTTCATGAAATTTCCAAGATTATCTCACTAAAATAATTCATAATTATCTTGTGAAGATTGCAATCGTACCATTGGAATTTTGTGAATCACATACACAATCCGAAAGAAAATGTAATAAAATTTTCAATTACTCATCCAATGTGAATGCAATTCACATCAATAATTAATCAACAAATGTAAATCACATTTAGTCTCTCTCTAATATACTATAAATCATATTTTACTATATATGAATAATTGGATAGTACTATCCACGTTATTCATATCCATAATAATTAAATCACTTTAAATATATTGGATAATCATTATCATGTATGAAAATAATATTAATCAACTTCACATTATTTATGATAATTAAATCACATTTAATTATCCATTTCTCAATGCTTACTTATAATTCAACAATGGAATCTTTCTGAACTCTTTCAAGAATAATGCGGATTCTCTGAAGATTATTGGAGATAAAGACATGGCAATTGTACATTCCATGTATAGTGACTTAGATATTGAGATCACATCTCAAATCCAGATCTCATGGTCCTCTCATTGATGCTTGATTTAATCAAGGCTGTAAATCTAATCTTCTCATTGCAACACTTGTACCAATATCAGCTTACTTCTATACTGAGAGGTGTCACTAAAATCGAGACTCGTTTCATCTCTCCCTCGGAATGGAAGCATCATGGTTATACATTTGTTTATGATCACATCACCCTAGGTATTCCTAATACATGTGCGTCCTTCATATTGGAAGACCATAGATAATCCCAAAAATATAGATCAATTTCACATTGTCATAATTAGCGTTTCATCATCAAGTTTCTCATTCTTGGTCATTTGGAGTTGGTATCGATCATATGCTTTCCAAAAGCATATATCATACCTTCAAATTCTATCATGCTTCAAAAGCATGACGACCATGCAAGGAATTTGATTGGTCCCAGTACCTCGTGAGTGAGCTCATTTCTTTCGATTCACAAGTAAACTTGTATAATCCCTTTGAGAGATCGTATTACTCATATGCCCTCATATGCACACCAGTTCGTCAGTATATACACTATGATTAGGTCATGAATCTTTTGGTCTGCCAAATGTACATATTAAGACATATAGTAAAACATCTGTCTTTGATCACAAGATGTGTGCCCATATCATGATAGTATACGACATAGGACTTTGGTTATCTTGATCTCATTACGTAAACTCTTTGACCTAACTAATCTGATGCTTCCGAATATATATTACCATGTAGATGACATGCATCAAATGGTCGGTCATATATCAGCTTAATGAGAAAGGATTTCCATCTCCTACTCATGTTGAAGATCATCTCTCCAGAACCATTTGACGGTGCTTGATGAGTCCTCAATCTAACTCCTTATGTATTCACTCAAGCACCAACTCTATGATTCAATTATTGAGTTAATAATTGTACGATCATTATGACGATCATTGTACATAAGCCTAATTGTACAGAGGGACCTTAAAGTGCACTTATTCATTTAATCTCAGGTAGGGAGTGAAAAAGTCAATAACGTTTTTTGATATATCAAATATTACAATGACGTTTATTGTAGGAATGGTTCGCCTTGGGATCACATGGCTAACATGCACCTAATGCCCGCATATCTTTTACTTATTTAGATGGAAGATTTTTTTGTCATCATGGGTTTGGATTGGCTCGTGCAGCATCACACACACCTTGATTGCTTCGATAAAAATGGTAATGTTTCTTCTCCCAGGCATACATCTCTTTCAGTTTGATGGGCGTACCACATATAGTGAGGTTTGGTATGTTTCTGGGTTAAAGGTCCAACAGTTTCTCAATCAAGGTTGCATAGGTTTTCTTGCCTATGTCATGGAGCCTCCTACACAGGATCAGATCATTAAAGACATCAGAATTGTATGAGATCTTCCTGACGTATTTCTAGAAGAATTATCCGGACTACCACCATAGAGGGAGATCGAGTTCAATATCATTTTGACTCCTGATACACAAACCATCTCCATCCCTCCATATCGAATGGCACAAGCCAAACTCAGGGAGGTCAAAGTACTATTGCTGGAGTTGTTGGTGAAGGGATTGATCCGCCCTAGTACATCACCTTGGGGAGCACCAGTCCTCTTCATAAAGAAGAACAATGGGTCTGTGCGATTGTGCATCGATTACAAGCAATTGAATAAGTGGACGGTAAGGAACTGTTTTTCACTCCCACGAATATACAATCTTTTCAATCAGTTGCAGTGTGCAACGGTATTTTCAAAGATAGAACTATGATCATGTTATCAACAGTTGAGGGTTAAGGACATAGATGTGCTTAAATCTTCTTTTCGCACCATATACGACCACTATGAATTTTTGGTCATGCCTTGGGGACTCAAGAATGCCCCCGCCGCATTTATGGACATGATGAACAGAATTTTCCACACGTACTTGGATTGTTCTATGGTGGTGTTCATCGAGGATATCTTTATCTACTCACGTGATGAGCATGAGCACGAGAAACATCTTCATACAATTCCGGTGACACTTAGATAACACAAGTTGTATGTATAGTGTAACAAGTGTGAGTTTTGTCTTACCGAGGTTGCTTTCCTCGGTCATGTAAATTCAAGAGTAGACTTGGAAGTTGATCTAGACAAGATAGATGCAGTAATGTCTTGGTAGCAGCCCAAGTCAGTTACAAATATGCACAGTTTCTTAGGCCTTGCCTGTTACTACAGACGTTTTGTAAGGGGTTTCTCGTAGATATCCACCACTTACACATCTAACACAGAAAGATGTCCCCTTCGTTGGAGCAATAAGTGTGAACTGTGTTTTCGCACAATCAAGGAGAGACTGACTAGTGCTTCGATTCTCACCCTTCCTTCAGGTACCTTAGATTTCACGGTGTATACTGAAGCATTGAAGGAGGGTTTAGGAGCATCATTGATGCAACGTGGCCATGTTGTGGCATATGCATCACGCCAACTAAATAATCAATAATGGAACTACCATACTCATCACTTGAAGTTGGCAGCTAAATCTTCACATTAAGGATATGGTGACACTATTTATATGGGGTCACATTTGAGATTTTTACTGATCACAAGAGTCTTAAATATATCTCTGACCAGCGAGAGTTTAATGTGAGGCAAAGACGATGGATAGAGGTGTTTAAATATTACGATTGCATGATCTCTTACTATCTAGGTAAGGGAAATGTATTAGTAGATGCTTTGAGTAGGAGAGCACATACCGAAGGCACCGCAACATGGCAATAGACTTTAGATATGATCATGACAATAAGTATGTGGCGCTTATTTTACAGTACTACAGATGTCGTAACCGTACCTGCCAAGTTCAACATATTATGGGATAGTATTTGGAGAGAGTTAGTTGCAATTGAGCAACTTTCGGTCGATTTATAGGTGATTCGATAGGAAGTTGTGTTAGATACTAGGGTAGGCGTGAGTTAGGGATGTTAGGAGAGTCAAATGGATTGTTAGGATCGAATGAAAGTGGTAATATGTGTATATAGAAATAGAAGAAGTAAGGTAGTAGAACAGAATCTGACCAAACAACCTTCTCGAAGAAGATGAACCAGGTGTTGACACGTGTCAATACTAGATTGGACAGAAAGTGAAATAAAATTAATAATTAGATAATAAATAATAAATAACTTTATTTTAAGTATGTATAAAAAATATAAATTATTTAAGTACCTAAATTATAAAATAATTATTTTGATAAATAATAAATATTTAAAGAAATATAAATATTATATTAATGACTAGGTATGTAATATACTTATTAAATAGATGTTGTATTTTTAGTTTCATAAATTAATAAATAACATATTAATTTTATATTTTATTAATTAATAGGATAATAAATACGGTGGTAGTATTTTTTCTATATTTTTATAAATTAATTTAGATATATTAATAAATACAAGTGTATACTCTACAATTCAAATTCATCGATAAATTGTGATATTTTATTTATTTAAAATATTAAATAATGTAAGAAAATTATGAAATAATTTATGCTTAAAATACAAGTTCAAATAAATAATTGAAAGTTATAAAATCAATAAAAGTATAAATAATGTGTTCTAAAGAAAATGAATAGACCAGAAAGCTAGTTGGCATTAGGTCTGAAAAGCGGCTTTTTACTGGACTCTGATTTTAGTGAAATCACTTCATTAATTAGAGAGTATTAATTTATGAAGTTTACAGGTGAGTAGGATGAAATTGAGTTTGTATAAGGAAATTATGATGTTCGAAAGTTGAGAAATTGACAATTTCAAAGTTCGATTTCTTAACATATATACCAGATAGTGGTTTTAACTTATTTTTATATTTTTCTATAAATTTTTAGAAATAAATAGAAAAAAAATTGGTGAAAATCATATACAAATGAACTAATTAAAAATTTGTAAAGTTTTGGTAAATATTGGATAAATAATGGATAATGTATGGATTGTATAATTAATTCTTTTTACAATTTTCTTCCTTATCTATCCCTACATATTTATTTGTTGACAAATCCATGTTGACTTGTTCTTGGGGGTTAGATTATATAAATATACCTTTCATCTATATTTATATTGTGTAAGTCATATTGTACATATATACAAATTTACAATATGCCTTTTATGCTATTTTCTTTATTTTTAGTCGTATATTTATATACATGTTTATGTTGTATGAAATTATATTCATATTCATGAATGTAGTTTTGACAAAATATCGAAATTAATGAACATTTACATGCATTTGTTAAGGGTTTTAAGACAAAATGCAGAAAGAATGTTAATGAATTATGGATTCATCAGAAGCACTAATACATTTGTCATCTATAAAGAACTTGATATATTTGCCTAATAATTCAGTTAGTGGTCGGGTAATCTTAGAAAAATTTTGAATGAACCATAGGTAGAAACGAATGTTCCCTAGAAAAGATTGTAGCTGCTTGGTGTTGGATGGTGGCTCGAGATGCTTGATGATATCCACCTTGGCAGGATCAACCTCCATGCCTCTCCTAGAGATGACATGCCCCAACACAATCCTATTTGCATACATAAAATGGCTCTTTTCCCATGACCAAACAAGATCGACCTCACAACATTTCCGAAGAACCAAGTCTAGGTTTGCTAAACAATCATCAAAGGACTCACCGTAGATAGAAAAATCGTCCATAAAGACCTCAAGAAAATCACCAATCATGTCAGCAAAGATGACATGCATGCACATTTGGAATGTAGCAGGGGTATTGCACAAACCAAAGGGCATCCGTCTAAAAGCATATGTGCTCAAGGGACATGTGAAAGTGGTCTACTTCTGATCTTCAGCAGCTATAGTAACGTAGTTGTATCCGAAGTAACCATTATGGAAACATAAGTACTCCTTCCCTACCAACTTCTCACTGACCTGGTCTATAAAAGGCAAGGGAAAGTAGTCCTTCTTCATCGCGGTGTTTTATTTCTTGTAATCAACGTACACCTGCCATGATGTGGTTACTCTCTTTGGAGTCTCCTTTCCACTCTCATTCTTGACCATCTGAATTCCTATCTTTTTTGGAACAATATGTAGTGGACTAACCCATTCAAAGTCGGAGATGGGATAAATAAATCCTACATCACACCAAATCGTAAGCTCTTTCTTGACAACATCTTGTAAAACTAGATTTAGCCTACATTGAAACTCTCTAGAAGGTCTGTTGTCATGATCAAATAGGTATGGGGACAACCCAAAGTAATATTTATCCTATGGGGATCAGATACATTCCACCCAATAGCCTTGCGGTTTCTTGCGAGAATCTCCATCAGACAAGATTCTCGCTCTTTTGTCAAAGATGAGGTGATGATGACGAAAAAACTATCGATGTGGACCTCAAGGAAAGCATATTTCATATTGGGTGGCAAGCTATTTAGTTCTAGCAAGGTACAAATATGGACCTACCGTATCCTTAGATGTATGTATGTTGGGATATGTACTGGTGGTAGATGTGTCTGCAATATGGTTATGCGCCATCTCAATATGCTCCAGAGTCATACGACATAAGATGTCTAAAACATCATTCATCTCACTATTGTTCTCATCCTCAGAATTACTAGAGGAAACTAATTAAGCTAATATGAAAATAACTCTAGCTCATCTTAAGTGGAGGAAGCATGTGAACTCTCAAGATCTGAAATTTCTGCAATAAAATTATCAGGTACCTACTCCATCTACTCATCATCATCCATGCAGAAATATAATGTATCATCAGAAGAAATACCAATTGTAGTCTTAGACCCATCCTCCGCTAGGATATCATGGTTCTCTACTCAATACGTCTCAAGGTCGTCAAGGAGAACCTCATCCATGTAATCATAGGTGGCTAAGGAACTCAGGGCATATGAATTGGTTGTAGATGTAGCATTTGATTTGTGTGATTCTTTCACCATCTCTTTATGTACCTTCTCTCCTTTGATGCGATAATATACCTTCCCTGTATAATAGTCGAAGAGGGCCTTCGCAGATTCCAAGAAAGGCCTCCCAAGAATGATTAGGGTAAAGTGCAACTATATAGGGCAATCCTTGTATAGGACAATATTTCCACTAGAAACAACAGGCCCCTCACGTTCACGATTATGTTCTTCAAATGGCCCTAGGTCTCTTTATAGATCTATCTGCAAGGTGAAGCACCGCGCAGGATTTGTAAAAATGACCTAACTCGAGTATGTCAAGTAAACATGATGGTAACAAATTGATCGAGGAACCATTATCTAACAGAGTGCGATTGAATGCTACATGAGAAATCTTGCATCTAACATAATGTGCTCGTGAAACTTTCTTCTACTTTGGTAATCTATTCTGTATAGTGCATGATGTGGAATTGGTTATAACATTCTTCTTTGTATGTAGTCTCTTCTTCCTACGCATGGTACATCTTTTCCTCAACTATTACTCGAGCATAGGGAAGTTATCCAAGTCATCATGGAGCAGGATCTTCAAAAAGATGTGATCTTTCAATAACCTTTCTCTCTATGTGAAAGTGGTCTTCTCCTGATCTTCAGGAGCTATAGTAACCTAGTTGTATCCGAAGTAACCATCATGGAAAAAGAAGTACGCCTTCCCTACCAACCTCTCTATGACCTGGGCTATAAAAGGCAAGGGAAAGTAGTCCTTCTTAATCGTGGTGTTCTATTTCCTGTAATAAACGTACACCTGCCATGATGTGGCTACTCTCTTTGGAGTCTCCTTTCCACTGTCATTCTTGACCATCTGAATTCCTGACTTTTTCGAAACAATATGTAGTGGACTAACCCACTCAAAGTCGGAGATGGGATAAACAAATCCTACATCACACCAAATCATAACCTCTTTCTTAACAACGTCTCGTAAAACTAGATTTAGCCTATATTGAAACTCTCTAGAAGGTCTGTTGTCATGATCAAATAGACATGGGGACAACCCAAAGTAAGATTTATCCTACGGGGATCAGATACATTCATCCCAATAGCCTTGCAGTTTCTTTCGAGAATATCCATCAGGCGAGATTCTCGCTCTTTGGTCAAAGATGAGGTGATAATGACAAAAAAACTATGGATGTGGACCCCAAGGAAAGCATATTTCATATTGGGTGGCAAGGTATTCAGTTCTAGCAAGGTAGAATATGGACCTACCGTATCCTTAGATGTATGTGTATTGGGATATGTACTGGTGGTAGATGTATCTGCAATATGGTTATGTGTCGTCTCAATATGCTCCAGAGTCATACGACAGAAGATGTCTAAAACATCATCCATCTCGTTGTTGTTCTCATCCTCTGACTTACTAGAGGAAAATAATAAGCTAATATGAAAATAAGTCTCTAGATCATCTGAAGTGGAGGAATCATGTGAACTCTCAAGATATGAAATTTCTGCAATATAATTATCTGGTATCTGCTCCATCTATTCATCATCATCCATGCGGAAATATAATGTATCATCAGAAGAACTACCAATTGTAGTCTTAGACCTATCCTCCGCTAGGATATCATGGGTCTCTACTCAATACGTCTCAAGGTCATCAAGGAGAACCTCATCAATGTAATCATAGGTGGCTAAGGAACTCAGGGCATATGAATTGGTTGTAGATGTAGCATTTGATATGTGTGATTCTCTCACCATCTCTTTATGTACCTTCTCTCCTTTGGTGCAAAAATATACCTTCCCCGTGTAATAGTCGAAGAGGGCCTTCGCAGATTCCAAGAAAGGCCTCCCAAGATTGATTAGGGTAAGGTGCAACTATATAGGGCAATCCATGTATAGGACAGTATTTCCACTATGAACAGCATGCCCCTCACAGTCACGATTGTGTTCTTCAAATGCCCCCAGGTCTCTTTATAGATCTATCTGCAAGGTGAAGGACCACGTAGGATTTGTAAAGCGGACCTAACTCGAGCATGTCAAGTAAGCATGATGGTAACAAATTGATCGAGGAACCATCATCTAACAGAGTGCTATTGAATGCTACATAAGAAATCTTGCATCGAACATAATGTGCTCGTGAATCTTTCTTCTACTTTGGTAATCTATTCTTTATAGTGCATGATGTGGAATTGGTTAAAACATTCTTCTTTGTATGTGGTCTCTTCTTCCTATGCATGGTACATCTTTTCCTCAACTGTTGCTCGAGCGTTGGGAAATGATCCAAGTCATCTTGGAGCAGGATCTTCAAAAAGATGTGATCTTTCAATAACCTTTCTCTCTATGTGAAAGTGGACTTCTCCTGATCTTCAAGATCTATAGTAGCCTATTTGTATCCGAAGTAACCATCATGAAAACAGCAGTACGCCTTCCCTACAAACCTCTCTATGACATGGTCTATAAAAGGCAAGGGAAAGTAGTCCTTCTTCGTCACGGTGTTCTATTTCCAATAATCAGTGCACACCAGCCATGGCGTGGTTACTCTCTTTGGAGTCTCCTCTCCACTCTCATTCTTGACCAAACCATCTGAATTCGCGAGTTCTTCAAAACAATATGTAGTGGACTAACCCATTCAATGTCGGAGATGGGATAAATAAATCCTACATCACACCATATCATAATATCCTTCTTGACAACGTCTTGTAAAACTAGATTCAGCCTGCATTGAAACTCTCTAGAATTTATGTTGTCATGGTCAAAATAGATACGGGGACAACCAAAAGTAAGATTTATCCTATGGGGATCAGATACATTCCACCCAATAGCCTTGCGGTTTCTTTCGAGAATCTCTATCAGACGAGATTCTCTCTCTTTGGTCAAAGATGAGGTGATAACGACAAAAAACTATCGATGTGGACCCTAAGGAAAGCATATTTTATATTGGGTGGCAAGGTATTCAGTTCTAGTAAGGTAGATTAAGGACCTACCATATCCTTATATGTATGTGTGTTGGGATATGTACTGGTGGTAGATGTGTCTGCAATATGGTTATGTGCCATCACAATATGCTCCAGACTCAGACTACAGAAGATGTCTAAAACATCATCTATATAGCTACTATTCTCATTGTTAGACTTACTAGAGGAAAATAATTAAGATAATATGAAAATAAGTCTTTAGCTCATTTGAAGTGGATGATTCATGCGAACTCTCAAAATATGATATGTCTGCAATAAAATTATCAGGTATCTGCTCCATCTAATCATCAACATCCATGCTGAAATATAATGTACCATGAGAAGAACCACCAATTATAGTCTTAGACCTATCCTCCGCTAGGATATCATGGGTCTCTACTCGATACGTCTCAAGGTCGTCAAGGAGAACCTCATCCATGTAATCATAGGTAGCTACAGAACTCAGGGCATATGAATTGCTTGTAGATGAAGCATTGGATATGTGTGATTCTCTCACCATCTCTATATGTACCTTCTCTCCTTCGGTGTGAAAAGATACCTTCCCTGTATAATAGTCGAAGAGGGCCTTCGCAGATTCCAAGAAAGGCCTCCCAAGAATGATTAGGGTAAGGTGCAACTATATAGGGTAATCTATGTACAGGATAGTAAAGTCCACTGGGAATAGCATGTCCCTCGTGGTCACGATAATGTTCTTCAAAATGCCCCTGGGTCTCTTTATAGATCTATCTGCAAGACAAAGGACCATGCAGGATTTGTAAAGATGACCTAACTCGAGAATGTCATGTAAATATGATGGAAACAAATTGATCGAGGAACCATTATCTAATAGAGTGTGATCAAATGCTACATGAGAAATCTTGCATCTAACATAATGTGCTCATGAATCTTTCTTCTTCATTGGTAATCTATTCTGTATAGCGCATGTTGTGGAATTGGTTAAAACATTCTTCTTTGTATGTGATCTCTTCTTCCTACGCATGGTACATCTTTTCCTCAACTGTTGCTCGAGCGTAGGGAAGTGATCCAAGTCATCATGGAGCATCTTCAAAAAGATGTGATCTTTCAATAACCTTTCTGTCTGTGGAGTGACAACATTATTTTGGCATTTTTCTTTGTTTTTCCATACAAAGCTTAAGGAAAAGGAATAATCTGAGGACTGACAAAATACTTTTTATTCACAATATCAAAATTGGAATCTGCATGTACATCAAGAGTCCAGAAGTATGCACAAAACTCTCCAAAATAGGAGAAGAAAATCTGTGTCGGTGCATCTATATGGTTTGGCATGATATCATCATCTGAGTCGCATGTGTCCATGTCAACTATCTTTGCATCGCTCCCCTCTCACTGATCATCCTGATGAACATCGTGCTCATCCTCGTCATGGTGGTCCTCCTACTCAGCATCATAATATGTATGTTCAAGATCATCATGGATCGACTCTCACTCCTCATCATTTGTCCTCTCCTTCTCATGATAAGGAGCTCGCGGAGATTTATCACTCTTGAGATGAATAAAGTTAGATAAAAATTTAGTAATGGAGATCGTGCATGTAGTGGTATTTACATGATTTGAGTTCCCTTTTGTTGTTAGCATTCATATGAGGTTGTGCATGGAGAGTGGATTTGGGTGTGGCTAACTCATCCAGTCAATGGTTAACTCGCTCCATCTTTGTCCTATGTGTTATCTGGAGTGTGCTCAATATGTCCATGATTTGATTCAGTTCTAGAGTCTGTGAAGATATCTCAGAATCGATGTGGTGTCCTTGGTTGTCTACTCTCTCCTACCAAGGAGTGTGCTGTTGTGGTGTGTAAGGCTAGGAGATCTCTTTGGTGTAAAAGAAAATTGTTGATGATGTTGGAACTGATAAGGCTATGAATGTATATCATAATATTAATGTAAATATGGTCATTGATAGGCATGCTGGTGAGACTGCTACTACATGTAAAGCTGGCGGTGCTAGAAATATTGATGTCCATACTACAGATGACTATGTTGCTACTGCTAGTGATTTACGCTTTGAGGAGTAAAGTGTGGTGAAGGATGAACAAGAGTGTACCAAATCCGTTGATATCAAGAGTAGCATGAGAATCAACATCAACATCTCCAGGGCTAGTGATCTGACAAGGGTTGGTGTTGGATGGATACTCATGTCAACATTTTGTTGAGGCTAAATACATTGTACCAGCTCGTTCTTAATATACTGTATCTGATGGGTGGGAGGAGTGGATAAAGATCTCCGTACATGCTAAGAAGTGGAAGAAGGAGTGCGGGACGATTGGTCCTAATGCTAAAACTTGGTCACCTTCCTCGTCAGATCGCTCAACTACCGAGGAAGTGATGACAGTTTCTCTAACTCTCGTTGCGGTTGTAATTCCTGAACTTGCTTTTGAAGCACGTCGACTAATGTCAGCTTCTCATTATGAATCCCATGTTATATCGTGAATCAGGCTCTGAAACATGTGACATCTTTTGATACTCCCAGTGGTGTGGTGGTTGTGTGCCCTTCTGGAATACCTGAGTGGAGTCTACAACTCGTGAATTCTCTTCCATCCCCACAATGATGGATCAAACAGACTCGACATCCCTATTCAGATAGATGTCACCACATGCAGTGCTCACTAGGCCTTGAACATCAAGTTGGAGTCCTCCAAAATAATTATGTACAAGGACCTTCAATGGTATCTCATGATGAGAGCATCTCTTTGTCAAATCCTTGAATCTATCCCAAGCCTCATGGAATGACTCATGTGATAACTGTGTAAAATTGGAGATCTGACTTCTCATCATATTTGTCCATCCCAGAGGAAAATATATATGCAGGAATGTGGAATTCACAACATCCCATGTAGAAATCTCCCTCCCTATGTGACTTAACTAGTAAAGTGCCTTATCTATTAAGGCGAAGGGGAAGACCTTGAGACGTACATCCTCCTGCATTACACCTGGATAGCAAATCGAACCACATATCATCTCGAATTGCTGCAGAAAGCTAAACGGTTCCTTTAAAGCATTCCCATAGCACTTTGGAAGAAATGAAATAAAGGATGGTCTCAACTCGTATGACCCGTGACTCGGTGGTAACCGAATCCAATGGTGTATCTTCCTAGTTCCTGTGTCATACTCATCTCGTAAAGTCACGGAAACCACGACAGGTGGTGTTTGGGTTCTCCGGCTCTTGCTCACAGCGTAGTGATCTCAACTCTAAGCTCATCCTTGACTTTACACAGATCTCTAAGATGTCTAGAATCCCCTCAGTAATATATGATGCTAGATCAGGTCTCCTGTCTATATGACTCTCATCAGTCAGTTTCTCCTCAATTGCTCTTTCCTCAACTGGTCCCTCCCCTCTAGCCATGATTCTCGAATCCTCTAGGAAGGAAAATGTCCCATAAGAAATCTGTGAAAAACATGTAGGACAAATAGATGATAAATTGAGGCGTGGGTCTGCCTCAACTGAAGGGCTAGGAGGAGAGGGAGTCTGGGTCAGACTCACCTTGATACTTGGTGGGACCGACATTGGAAGATGGTCATGTCGTTTATGTGAAGACGTACGACGGACGTTGGAAGGACGAAATCTCACGGAGTCTGAGCGCAAAATCTGTCTAGTCATCATATTCGATGTCAAAAAGAAGTATAGGAGAGAATACAATGCCAAGTCAAGAACATGAGTGTGATGGCGTATAAGACGCGGAATAACGCACACCTCACATACAAACACAATACAAACACTAGATTCACCAACTTCACACGGTGAAGACCTTAAGAGTTCGATCTTTTATCTTTTCAATTTTATTTTTTGTGATCAATCAAGTATTAAGAAAACTCACATAGGGTCTCGCCCTATCACCAAAACACACGATCATAGTCCCACAAATAGTGGTACCATCTACCCTGGCTGCCAGGTTATATCAGGCCCAAAGTGAATAGTGAGGTACGAGTACACCAAATCGACTCTCTATGGTCATAGGGAAGTGCTTACAGTTGAAACCATGCTCCAAAAAGTGATGCACATGTACGTAGATCACAAGTCAAGGAATTGTTTGCTTTAATCCTTAAGATTGTGTCCCGATGAATGTGCATTTCATAAATTTATTCATTTATTTTATCTTAAAATCCCTTATAAAACACGTGGAAATAGCAAACCTTGATTCCTTTGTAAACATTGTATATTTATTACTATTTTACCCTTAAATAATAAATAAATAAGTAAAGGAAAAATAAGAAAATAAATCTATATATATGTAAATGATACATGTTGACACCGACCTTGAGAGAAGGTCAGGAATTAACCTGATCGACATGGAATAAAGTAGGGGGATATAAGGCTTAGACACCAAAAATCAATCTTCATCTTCATTTGTTCATCATATGTATTATAATTTCTATAATACACATTCTTTTCCTTATTTTATTTATCACCAAATTCTTTTCAAATAAAATATATTTCTTCTAAAAATTGTGAATAAAATTCTTTTTTAATAATAAAAATAATTGCAATAAAAATCTGTATATATTGTGTAAATTACAACAATCTCTAAAAGCCACAAAGCACAACTTGCAAGATCAATATCTTATCCACCAAAACTCCAAATTCACTAAACTCACTTTCATTGTACTCCAAATTAAAGAACTTGAGATGGTTTCATAACAATAGGAGTTAAGGTGTGGAATGTGGCTAATTAGGGTACTATTGTATTTAATACCAATATATACTATGTACAATATTTAATTATTTATTTTCTTGTGCATATTTGTAAAATATTGTATTTTTTTATTAATTTTGAATATTATATTTGACTTAAATAAAGTACAAATAAACATCACAAAATCAGAAATGAACAAAAAATCATGTATATATTGTAAATGTATCACTTAGTATATATTGTATGTATAATTATTTATTTAACCAAATAAATTAATTCCTAAAAATCAAATAACAATTTCATTAAAATCGTTGTAAAATATTGTAAATAAATAAAATATTAAATTACGTGTGTATATATATATATGCATATATAAATAATTAATTAGAAATCAAATCCTTGTATATATAGGTATACCTACCTATAAATAACAACTTAAATTTATTTTAAACATTCTATAAACATTATTTAATTAATTTAAAATCGCCAAAAATAAGCAAATTAAATTACTAATTTTTTTATTGCTTATTTTAAACTCATATTCGATTTTTCTCGATTTGTTACTTATTTTTATCCCGTTTTGTTGTCTAACGTATTTTCACTTCTTCCTACGCGCCTTCAGATTGGTAGACCCATGTTTGTTGACCCGGGTCAGTTGCTCATTCAGTGCTATCTGCCCTCACTTCCATTCATCAGCCACTTCTTCACCCATTTTCCCACTCGCTTCACTCAGTCACTACCCCCACTTCCTCCTATACAATTCTAGCTCATTCATTCTTCTCCATCACTAGTGCCTTAGATCCACCATATTCACCTCGATTAACTCACACTTAAAAATTCCAAATCTGTTGGAGCATGCACTATAAATATTTCTCTCCCACCTCCGCCACAGGATTTTATCTGATTTTTACCCAATTTTTTTCCCGAGATTGAGTTTTGGAGAGTCGATTAGCGACAGGGGTTGATTCCCATTGAGTGGGAGTGCGAGAACTTAAGTGAAGACCGTGATCTAGCTATGTTGTCGGAGTCCTCTACCGTTTTTCACCTCTCTGACACCAGATGCAGATCGAGGCCGATAACATAGGTTATTTCTTCTTTATTTTGCATTTCATTTTTGCTTTGATTTCTAGCAGAGTGCTTAGATTAGACATATTTGTTCAACCTCCGATCCGCATTATCGAAGGAGTTCCGATCACCTATAACCTATTCCGAAGACGCATACACCTTTCCCTCGACCTTCTCCATCTACTATCACATTTGTTCATCTTCAAATCTCTCTTGAACTGAGGATCAACTCCTCTTCCAACCACCTTGACCGTAACATTCATTCCCTCATCATTTATACTATTTCCTTGCTAATAAAAGTGCCCAAGGAGATCCTCCTAGTAGTATCTTAGCATTGCAGTGCTAAGGAGCTCCTGATAAAGCAAAAAGAACAAAGTCAAGGTCCATTTGATGCTGAATCCTCCCAGAACTGCATATCATTATTTTGTCAGTCTTGCCTACTGTGGATCCATCAGATCAGTAGAGCGTCATTGCATAATGCCAAAGCATAATTCCGAAGCTGATTTTGGTGAGAAACAAGTGAGATCTCCTCGCTCGAAGCTCGTTGGAGTCACCTTCTTCCCAGTTCTTCTAGAGCCTCTCAACACCACACAATCAAGAACAACTGCTCCATATTTCATCACAACAATCCATTGTGCACAAATGTTGAATTGTGGATCGAGCTCCAGATCAGATCCAAGCCGCTTGAGCGTACTTCAATTTCACTGGATTAGAGCCATAGAGCATTACGTCCATCCGACACGCCATGTATTTAAAGGCTAAAATTTCACTCATGCCACTGCTTTTATTTCTTTTTACAAATAAGTCTTGCAAGGACACATGTCTGCATGTAATTTATTGCATATTTGCACTTCTGCCCCTGGTATTTATTTTAGTTGTATTTTTTCCTATTCTAACTGCAAGCATGTGTCACTCATGATCTTTTGGGTTAATTACAATAAAAATTCTGTATTTACAATTATTATTTGTACATTGAGATTATTTTAATTACTTACAGGTCTTGTCCAACGAGGCGCACACGCAACAACATGCATTTTTGTGGATATTTTGCATTGGCTACCCGAGATTTTTATGCGTGTTATCATTCAGTGTAATAACATTAAATAATTACATTCATACACTTGTGAGTTTTCTCATTAATTTGCATTCCAAAAGTCATATAAAAAATGGAAAAGTATCATTAAAATTCTACAAAAAAATATTTTAGCTTCTTGTTACATAGATCTGTCATCCCTAAATTTTATATCACATTTTTTTCATTTTTAATAATTCAAAATTTCCATAAAATCTCCCTGTTTGCTTTCGAAAATTAAAAAATATATAAATTTTTGGCAAAAATTCTAAAAAGAATCACGATTACCCATTTCTTTTAATATTTGTACCATTTTGGCATTTTTATTCTTCATTAAAACTAAAAAATTTAAAACACACAAAACCATAAAAATCATAGAAACTCAAAGAAAATTCTAAAAAATATAAAGTACCTTTCAAGAAAAAAATTCGTCTATTGTTCTGTGTATATTTCATCTATTTTTGATTTTATTAGTTATTTTAAAAATCCAAAAATGACCGCATTTAATTTTGTTTGTCTTTTTTTATATTTTTGAATTATTTAAAGGTTTTAAAAATTTTATAAAATTCTAGAAAAATCATAAAAACATTGAAAAATTATCATAAACTGAAAAATATTTTATGTGAATTTTCTTTATTTTTTGGTCACTTTATAAAAATCCGAAAAATGCCTTTTTCTTTATCTTCTTTGTTGATTTCTTTTATTTGTTTTTATTTAAATTATTTCAAATTAAAAAAATATGCAAAATTAAAAATCATTAAAAATATAAAATAAAAAACCCAATAAAAAATAAAAAAGTCAAACTCTATAAAAGATATGAAAAAACAAAAACACAAAAATAAAGACTAGTGTTCATAGATTTCTCTTTTTTGTTTTTGTTGATTTTCATTAAATCAAACAATCCTCGAAATTTTTGTAGCCTCACTGAGTTCGACCTTGTACGTTATACATGTATATTAAATAATAAATTTCTCTTACTACATTTTCATCATTTATTTTGTCTTGACAATTAATAAAATTTTTGTTGAGGGGTTTTTAGGGTTTCAACGAGGCTACATATAAATCTCATTAATTAAAACTAGAAAATCTCCTTTCAACAAATTGCATCGTTGCTAGGGAGGCACGACGAGGGTAGTTAGGTTTTTTTCTTGACTTGTTGTTCTTAATTGTTTATACTTGTCTTTCCTTCTTTAAATTTGTCTATATTTTATCATATATTCTTTACTCTTGTCATTCATTTCATTCATTTATTTATGCCTATATTTTTAATATCCACCTCATTAATTTCTTGCCTATTTTAACTGTATTTATTTTCATATTTGTTTTGCTCATATTTCATAACTGTGTCTTTTACACATTCTTCTGTTCCCCTTTCTTATGTGGGGCCCGACTAGTGAGGGCGTCTTTCTTAGGAGAGCTGGTGCACATGATTCTTTGTCTCTTACACATCCATCTAAGTTGTTTGTCGATGGATAGTTGGATCTGACTTCTGAGGATCAAACAGAGATATTGGAGGTACATTTTGAGATTCATGAGACACATTCCTTTTCTGGGATTAATGATGAGATACCTCCTACTACGATTTTTGAGAGTTTTGTTGTGGATTTTGAATAGCTTGATGAGCCATTCATTTCTGAGCAGAGATTATTCACCGGAGAGCTTTCTAAGGATTTACTTGCTGAGCCCATACTAGCCAAGGTGGACAATACACATAGTACATATTAGATACCATATACCAGTGCAGTTGTAGAGGTTATCAGAGAGCTGATTCAAACCCTACAAGAGCTTATTATTTTACCATCAATGTTGAAGTATGCCTTCCTTGCAGGTCCCCCCCAAATGCTTCCGATCATCCTCAGCTTGTAGTTAACTAGTGAACAAGAGTCTCACGTGCTAGAGGTTCTTGAGAGAAAATGCAGGATATTAGATGGAATATTTCAGATCTCCGTTGGATTAGTCCAGCTTTGTACTCACATCATATCTACTTAGAGGAAGATAGCAAACGCTCTGTGAGTACTAGCGATGTCTCAATCCAAACGTCCAGGATGTTGCCATGAAAAAAATCAGAAAATGGTGAGATGTTGGCTTTATTTATCCCACATCAGATTCCAAGTGGGTCAGGTTTTTACATGTGGTCCTGAAGAAATACGGGATTACTATCGTAAAGAATAACCATGTTGAGGAGATTCTGACCCATGTACCTACTTCATGGCATGCCTGTGTACATTACTGACACATGAATTCAGCTACCAAGAAATATAACTTTCCACTGTCCTTTATTGATCAAATTATTGTGAGGTTGGCAGGGACAGAGTTCCTTTGTTTATTGGATGGGTACTTGGGGTATAACCAGGTTGTTATCGCTCTTGAGGATGCAGAGAAAACTACTTTTACGAGTCCGTTTGACACCTACACATTTAGATGGATGCCATTTGGATTGTGTAACGCTCCTGCTACATTCCAAAGGAGTATGTTGGCCATTTTTGATGACATTGTAGGTAGTTTTCTAGAGTTCTTCATGGATGATTTCTCGATCTATGGGGATATCTTTGACACATGTCATGCTCATTTACACTGAGTATTTCAATGTAGTTGTGGGATAATCCTAGTTCTCTCATGGGAGAAGAGTCACTTTATGGTGACTAATGGGATTGTATTGGGCCATGCCATCTCCAAACATGGTATGAAGGTTGACACAACTATGATTGATGCGATCTCCAAGCTAGAGCCATCGTAGAATTTGAAGCAGTTGAAGTCATTTCTAGGACACGTTGAATTTTATAGGCAATTTCTTAAGGACTTCAGCAAGATCGCCGGAACTCTGATTAAGCTTCTGTGAAAGGACAGTGTGTTTGTTGTTGATGACAATGTCCTCCTTGCATCAATCATTTGAAATACATGATTACTAGTTCTCCTGTCCTATAGCCACCTGATTGGTCTCTCCCCTTTAAGATCATGAAAGATGCGTTAGATTTTGCCGTTGGAGTTGTGTTAGGGAACAGAAGGGATGCGATATCGTTTGCTATACACTATGCTAGTAAGAATCTACATGAGGCACATCGTAATTACACAATCAAAGAGAGGGAGATGTTAACAGTGGTGTTTGCATGGTTCTCATGTAATTGTATACATAGATCACACTACCATACGATACCTACAGGAAAAGAACGACTCCAAACCATGACTTATCTGATGGATCCTTATTCTCTTGGAGTTTAATTTGGAGATTCGAGATAAACTCAGATTAAAGGATGATGTGGCAGATCAATTTTCATGCATTATAGATGCAGAGACTTCTGAGCATCCTATTCTTCCCATTTTAGAGGCCTTTCTAGATGATACCATTTTTTTCATGGACTCACTCCCATGGTATGCATATATTCTGAACTATCTTGCCTCTAAGAAAGTGCTACGAGATTGGTCGAAGCATAAGGTAGATCGATTCATGTCTCAGATACATTTTTACTAGTGGGTAGATACATTTTTACTAGTGGGAGGATCCGTACCTATTTTGTGAGGGTGCGGATGGTATCTGGAGAAGGTGCATTCCTAATAAGGAATACACCCGCGTACTTGAGCATTGTCACAAATTAGATTCTGGTGGGCATCATTCAGGAAAGCGCACGACATCTATGATTTTACAGAGCAGCCTATGGTGGCCAAGTATACTTATGGATGTTGTAAAGCATGTTCAAGGTTGTACTGACTGTTAGAAGATGGGAGGAACCGTTGGTTCCGAAGGTACTAGTCCCCTAAGATATATACAGATTTCATATGTTTTTTGTGCTTGGGGCATAGACTTCATTGGGTCATTTCCTTACGGTCAGGGATTTCAGTACACGTTGCTTGTCGTGTATTACGTTAGTCGATGGGTGGAGGCTATCCCCACTCGAGCTACTGATAGTCGTATGGTTTGTTCCTTTATAAAGTTCCACATTATTGTACGGTTTGGGATTCCTAAGATACTTGTTTTAGATGGGGGTAACCATTTTATTAACGGAGAAGTCAAGAAGCTTGTGAAGGAGTATGCAATTGAACGTAGAGTCACGTCTCCGTACCACCCACATACTAATGGCTTGGCTGAGATTTCAAATAGGGAGATAAAGACGATGTTGCAAAAACTTGTACGTCCAGAAAGGAAAATTTTCCATTGGGTATGTCATCGTATAGATGGGTGAAGGTATAGCCTTGCCACCAGCTAGTTGAATTAATTCACAAATCATTATGGGCATTCCGTGTATGAAATATGAATTATGAGAAGGTAGGATAGAGTAGGAAGTTGGATCTGAACAAAATGTTGGAATTCTAAGATTTTGCATACCACTACTCTCTCATGCATTAGCGTATAGACCTTGATTAGGTCAAAAAACCTAGTGGTTTGCCTAACGTACGCACTCAAACAGACAGTAATACACTATCTCTAGTCAAAGG
Organism: Ottelia alismoides; assembly: GCA_037367405.1. Taxonomy (NCBI): domain Eukaryota; kingdom Viridiplantae; phylum Streptophyta; class Magnoliopsida; order Alismatales; family Hydrocharitaceae; genus Ottelia; species Ottelia alismoides. The sequence continues at coordinate 228,409 of JAZKJV010010449.1, forward strand.
TTGCATGTATATATCGTGACAAAATATGACATTGGTCTTAGCTATCTCGATCTCTCTAAGTAAAATCATAGACTTAAAATATCCGACACCTATAAAATTCTATTCCTATGCAACGAACCTACATCAAGAGGTCAGTCGAATATCGTCCTTTGGAGGAAGGATTTCCATCTCATTCTATGGCTGGAGATTCTCGCTTAACAATCATTTAATGGTGCCACATAAATCCTCAAACAAACTCTTTAGATATCATCACAACACCATCCTCTATGATCCAACCATTAGATCAACATTTTTATGATTATCAAGATGGCCATGGTACATAACATTGATTGTACAAAGGGACATTATAAATGCATGCACTCATTAATCTCAGGCAGGGAGTGAAAATAAATAACTTTTATTGATATATAAAAGAACTACAATAACATTTATTGTAGAAATGGTTCACCCAGAGCTCACATGTCCAACAATCTCCCATTAGGCCTCAGAACCATTCATGTAAAATCCTTAAACCCATACTCATTACATGTTGGTCGAAGGCCTTCTAGGATAAAGGTTTGGTAAGTGGATCAGCAATGTTGTTGCCAGATGCCATCTTTGTGATGGTGACATCACAATACTTCTAAATCACCCGAATGTTATGGTATTTTCTCTCCACGTGCTTTATCTTTAGATGCCATATGGGTTCCTTTGTATGAGATATGGCTCTCATGTTATCACAGAGCAACGGGATGGTAGTATCCGAGGAAACTACACACAACTCTAAGATGAATTTGCACAACCACACTGCCACTTTATAAACATCCGATGTGACAATGTGCGTAGCTTCTGTTGTCAAATCAACCATCGTGTCTTGCCTCCTGCTTCTTCAACTCAAAGCACCACCATTCATCAAGATTATGAAACATAAAGTTGACTTCTTTTCATCAATGTCAGATTGAAAGTTCGAATCTGTGTATCTTAAGACTTGGATATCACTATCTGTAAAGCCTTTAACTTGGCAACTCTCGAATCCTATATCATAAGATCCGACTCATCAAGAGAAAATCAATAGAATTTGTTTCGTGTGAATCGGACTTCATTTTGATTTGTTATAATTTTCAGAAGAAAGAGAAGTAAGGAGGGTTAAGATTTCATTAAACCATAATGATTGTCATTAAGACTAGTTAAGCATGATTAAAGAAACTAATGACGGATTGAAACCTACTAATGATATTAGCAAACACTAATCAACAATTAGCAAAAGATAAGCATAAGCCGCGAAAGTGAAATCACGATTAGTGAAAGTTAATCATGATTAGTATTAATTAAGCGTCATTAGCGAATCTAGAATCCTCTCGAATGTTCTAACTTAAGCCCTATGTTTCGGATAAGTTTTGACCAAAACCATCGGCTAAAACCATGGGCGCTAACCATGATTAAGGACTAAATCATGGTTTTCTAACCATGGATAGTGATTTTCTAGAGCCTGTAAATACCCCCACCCCCACCCATTCATTCTCTATGATTTCCACTACTACCACCACCCAAGGGCTAGGGTTGAGAAGGTAGGAGGAGGAGTGGGAGGCGAGGGAGGAGCGCTAGCGACGTGTTGCCGGGAGAATGAGGAGGAGTAAGTTACGATCCTCTCTTAGTTGCTTATTAAGCTACGCTTTTAAATTCATCCTCTTTTCTTCCAAGTATTGTTCTTGACTCATCTTTCTTTCGGATTCGTTTCCTGTTGTGGTTTGAGTAAAAATATGTGTAACGCCCTACTTAGGTGCAGGCGGCTGTGCACGTCACTGAACCCTGTGATTCGACACACCTTCACTCACCTAAGACATGTGGTGTCTACCGATTTTCCATTGTTTATTGTTCTTTCTTTTCCGTTTTTAAAGTTATTTTGATGAAGAAATCCGTGTAATACTCTACTTAGGTGCGGAAGGCTGTGCACGTCAGTGAACCCTGTGATTCGTCATACATTCACTCATCTAAGAGGCGTGGTGTCTACCGATTCTCCATTGCTTGCAGTTTAATTATATTCTTTCAGTTTCGTTGTTGTTTTCCTCACTATTGATTTTATAGAGGAAACTCTTTTTGTTTAATTTTGAAATATGTCCCGATATAAGGGGAAACTCTGCCCAATTTTTTTGAGAAATATATCCCAATATAACGGGAAACTCTGCTGAATTTTTCGGAGAAATATGTCCCGATATTAGGGTAAGCTCTGCTGAAATCTCAAGAGAAAATATGTTATTGGCGTTCTTCATGTTCTTCGCGTTCTTCGTGTTCTTCGTTCGTTCTTTGTGTTCTTAACACGTTCTTAGTGTTTTTATATGAAAAATGAAATTCGATCATTTCAGGAGCCCTAAATCATCCTTTCTAACAAAAAAAAGATAAAGCATTGCATATGCAAGAGAGAACTCGATTAGGTAATGAAATCCTTCCTTTTGCTATTAGGTTTTCATATGAGATCGTTGAAAATCCTGATTTTCTTTTCTTCACTAAATTTGGTCATCTTTAAGAATGTAAGAAAAGTTGCTTTGTGATTTCCACTAAAATAAGGTGTAAGTATCGTATGGATGCAGTGGTTTGGAAAGTTAGGGTTTGGAAGTTAAAAAGAGAATAAGTTGGGTATTTAAATATATGAATTAATATATGTGTAAGTCTATACTCGGTAATTAAGGTTATGCTAATATAAGGCTTAAATTAGGAATTACATCATGGGAATTTATGTGTTTTGAGTTGGATCCTGAAAAGGGGTGTGAGTCACATTAAGGATGACTGGGAGTAGAACTACAAGTCGGGCATGCAACCTGTAGGTTTGTCGGAAGGAACCCGTATTAGTGTTTCCCTACCTAGGTGGTACATGGTTGCCCTATTATGATAAGAGTGTACGAAATGAATGATTTGCAACGCGTGGTACCGAGAGCCAATATATTCGGGTTGAACGACAGAAGATGTGGCGGTGCCATGTGGAGGCACGGGTGGTTCAATAGCGGATGGGTCACGACAACATGTATTTAAAGCCGCTAGGTTATATGATTAAATGTTAGCCTGAGGTATTAAGAAACCGAGTCCTTGAGGACGTTGTGCTCCTTTGTTTGCCTGGCTGAGGGTTAAGACGCTGATTAATAAATGAAAAGGAATTTGTCAGGGTAGAATTGGAGGATTGGTTGAGGCGACGTGCGGTGGTATAAGCTTACCAAGATCAATGCAATCTCCAATCCCGAAGTGTCCATAGCTTCAGAGTCCTTATAGTGGTGAGGTAATTCCCTAGACTAATCCCTGACGTGGAATAGAAAGGAATAAGACTTAAATTAATGAGAAGGAATGAAACTTTTTGTGATAACAAGTTTTGAAAAATTACCCATTTGTTTGCTTTTCTCTTCTTCGTTACTTAGCATTAGCTAACTTTTATCCTATGACTTATGGAAAACCCAACAGGTGTCGGTAAGCCATCACAAGGACTTTAGTAATCCAGCCAGCTTACATAGTAGACATCCAGACAACCAAAGTAGCTTTCCTTTGTAAGGTAGTTAGTATTCTTCCTGTGTATTTCCTTCCGGCTAATGTACATGTAAATGGTTATAATTGGAGAATGTATCATGTGAACTTTGTTTTATGAATGGAAAAGTGTTGGAAATACTTTCTTCTGAGTATTTTATTTGCAGTATGTTTCTGAATGTTAGTTGTGATTGCTGAATAAATTATTACTCAGTAACAAGATACATATATGGGAGGATCCGACGGCCCAGGAATCAGCGTCGCGATACTATCTCCATAGACTAAGAAATAATCTTGTGCCCATCTTATATACTTGAAGATGTTCTTTACTGCATTCCAATGTTGTTCTACATAGCAATATTGGTAACGACTTATCCACTACATATGCATGGCAGATATCCAGCCTTGTGCACATCATGGCATACATTAGGTTTCCCATAACTAATGCATATGGACATCCAACCGTGGCCTTATTTTTCACAACACTTTGAGGATCCATCCATTTAGACAGGTGGATACCATATCTTTAGAAAGGAAGCCTTTCTTGAATTTTTTCATATAGAATTATTACAGGTATTTCTTAATGTACCCTTGTTGGGACATTCCCAAAATCCTCTCTTCTATGTTTCTGAACAGCTTCAAACCTAAGATGTTAGGGACTTCTCCAAGATCTTTCATCTCGAAAATATGCGATAACCAGACCATAACACTAGCCGTTAATCATGTATTATTCCCAATGATAATGATGTCATCAACGTAAAGCACGTCGAATACAATGGCGCTGCCACTAACCTTCTTGTATACGGATGGATCATCGGGATTCTTGATGATATCATAATAATTTTTGGTTTCATCAAATCTGATGTTTCAGCTAAGAGAAGCTTGTTTGAACCCATAGGCGGAGTTCTTTAGCTTGCACACTTTTCCTTCCTCAACTATGAAGCCATGGGATTGGTCCATATAGATATCCTCCTCGAGGTATCCAATGAGGAACATGGTGTTGACCCCCATCTGCCATATGTCATAGTCAAGATGTGCAACTAAAACTAGCAATGCCCAGATGGAATTAAGCTTGTGCACAGGAGAGAATGTCGCATCATAATCTATGCCTTCTCTCTGTGTGTAATCCTTGTCTACGAGATGTTCCTTGAAGGTCTCTACCTTCCCATCAAGAACCCTCTTTCTCTTGAAGATCCATTTACACCTAATGGGTTTACCCAACTAGGTGGATCCTCTCTGTCCTATACACCGTTTTTGTACATGGAGTCTATTTCAAACATCATTGCTAGCATCCATTTATCAATGTCTTACTCCGCAAGTGATTTATTAAACGAAGCCGATCGTTGTTAGTGTCTCCAGGCACATGGAATTCGTACCTTTCAAGTGGCAGGACCACCTCTAACTTCTTCAAAGAGGCTATGTATGTCATATTCATTTGTGTCTTCTATTTCTTGCTGAGGAAACTCAATATACTCAGAGGATTCAATGAGTTCCTTTACTTCATTTTTTGTCTTGACTCATAAGGAAGTCATCCTCCCAGAATTTTACATCGCAAGAGATGAATATCTTTTGGGTCTCAGGGTCATAAAGTTGGTATCCAATATTTTCCTTTACATGCCTGACGAACTAGCTAGTGTTAGATTCTAGCTTACCTTCATCCATGTTCTTGGCATGGACGAAACAACTCCAAATCCTCAAATTTTAACATTGGTATTGATTCCAAACAAAAGCTCATGAGGAGTTTTAGGTACATGCTTACTAGGAATCTTATCAAGGATATATATTATAGTCTCAACTACATATCTCTTTAAACTAAGAGGAAATCGTGATTTACTCATCATTGAAAGGACCATGTCCATGATGGTCTTGTTGCATATTTTAGCAACAACATTTAGACAAGGAGTTCCGTGAGGAGTGCGATTTGACATCCTCTCTCTTTAAGTTAATCCTTGAATTCATCTTAGAGGTACTTGACATAAAAGTTAGATCAAATTCGTTTAATCTTCCTATCAGTTTGACTCTCAACCAAATCCATGAACTCTTTGAACTTTTCAAAGTTTTCGAATTTATGACGTAATAGGAAGATAAACCCATATCACGAATGGTCATCAATAAATGTCAATTAATATCGATATCCATTTCGAGTCACGATACTGAAAGGACCACATACATCAATATGTATTAGGTCAAGTAGACTTTTGCATCTAGTACCCTTATCTCATAGGGGTGTTGTGCTCATTTTTCCTCTAATATTGTGTTTGTAGGTAGGTAAAAACTCTAGACTTTAAGAAAATCTAAAGGTCTATCATTTATCAATATATTGATCTTATCAACAGATAAATGACCAAGCCTTTGATGTGAAATCATGGTTAAATGATGATTTTCCTCTCTAGATCGCATGAGGTTATTTTTATTAGCAGTAGATGTAACATACATGACAAATTCATCATTGCACAACTCAAAAAGTCCACCATAAGTTAGAAAACCATATGCAATATGTTTACCATAATGACGTATGACAACTTTATTACAAAATTGGAACTCGTATCCATTTCCAATTAATTTAGATACTTATAAATAATTCCTTCAACTTTAGGAACATAGAGACACACTCTAAGTAGCATGACTCTCCTACTAGCTAAAGATAGTATGCAAGTCCCGATTGAGAATACTGTAATAATTGCATCACATCCCATCTGGATGACTATCTCTATCCTCAAGCTTTCTAGTTTCCTGAAACATATGCAACACATAGCATATATGAATAAAAGCACAAGAATCAATAACCCAACTACCTTATCATCCTGCAAGAAAGCTAGTTTCAATGATGAAAGTAGATTTTATACCTTCTGGAACAATACCATAACCCTTTCCCACGGTTTTTAGGTAGTTTGGGCAATTCCTCATCTAGTGCCCTGACTTCTTATAGTGATGACAACCATCCGCTTTCTTAGATGCCATGAGAGTGAAGTCTAAGGGGAGGACGAGCCAACGACTTGATTCTTCTTCTTCTTCTTCTTCTTCTTAAGGGCCAGACCCTTCCGAGATCCCTGCTTCTGACTATGCTCTATGCAGTTCACATCACTGAACATCTCTATTTGATTCATCATTATATATTGGGTATTATATATATATCCATATGTTTCTTTTGAAGCACATTAGACAAAGACACTGAAATATAAAATCAAACAATCGTGTGTTCCTTATAACATTTTTCATTAATTTTAGATCTTCCAATGACATAGGGTTCACATGCCTATTCTTTGTTAACCCATAATCGATGTGCTCTATAGAAAGAGCCATCTTCGAGTTTCTGAGCCAACCCGAATAGTTCAGCCCGCTCAACTGGTTGATCTCCAGAAGCTTGTTGAGATTGTTGATGGATTTCATTTGAGATTAAGATGCACTTGTTAGAGTGTATACAATACTTTCTTTGTGTATATAAGCTTCTTTGATTAATCAATTTTAAATCAAAGTTGTCTTGCTTTTTAATACTTTAAAAATTGATTCCCTTATCCAACTTTCGAAGCAAGAGATATACTTACTTCTATATCTCTAGCAAGACATGAAATCTCCCTTCCACCTTTTCACACCCTAATAATATATGAAATGCAACTCGAGTGATGGAAGCGAGAACTCTTTCCTCTTTGCAAGTCTTACTTGCATTTCCCAATTTGTTCTTTAACACCCGAGCCCACTACCCCTACGATGATGTTGACTCGTTGTTAGTTGAACCAACTTTCAATAGGATTAGCCCACATCATGAACGATACAATATTGCCTCAATTATATGAGGAACAATATTGGGGTCACTACACATACATCATCTCTCTTATGAGAAGTAAAGAGACCTGATCCATGTTTGCTCATACACCTGAGCTATGACTTCGCAAGGAATATCTAATGTACAATCCATGTCGATGGAACCCTTCTCCTTGATAAGAGACCATGTATGTCATCTTATGATTCTCTATATCATGTTTAATTTTTAATTTATCATTATGAATCAAATTCTCATAATTAATTCCTCTAAGTTAATCATTATCATATTAATAATGGAATGTTTATTTTAATTAGATGAAATTAATTTAATCAAATTAAATTAATCAAAGATGCATTGCAACCAACAAACAATTAGGTTCGATTGATTTTACTATATATTATTAGCTTTCACAAGTACGTAATATTATGATTTTAGTGATTAGAGTTCAACTTGACTTACTCATATTACCCTTCATCGAAAATAGATCCAGCCAGACAATCAAGTTATGTTGGGAGGGAGCATTTCCATGACATGTAAGGTGCTAATTAAGAGTCCAAGCCAACATAGAGATCTAGACACCTTCACCATACCGATTCAAAACAATAAAACTATATTAATGTACTTGTGGTTTTATCATAAAACAGAGGAGATGACAGAGAGCTCTGCAGCTCTTTCTTCTTCACGTGCATTCCAAAAGCATCCTGCCACATCTTCTACAGTCCCCCACAATGTTGTCAACATGATAGCATCACATGAAGTTAACAGGGTGGACAGTTCTGATCTGACCATTACAGGCAATCACATGTCCAATGTGGACATAATTGAAAAATGATCCAAGGAGTTGGAGAAGCTTCAAATGATCAAACAAAGGACACACAACATGGATAAGCTATATGAGATAACGAAGCATCTGGAGCTTCTTGTGAGTACGATCAGCGCATGCTAGCGTATGAGTGCATCAACCGTCACTTCTGTTCGGGAGCAGACTTCTTCCACTTCCACCGCACAGAGTATCGAAGGACCATCCACTATTCATCATGTTCACTACATGCAAACCCTAGACCAAGTCCAATAACATTCACAACAGATTATATCATACCAGTAGGAGGGTCCATGCATTCCTGAGCAGTAGCCTCCACCTCCACCTATCATTCAACAGTGTAACTAGCCCCGTCCATCATGGCAAGGCCAGTTGGGTTCCCAGCAGGGTCAGAGACCTGCCCACCAATTTCAGGGAGCTAGACCGCAGCAGTACCAGCACCAGCAGTTCCAGCCTCGATTTCAGTCTCTACCTCATTTCTAGAACTGGAGACATGGCCAGCAACAGATGCATCCTGCATATTTTCCCCACCCTTACCACCAACAGTCTACATCGTTTGGACAATATTCACATCCTCATACTCCTCGTTACCAACGGTATGGATGCCAGCAACCTCCTCATTACCAGTTTTAGTGGCAATCCATCATTGAGCATCCTAAGGCATTTCGGTGAATCCAACACTCGATCAGTTAGCACTATTGGTGAAGAACATGAATGACCTTACTCAGAGGCTTGACGGCCTGACCTCTACGAAGACATCGATCCCAGCACAAGAAGAAGCCAATCCCAACAACTTTAGATGCAAGGAGCATGTAGCCCATGGTCCATCCACACTCGAGATAGGTATGGCCCTAGATTTTACATGTTTATCTTACTCTAAACATCTAAGGAGCGTAGGAGATTGTAGCCACCTTCACTGCAATTGGGATTGGGAGATCGAGCTAGGGAGAGTGATTCACCTTCCACATCATCTTCTTCACCATCAGTATAGAGACCCAGTGTAGAAGCACCTGAGCAGGGAGTTTCACCATATTCTTTTTCACCATAACCACCTTCACCAGTCAAATGCAGTTCACCGTCAGTATATAGGGAGAACACACCAGTCGTGGATTCTTCTTCTAAACCAACATCAACAACCCGTCTTTTTTTTATTTCGTTTCTTCTACCCCTTTTTTGGATAACACTGCACAGACTGATTCTGGTAGTCCAAATGTACATGAGGATTCTATTTTTAATAATCAAAATGAGCATATGAATGTTCTTATTATGCGTTATTTTCTTCTGCATGGAATAAAACCATAAAAAAACCCAAAAACTAAAAACAACCTATTTGATCCTGGAGTGATAGAGTTCTTACAGAACATCTTTTTAGAGATGTAACTACTTAAGGCTATGGAATACATGCTTGCGGTAAATAAGGGAAAGAAAGAAGAATGTACTCAAAAGCTTAAAAAAAGTAGAACAGACGAATGAAGACCGAAAATCACATATTAACCATGTCCACAGTTCATGCCATCAACAACCTCCCGCCCAAAAAGAAAGATAACGGAAACCCTCACATCCATTGCCATATTTTTGATCAAGAATTTGATCGCACTCTTCTCTGTAGCGGTTCCTCCATTAGTCTCATGCCATCCCCTCTACTCACTGAGTTTGTGTTAGGACCTCTTGGATCAACCATTATGATCCTTCAATTTGCTAATAGAATGATCAAAAAGTTGAGGGGTATTTTAGAGGACGTTATTGTAACGAATCAAATTCCATGTTTATTTTGTTGTCATAAATATGGACACTCCTGCACTTTTACTCCATACTCCAATCATACTAGGTCGACCGTTCCTCTGAACAGCTGAAGCGGTAGTTGATTACGGTACTGGAGAGATCCTCTTTCACTGTCGTAGTGACAAAGGTGAAAATAGAGATGATCCTTGTTCCTAAGCCATCATCGTCACCAGCAACGACAAATGAGAGAGAGCCAGATACACAAGATCCTAAGGATTGTGGTTTTCTTGTCGAGTTTAGAGAGGCATATGTGTTTACTGATTGTATTGATACCTAGGGGTTCCTTTCTAAGAAGGAACTTCTGGAAAGCACAGTCGACATTAGTTCCCTTGTTGATTCGTCTGAGCTGTGTGATGGGCAGTTTGAGCAGATTTATAAGGATTAGTTTGAGAGATTGAAGGTACATTCAGATATTCCTTTGACACATCATTCTGTGATTTCTGTTGATATACCTCCAGCTGAGTTGAACCATTTTCTAAGTTTTTTGAGACATGCACATGAGAAAAATTGTTCTGAGATTATTGCTAAGATATCTGAGCCCTTTATTGATGAGATTATAAAGATTTCTGAACATCCTGATGAGCCGATCATTTCTGAGCAGAGATCATTCATTGTAGATCATTATGAGGTTTTATTTGTTGAGCTGATAGTAGCCGCTATGGATAGATCACTGAGTACATATCATATACCTTATACTAGTGCAGTTACAGAGGTTGTCACAAAGCTGATTCAGACTGACCTTAGCTCAAGGCTTTACCCGCAACGTTGAAGTATTCCTTCCTTGTGGGTCCCTCCCAAATGTTTCTAACAATCCTCAGCCGACTGTTGACCAATGAACAAGAATCTCATGTGGTAGAGGTTCTTGAGTGATACCACAAAGACATTAGATGGGATATTTCTGATCTCCATGGGATTAGTCCAGCTTTGTGCTCGCATCATATCTACTCAGAAGATGATTGTAAACCCTCCCACAAGTGTCAGTGTCATCTCAATCCAAATCTTACAGAGATTGTCATGAAAGAGATCAAAAAATGGTGTGATGTTGACTTTATTTATCCCAATTTGGATTCTACGTGTGGTGCAAAAGAAATCCAGGATTACTATTGTAAAGAATGATAGTGGTGAGGAGATTCTGACCCAAGTACTTACTTCATGGTGTGTCTGTGTAGATTACGAGCACCTAAATTCAACAACCTAGAAGGATCACTTTTCACTGCCTTTATTAATCATATTATTGAGTGGTTGGTAAGGATAGATTTTTTTTGTTTCTTGAATGGGTACTCGGGATATAACCAGGTTACCATTGCTCATGATATTAAGGAGAAAACTACATTCACTTGTTCATTTGGCACCTACGCCTTTTGACGGATGCCCTTTAGATTATGTAATGCCCCAGCTACATTCCAAATGAATATATTGGTCATTTTTACCGACATGGCGGATAGTTTTCTAGAGGGCTTCATGGATGTTTTCTCGGTGTACAAGGATAGTTTTGACACATGTCTTACTCATTTAGACCGAGTCCTTCAACGTTGCTGCAAGGTAAATTTAGTGCTCTCGTGAAAGAAGAGTCACTTTATGGTGAATAATGGGATTGTATTAGGCCATGTCATCTCCAAATATGGTGTGGTGATGACCCGTAATTATTTTGAGTACACCCTCTACTAATTCATTTGAATTAATGTGTGAATAAATAAAATAAATATATTGTTCATTGTAGGAGGGTAATCAGAATCAACCAAGAAATAAGCACTTAATTTAATTAATTTAATTAATCAAAGGGGTTTTATGTTTACATAGCCTGGGCAAGCCTTGGGGTCGAACTCGAGGAGGCAAAGGAACAACCTAGATAAATGTCTTTAACAGTTGGTAGATGGTTTTCGATGCGTATTTTTTTGGTATTTCTCTAGTTTTTTAATCAAGAAGATGTAATTGATTACAAAAAGAAATGAGACGAATGAGTTTTGCAAAACAGTTTATGCAGGAAAATGATGATTTGCTATGTGGTGAGAGGGAAAGAAACAAATGCAATATTTTTGTTGATTTTCGGAATGTTAATAAATGATGATGCAAAATGAAGAAGCAAAGATAATGGTGAATGTGGAGCAATCGCACCAACATCCTGCAAGCCATTCAATTAATCCAAACCTTCCCTTTATAATTAGTTTGTTAATTAATATTAAATTAGTGTACACAAAAATCTCCCAAAATCAAGGCACAAGTTGTTTAGTGAAAGAATTAATGAATTAAAAGACCAATGCTCAAAAAAATGAACCAAAAAGAGCTTCTATTACTTACTGTCAAACAATGTAAACAAAATAAAATCTCAATGTTTAGAGAATAATTCAAGGTTCAAAATGACACCAAGAATTACAAAATCTGATCAAATATGCTCAAATTATGATAAAATACTTGTTTAAGGACTTATAAGTAAATAAAGTAAATACAATTCTTGCAAATATATCTTTGTGGTGGAATGTTAAGAAAGTCTACGAAGTCAGCTAGGCACTTATTTAAATTACCTCTTGCGGGGGTCTTGTTGTAATTTCATGAAGCTCGGAGGGTAGCAGCGCAGTTTGCCTAAGGGGGTCACACGTGCCTCACATGACCTGGACCTTATGGGGAGTCTAGAAAGGGCGAGGACATGGTTGCAAATTCTCCACCACACACATGTGTAGTGCTTGAACGGATCCACGGCTAGGGCAGCTTGGGTCAAGCCTCCACATGGCGTGAAGACGTGATTTTATGTGACCCGGGGCTTCTAACTAGGAAAATGTTTCAAATGGTTTGCTCAGGGACAATCAGAAGCACCCACATGCACTCAATCCAAAGGCCAATATTTGGGGATTTTCAAGCGAGGATGGACGGTGTGTATGGCATATAATATTGATCTCGTGGCTCCTGTAGCACTTAGAGCTTGGTTCTTAGTGCGATAGTGGTCGTTCGCAGGCCCGATAATGGTGGAAGGCAGACGATGATCTAGTGAAAAGTGGTGGTCGACACACGGCCAGGGCATGTCATGGTAGAAGTTGCACAATGAAGTCGAGGTGGTGAAGTTGTTGGCGAAGATCCTCGCTGGCAGAGCGGAGCAGCAAGCTTGAGTGGATGGAAGGTGTCCCACCGTGTGAGGGGCTTTTATGGTTGATGCATCCCAACTACTGGCATGGATGGCGGAACACGTGGCGAGCTCCATAGTTGAAGGAGGTGGATGCGAGGGGTGGTGTAGAAGGAGCGATGAATAGCGCAAGCGGTGATGATCGAAGAGATGTTTGGGAGATGGCTCAATGATCGATGGGGTGGGGCGTTAGACGGAAAAGATGTATGAATAGATGAAGGTGGAGTACCTGGAGGATGAATCTCGATAGCAGAATGCCGAGAGACCGGAGCAAGTAGAGACAATCGGGGAAGTGCACACTGCAACAAAACCCATTGGGGTTCGGATCTCATCGGAGGAGGAGGGGTTTCCTCGGACTGTCACCACTGGAGGTTTATCATCTTCTGTAGTTGTAGATCAGTGGACAATTGGAGAGTGGTGTGATGCAGGTGTTTAAATAGGGCGAGAGGCAGCTCTACCATTTGGAAAGGAGGAGCGGTTGATTGGAGATTTGCTGGCAGCAACGATCAATTGAAGATTTTATTGAGATACGAGTGGTCTTTGATTGGGACTACGATCAATGATGAGGAGGAGATGGAGATTATGATTGATTAGGACGGTCATTGGCGGCGGTGAGATTTGCGAGGAGGTAGTGGTTAGCCGTAGATAGAAAGAGGGACGCGACGACCTAATTTGGATGGTTCTCGGTTGTGCCAAAAGGAGAAAGGGCTCTGATTGGGTGGCGGAAGGAGAAGGTGGAGGGTCATCCAATCGACCGAGATCGAGGGCCCACATTTCACCTTGTAGCTTTTTATATTTGTTATTTATTTTCTTTTTAGGCGAACTATAAATGCGAAAATTGAGTGACACGTGGCGACTCTAGGAGCTACCATGTGTTACCTTCAAAAAAATCGAAAAGAATAACTGAAAAGATATATCAAGCGACCTCGTATCAAAAAAACTTCTTCATGAAAGTTTCTCTCTCCACATCTTTCATGAAGAGATTAAAACCAAAATAGATCATTTGGACAAAGTGATATTTTTGGGGTACTTAATGTACGTAGAATACCTTCATTTTTGGGCTTTGTAATCTTTTTGTCATTTTTAATTAAGATAATAAATTGGTAAACAAATTTGATAAAACCAAAGATAAATATTTACACAATACTCTATTTTTTTGTATTTTTATAACATAAGAAAATGAAGAAATAAAATAAAGTACGAAAAAGATGACTTTTGTGCATGTTATTAGTGAACACTCAGACTTGGTTAGTTTCTTTATTTTTGATTTTATTTTAAGTTTGATTATTTATGCATTTTAGTAAAACTTTTATCAAATAAAATAAATGAAAAAGAAATAAAAAAAAGAGATAAATATGTACATAAAATATTTGGTCAAATCGGGTAAAATACCTAATGTACAAAAGAGGCCCAAAACTGAACTTTCACTTATGAACTCCGATTCAATTAAAGATGGTCTTGTTTTGAAGTTAATTGAACTTCAATTAGTTGAAATGAAAGTAGGATCAAATCACATTGTACAAGGAAGATATTGGCATTTTAATCTGATCATCCTGTAATTAGGGTTTGGGATTTTGGTTCACTTATTTCTGTTTGTGTTTTTTTGTATTTTTCCTTTATTCTTGTTAGTTATATGCACATAATGGAGTGGTTTTGAGTCATTTGGAGTTAGTATGAATTAGTTAGAAATATGAGAAGTTAGCTTATTTTACGGTCAATTGGGGTGGGATTTTTGGCTTCTTAATTTATGCATTTATGAGTACTATAATGCCATTATTATTTATATATGCATGAATGTTAATTATGCTAGATAATTGATAAAATATATATGAACTTTTGGGAACTGAGCTTAATTAATCATTTTTGAAGTGATGAATCACATATTCATCAACCTTGCTAAGATCGATATGCTATCCAAGATAGAGCCATCACAGAATTTGAAGTAGTTAAGGTCATTTCTGGGACACGTTGGTGACTATATGTGATTCATTAAAGACTTCAACAAGATTGCCCATTTACTGAGCTTCTATACATGGAGAGTGAGTTTGTTGTTGATGAGAAAGTCCTCCTTGCATTCCATTAGATGAAAGACATGTTTACTAGTGCTCCTATCTTACAGCCACTTGATTGGTCTCTCCCCTCAAATATCATGACAGACACGTTAGATTTTGTAGTTGAAGTTTTTTTAGGGTAGAGAAGGGATGGGATACCATTTAATATACACTGTGCTAACAAGACTGTAGAGGAGGCATAATGTAATTACCAATCACAGAGAAGGAGATGTTAACAGTTGTGTTTGGATTAGAGATGATCAAATCTTAACTCCTTGGTTCGCATGTTATTCTGTACATGGTCGCACTTCCATATAGCACTTACATGCAAAGAAGGACGCCAAACCACACTTTATCAAATGGATCCTTCTTCTCTAGTAGTTTGATTTAGAGATTCAAGATAAACATGGTGTGAAAAATGTTGTGGCAGATCAACATTCCTGCTTTACCAATGTCGAGACTTCTGAGCAGAGTATGATCCCTATCTCTAAGACCTTTCCTGATGAGACAATTTTGTCTGTGGACTCACTACTATGGTATGTTGATATTGTGAACTATCTTGCCTCCACGAAAGTTCCACATGATTGGTCGAAGAACAAAGTCGACAGTTTCCTGTCAGAGATACATTTTTACCAATGGGAGGATCCGTAGATGCTTTGTGAGGGTGTGGATTGTATCTGGATAAGGTGCATTCCTCTGGAGGAATGCACCATCCTACTTGATCATAGTAACAAATGATAATCTAGTAGGCATAATTCAGGGAAGCGCACGGCAGCAAAGATATTATAGAGTGACCTATGGTGGCCAACATTATTTAAGGATGCTATAGAGTATGTTCAAGGTGGTACCAACTGTCAAAAAATGGGAGGAACTATTGGTTCCAAAGATACCATGCCCCAAAGATAAATATAGATTTCTGATGTTTTTATGCTTGTAGCATAGACTTCATGGGCCTATTTCGTAGTAGTAAGGGATATCAATACATACTTCTTATCAGGGCTTATGTTAGTGGATGGGTGGAGGCTATCCCCACCCGAGCGGTTGATAGTCGTATGGTGTGTTCTTTTCTCAAGACCATATTATTGCATGGTTCATGATTTCCAAAATACTCATTTCATATGGGGAAGCCATTTCATTGATAGAGAAATCAAGAAGCTTGTGAAGGAGTATGCCATTAAGCACAGAGTAGCATCTCCTTACCACCCACAGATAAATGGCTTGTCTGAGATTTCAAATAGGGAGATAAAGATGATATTGCAAAAAATGGTATGTCCAGATATGAAGAACTGGTTCCAAATGCTTGACTCACATCTATGGGCTTATCGGACGGTGTACGAATCACCATTGGATATGTCTCCCTACAGATTGGTGTATGGATAGCCTTGCCACCTGCGAGTAGAATTAATTCACAAATCATTATGGGCACTCCGTGTATGCAATTTGGATTATGAGAAAGCAGGAAAGAGCAGGAAGTTAGATCTGAATAAATTGATGGAATTCTGAGACATTGCATACGACAACTCACTTATGTATAAGGATAATGTCAAGAGTTGGCATGAAAGACACATTAGAAAGAATACTTTATCTGTTTATTAGAAAGTATGGTTGTTTGATGCCAAGTTATATTTATTTCCACAAAAATTGAAAAGCAAATGGTCAGGATCGTTCATTGTGAGAGTTGTGCATGACATTGGAGGTAGTGTCTTATTTGGGTTTTCTTCTGACTCAGAAACTTTTTTTTGTGAACGGATAGTTGCTGAAGTCATATCTAGATCATGATACATTCTTGTGCATTGTTTATTCTATTTATGTGTTATTGGATGATGATTTTTTGACATCTTCTGCGTCTGATGCATGAGTTGAGTATCTCTTATATATTTGCTTTCATTTTTATTCCTTCTTCTTCCATTTTTATCATTCGCCTCTTGTGTGTGTGTGTGTGTGTGTGTGTGATATACTTAGGATTTACTCTTCCTATGTATATGGGAATTGAATGATTTGAATTGTTCATATTAGACTTGTTTCATCAATCCTGTTGTTGCTTATACTTAGATATCCTTTACACTATGTATATGGGAAGTGATGTTGTTCATACCATCTTTTTCGTGTTTTTATTCTCTTTCTTTCTTCTGATCTCTCGCTTGTCCTTTATCTTGTTTTTATTCTTTTTCTTTCCTTAATGAAACGTTACCCTATGTATAGGATAAAACGAGTCGAGTCATTGAGTTTGTTCATTCTCTACCTAAATGTTCCACATTTGTACAGTTTTTTGTACATAGGATTACTTGATCCTAAGTATAGGGGAGATCACCGACATCTATTCTTTTCATCTATTGTTTGAGTCATTGTTGTATAGGATTCTTTTCACTTTTCAATACTTAGCACGAGTTATGTTGTCCTTTGTAGCTCTTTGGTCACTATGAGGACATAGTTCGAGCTAAGTATAGGGGGTGTTGTATATATTCTTTATATACTTTAGCCCCAACTCATACTTTGTTAATAAAATGGCTATAGAAAATGTGTTGTAAAATTATTTTCTGTATCAAAACTGCGTATACTATATAAAATGTTTGTAAAACAATTTTGTCATGAGGTATACAAATTATGGGATGTATATATATATATATTTAAAACCCATATGTGTATAAAACGTTGATCATTTCCCCTTCTCTAAAATTCTTTATTGTATATAATTCTTTTTTATGAAAACTTGTATCTAAAACTTTTGTATAAAATCATCTTGTAAAATATTGTGTAAACTTTGTATAATCCATGTATATACTTGTATATATTATGTTTATTAATCCTTTTTCTTGCTTTCAGAAAATGCTTAAAATCCATAAAAAATGCAAATTCTTTAAAAAAAATTTCAAAAAGATTTTCCTTTTTCTTTCCTTTTTTTTAAAAAAATATGTTTTGTATATACTTCTTGCATTTGCATGTGCATTTTACAGAATAATATTGACATTTAGACTAGTCTGAAATAAAATTGATGAATGGAGCATGGTTAGAACCTTAATCCACTTAATTTCTGAGGAACCTTATAGGAACTAGACTTGAGACTTTTCAGGTCCTAGGAACATAATCCTTTGAGTCCACAAGACTATGTTCACATGTCACCTTGATTAGTCTAAGTTGAATATTTAACAACACCACGCATGATTCTTCTAAACATTGGCTTAACATGGACAAGCACTCTACCCATTCCTCTTCATGGAGGAGGTGGTGAGATGGTAGAATCCTTTGATTTGGGGTAGCACAAGGGTGTGTAACAACTAGTGGAAACATGTGTCTTCCTCTAGGGAGGGTAGTGCATTTAAACCTAGTATAGTAGCACTAAGGTCTAACAACATGCTGTTGCGGGGTTGCAATAATGCTCCAAAAGAGGGATACTCTACTGGCTCAAGCAGAAAAACTCCTTATGTACATGCTGCACCCTTGTATATATTAAAAAATGCTAAATCAATAACTCCAAAAAAGTGGATAGACCTGGTTGAAAATAAAATACCTGTGGGAGTATATATGGCCAATAAGCCAGGAGGAGTTTCAAAGTTAGATTCTTGTGAGCTTGCATTTGGATGACTTGGCTACACTGGTTATGCATTTGAGGACATGTAGCTACAATGTATACCGTCCATTCTTTTGTCCATCTCATCTCATAGAGTTGGTTGAACTTGAACATAAAAGGGAATATCCCTGCTCCTTGAGGAAATTGTTTCTAGACTAGGGGACGAGAGTTACCTTATTGAGGGAGCATGATTCTTTGCCAATTATAAGATGAGGAGATTTATTTCACTTACACCATACAAGTAAATATTCATAGTCATGAGAATTTGTGTATGTAGACTATTTTTTGAACTGACTATTGAGGCGACTTGAATAGGAGTCCTGGGGATCTTGAGGGTTGTTAGGTTTTAAATCCATTTTTAAAATAAGTTTCCACCATACTAATAATCCAAAGGTCTGACCGATCTCCATACTACAATATTATGCATATATGTTTAATACTCAATATTATTCCAAGTTCCTCTTTTTTCCTTCATTCTTTCTTTTTCTTCTATTCACTTATTCTATCAAATAAGTGATTGTTAAGAGACGCAAAGGTAAAGCATAGGGGGATGATGAATCTACATTTCATTATCTTTATTCAATTATTTTATCTTAGAATCCCTTAGTCAAAACCAATAAATATCAATAAATTCATTCTTTTACCAACCTTGATTCTGGTGTAAATATTTTATATTTATTACTATTTTAACTGAAAATAAATAAATAAATAAATAAAATCAAAGACTGTATTTATGCAATTTATACTGGTTGAATCAAACCCCAAGAGATGGTCAAGACTTGACCTTGTCGATAAGGAATAAAGGAGGGGGAGAAAAGACCAAAAATTCCAGCATTTCATTTGTCACTTATATATTTTCATCATAAGTATCATATTGACTATATTACACACTCTTTCAATAATTTATTCATTACCAAATTATTTATAAATAAAAATTATTTCTTCTTGAAAATTACGCATAAAATTCTTTTGCAAATACTGAAAATGGTTATAAATAAAAATATGTGTACATAGTGCAAATAATCGTGCCTCTCAAAAAGTCACATAGCTCAACTTTCAAGATCAATATCTACTCCAACAAGACTTCAAATTCATCAAACACGCTTTCATTGTACTCCAAATTTAATTATATTTAAAATGGATGTGATTTCATAAAATTCTGAGTTAAGGTGTGAAATGTGGCCAATTGGGATACTATTGTATATTATACCAATGTATACTATGTATATTATTTAAATATTTTTTGGTGCATATTTGTGAATATTGTATTTTTCGAATTTAAATCATATAAAATGCAAATAAAAATAACAAAAAAATAAACAAAAATAAAATAATGTATATATAGTATATGTATCACGATTTATATAATTTACCTATACCTATTTAATTATCCTAATAAAATAATTCCTAAAAATTCAAATAAAATTTTTATTAAAACACATATAAACTATTGTAAATAAACATAATATTCAATTATGTGTATATTGTTATAAATAATTAATAATAAAGCAAAGTCTTGTATATATATGTATACATACCAATAAATAACCATCTATATTTATTGTAACCGTTGTATTTACATTAATTAGATAAACATAAGTAAATAACTATATTTAGTCCTTCAACTTTACATTATTTAATTATTTAATTTTACTTTCTATTTTTAATTCATTTATTTAGCTTTTATTTTTTGTTTTGTCATTTTCCCTATTTTGCCCGCATCTTCGGTGCACTCTGATTGGCCAAACCTGGGTCTGCTCTCCTTGGTAAACTCCCCAGTCCCCGCTAAATCTGCCTCTTTCGTTCGTTAGCCACTTCATTCACACAATTTTCCCATGCACATCACTCCATAACGTCACCAGATTCCTTTGCCAACATTTAAGCCCCTTCATTCCTCTCTATCTCCAGCCATTCAGTTTCAACAATCGCACCTCAATCTTCTAGAAATTCAAAATTCAAAAAGTTGATGGACCAGGTTATTATATATACATCCAGATTGTCCACCATCGCTCTTGATCCATTTTTAGCACCACATTCTCCCCAAGATTGATTCCAAGCCTTGGAGAGAGATGACAGCTCCTCAGTGGTTCGATTAGGAGTACGAGAAGTTGAGCTAGGAGAGAGATCGACGCCAAATAAGAGCTTTCATCGGAGCTCCACTGTGCTCATGCTTCTAGGTAGCTTCCCAACATGTCGAGGCTTAGATTTTAGGAAATTAGATTCGTGTTTTCATACTTAGGATAGATCTAGGTTTTATTTCATTTAATTTTGTTTAGATTTTTCTGTTTTCCAATAATTGCGTAGATTATAGCATTAGGCTCTGATCATTGCTCCTATCTGATTAATCATTGATTTTGGCTCACTGAAATATCACCAACATCACTGTTCCCTTTTCTGTACCCCCCATGTGAGCAGTTCATCATATTCGAATCCTCCATTTTCTGTATGATCAAAATCACCCATCTCCACCTTTATTTTACGTATTTTCATGTAATAATCCGTCGTCGAAGCTCAGCCTTCGAGCATAGATTCCCTTGCTGGTCTCAGGAGCGTTAGATCTGAGAGTGACATGCAGATTTGATGTTCACTACAGATGCCTGGAGCTGTCAGGTTCACAGACTTACAATTTGAGGTATATTTGTTGATCCGTAGATCATAAGTATGCTGAGGGTATGGAGCATCTCGAGCTACATTTTGGGCATGACTTGAGGAGAATCCTTGCTGAATCGAGGGAGATCCACACGATCCAAGTTCGAGGAGGAGTAGCTGCTTCCCAGTTCTTTCAGGTGTACGCAAGACCACACAATCAAGAACATTTGTCCTAGTTGCGATCTCAATGTTGAAGCTACCCCAAATCTTGACCGATGATTAAAGCTTCCAGATCAGATCGAGACCCTCCAAGCAAGCTGCAATCTCCAATGTCCGATCTACTCTGTAAAGCATCAGAGCCACTCCTCATGCCACGTCATTTGAGGGTACAATTGCATTTTTTAATTTTCAAATAAGTTATCTTGTGGATAGGTCTCATCCTGTTATAAATTGAACATTTGCATGTTTGCCCTTAATCTTTATTTTAATTGCATTTACGTCTTGCTTGAATTGTAATAGATGTGTAACACACGACTTTTGGGTAATTTGCTATATATTATCTGCAGTTTTGTGTTATTAATTAGACCTTGAAACTATTGTATTTACATTCTAGTCCATTCCAACGCACATCACGTGCTTATGCACTAGCTTTCTTGGTTTTTTTTGTATATTTTGACCCAAGATTTATTTATTTATTATTGCTTAGTCCGCAAAATTAAAATATGTGTGTTTAAGTCCCTGCATGTTTTCATTTGTTTTGCATGCTGAAAATTAAATAAAAATCTCAATGCCCTTAAAAAATTCCACTAAATTTTATATAAGTTCCTTTTACATCCATCATGCATTATAAGCTACATTTGAATCATTATTTTCATAAATTTTAAAAATTCAAAAACCTCATAAAAATTCCCTCTTCGGATCTACAAATCAATAAAAATTATAAAATATTTCCAAAAAATCTAGAAAAATTCTTGTTTACTTCTATTTATTTATTTTTATTTTTATCTAATTTATGTATTATTACTCATAAAAACCATAAAAATCATAAAATTCTTAAAAATATTAAAAACTAAAAAAAATCTTTTAAGAATACAAAAAAAATCATAAACTGGTTTTATGGAAAATATTAAAATTACTCTTTTATTTTGTATAATTTTTACCAAATTTTTATTTTAGTCGGTGTTTTATAATTAAAAACATTCAATTTATTTTATATCTATTTTATTATTTATTTTAATTTATTTAATTGTATCAAAAACCTTGAAATAATTTTAATTAAATTTTCTGGTTATTTTTGACATAAGTAAAAACTAGAAAAATATTGATTGAGTGTTCGTGTCTTGACTTTTCTTTAATTGTTCCATTGTTTTTACAAATGAAAAAACTTTTGCAAAGATAAAAATCATAAAATAAAATAATAAATAATTCATAAAAATTTATAAAACTCAAATCACAAAAAGTCAAGTATATTGTGTATAGAAATTCCTTCATTCTTTCATTTGATTTTTCAGTGCATAGAAAAACCCTCAAATTTTTTGTTTCCTCAATAAGTTCGATCATGTTGGATACAAAGGAAAATTAAATATCAAATTTCTCTTGCTACGTTTTCTTCAATGATTTTTGCTTGAGATTTGAATATTTTTTTGTTGAGGGGTTTTCGGGGTTGCAGCGACATTACACATTAATTCTAATATTTAAAACCTAAAATTTCTTGATTCAACTACAGGATCGAGCTCAGGGAGGTTACACAAATTTCGAGTCTTATTCAATTTAATAAAAAATCAATGAAAAGAAACAAGGAAATCTAAGAACACTACCCTTGGTTTTGTATTTTTGTATTTTTAAAATTTTTATGGAGTTTTGATTTTATATTCTTTATTTGTTTTAATAATTTGGTATTTTTCCATGATTTTTAATTTTGAGAAATAAAATAAAATAATAAAAATAGAAATGAAATAAAGAAATCAATTATAAAAGAAAGAATGAGGTAACTTTTAGATTTTTACGAAGTGATACAAATAAATAGAAAATTCAAAAAAATTAATTTGTTACAATTTTTTATTGTTTTTTTGATTTCTTAGAATTTTCCAAATTATCAAATGCTTTTAGATAAATCCAAAATAGGAAATAAAACCAACAGAATTAAATGCATATGTTTTTTGGATTTTAAAATAGCAAATAAAACCAGAAAAATATAAAATATGCTAAAAATGAAAAATGATTTTTTTGAATTTTTCTGTAAAGAAATTTTAATATTTCGGATGTTTTATATGAATTTTATGAATTTTTATGTTTTTAGTGTTTTAGATTTTTTATTTCAGAAGGAATATAATTCCAAAATGGTTTAGAAATTAAAATAAATGAAAATGAATAATCATGAATTTTTTATAATTTTTCAAAAAAGTTTATAAAAGCAAAAAGGGAGTTTTTATCGACTTTTTAATTTATTAAAATTAACAAAAAAGATGAAAATATGAAATAAAAAATGAAGGATAAAAGTTCTATGTAACAAAAAGTTGAGAAAATTTTTGTTGAATTTTTAATGTTATTCTATTAAATTTTATTTTATTTTTATCATGAAAAATAAATACATAAGCAAAGGGACTAAAATGAAAAAAAACTATGTTACTTAGCGAAATGATAATAAATATAGAAAAAGATGGGGCTCTTATTGCAATTTTTCTAAAATAAATCATTTATAAATCTGAACTGGATCAAAATTCAATTAAAATAGGTTTTAGGATAGAGAATTCAAAATTAATATGCAAAATGTTGACACATGTTCAGTGGTGGACTTATTTGTAAATAAAAAAAAGTAGGGGCTCAAGCGTAATTATACCCTTTAAATATGTGGCACATTGGACAGACGTGATGCTTTGCAGCTCTAATCCAACAACTGAAATTGCCTCATGCGTGGATGGTGTTGATTAAATCTAGAAGTCGATCTCACGGCTAAGAATGAGGCTTCTTTAAGGGTAGTGATCAAAACTGAAGGTCGTGTCCTTAATCGGAGGGCCATGAAATGCTTTAGAAGAGCTGGGAAGTAGGCGGCCCTTGGTGAGACTCGATCGGTTGAAACCCGCTTATCCTTCAATGGATATGTATTCTGAATGTCTGATCACGTTCATGTACATCACCTCTTTTGATCAAAGGGCTTCGAGGGGATCGACGTCGCCTGGAATATGATATGGACATTAGTGTATGTTATGCTTTAGGCAAACCTCCAGATGTTGATTCATGTCCCCAAATGTTCTCCATAACCCTACAAAAATTGCTTTCTCGGAGGTATAGTGAACCTCCAGCGGCTTTGCTCAAGCAAAAAATATGGGAAAGTGTAAAGGGGTTGGCGGCTCCGATAAGGTGTATGGAAGTGGAGTCAACCCTCAGATATGGAGCGATCTAAGAATGATCAGATGTGATAGAAGATGGAGAAGGTCGGGATGAAGGTGTTGGTCAAGTAGGAATTAGATGAAGGTGAATAAAACCCCTTTGATCTTGCGATCAGAGATAGATGATGATCGGTGGATTTAAGCTAGAACAAAATTAAATAGACAGAGTAAAAATGGCAAAATTTCAATTAATTGACCTACAGTTACCTACGAGTGGATTGGAGTGAAGATCATCCTCAATCCACTGCGGAAGGCGGACAGTCGGAGATAAGGGCGGATGACTCTGGCTCGTAATTGAATCTCGAGTTTCAAGCCATCTCGTGCTCTCCCAACTGTGGAGATGGAAGCATTATCAATTCCTCAACTCTAGGAACCAACTTCGGATGCAGAAGAGTAAGAAAAATCGAATCAACCCATCGTCGTAGTTGAAGGGTGCCTATATATAGAGCAGACACAGGTGGGTTTTTGAATTCAAAAAGCACGAGATTCAAGGCACGATCTATGAATCTAAGGTACTGACAGTGGAGAGGAATGAATGGGCTAAAACAATGGAGAAGAACGCGGAGGGGTTTTTGAGTGTAGCATGTGGGAAAATTCCATGAAGGGAGGTGGAAGATCGAGTTTAGCGGGAGTTGCAGGTGTTCCAAAAGATGACATGGGTCAATAGACCTGGGCCGACCAATAGAAATGCATAGAGGAAGAAGCCAAAATAGGCTACAGAAAAAATAGGATAAAATAAGAAAAAAATAAAAAATGAGTTTAAATAAAAAATAAAAATAAAAAATGTTAATAATTTTATTTAGTTACTTTTGATGTTTTTTAAGTAATTAAATATTGTATATACAAGGGTTAAAATAAAAATAAGTTGTTATATATCGGTATGTATACCTATATGCAAGAATTTACTTTTTTATTATTTATTATTAGAGATATGTACATAATTTAATATTTTACAATGGTTTTAAAGAAAGTTTTATTTGATTTGTAGGAGTTAATTTATTAGGATAAAAAATAGGTATATATCTCATATATACAGAGTGATACCTGTATAATATATATACTTGATATTATTTTTGCTGATTTTTTATTTTGTGATTTTTATTTGTATTTTAGATAAGTCAAATAAATATTTACAATTAAAATATAATATTTTCAAATATGGACAAGAAAATAAATAAATAAATAATATACACAGTATACATGTGTATAATATACAATAGTAACACTATCAGCCATATTTCACATCTTAACTCTCATTTGTCTGAAATCACCTCCATTTTAAAGATTATTTAATTTGGAGTACAATGAAAGTGTGTTTGATGAAATTTGAGTTTTGATGGTGAAGATATTAATCTTGTAAGATGAACTTTGTGTCTTTTTGAGAGTGTTGTAATTTACACAATGTACAAAGATTTATTGCAATACTTTTTATTATTTACAAAAGATTTTTATATAAGATTTTCTAGAAGAAATCATTTTTATTTAAAAAGAATTTAGTGATGAATAAAAAAAAGAAAAGAATGGCTATTATAAACAATATTGTACATATGATGAATATATACAAGTGATAAATAATTTTCTGAATTTTTTTTATTTTGGGCCTTACCATCCTACATTTTATTCCTTGTCGATTAGGTCGTCTCGACCTTCAATCAGGATCAGAGTCAGCTTATATCTATTACATATATACATCCTTTTTTCTTTATTTTCCTTTTATTTTATTTATTTATTTAATTTAGGTAATAATAGTTATAAATATACAATATTTACACAAGAAATAGGGTTGGTAAAAGAATGAATTTATTGATATTTACGTGTGTTTTAAAGGGGATATAAAACAAAAATAAATGAATAAAGATGATAAAATGCAGATTCATCGTCTCCCAATGCTTTACCTTTACTAGTACCTTAGCAAACATTTATTTGAAGAATAAGTGAATAAAAGAAAAAAGAAAAGGAAAAAATGGAAAATAAAGAACTTAGAACAATATTGGGTATTAAACTTATATTCATAAAATCAAAGTATGAAGCTTGGTCAGACAATTGGATTATTATTTTGGAAGGAACCTTAGTGTGAAACAAACTTGACACACAACAGCTTCTAGAAATCACACAACTCTGCTCAAATCTCGTCAATAGACATGTTAGAAAAGATAAACTCATATGCAAATCCTTATGCCAATGAATCTCTCTTCTACAATATAAGTAAATGTAGGTCTTCTTGGTTGAAGGGGTAAAAGTCAGTCTTCTCCAATGTGGTGACCCTAATCCCCAATCCAATAACTCTTTCCTCGATAAGTGGGGTATTCCCTTCTAAGTTCAACTGCAACAATCTCAGGAAGAGGAGGTGGAGAAAAGAATGGACGGTAGCCAGTGTAGCTACCTATCCTTGAATGCATGACCAGTATAGCCAAGTCATCCAGCTGCAGGCTCACATATAGTTGACTTGGAAGCTCAAGCTTGATTATTTGACTATATAAATGTACATACTTCGGCAGACATTTTATATTTAATCAGGTTTGTCAACATTTTCGGTGTTTTTTTATTTTTTCACTTATTTTAGCATATATATACATTGGTGTAGCATGTACATTAGGATCTTTTCCTTTTGAGCCAGTGGACTATCCCTCTTTTGAAGCTTTATTGCAACCCACAACATTATGTCGTTAGACCTCATCGCTACAGGATCGAGATGGAGTACAATGGACACAAATGTGTGACTACCGATGTTTCCATTGTCTTGTGTCTCATCCCGACAAATCCATCCCTCTACTACTTCAACTGAGGTGAGCAAAGTGTAAGTGCAGGTGTGTAAGATGGGTCATCATCGACAAGAATCACGCGTGTGCTCTGAAGTACTCTACTTGGACAGTCAAGACAACACTGAACGAGGTCTTGTGGTTCCCAAAGAATAAAGTCTATAGACCTGAAGAATCTCAATTCCATTTCTTATAAGTCTCCTTTGAAATTAAATTGATTATGGTGCAACCAAGCTCCATTATTTAACTTCATTCTAAACTAGTTTAACAATCAATAGCATTCTCAAAAATGCACATGTAAATGCATGAAATATATAAAAACAATTTTTTGAAAAGAAATAAAAGAACAATCTTATTGAAAAGGTTTTCTAACGAATTATTGCAAAATTTTGTGGATATTGAACATTTTTTAAGAAGGAAAAGGTGTTCGTAAACTAAATATATACAAGTATACAAATTTTTCACAAGATCTTACAAGATGTTTTATGTACAAGTCCTATTAAAGAATTTTATATACAACAAAGAATTTTATTTATAGGAGGATAAGTGGCTATGGGTTTTATACATACGTTGATTTTACAAATATATATATATATATATATATATATACACACACATCACATAACTTATATCCCTCGTGACAAAATAATTTTACATACATCTTACAAACCTTTTTAAAACTATTTATAAAAGATTTTTCAATTTTTCGAAATATTTTGCAATAGTTTTTTAAAAGTTTTACAAACATTGTTACAAACTACTTCACAAAAGGTTTTTGCAAATATATAACAGACAATTTTTGCAAACATTTTTCAAAAGATTTTTGCAAATAATTTTACACATCATTTTTCAATCCATTTTTTATAAGAATAATAATTGCCACATTATTAATAATATATATATATATATATATATAAAATATACGACACCCATATACTTAGCTCAAACTATGTCCTCATAGTGACCAATGAGCTGCGAAGGAAGACAAAACATGTGCTAAATATTTAGGAGACTTGAGTAGAGTAATGTGATGTATAGAAGTTGTTGAGTGTCAAGTTTGTTTCACACTAAGTTTCCTTCCAAAATAATAATCCAAAGGTCTGACCAAGCTCCATACTTTGATTTTATGAATATAACTTTTATACTCAATATTGTTCTATGTTCTTTATTTTTCATTTTTTCCTTTTCTTTATTCTTTTATTCACTTATTAATCAAATAAATGTTTGCTAAAGGGACTATTAAAGGTTAAGCATTGGGAGACGATGAATCTGCATTTCTTAATCTTTATTCATTTATTTTTGTTTTATATACCCATTAAAACACATGTAAATATCAATAAATTCATTCTTTTACCAACCCTATTTATTGTGTAAATATTGTATATTTATAACTATTATTACCTAAATTATATAAATAAAGAAAATTAAAGGAAAATAAAGAAAAAAGATGTATATATGTAATAGATATAGGCTGACTCTGATCACGAGAGAAGATCGAGACGACCTGATCGATAAGGAATAAAATGGAGGAAGATAAGGCCCAAAATACAAAAAAATCCAGAAAATTATTTATCACTTGTATATATTCATCATATGTACAATACTGTCTATAATTGGCATTCTTTTCTTTAATTTATTCATCTCTAAATTCCTTTAAAAAAATGATTTCTTCTAGAAAATTATATATAAAAATCTTTTGTAAATAATAAAAAGTATTGCAATAAATCTTTATACATTGTGTAAATTACAACACTCTCAAAAGCCACAAAGTTCATCTTGCAAGATCAATATCTTCACCACCAAAACTCAAATTTCATCAAACTCACTTTCATTGTACTCCAAATTAAATAATCTTCAAAATGGAGGTGGTTTCAGACAAATGAGAGTTAAGATGTGAAATATGGCTGATAGGCTTACTATTATATATTATACAAATGTATACCGTGTATATAATTTATTTATTTATTTTCTTGTACATATTTATAAATATTATATTATAATTGTAAATATTTATTTGACTTATCTAAAATACAAATAAAAATAACAAAATCAAAAATCAACAAAAATAAAATCAAGTATATATATTGTATAGGTATCACTCTGTATATACGAAACATATACCTATTTTTAATCCTAATAAAATTATCTCCTACAAATCAAATAAAACTTTATTAAAAACCCTTGTAAAATATTAAATTATGTATATAAATCTATAAATAAATAATAAAAAATTAAATCCTTGGATATATCGATATATATACATATATATAACAGCTTATATTAATTTTAACCCTTATATATACAATAATTAATTACTTAAAAAACATAAAAAGTAAGTAAATACAATTATTAACATTTTTCTTTTTATTTTTTATTTAAACTCATATTTGATTTTTTTTCTTATTTTATCCCATTTTTTCTTGTAGCCTATTTGTGCTTCTTCCTCTACACAGTTCTATTGGTCGGCCCAGGTCCATTGACCCATGTAATCTTTTGGAACACCTGCAACTCCTGCTAAACTCGATCTTCCACCTTTCTTCATGGAATTTTCCCGCATGCTACACTCGCAAACCCCCTCCGCGTTCTTCTCCAATGTTTTAGCCCATTCATTCCTCTCCACCGCCAGCACCTTAGGTTTATAGATCGTGCCTTGAATCTCACGCATTTTGAATTCAAAAACCCACCGGTGTCTGCTCTATATATAGGCACCCTTCAACTCTGATGATGGGTTGATTCGATTTTTTTTGCTCTTCTGCATCCGAAGTTTGTTCCTGGAGTTGAGGAATTGACAATGCTTCCATCTCCACATTGGGAGAGCGCGGGAGGGCTTGAAACTCGAGATTCAATTACGCCGGAGTCATCCGCCCTTGTCTCCGACTCTCCGCCTTCCGCCGTGTATTGAGGACGATCTTCACCTCCATTCCACTCGTAGGTAACTGTAGGTCATTTAATTTCAATTTTGCCATTTTTATTCTATCTATTTAATTTTGTTCTAGCTTAAATCCACCGATCATCATCAACCTCTGATCACAAGATCATAGGGGTTTTATTCACCTTCATCTAATTCCTACTTGACCAACACCTTCATCCCGACCTTCTCCATCTTCTATCACATCTGATCATTCTTAGATTGCTCCATATCTGAGGGTAGACTCCACTTCGAATCACCTCATCGGAGCCGCCACCCCGTTTACTCTTCATGCTTGAGCAAAGCCGCTGGAGGTTCACTAGACCTCCAAGAAAGCATTTTTTATAGGGTTAAGGAGCATATTTGGGGACATGAATCAACATCTGAAGGTTCGCCTAAAGCAGAACATACACAAATGTCCATATCATATTCTAGGAGATGACGATCCCCTCGAAGCCCATTGATCAGAAGAGGGAATGTACATGAACGTGATCAGACATTCAGAATGCATATCCATTGAAGGATAAGCGGGTATCAACCGATCGAGTCTCACCAAGGGTCGCCTACTTCCCACTTCTTCTAAAGCATTTCATGGCCCTCCGATTAAGGACACGACCTCCAGTTTTGATCACTATCGTTAAAGAAGCCTCATTCTTAGTCGTGAGATCGACTTCTAGATTTAATCGACGCCATCCGCGCATGAGCCAATTTCCATTGTTGGATCAGAGCTGTAAAGCATCACGTCCGTCTAATGTGCTACATATTTAAAGGGTATAATTACTCTTGAGCCCCTATTTTGTTTAATTTGCAAATAAGTCCACCTCTGAAAATGTGTCAACATTTTGTATATTAATTTTGAATTCTACATCCTAAAACTTATTTTAATTGCATTTTGGTCTAGTTCTGATTTATAAGTGATTTATTTTAGAAAAATTGTATTAAGAGCCCCATCTTTTTCTATATTTATTATCATTTAGATAAGTAACATAGTTTTTTTTCATTTTAGTCCCTATTCTTATGTATTTATTTTTCATGATAAAAATCAAAAAAAATATTTTCAGAATAACACTAAAAATTCAATAAAAAATTTCTCAACTACTTGTTACATTGAACTTTCATCCTTCATTTTTATTTCATATTTTCATCTTTATTATTAATTTTAATAAACAAAAAAGTTGATAAAAACTCCATGTTGGTTTTATAAACTTTTTCAAAAAATTATGAAAAATTCATGATTACTCTTTTTCATTTATTTTAATTTCTAAACCATTTTGGAAATTTTATTCCTAATAAAAATCAAAAAATCATAAAACACTAAGAACATGAAAATTCATAAATTCATATAAAAAACCCAAAAATTTAATATATCTTTACTGAAAAATATAAAAAATCATCTTTCATTTTGTGCATATTTTATCTATTTCTAGTTCTATTTGCTATTTTAAAATTCAAAAAACATATGCATTTAATTCTGTTTGTTTTATTTCCTATTTTTGATTTATTGAAAAAAAGTAGAAATTTTGGAAAATTCTAAGAAATAAAAAAAACATTAAAAAAATAACAAATTTTTTTAACATTTTATATGTATTTTTATCACTTTGTAAAAATCCAAAAGTTACCTCATTCTTTCTTTTATAATTGATTTCTTCCATTCATTTCTATTTTTATTATTTTATTTTATTTCTAGAAATTAAAAATCATAAAAAATAAAAAATCAGTAAAACAAATAAAGAATATAAAATTAAACCTCCATAAAAAATAAAAAATACAAAAATACAAAACCAAGGCTAGTGTTCTTAGATTTCCTTGTTTCATTTCATTGATTTTTTATTAAGTTGAATAAGACTTGGAATTTTCGTAACCTCCCCGAGTTTGATCATGTAGTTGAATCAAGAAATTTTAGGTTTTAAATATTGAAATTAATGTGTAATGTCGTTGCAACCCCGAAAACCCCTCAACAAAAAAATATTCAAATCTCAAGTAAAAATCATTTAAAGAAAACGTAGCAAGAGAAATTTGATATTTAATTTACCTATGTATCCAACAAGATCGAACTTAGGGAGGCAACAAAACTTCTGAGGGTTATTCTATGCACTGAAAAATCAAATGAAATAATGAAGGAATTTCTATGCACACTATACTTGACTTTTTGTGATTTGAATTTTGTAAATTTTTATGAATTATTTATTATTTTATTTTATGATTTTTAATTTTGCAAAAGTTTTTCATTTGTAAAAGCAATGGAACAATTAAAGAAAAGTCAAGACACAAACACTCAATCATTATTTTTGTATTTTTAACTTATGAAAAAAATAACCAGAAAATTTAGTTAAAATTATTTTAAGGTTTTTTATACATTTAAATAAATCAAAACAATGAATAAAATAGCTATAAAACAAATTGAATGTTTTTAATTAAAAAGCATCAACTAAAATAAAAATTAGGTAAAAATATACAAAATAAAAGAGTAATTCTAATATTTTCCATAAAGCCAGTTTATGATTTTTTTGGATTTTTAAAAGATTTTTATTGAGTTTTTAGCATTTTTAAGAAATTTATGCTTCTTATGGTTTTTATGAGTAATATTAATACATAAATTAGATAAAAATAAAAATAAATAAAAAGAAGTAAAAAAAGAATTTTTCTAGAATTTTTGGAAATATTTCTATAATTTTTATTGATTTGTAGGTGCAAAGAGGGAATTTTTATGAGATTTTTGAATTTTCAAATTTATGAAAATAATGATTCAAATGTAGCTTAGAATGCAAGATTGATGTAAAAGGAACTTCTATAAATTTTATTGGAATTTTTTATGGGCATTGAGATTTTTTATTTAATTTTCAGCATGCAAAACAAGTGTAGACATGCAGGGACTTGAACGCACAAATTTTAATTTTGTGGACTAAGCAATAACACATAAATAAATCTTGGGACAAAATATGCAAAAAAAACTCAAGAAACCTCGTGCGTAAGCACTTGATGTGCGCTGGAATGGACTATCGTGTGTTACACATCTATTACAATTCAAGAAGGACTTAAATGCAATTAAAATAAAGATTAAGGGCAATCATGCAAATGTTGAATTTATCATAGGATGAGACATATCCACGAGATAACTTATTTGAAAATTAAATAATGCAATTGTACCCACAAAATGACGTGGCACGAGGAGCGGCTCTGATGCTTTACAAAATAGATCACACGGTGGAGATTGCAGCTTGCTTGGAGGGTCTCAATCTGATCTGGAAGCTTTAATCAACAGTTAAGATTTGGGGCAGCTTCAACATTGAAATTACAACTAGGACAAATGTTCTTGATCGTGTGGTTTTGCATACACCTGAAAGAACTAGGAAGCAGCTACTCCTCATTGAACTTGGATCGTGTGGATCTCCCTTGGTTCAGCATGGATTCTCCTCAAGTCATGCCCAAAATGTAGCTCGAGATGCTCCATACCTCATCATACCTATGATCTACGGATCAACAAATATACCTCGAACTGTAAGGCTGTGAACCTGACAGCTCCAGGCATCTCTAGTGAGCCTCGAATCTGTACGCCACTCTCAGATCTAACACTCTTGATACCAGCAAGGGAAGTTCTTCTCGGAGGTTGAGCTTCGACGACTGATTATTGCATGAAAATACGTGAAATATAGGTGAAGATGGGTGATTTTGATCATGCGGAAAATGGAGGATTCGAATATGATGAACTGCTCCGATCCAAGGATCGGATCGTGATCACATTGCATGGGGGGTACAGAGAAGTGAACAGTGATGTTGGTGAGATTTCAGTGAGCCAAAATCAATGATTAATCAGATAGGAGCAACGATCAGAGCCTAATGCTATGATCTACGTAATTATTGGAAAACAAAAAAATCTAAATGAAATTAAATGAAATAAAACTTAGATCTAACTCAAGTATGAAAACACGAATCTAATTTCTTATAATCTAAGCCTCAACCTGTTGGGAAGATACCTATAAGCATGAGCACGGTGGAGCTCCGATGAAAGCTTTTATCTGGCGTCGATCTCTCTCCTATCTTAACTTCTTGCACTCCAGATCGAACCACTAAGGAGCTGTCACCTCTCTATAAGGCTTGGAATCAATCATGATGAGAAAGTGGTGCTAAAAATGGATCAAGAGCGATGGTGGATAATCTGGATGTATATATAATAACCAAGTCCAGCGACATTTTGAATTTTGAATTTAGAGAAGATTGAGGTGTGATTGTTGAAACTGGATGGCTGGCGATAGAGAGGAATGAAGGGGCTTTAATGATGGCAAAGGAATCTAGTGACGTTATGGAGTGACGTGCATGGGAAAATTGTGTGAAGGAAGTGGTTAATGAATGGAAGAGGCGGATTTAACAGGGACTAGGGAGTTTACCCAAGTCAGTAGCCCCAGTTTGGCCAATTAGAGTGCACCGAAGATGCAGGCAAAATATGGAAAACGACAAAACAAAAAGTAAAAGCTAAATAAATGAATTAAAATAGAAAATAAAATTAAATAATCAAAAAATGTAAAGATGAAGGACTAAATATAGTTATTGACTTACGTTTATCTAATTAATGTAAATACAACGGTTAAAATAAATATAGAGGGTTATTTATAGGTATGTATACATATATACAAGACTTTGCTTTATAATTAATTATTTATAAAATATATAAATAATTGAATATTTTATTTATTTATAATATTTTATATTTGTTTTAATGTAAATTTTATTTGAATTTTTAGGAATTAATTTATTGGGCAATTAAATAGGTATAGGTACATTATATACATCGTGATACATATACAATATATACAATATTTTATTTTTGTTGATTTTTGATTTTGTGATTTTTATTTGCATTTTATATGAGTTAAATTCAAAAAATACAATATTCACAAATATGCACAAAAAATATTTAAATAATATACATAGTATACATTGGTATAATATACAATAGTACCCTAATTGGCCACATTTCACACCTTAACTTTGAATTTTATGAAATCACATCAATTTTAAATATATTTTAATTTGGAGTACAATGAAATTGTGTTTGATGAATTTGAAGTCTTATTGGAGTAGATATTGATCTTGAAATTTGAGCTATGTGACTTTTTGAGCGGCGAGGTTATTTGCACTATGTACACATATTTTTTATTTATAATCATTTTTAGTATTTGCAAAAGAATTTTATGCATAATTTTCAAGAAGAAATAATTTTTATTTATAAAGAATTTGGTAATGAATAAATTATTGAAAGAGTGTGTAATATAGTCAATATTATACAGATGATGAAAATATACATGTGAAAACTGAATTTTTGGAATTTTTGTCTTTTCTCCCCTCCTTTATTCCTTATCGATCGGGTCAAGTCTTGGCCTTCTCTCGGGGTTTTATTCAGCCAGTATAAACTGCATTAATACAATCTTTGATTTTATTTATTTATTTATCTATTTTAGGTTAAAATATTAATAAATATAAAATATTTACACCAGAATCACGGTTGGTAAAAGAATGAATTTATTTATATTTATAAGTGTTTACTAAGGGATTTTAAGAAAAAATAAATGAATAAAGATGATGAAATGCATATTCCTCATCCCCCTATGCTTTACCTTTGCGAGTCTCTTAGCAAACACTTATTTGATAGAATAAGTGAATAGAAGAAAATGAAAAGAATGAAGGAAAAAGAGGAACCTGGAAAAATATTGAGTATAAAACTTATCTCAATAATATTGTAGTATGGAGCTCGGTCAGACCTTTGGATTATTAGTATGGCGGAAACTTATTGGAAAAATAGATTTAAAACCTAACAGACCTCAAGTTCCACAGGACTCCTATTCAAGTCACCTCAACAGTTAGGTCAAAAAAAGTCTACATACACAAATTCTCATGACTATGAATCTTTACGTGTATAGTGTAAGTGAAATAAAGCTCCTCATCTTATAAATGGCAAAGAATCATGCTCCCTCAATAAGGTAACTCTCGTCCCCCAGTCTAGCAACAATTTCCTCAAGGAGCAGGGCTATTCCCTCATAAGTTCAAGTTCAACCAACTCTATAAGAGGAGATGGAGAAAAGAATGGACGGTATACAATGTAGCTACATGTCCCCATATACATGACCAGTGTAGCCAAGTCATCCAAATGCAAGCTCACAAGAATCTGACTTTGAAACTCATCCTGGCTTATTGGCCATATATACTCCCACATGTATTTTATTTTCAACTAGGTCTGTCCACTTTTTTCGAGTTATTTATTTTGCATTTTTTTAATATATACAAGGGTGCAACATGTACATAAGGAGTTTTTCTGCTTAAGCCAATAGACTATCCCTCTTTTGGAGCATTATTGCAACCCCACAACATCATGTTGTTAGACCTTAGTGCCACTATACCATGTTAAGATGTACTACCCTCCCTAGAGGAAGAAGCATGTTTCCACTAGTTATTACACACCCGTGTGCTACCCCAAATCAAAGGATTCTGCCACCTCACCACCTCCTCCATGAAGAGCAATGGGTAGAGTGCTTGTCAAAGTTAAGCCCATGTTTAGAAGAATCATGTGTGGTGTTGTTAAATATTCAACTTAGATTAATCATGGTGACATGTGAACGTAGTCTTGTGGACTCAAAGGATTAAGTTCCTAGGACCTGAAAAGTCCTAAGTCTAGTTCCTATAAGGTTCCTTAGAAATTAAGTGGATTAAGGTCCTAACCAAGCTCCATTCATTAATTTTTATCCAGACTAGTTTAAATGTCAATATTATTCAGTAAAATGCACATGCAAATGCAAGAAGTATATATAAAACACATTTTTAGAAAAAAAAGGAAAGAAAAAGGAAAATCTTTTTGAAAAAGTTTTTAAAGTGTTTGCAATTTTTATGGATTTTAAGCATTTTTTGAAAGCGAGAAAAAGGTTTAAGAAACATAATATTTACAAGTATATACATGGATTATACAAATTTTATACAAGATTTTACAAGATGATTTTATTCACAAGTTCTCATAAAAAAATGTATATACAATAAGGAATTTTACATTAGGGGAAATGATCAAAGTTTTATGCACATACGTGATTTAAAAATATATACATCTCATAATTTGTATACCTCATGAAGAAATTGTTTTACAAACATTTTATATAGTGTACCTAGTTTTGATACATAAAATAATTTTACAACACATTTTTATAGCCATTTTATGAAAAAAGTACGTGTTGTGGCTAAAGGATATAAACAATATATACAACACCCCCTATACTTAGCACGAACCATGTCCTCATAGTGACCAAAGAGCTACAATGGAATACTTAACTCGTGCTAAGTTTTGAAAAGTGAAAAGAATCCTATACAACAACGACTCAAAGAATAGATGAATATAATAGAAGTCGGTGATCTCCCCTATACTTAGGATCAAGTAATCCTATGTACAGAACACTGTACAAATGTGGAACATTTAGGAAGAGAATGAACAAACTCAATGACTCGACTCATTCTACCCTATACATAGGGTAAAGTTTCCCTAAGGAAAGAAAAAGAATATCAACAAGATAAAGGACAAGCGAGAGATCAGAAGAAAGAAAGAGAATAAAAACACGAAAAAGATGGTATGAACAACATCACTTCCCATATACATAGTGTAAAGGATCCCTAAGTATAAGCAACAACAAGATTGATGAAACAAGTCTAATATGAACTACTCAAATCATTCACCTCCCATATACTTAGGAAGAGTAAATCCTATGTATTTCACACACACACACACACACACACAAAATAAGAGGCGAATGATAAAAACGGAAGAAGAAGGAATAAAAATGAAATGATATATACAAGAGATACTCAAATCATGCATCAGACGCAGAAGATGTCAAAAAATCATCATTCGATAACACATAAATAGAATCAACAACGGACAAGAATGTATCATGATCAAGATATGACTTCAGCAACTATCCGTTCACAAAAAAAGGTTCTGAGTCAGATGACAACCTTAATAAGACATTAATACAAATGTCATGCACAACTCTCACAATGAACGATCCTGGCCATTTGCTTTTCATTTTTCCTGGAAATAAATTTAATTTGGCTTCAAACAACAATACTTTCTAATCAGCAGATAAAGTCTTCTTTCTAATGTGTCTATCATGCCAACGCTTGACTTTCTCCTTATACATAAGTGAGTTGTCGTATGCATAGTCTCATAATTCCAACAATTTATTCAGATCTAACTTCCTGCTCTTTCCTGCTTTCTCATACTCCAAATTGCATACTTGGAGTGCCCATAAAGATTTGTGAATTAATTCTACTAGCAGGCGGCAAGGATATCTATACACCAATCTGTAGGGAGACATACCCAATGGAGATTCGTACACCGTCCGATAAGCCCATCGAAGTGATTCAAGCATTTGGAACCAGTTCTTCCTATCTGGTCATACAAGTTTTTGCAATATCATCTTTATCTCCCTATTTGAAATCTCTGACAAGCCATTAGTCTGTGGGTGGTAAGGAGATGCTACTCTGTGCTTAATGGCATACTCCTTCACAAGCTTCTTGATTTGTCTATTAATGAAATGGCTTCCCCCATATGAAATGAGTATTTGGAAATCACGAACCATGCAATAACATGGCCTTGAGAAAAGACACATCGTACGACTATCAACCGCTCGGGTGGGGATAGCCTCCACCTATCCACTAACATAATCCACGATGAGAAGGATGTATTGATATCCCTTACTACTTGGAAATAGTCCCATGAAGTCTATGCTACAAGCATAAAAAACATCAGAAATCTGTATTTATCTTTGGGGCATGGTATCTTTGGAACCAACAGTTCCTCCCATCTTTTGACAGTTGGTACAACCTTGAACATACTCCATAGAATCCTTAAATAATGTTGTCCACCATAGGTCGCTCTGTAAGATCTTTGCTGCCGTGCGCTTCCCTGAATGATGCCCACTAGACTATCATTTGTTACTATGCTCAAGTATGATGGTGTATTCCTCCTGAGGAATGCACCTTATCCAGATACAATCCGCACCCTCACAAAACATCTACGGATCCTCCCATTGGTAAAAATGTATCTCTGACAGGAATCTGTCGACCTTGTTCTTCGACCAATCTTGTGGAACTTTCGTGGAGACAAGATAGTTCACTATATCAACATACCATAGTAGTGAGTCCACAGACAAAATGGTCTCATCTAGAAAGGTCTCAGAGATATGGTTCATACTCTGCTCAGAAGCCTCGACATCGGTAATGCAGGAAAGTTGATCTGCCGCAACATTTTTCACTCCATGTTTATCTCGAATCTTTAAATCAAACTACTGTAGAAGAAGGATCCATTTGATAAAGTGTAGTTTGGCATCCTTCTTTGCATGTAAGTACCATATGGAAGTGCGACCATGTACAGAATAACATGCGAACCAAGGAGTTAAGATCTGAACGTCTCTAATCCAAACACAACTGTTAACATCTCCTTCTCTATGATTGTGTAATTACATTATGCCTCATCTACAGTCTTGCTAGCACATTGTATACTAAATGGTACCCCATCCCTTCTCTACCCTAAAACAACTTCAACTACAAAATCTAACGCGTCTGTCATTATCTCAGAAGGGAGAGACCAATCAAGTGGCTGTAAGATAGGAGCACTAGTAACCATGTCTGTCATCTAATGGAATGCAAGGAGAACTTGCTCATCAACAACAAGCTCACTCTCCATGCATAGAAGATCAGTAAATGGGCAATCTTGTTGAAGTCTTTAATGAATCACATATAGTCACCAACGTGTCCCAGAAATGACCTTAACTGCTTCAAATTATGCGCTGGCTCTATCTTGGATAACACATCGATCTTAGACAGGTTGATGAATATGTGATTCATCACTTCAAAAATGATAAATTAAGCTCAGTTCCCAAAATTTCATATGTATTTTATCAAATATCTGGCATAATTAACATTCATGCATATATAAATAATAATGGCATTATAGTACTCATAAATGCATAAAATAAGAAGCTAAAAATCCCCGCCCAATTGACTGTAAAATAAGCTAACTCCTCATATTTCTAACTAATTCATACTAACACCAAATCACTCAAAACCACTCCATTGTGTGCATATGACTAACCAGAATAAAGGAAAAATACAAAAAAAACACTAACAAAAATAAGTGAACCAAAATTCCAAACCCTAATTACAGGATGATCGGACTAAAATGCTAATATCTTCTTCATACAATGTGATTTGATCCTACTTACATTTCAACTAATTGAAGTTCAATTAACTTCAAAACAAGACCAGCTTTAATTGAATCGGAACTCATAAGTGAAAGTTCGGTTTTGGGCCTCTTTTGTACATTGGGTATTTTACCCAATTTGACCAAATATTTTTTGTACATATTTGTCTCGTTATATTTTATTTATTTTTCACTTATTTTATTTGATAAAAGTTTTAATAAAATGAATAAAAAACCAAACCAAAAATAAAACCAAAAATAAAGAAACTAACAAAGTCTGAGTGTTCACTAATAACATGTACAAAAGTCGTCTTTTTCATACTTTATTTTATTTCTTCATTTTCTTAAGTCATAAAAATACAAAAAATAAAGTATTGTGTAAATATTTATCTTTGGTTTTATCATATTTGTTTACAATTTTTTATCTTAATTAAAAATGACAGAAGATTACAAAATACAAAAATAAAGATATTCTACGTACATCTAGTACCCCAAAAATATCACTTTGTCCAAATGATCTATTTTAGTTTTAGTCTCTTCATGAAAGTTGTAGATCTAATGGAGAGATAAACTTTCATGAAGAAAATTTTTGATACGAGGTCGCATGATATATCTTTTAGGTTATTCTTTTTTATTTTTCTGAAGCTAGCACATGGTAGCTCCTGGAGCCGCCACATGTCACTAAATTTTCGCATTTATAATTTGTCTATTTTTATAACAAAATTTATAAAAAATAAAAAAGAAAATAAATAAATAAATAACGAATATAAAAAGCTACATGGTGAAATGTGGGCCCCCGATCTCGGTCGATTGGATGACCCTCCACCTTATCCTTCCGCCACCCAGCCAGAGCCCTTTCCCCTTTTGGCACAACTGGGAACCTTCCAGATCAGGTCATCGCATCCCTCTTTCTATATACGGCTGACCACTACGTCCTCGCGAATCTCACCGCCACCAATGACCATCCTAATCCATCATAATCTCCGTGTCCTCCTCATCATCGATCGTTCTCACAATCAAAGACCACTCGTATCACAATAAAATTTTCAATTGATCATTGTCGTCAGCAAATCTCCAATCAACCGCTCCTCCCCAAATCATAGAGCTACCTCTCGCCCTATTTAAACACCTGCATTGCCCCTCTCACCAATCATCCACTGATCTACAACTACAGAAGACGATAAACCTCTAGTGGTGACAGCCCGAGGATACTCCCTCCTGCTCCGGCGAGATCCGAACCCCAATGGGTTTTGTTGCAGTGTGCACTTCCCTTGTCATGTCTACTTGCTCTGGTCTCCCTCCATTCTGCTATCGAGCTTCAACCTCCAAGTACTCCACCATTAATTTTACATACATTTTACAAACCTTTTTTAAACAATTTATAAAAGATTTTTCATTTTTTCGAAACAATTTGCAATGGTTTTTTAAAAGTTTTACAAACATTTTTACAAACAACTTCAAAAAAGATTATTGCAAATATTTTATAGACAATTTTTGCAAACATTTTTCAAAAGATTTTTGCAAATAATTTTACACATTATTTTTCAAACCATTTTTTATGAGAATAATAATTGCCACATTATTAATAAAAGTATGAATTATGGCTAACATATATATACAATATATACGACACCCCTATACTTAGCTCAAACTATGTCCTCATGGTGACCAAAGAGCTGCAAAGGAAGATAGAACATGTGCTAACTATAGAAATGTGAAAAGAATCGTATACAAAAATGAATCAAATAATAGATGAAAAGAGTAGAAGTCGGTGATCCCCCCAAAAGCAGGATAAAATAATGCTGGCTATAGAAGATTGTGTAAGCAGGGAAGACCGAGGAACAGAATGAACAAACTCGATGACTCAATTATTCCTCCTTGATACTTAGGGAAAAACATACCTATGTATAGAAAAAGAATATCATCAAGTTTAAGGACTAGCGAGGGAATACAAGAAATAAAAGAGAATAAAAATACGAAAGAGACGGAATGAACAACATCACCCCCCATATGTAGGGTAAAGGATTCCCAATTACAGGATGAAAATGGAACGACTCCAATCATTCATCTCCCCTATACTTACGATAGAGTGCATCCTAAGTACAAGACACACACACACACACGAAATAGAGGTGAACGATAAGAAGGAAAGAACAAAATGAAAGGATATATACAAGAGAATATCGGCTCATGTATCACATGCAATGGATATCAAAAACTCATTGCCTGATACCACAAACATAAAATCAACCATGGACAATATAATGATCTACATATGGTTTCAGCAACTGTATGTTCACAATAAATGGCTGTGTATCAGATGACAACCCAGATATGACAATATTACCATTGTCATACACAACTCTCATAATGAACGATCTTGACCATTTGCTTTTTAAATTTCCACGAAATTACAAATTAGCATCAAACAATCAAACTTTCTAATCGAGGGAGAAGGTCCTCCTTCTATTATGTCTACCATGCCAACGTTTGACTTTCTCCTTATTGTTGTTCGCGAGATCTCGAGGATCTGAAATTTAAAGGTAAATAAGTCGTTGCTATCCCCAAAAACACAACGACAAACAATTTTTTTTCTTTTTGCTACTTATTAACCAGTATAGCAGACATGGTCGAACTCAGGAAGGCTATAAATCCGGAGGGTTATTCAATTAATCTAAAATCAATTAAGAGAAAAATAGGAATCTCAAAGAACAACTATCCTTGGTTTTTATGATTTTCTATTTTTTTAATTTTTTTTATAATGTTTTTATTTTCTGATTTTCAAATTTTTAGTGATTTTTATTTTACAATTTTTTTTCAAAAATCACACAAAGTAATATTCACAAGATCAAAAATACACACACCAAGTCTTTTTGTAATTTTCATTTTATGAAAAATGCTGAGAAAAATTCAAAGAAAATATTACTGAGTTTTGAAAGTTTTGCAATGTTTTTTAGAATTTTTGTGGAATTTTCAGATGTTTTTGTATTTTTCTAAAAATCGAACAGGGTAAAATAGAGAAACAATGCAAAATCTGGAGTAATTTACAACTTAAAAATGCTTTAATTGCCCAAAACTCCTAGAAATTATTTTTATGACATAATAGAAGCAATTATCTGCAAACAGGAACTGTAATAACTATTTTTGGATTTTTATAGAAATTTCTATGATTTTTTATAATTTTACGTATTTTTAAATTTTTGGGGGTTTTATAAATAATTAATGAACGAAAATTGGACAGAAATTAAAAGACAATAAAATACACATATACTAATTTTTTTTAGAATTTTTAAGTAATTTTTCAAATTTTTATGAATTTTCAAAGTTTGGTCAGGCAAAATGACTCAGTTTTTTATTTTTTTAAAATATCAAATGTCAGTAAAAATTAATGAAAAATTTATACAATGATAAAGACTACAGCATGAGCATACCCAATTTTTTTGAGAATTTTTAGATCTACGAAAACATTTATTTCATTTAAAAGGAGCAAGCAAGTTATCATTCTGGAAATGCAGGGACTAAAATGCAATTAATTAAAAGTTTTTGCAGAAAAATGAACAAAAATTAAATTACAGGATACTTGTCGCAAATTACCCAATGAAAGCGTGTTGCACACGTGCTTGTACTGGAGCGGGGACGTTTTCGCAAATATTGAAAAGTAATAGGGGTAGATGCACAATTATTCCATTTTTTAAAACCAAACCCAACTAGAATTCTCAAGAAATGGAAAGGGCAGACACGGGCCACCGCCCCTTCTTCCTCCTTAATCCATTGGTTGTGGTTCGGTCGGGGGCGGAGGTGCGATTCGACGACGTCGGCAAGAGGAAGTGTCGGGCTATAGGAGGAGCGCGGATTGGGCACGTACGGGAGAGCAGAAGGCGGCTAGGACCAGGCGTCGACGGGCAGCGTACGGGTGGAGCATCACACCGATCGCTGGACGGGAAGGCATGCTGCCTACGCACGATGCTTGCGACGGGGGCCTCGGCGGATGGTGGAAGCGCAGTTGCGAGGGTATGAGGTCGCGACTTGCGACGGGAGGTGTCTCTAGGCTTGGAGGTGGGATTCGGGGATGTAGGAGCACGGTTGGCGCTGAGCACGAGCGACGGAATTAGAGCAAGGAGAACGGATGGGAACCACATTGCCGGCGGTTCGGCCGCGGGGCGGCGCTGCCTCCTGCGGGAGGAGGTGGAGGGCGTGCAGGAGGGTTGCGTGACCTGTGTTTTTTTTATTTTTATTTTTTTATTTTATTTTATTTTATTTTTTTACTGTAATCAGAGAATGATAAAAACATTATATGTATATATATATATTAAAACAGGAAATGTATACAGGAATAAAAATAGTTTTTTATATTTTTTATTCTATTTTACTGAACCTGCAAAACAAAAGATAGAGAAAACAAATATATATATATATATTGTTTATTTACA
Source organism: Ottelia alismoides (assembly GCA_037367405.1). NCBI lineage: Eukaryota > Viridiplantae > Streptophyta > Magnoliopsida > Alismatales > Hydrocharitaceae > Ottelia > Ottelia alismoides. The sequence goes on from JAZKJV010010449.1 coordinate 273,303, forward strand.
ATTCAAACTTCAGAGGCGACCATGATGACTCGATCCCAAAATTAAAAAAATGGACTTCGTGAATGAAGATTCAGCGACAAATGAGAGAATCGAATCTAGTTCTCCGGCCACTGTACGTGGTCGGAGTTGATAGATGGCGGAAGATAGAAATTGAATGCGGAGAGATTAAGTACATGAGATGGAAAATCGAGTCAAAGCAGATCAAATCGTGATGGATTTTTTTAAGATCTAGAAAGACAAAATGACTACGAAGAACAACTATGAGAAAATAAAAATATGATTAATCTAGGATAAAATAAGAAGAAATATAACGACAGATCTCACCTTAGGAGCAAAAAACTACCGTGATCGCCTCGACGAGGCCGATGCGTTGTCACCATATGGCTCGAAGGCTAGGCACTTTCTCGAAAAAAATTTCACTCGGAGATCGGGCTCCTCTCGCAACGATTGATCAAGTTGGAATATGGGAGAAGGAGCCATATAAATAGAAAAGATAATGGAGATGAAATTTGAATTTTTGCCTTTTTGGATAAAGATAAGAGATAAAAATTGAAATGAGATAAGGATAAAGAGAGATAAAACTATTTACAAAATTATCTATTTTTTTGAATTTTCGTCACTTTATTTTTTTGAAATAAAAAATGTTATTTTTTTATGGTGATTAATTAAAAATAGCAACTATATACATATACTATATACATATATGACATTATATACAAGGGTAAATGAGGAAATTAGCTTTTTCTTCCTTTTTTTGAATTTTTTAGTAAATTTTTTTACAAATATATACAAATACAATATGTACAAAATACATATTAAAATTTCACAAACCTCCCTAGAAAACTGACTTTTCGATCGTAACTCTAAAAATATGAAATTACAGCCATTTTAAAGATAATTTAATTTAGAAACCAATGGAAGTGAGATTGTTTCAATTTTAGTTCATATAGAGCCGGAATTGTTCTTTCAATTAGTGCTTAGTGGATTTTTCCATCTGTGGTTGCTTTTACTGTACATGATTTAATTGTGCAATTATTTTTATTAATTAGAACACATTTTTATTTACAACTTTGGTTTTGAAAGTTATTTGATTTGAGGTCAATTAATGCACAAATAAATTAGTGTCAATTTTATACAGATATACACAAAATAAGTGAAAAGTATTTACAACAACACACACATTTTTTTTGGATTTTCTGCTTAAGGACCCTATCTCCCCTTACATTATTCATGGTCGATCAGGACAACTCTTGACCTTCTCTCAGTGTTCGGGTTAGCCTGTATATAGTGTTCCTTTTTTACTTTTCTTTTCTTTATCTCAGGGTATATAAGTAATATCCTCTCTCAAAGGGATCATAGAGGTTTATTATTGAATCGTAAGACATGAGCTCACTCATGAGATATTACGACCAACCAAATTCCATCGATGGTCATCTCCTTTTGGAAGCAAGACAAGGTTTGAGGGTATGATATATGCTTTTGGAAGCATGTAATCGATATTGACGCCCAATGACTGAATTAGAAACTTAATGATAAAACCCTAAAGGAGAAAGTCCAAAATGAGACGAGAACATTGGATTTAATCATGCTCTTCCAGTTTACAGATGTGTATTTATTAGGTATACTTGAGGTTTATATGATTTAAACGATTGTATACCATGATGCCTCCATTATGGGAGAGTGATGAAATAGAGTTCGATTTTGGTGACTCCTCTCACTAGTCTGTGTATCCGATCTTGATCCAATTGATGGCCATTTATCCGAATATGATTCAGTTGTAATGATGAGATGGGATATCATTTTTTACATGATCATAGATCTCTGAGTGGTCTTCTAGTATGGATATGAGAATGTATCTCACTATCCAAGTCACTATACATGACATATACAATCGCCCCGACCTTGTCTCAAGTATTTGAGGAGAAGGTACACAATTCTTGAAAGAATTCGAGAATTGTTCCACGAGCAATTTTATCTAAGCATTGAAAAATTAGATAATTAAATAGGATTTAATTATCATAATTAATTTATGTTGAGATAGCGTGGCTAACTAAATTGGATTTGATTATCATGGACAGGATTAACGTGGATACCATTATCCACAATAATCATGCATAATCTGTGATCCATGATATCTTGGAGAGAGTTCATTGCGAATGAGATTCACAATTTATATTTTATTGTGGATTGGATTCACATTACATAATTTAATGTAAATATGATTTACATTAAATATTGTATGGGAAATTTTAATTCTCAATAGTCAATAGTATAAATGCATTTACCATAAATAATTAGGAATTATTTTGTGATAATTCAATTATTCAATTAATTAAAACAGTGAATAAATTAATTTGACCCATTCCAATACTAAGAGTGGATGCCCACGAGTTGTTAAACTATGGTGGACATCCACCCTATTTTTAATAAATGAATGGAGCATCTTTTAAATTAAATACATTTATCAATAATTATTTTAACTAATAAAATGAGGACTTTTTTTCATATCATCTCTATGTGTTTTCTTTTATGTTTATTGTAATATTAAAATAAACACAAATGAATCAAAACCATTATTTATTGAGATGGCATGGATTGGGATCCATGGACTTCTAAAATGTTATAAAAGAGAGGTAATACCTATCCCTCATTACTGAAGTTGTATGCAATTGTTGAATAAAATAATCTCTCTCTCCACACGTCATATATATATATATACAACTCTATGTCATCCCCCTGTACAAGGTTGGTGGAGATCACGATCGTTGTTGTGATGTCATCATGCTGTCGGATGGGTCGCTTGAGGTACTCTATCCTCTTCCATTCATCGTGTTTGTGAATAAGACAAGTGATTTCCTAGGATAAAATTAGTAGGTTCCTTTCTTTGATTGTTTCTCAGGATTGTGGGAAGTTCGTGACTCGTCATCACCCTCACGAGTGCACTCTTGTTGGATCAAACACGAGTCAAGAGGATTCTTCCTTTAGAAGCTCTGAGGATCACAACCATGCTTCAAGAGGTAAGACTAAACTCATGTAATCTATATGAAACAACATGGGAAATGTTCCCTTGCAGTGTGGTTTCATCTTAAAATTTTAATTTTTCCGCTTCCATGCCAACTAGTAGGACTAGTAGAGCTAGATTGGATTTAATCCAATCTCCACGCTTCCATGATGTGCGAGACTAACACATTACCTTATCATTCTTAAACCGAAGACATGTTTTAATAAACACATGCACTCTCAAAATCTAATTATGAATGAGATGCTTCACTATATTATGCCTAATGGTTGCTCCATAGAGATGTATTTAAAATGTTTGGGCACTTGCCTAATCCAAAATCTTTAAGAGTTAAGATAAGTGTGGATATAATGAGTGTCATCATTATGGTATCTCAACTTAAGTCTTTCACGAGTCTTCATAATATTCATATTGTATAAATAGAATGTAGGAAGTATAAAAGTTGAGATACTCTTCTATTGAAGTCCCTTGCGGACATGTTCAATTTAAGATGTCCTCTATCTTAAGCAATGGTTTTTTAAGTGTTAACAACATCGTTGTGGAAGCATGGGTCTGACCCATGTAATAGTGAGACTTAAAGAGTTGAATGTACTTCTCCACTTATGACATCCAACGAGTTGGAGGAATGTCAATACTACAACAAGATGATATACTTATAGTACGACTATCCATATATTCTAGAATCCGTAGAGGACTTAAATAGTTCATTGACATCTTCTATATCTACATATCATTATTGAAATCAACTTACTTATTAGATAATATTAAAGTCTGGTAATCATATCTCATTCTTCTAGTAACACTTGCAATCGGTTTCACATGTTTTAGATGACTAGAAAACTTGATCTTAAGATTTATAGTCATCCACATGAGAGTTTATGCAACTGTTGCAACAATTTCCATTAGATATATAGACTACTTCTTTCAAGGGGGAGAGCACCTAGTCTTAGAGAATGTCTCTATAACCAAGATATTAGAATAGTTTCATGGTTTCTTTCTAAATTTATTAGAAATGAATATACATTATGAGATAGACCAATCATAAAGAGTTACGATGGATATATTTGAGCTTATATACAAAGATCTAGAGGACTCTACTAAATTTAAAAATTAATAAATGGTTCCTTAAAATTTTGAATGCTCCAATTAAACCATAAAAGATCAAAAGGAGGATTAAGATCACTTGACAATGAGCAAGAATATAGATTGGGTACATAATTATATCGGTAATACGGATATATGAATGCTATAGCTTATGCCTTAGTGCATCACAGAAGTGTGTAGATCGCATAGAATACAATCTAGGGAAACTAGTCGTACTAGTTGCAACATGCAACATAATTTAATAATTTTAAAAAATGAAACCAAATGAATCGAGAACACTTCTCAAATCATTTCATAAAGATCACAAATGAGTAATCAAGATTACCTTTTGGAGTGTTTTTCTGATCACTAATCTCTAAAGTAAGCGATTCCGTTATCTCATGTCCGATCTAATGTAGAAGCACTTGTGGGCACATAGATGACACGTGAATCTCCCACAATCTGAGTAATGGTGTGAGGTTGGAATCTCCTAATTTCATCTCCCGAAATATGGATGCTTCTTCACGAGCGAGGAGCACCAATGAAGTTAGAAATTCTTGAGCAGTCGATCTTACAACACAATAGCATCACGACGACATCGGGTTCACAACTATAATAAAGTGGATGGACAAAATATAGAGAAACAATGGGCACTTGGATGTGTAGTAGATAATGAGAGAGAGAGAGAGAGAGAGATTTTGTAGCACCTGCACTTGTGTAGTAGAAAAGGCTAGGACTACCCATCCATTTATACTATATTCGATGGTGCAAATGCACTCTTAATCCAAATCAGTGCTTGAGATTTTGTTGCATAAATTTGCTACAACAAATAATTAATTCAATAAATAAATAAATAAGTCCAAATATTCTTCAACAAACATAATTACAATTAAAACAATTAATTGCCATGAATAAAATCAGACTAATGAGACTCCCCCCATAAAAGGCATTTGGACGTGTGGTAGAGAATGAGATAGAGAGGGAGAGATTTTGTAGCACTTGTATAGTAGAAAAAGGCTAGGGCTACCATTCCTTTTATACTACATTGGATAACGGAGATGCACTCCTCATCCAAAATAGTGGTCGAGATTTTTTTACATAAATTTGCAAGGAAAACTCCATAAAAAATTCAAAGTCTAAAATCCATAAAAATTACAAAAATCCTTAAAATCCACAAAGTGTGTAAAATTCAGAAAATATACTTCACAAAAACATGGTTGCATTTGCATTATCATTTTTCAGAATAGGTTTGATTTCTATAACTAAAGATTGGGAACAGTCTAAAGGATGGAGCTTGATTATGGCCTTTAAATTTTATTGTAAGGAGTCTAGTTGAGAACTAGAATTTAGACTCTCCAGTTCTTTGACTTAAATCATTGGGTTCCCTAAGACCACATTTGAAAAGTCAACTTTAACATGCCTGAGTAGAACACTTGGTGTCATCCATTCAACTCTTCATCAATGAACCAATTTTGGACACATGCACTTTGCACTTAGCTCGACTTGCATGGGGATGCGAAGGACATTCCATTCTAGTGGTGCATTTTCATCCTTGTCAAGTGGCGTGGATGTCTAAATATGGGAGATGTTGGGGTTAAAATAACGGTTCGGATGAGGGAAGAATCTAATGGCACAATTTTTCCAAGACCTTAAAAAATGGACAGAATGAAAAGATGCTATATCCATCGAGGGACAAAAATATTGATGCAGTGCAAGCAACATTACAAAGCCAATTCAAAGAAGAAGCCACCAAATACAAATACGACCACAATGGTCCAAGCTTCCACCAAAAAGCATGCACAACTTAGTGGAGACTTAGCTACGTTGGTTGGGCTTCAGAAGAAGATGCATCTATATTGTCGCACTCCAATTCTTTTCTCATTCTTCTACTTTCTCTCTACATTCAATTGTGTACACAGCACGACCAGACCTTAAAGGGAAAACCACCCCTCCTCGAGAAAAGAGTAGCTAGATGAGGAATCAACGTGAGTGTATAATTGGGATGGGTTGTTTCTTCGCTTATTTAAGCGGGAAAAGCTAAAACAATTCACACACGGTACATATTGAATTCAAGGTTGATAGAGTTAGCAATATGAATAAGTGGATCTGAGCTGGCTGTTGAAGTGAACCTAAATAAGTATGTATGGAACTTGAGGACTATTGAGATTTAATTCCTAATCCTAGTTAAGGCTCTGACAAAATGCTTGTTTCAAGCCAGACTAAGCTCTTTCCTTTGTATGCCTTCATGAATTGGTTTGGGAGAACAAATTCATTCTAACTTTTTTCTTTTTCCCTTATTTTTAAAATAAGTGTTTGCTAAGGGACTAGCGAAGTTTAAGTATAGGGGGTTGATGAATCCAATATTCATAAACATTCTTTCTGTATTTTATCTTAAAACCCTTAACAAATATATGTAAATATTCATTACTTTCCATCTTTTAACAAAATTATATTCATGATAAAAAAGCACATTTAAGCATCCAAAACATGTAAAAAAATAAAAGAATAAAAAATAATAATAAAGAAAAAAAGAAGGAAGATTGTGGATATGTATATAAAATGTGACATATAAAATAAATATAGCTGAAAAATATATTTATAACCTAAACCCCCAGACCCAGTTAGCATGGATTGGTCGACAAACAAATAAGGGGAATGCAAGAAGAAAACAACACAAAAATAATTAATTATACACTATATATCAAATAATTATAAATCTTCATTGATTTTTAATTAATTCAAATGAACATATTTTTCACCGAACTCTTTTCCTAATTATTTCTCAAAATGAATAGAAAAAAGTTATAAATAATATATTGTGTATATACTAAGAAATCCAATTTGTAAATTGTCAAATTCTCAACTTCCGAACATCATAACTTTCACATACAAATTCCAATTTCACTCTACTCACCTTTATAGTTCATAAAATTATATTATATAATTAATGAAGGTGATTTCACTAAAATCGGAGTCCGTTTACAGGAAGTCGGTTTTGGGACCTTATCACTATTGGGTTTCTAGGCTATTTATTTTATCTAGAACATATTATTTATAGTTTTAATGATTTTTGAGTTTTTAATTATTTTCATGATCTTGTATTTTTATCATGATTTAATTTAGAATTATCTAACATTATTTATTATTTAAATAAATGAAAAACCATAATTTATATGTAAATTTGAACTATGAAACTTATACCTGTATTTATATTTCATAAAGGGGGCATGGAGCCTGCACCCTAGGGTGTATGAAACTCCCTGCACCCACCCTATTTTTGTATTATTTTTTTTACTTTTTTTGAATTAAAAGTTGGGGGGATTTACTTAATATGTTGAGGGGAATAAGTGTTTCAAGTTTCATGCAAAATAAACATTCCTAACATGTTTATCTAAAAGGGGTCAATTTCAGCAATTCTGAAATCGTTAAAATTTACCAGTCTTGATGAATATGATAGAAGTCTTGAATTAATGTGAATTTGGAATGACAACATGGTGATATATAGTGATCTTAATCTCCCAAGCTTTCATTTCAAAAAAATCAAAAAATAATGAAAGAAATTTTCCGTGTGTAGTGAGTTACCTGCACCCGCTGGTGTAGGGTCTGTTTTCCCTTTCATAAATTACTTATTATTTATAAAAATGAATTATTTCATAATTTAGATAAATTAATTATTTACACTGTTTGTTTTTATACATATTTAAAATAATATTATTTATTATTTAATACCTATTTTACAAGTCATTTATTGAAACTGGCCAACCAAATGCTGATGCGTGTGAATGCCTGGGCCTTCTTCTTCAAGAACTCAGTTGGTTACTCTGTTCCAATGACCGATTTTCAACTAATTTCTATGTGTTCCTCGTAACCTCTTCATCCAATCCTAGCCTTCCAATCTTTAAACCTAACATCCAGAATGCACACCTACCCTAGATCTCCACCTAACTCCCTACAGATCTTCCTATAAAATTCTCCAAAGTTGGCGTCAGACAACTAACTCTTCCTAACTACTTCCAGTTCCTGCAACCAGTGGCCTACCAATAACCTTCCTTGCCATGCTCCGCCTCATTCCGGCTATGACATGGCCTAAGGCTTGATCCACGCAGAAGTACAATTGTTGGAGGAGGGTTCCAAGGATTTGTTGCCTTGCATCATAGCCACTACTGTTGTATATAGCTCAAGGAGCACTGCCCCATCGAGCAAAGACCATTAGGGTCCCTACGCCCTGCAATCCAAGGTATTCCTTGATTTCCTCATTCATTTCTTTTGATTTTCGCACCTGAATTAGGATCCTAATCACGTAAATAGTTAAGATCTAATATCCATCTTCGATTCTCATTCAAAATCAAAGCTCAATTTCACATCAATTTTGTTCAATTTTAGCTTGTTATATTTCTCTCATGGAAATGATATTTGAAATACAATTTGTCATTTTCTTGCCTATTCATCATGAATCGAGCAACAAAATCATCATTTACAGATCAACGTTAGCATCTAGAGTGCCACCTTCAACAATCAACCATATGGAGCTGGAATAAACATCAATAATATGTTCATATTTTTGATCATGGAGCAAAAACCCTAAGTCTGCATGCAACCATCTTCGACCTTCATCATCTCCGACTTCCCTCTAAGTGGTTGTGCTCGAGAGGGTGAGGAGCACCCTCTTTGGCCCCACCTCCGACCAGTTAGCCACGGAGGAGCTCTTCCATCATCCATCGCTACCACCACCTTAGATTTGGGGAAGAACCTCCTAGAGCAGGTGGACTATAGTTTTACAACATGTGTCGAGATCCGACGGTGATGCTCATGTTTCACCATCCGATCCAGACCGTTTGTGTGAATCGGTAGAGAATTTACGTAATAAGCCCCAGGTAGTTTCCTTATTTCCCGACACGTCCCAAGGTTTCTAGAAATTGCACATAGGTCCCTGTGTAGGGACCTAATTGTAATTACTTTTTTCTATACATTCTTGTTCCTGAACAAGGACCAATCTTTAGAACTTTTTATTTCTTTTCTTGAAGTTATACCCATGAGTTGTAGGGTACATTTGGACCTATTTTTGAAATAATTTTCATCGGTTTTTCTAGGGTAGTTACATAACCACCCTAGCGAGGTTTCTTTATTTTTGTTGTGATTTTTAGTCACATATATTTATAATTTTGGTTTTCTAAATTTGCATATGTTTGAGTGTTTTTTCATCATTCTCAAGAAAATATAAAAATCACGAAAATATTCCTCTTCTTTTAAAAAATCATGATATTATTATTCTGCCTCCTCGAGTTCAACCCAGGCACAGTTACCTGGATACATAAAATAGTGTAAGATAAAATAGGAGAGAGAAGCACATATTCACTTCATTTTCTCTCACTCTCTCTGCCATATTTTATTGATTTTTGTTTGATTGATCAGATTTTGTCTTCGTGGTTTCTTCTACACAGACTCCAACCTTTATTAACTGCGGGAAAGATCCGATTTTCACATGCTGCATCATATGATTTTTGCTATACTTAGGTGGCACTTATCCTAAGTATGGGGGGTGTTGAACTCGTGTTTTTTATATATATGTTGACCCTATTAACTCTGTTTTGCTGCATATAGTCAGATATATCCCACCCTAAGTATAGGGGTGGTAATATCTATTCCTTTCGTTGTTGCTCACTCACTTCTCCCTCAACTATTGATATTCTTTTCTATACTTAGGAACCTTTTACCCTAAGTATAGGGGGTACAAGTCAATGCATTTCGTCATCAAAGCCCCCCCGGAGGGGGGCAATCGTTGATTCCGGACATTCTCCTCCTCAGTTATCCCCTTTTCTACAGTCTTCTATACTTAGGATTACTTGATCCTAAGTATAGGGGGGATCACTGACTTCTACTCAATTCCTTCATTCTTTGAGTCATTGTAGTATAGGATTCTTTTCAATCTTCCAAAATTAGAACGAGTTATGTCTTCCTTTATCGCTCTCTAATCAGTCTGAGGACATCGTTCAATCTAAGTATAGAGGTATCATATAAATATTGTGTATATATACTTTAGCCATTACTCATACTTTGGGGATAATAACATGACTATTATTTATAAAATTGGTATAAAAATATTTTCAAAAATAATTCTTGCAAAAATGTGTGTAAAAAGTTTTGAAAAATTGTTTGAAAAAACATTTGTAAAAATTATTTTTGTACAAAGTTTTGTAAAAAGTTTGTAAAATTTTTTTGTTTTTAAAATGTCTGCAAATTATTCTTTATATCAAAATTATGTATATGGTATAATTGTTTGTAAAATGTGTGAAAAGAAAGTGTTTGCAAAACCCTTTTTGGAAAAGTTTTTGTAAGGTGATTTGAAAAATAGTTTGTAAAAATTAGTTTTGAAAAAGAGTTTGAAAACATTTTGAAAACATTTTGAAATATTTAGAAAAAAAATGTTTGTAAAAATATTTTGTCACATGAGTAAAAAATTCTGGGTATATCAAATAGTTGTATATAAGTGTTGTATGTTCTTTGTAAATAAAATCTATATTTATTTGTAAACTTTGTATATAAACTCTTGTGTATAAAATCCCTTTATAAAATTCTTGTAGATAAAATCCACTTGTAAAAGTTTCATATAAAACTTGTAAATAATACCTTTGTAACTTTGTACAAATTCTTGAATATGCATAAGTTTTCTTTCTTTTCTATCTTATTTACTGAAAAAATTCGCAAAAGGTTTTTTTCAAAACTTTTCAAAATGTTTCTTACATTCTTTTCAAATGTTTTGTAAATTGTCCTTGCATATGCATATGCATTTTTCTAAATAGTATTGACGATTGAACTAATATGGAATAAAATTGAAGAATGGAGCTTGGTTAAGACCTTAATCCACTTAATTTCAAAGGAATCTTATATGAATTGGAGTTGAGACTTTTTAGGTCCTAGAGACTTGATCATATGAGTCCATAAGACTATTTTCACACATCATCTTGATTGGTCTAAGTAGAACATTTAACAACACACACATGATTACTCTATACAGTGGACTTGACTTGGACAAGAACTCTACACGTAGCTCTTCATGGATGAGTGGTGAGGGGGCATAATCCTTTTGCTTGGTGTAGCACACAGGTGTGTAACAACGAGTGGGAGCATCTGTTTTCCTCTAGGGATGGAAGTGCATCTCAACCTGGTCTAGTGGAATTCAGGTCTACTGACAAGATGTTGTGGATTGCAATAATGCTTTTAAAGAGGGATAGTCTACTAGCTCAAGAAGAAAAACTCCTTATGTATGTGATGCACACTTGAGATATGTTGTATAATATGTCATAAAAATGCAAAAACTCCAAAAAGGGGGCATGCTTGATTGAAAATAAAATGCCTATTCGAGTGTATATAGATGAATATGCACGGCTTGTATGATATATTGTCTCATCTTAGGGATGCTTGCAACTGGAGACTTTGATACACTGGTCAAGATCCAAGGGATACATGGCTACACTAGCCGCAGTCCATTCTCTTCTTTCATCTCTTCTTGAGCTGGTTGCACTTGAACATAGAAGGGAATACCCAGGTCCTCAAGAAAAGAGTTGCTAGAACGGGGGACTAGAGTTACCTTGTTACGATAGGTTTATAATTTATAAGGTGGTGATTTATATATCACTTACATAGTACATGTGAAGATTCATAGTCATAAGAGTTTGTGTATGTAGACTTGTTCTGACCTGACTGTTGAGGCAACATGAATAAGAGTCTTTTGGAACATAGAGTATGTTAGGTTTTAAGTCCATTTCCCAACAAGGTTCCCGCCAAACTAATAATCGAAAGGTCTGACCATTCTCCATACTTCAATTTTATGAAAATAAGATTAATAATCAAAATTTTTCTTGATTTTTTTATTTCTTTTTCACTTCTTTTTCAAATAAGAGTTTGCTTGTGGACCAGCAAAGGTAAATTATTGGGGAATAATGAATCCCTGATTCACATATGGTATTCTTTTATTTTAGTAAAATTACCTATGCAAAATCCCTGAAAATATATAAGAAATATAATAAATTAGCATTGTGCATACATTTATTAATATTGTCTATTTAACATTCTTTTTGACCAAATAAAAGAATAAAGAAGAAACTAAAAAGAATAAAATAAGGACGTGTTTATGCAATAAATGTAAACTGGCCCGAATCCTGATAGAAGGCCAAATATTTGTCTAATCGGCAAGGAATATGGATGGAACAGATAGGGTCCTTATCTTGCAAATATTTATCAGTATTATTCATGTATGTATATATATCACCAATTTCATTTTAAATAAAATAACCTCAAAATAATTCAATTTTCTTAATAAAATTGGTAAATAAAGTGTAAATAAAAAAATAAAAATAAGTAAAAAAATTAGAATATGTACAAACAAACAACACCTACACTTGTATATATCTATTTATTTCATTGTAAATAATTTGTAGATATTTTATATTTTGAGACTTGTATACATTCCTAATACTATTAAAATATAAATAAAATTCATAAAATGCAAATTAAATGAAAATTATAAACATTTTTATTATATAAATTACCAAGTGTGTATATATTGTACGTGATACCTATTTATTTAGTACCTATAATTGATTTGTAAAAATCTAATAAAAATGCGATTACATTATAAATAAATAAAATATAAATTATTGTACTTGTGTACAAAATATAACAATAAAAATAAATGTATATAATATATAGGTACACGATACATGTACATAATACCATATATTGTATATACCTTATATATTTATTATTTAAAATTATAAAAATCATATAAAAATAGCATATAAAATAATTATTATATTTCATTTATTTTTTTGAAACCATTTATTGTTTTCTATTAATTATTCTTTAATTTTTGAAAATACATTTTTTGAATGGCCAACCAGGGTCTATTGACCAGGGTCAACCCTTCCTCCAACTAGGTACAACCTGACTTCCCTTTGTCGGAGCCAACTTATCTCCTTTTTCTTACCCGTCTTCGACCACCCTAACCTTGGATTCTGGACCTTATTCTTCATTGATGATATGTGATTTTCATGGATTCCTAGGGATGTCCGGATCCTCCTAGGGTTTCACACATTCTTCTGATCTTTCTAGACCCTGGGAACTCCAATAAAATCCCCTCTTCCCCTTCTGCTGCGAGGTATCTGGTTCCTTGCAACCATTTCCCTCCAACTTCGTCTCCAGTGTTATGATAGTCCTTGGGTATACTACTTTCGTGCTTCGATTGGTGCTTCATTGGGCGGAGCTCTCTAAAGAGAACACCAGTTCTAACATCTCCTTCTCTGTAACAGTATATTTGTGTTGTGATTCATCCAGTCTTGCTAGCATAGTGTATGGACAATGGTATCACATCACCTTTCTTCCCGAAAATAGCTCCAATAACAAACTCTAATGCGTCTGTCATGATCTCGAATGAGAGAGCCCAATCAAGTGGTTGAAGGACATGAGCTCTAGCAACCATGTCTTTCATCTGGTGAAATGCAAGGAGGACTTTCTCATCAACTATAAACTCACTCTCCTTGCATAGAAGCTTAGTCAAAGGTCTGGCGATCTTGCTTAAGTCTTTTATGAATCACCTATAAAATCCAACGTGACCAAGGAACGACCTCAACTACTTCAAATTCTGTAGTGGCTCTAACTTGGAGATCACATCAATCATAGTCGGGTCATCCTCCATACCTTGTTTGTAGATGACGTGGCCTAATAAAATTCCATTAGTTACCAGAAAATGACTCTTCTCCAACGAGAGAACTATATTTTCCTCATAACAATGATAAAGTACTAGATCATGAAATCGTCTCTGAAGATCTCTAGAAAATTACCCAACATGTTGGCAAAAACGACCAACATACACCTCTGGAATGTAGCGGGGGATTTATACAATCTAAAGGGCATCCGTCTAAAGGCATAGGTGCCAAACGAACAACTAGAAGTAGTTTTCTCCTGATCCTCGTGAGCAATTACAACCTGGTTATACCCCGAGTACCCAACCAACACACAAAAGAACTCATTCCCTATAATATCTCAATAGTATGATTAATAAAGGTCATTGGAAAGTGATCTTTCTTGGTAGTTAAATTCAGACACTGATAATCTACAAAGACATGTCATGAAGGTGGTACATGAGTCAAAATCTCCTCACCATGGTCATTTATCATGATAGTAATTCAATATTTCTTCGGGACCACGTGCAATGGGCTATCCCACTTGGAGTCCAAAATGGGATAAATAAATCCAGCAACACACATTTTTCGTATCTCTTCCATGGCAACATTTTGAAGATTCGAATTTAGACGGCATTGAAACTCATGGGTTGTTTGCATTCATCCTCTTTGTATATATGATGAAAGCAAAAAGGTGAACTGATCTCGGGGAGATATGAAATATTCCAGCATATGACCTTGCAGGTTCTCTTGAGAACCTCTAGTAAGCGAAATTCCTGATCATCGATCAATTCCAAACTGATGATTATCGGAAAAATTTGGGGCACACCTGTTAGGAAGGCATAAATCAATTTTGAGGGTAAAACATTGAGCTTTGGTGGGGTCTGAATTTGCTCTAGAACAATCTCTACAACTAAACTAGTTGAAGGTAGATGATATGCACTGTGTGAACTGTCCACCGTGGCTATTGTAGGCTCAACAAGTAATGTCTCAGAAAATTCGACAATGAATAATCTCTACTCAAAAGGGGATGGCTCATCAGGATGCTCACAAATATCAGAAAACTCAACAACAAAAATCTCCGATATCTTAGTAGGAGGTGTGTCATTACTGATCTCAAAAGAAAGTATCTCATCTATATAAAAATGTACCTCCGAAAGTAACTCAGACTGATCCTCAGAAAGCAGCTCAAAAGATCGCTAATCAACAGGGGTCCTAATATCGACATACCAGAGGTTCCTTATGGGAAAGGAACTCCTAGGTGTACATGAAATCTGTGAAGAATATGTCTCTCGAAACAATCGAGAAAATCACAGACCTCGAAATCTGTTGTAACTGTCTCTCTCTCATTTGTTGTTGTGGGTGGCAGTGATGGCTTTGGATTTGAGTCGTCTCTATCTTAACATATTCATAGAGGTAGTGAAAGATTATCTCTCCCATACCATAATCAACTACTAATTCGGCCATTCGCAGGAATGAAAGACCAAGGATGATTGGGTACAGAGTAACGATACAGAGGTATCCATATCCATAACAACAAAATCAACTAGGAATCTCATTCCTTGCACAGTTATGATTATGTCCTTGAGAATGCCCCTCACCCTCTTAATTGATCTACTAACAAACTAAAGGATCATCCTTGTGCATCTAAGATTCCCCAACCCAAACTTGGAGAGTAGCGAGGATGGCATGAGATTAGTGGATGATACACTATCGAGTAGAGTATGATAAAACTCCTTATCAAAAATCTGTCAATGAATGTGAGGTGATACCTTATCTTTCTTTTTGCGTGGGAGGTTGCTGATGGCATGAACTGTGGCCATGGTTAAGATGTGCTTTTATATTTTTTATATGTTTTTCCTTGTTTGATGTTTTTCAGTACATGCTTCTTTAATTATCTTTTTTACTGCCAGCAAGTACTCCATGGACTTAAGGAGTGGCATATATAAAAAGATGTTGTGAAGTATCTTTACCACTCTATAATTAGATAACATTGTTTTTAATTTTTTAATCTTTCTAGTTTTATTCAAGTGAATGAAATGAAACAAAATCATAAACATCAAACTGCTCATTTCTCTTACTCAAATCTGATTCATCTTGTGCACGTGGATAACAAGAATCAGTATATTCAATGCCATCCAATATAGGAGTAGAAGCATAAAAAGGAAAAACTAGACGGGCTGCTTGGTCTACTGGTGCTGAAGCAGACTCCACGACGGGTATGTTCTCCTTCATGGCTGACGTAGCAATGCATCTTTACTTGTTATATTTTTGGCTTTTTTTTGAATGGTTGTGGTGGTGTTGGTGAAGAAATATAAGGTGATGGTGTTACTCCATGCTCTGGCTCTACTACACTAGATCGTTGCTAAACTGGTGAAGAAGATGAAGTAGTCAGTGTAGCTCTCTTAGTGGCTAGATCTCCCTGTCCCAACTGTTGTGCAGGAGGCCGCAATCTCCTAACATTCCTAAGATGAATGGCGTCAGATAAACATTTAAAATTATGTGCCATACCTATCTCAAAGGTGGATGGATCATGTGCTACCTTTTTCTTTACATCTGAAGTTATTGAGATTGTCTTCGACCTGGGCTGGTATCAATGTCTTCATGGTGGTTAGGTCATCAAGCCTCTAATTCAAATCATTCATATTCATTATCAAGAGTGAAAGTTAATCTAATGTTTGGTTCTCCGAAGTTTCCTCAAGATGCTCAACAATGGGTTGTCGATGAGACTGATACTATGGAGGGTTTTGATGTCTAGAGTATTGTGACTGATAATAAGGAGGAGGGTGCGAAAACTATGCAAGTGACTGGTGACGATAAGGCTGATAAGGATATGCAGGCTGGATCTGCTGTCGTCCATGTCTCAAATTTTGGAAGTGTGGCGGAGATGAAAAATGAGGTTTTAGTTGTTGGTGCTCAAGCTATGCTCTACCTCCTAGAAAATAGTGGGCAGACCTCTGACTTGACCGTGAACCCAACTGACCTTGTCTTGATGGATGGGGCTGACTGTGCTCTCGGTAGAACCAAATGTTGTTCACCTCTTGAATGAGAGGTGGAAGTGGAGACTATTGCTTAGGAATGTAAAGAGGGTCATGGTGGTATGGTACAATACATGTATGTGGTAACTGCTATGGGACCTGATTCGTGGTTTGTGCATTGTAAACGTGCTAAATAGTGGATGGTGCTAGGGTACCATAATGTGCTAAAGTCGTGGAAGAAGTTTGCTCCGGTGTATAAGTATCAGCTGCGACATTCGCACTCTGACATGAATTAATCGTACTAACAGGAAGCTCTAGATTCTTCGTAATCTCATCCATCTTATTGATTAGCCACTTGAAACCATAGGGACTGTCTTGTGGTCTTCACAAGGCGAGACAATTGAGTTGATGTCATGATAGCCCAAGGAGCTCAAGTGGCTAAGAAACAATTAACCCACATAATAAAATCAAGCAATAACTAAGCATTTGTAAATCAAAATTTATTATACCCAATAATACAAGTGTATAGTGACAAGCAGAGTAGGGGTCGGACACAGGGAGACAAGTCGGTGTAGAACATTATTATTTATAAATAAAAAAAATAAATAATAAGTGTAAAGTAAACTTCATACGCCATTGTTGTCTATGGGACCTCGAGGATCCACCTATATGGGTTAAACCCATTAAGTGCAAATGTATCTTCAAGAGAAAGAGGGAACCTAATGAGAAGTTGGAATCCTTCAAAGTACGGTTCGTAGCGAAGATCGATACACAGAGAGAAGACGTTGCTTGAAATGAGACTTACTCTCTAGTGCACATGCTTAAACCTATGAGAACATTGCTAACTAAAGCTGCAAAACATGACTGAAACATCTACAAGATAGAAGTAAAGATTGCATTCCTCCATGAATACCTAAATGAGGATATTCATATGAAGTAGCCCCAGAGCTTCTTAAGGAAGGCAAGGTATGCAAGTTGAAGAACTCCATCTATGAGCTCAGATAAGCTTCTTATAGTCAGAACATCAGATTTTTCGTAGTTAAGATGTTGTAATTTATACAGAATTTTGATGAATCGTGTGAAGTTAGTAGGAGTTCCACTGTGTTCCCTATGCTAAATGTAGATCAAAATCCTAATAATTTTCGTTGATATAATGGTGATGATAATAATAAGTGTTTTGTAATTCGGTTGTGCCATATATTGAGATGAAAGATTTCAAGGATACTACATAGATTTTAGTTCTGATGGTGTTTCGAAGCAAAGAGAAGAGGGCATTTGAATTGTCACATTAGTGGTACATCTTGGATATATTCCATTTTGGAAAAACACGAGGAATGCTTATTTTTCTTAAGATATGGTACTGACCTATTTGAGGGAATAACATCTCAAAGAGTTTGATTGGGCATATGCTAAAGTTGCTTGCCCTTGCTCATCAGCTATGGGAATGCTTTTGTATTCATGATGCGTACAAAAAATAGATGTCTACCATGCAATCAGAGCATTAAACTATTACTTATCCTATTATGGAGATAAAACATTTTATTTTAATATTAATAAACTATTACTTAGTGACTCCTCTTAGTAGATCGGTAAACTAATCTTCGTTCAAATGTTGGATATTGATATAATTAGGATTCAAATGCAATGATAAAATTAGATAAGCATTTTTATTTAATCAAACATCTATGGGAGGTTCCCGAGATCTGGATTTGAGATATTATCTCAACCCAAGTCACTATACATGGAATGTACAATCACCTTGTCCTTATCTCCAAGTATATATGTAATAAGCACATTTTTCTTGAAAGAGTTAAAGAATTAGTCAATTGTTAATAATGTATGTGAGCACTAGTAAATAGATAATTAGATGTGTTTTAATTATCATGAATAATACGATAAAGATTCATATTATTTTGAAACATGAGAATTATCATCTAAGATAATTAAATATGATTTAACTATTAAAGATACAATTAATATGGATATCATTATCGATCAAATCATAAATATTGTAATTGTGATTTATAATATGATGGATATATTAAGTTGCAAATATATTTTATGAATTAAATATTGATGTGAATTGAATTCAAATTAGATAATTACTTGTTTAAACAATTTATATTTTATATTGGGTGCTTGAATTTTATTCATAATTGTAAATGGTTTTGTTTGCAATTCTCATAAATAATTTGCAAAAACTATTTGGTGATATTTTATTGACAATAAATTTTAAATAAAGATTTAATGTAATAATATTACATTAGATGATAATTGGAGAGAGAAAAACTCTCTCTAATTTGAGATTAGACGTCACCTTGCGTAATAGGTGAAGGAGGCTATCCCCTTCCCCTATTTTGGGAGGAGGCGCTTTAGTCCTATACATGGCAATTAATTGATTTAATTAAAATTAAATCAGTTGAAGAATATTTTATATTATTTATTTCCTTTTTAAATTAATTAAAAACAAGTCTTCGTACAAGATCTTTACAAGATAAAATACCCATATTTTATTTGGATTAAATAAGTAATGTATTTTACAAATATTATATACAAAGATTTTTTACAAGGATTAAATGATATTTACACATATTTTAATAGATACAATTTTAAATAAGTATTATACAAAATTTAAATACACATTTAAATACATATTTTAAATTAAGAATTTTAAATAAGGATTTTAGTTATATTTTACTTATTTACAATGATTTTGTAGATAATAAACAAATATATGGATTTTAAATTAATCGTCACCTATATTTTTATGGATTTTATAGATAGAAAAAAATAAAAGTACAAGTTATGGACACAAGTATATATACATTATATACGCACCCCCTATACTTTGCTTGTGCTATGTCCTCATAGCGTCAAAAGAGAAAAAGGAGGACACAACTCGTTCTAAGTAAACGTGGGTGAAAAAGAATAAAAGAATAGAAGTCAGTCGACCCCCCTATATTTACGATTAGGTCATCGTAAATATAGTGGAAGACAAAAATAAGGTGACTAAGGAAAACGAATATACAAACGATGGAGCAAAATAAAGAAAGAAAAACGAAATCAATAAAATCACTTGGTCCCACCTATACTTAGGATAAGGGATACTATGTATAGAAAAGAGTGTGGCAAAAATTAGGGACTAGTGATTTGTGTAAAAGAAAGGAAAAACAAGAGAAAAGTAAAAAGAACAAAATTGAAAGGTGCAAATCAACGGGCAACTGGTCCCCCCTATACATAGTATTGGTTATCCTAAGCATATGAGAGGAACAAAAAATGGGGACGATTGTGGACTACGATAATTATACAGGTGGTGTACTCCATAAAAATTGAAAGGCTCACAAGTCTCTGTATAGGATGAAATGAAGTAGAAGAGTAGTCATGCATCCTATACAAAGAAGAGCATCTCAACCTGGGTCCTACTAGATCATATATTGTGCATGTACATACCGATCCCTGGCTGCACAAGTAGAGCTACTTCCGTAAGTGAACTCTATATGTGGCACAACTCTCTCTACTGAAATACACCTCTCTGGAGTCAGACTACATACGCTATCTATAAGTGTAACCATCACACCATCTGCCTCTCTACGCTAAATAGACTGAATGATCTGTGAAATATAATCAATTGACTCTTGTTCTAGAATATGTGCACTCTCAATCAGTGGCACTGAGACGTCTACTGAAACTGACTGCTCATCTGGATCCGATGTGAACTCTAAATCTGTATGTGAATAGTCATTTGAAGAACTTGGTACCAAGTCATCTACCCCGTCCTCATGTAGGATATTGTGGGTATTGAAATAAACAATCTTAAGATCAAGAGACTTGTCTCATCTAAGCGTTGGCAATCCTCTGCAAGACTGGTGTCCTCTGAAGTAAATGACAATACTGATCTGGGGCTGCTACATCCTCTCGCCATCTCAATGTGTATCTCTCCACTGTCTGTGCGAAATGAAACTCTACCAACGTCATAGTCAAAGAGTACTCTTGTTGTATGTAAGAAGGGTCTCCTGAGAATGATTGGAGCAAGGTGTAATTGCGTAGGGCATGTCTCATCTAGTACAGAAAGTCCATTGGAAACTGTAAGCCCTGAATCGCCACGATAATATCCCTCAACAAGCCTCTAGGTCTCTTCACAGATCGATCAGTAAACTGATTTATCGCTCGTGATTCGTAAAGAGGACCTAGCTTAAGCTTATCAAGCAAAGAAGATGGAACTAGATAAATTGAGGAACCATTATCTAAGAGAGTACGATGGAACACGGCATGTGTAATCTGGCATGTGACGTAGTGAGCTCCAGAATCTTTCTTCTTCTTAGGTACCTTATTCTGAATAGCACATAAGGTCGTCTGGGTCAATACATGCTTCTCTATACGTGATCTCTTCTTCCTACGCATGGTTCATCTATTATTCAACTATTACCTGAGCATAGGGAAGTGATCCAAGGCATTACAGAGTGAGATCTTTAGAAAAATGTGATCTTCCAATAACCACTCAGTCTATGGACTGACAACATTCTTTTTAGGTTTTTTCTTTCCTTTTCCATACAAAGCAGAAAAAAAAGGAACAATATCAAGAACAACAAAATTCTTTTTGTATTTACTCAAAGGGGAGTCAATATGCACATTGAGAGTCTCATAAGTATATACAAAACTCTCTAAAATAGGGGAAGAAAAATCTGCATCGAGAATGCCTGCATGGCCTGGCGTGGTATCATCGTCTTACTCACTCATGTCCATGTCAACTATCTCAGCATCGCCCCCCCTCTCTCTCATCATCAGGATGAGCATCATGTTGATCCTCATTATCACGGTGGTCCTCCTCCTCAGCATAAAAATGTATATCATGCATCGACTATAGATCCTCATCATGTACCCTCTCATCCTCAAGTGCTCGTGGTGATCTATCATTCCTAAGATGAGTGAAGTTAGATAAAAATTCAGGAAATGAGATCGTACTTGTAGTGGTGTCTACGTGATCTGTGTGCCTCCTCTTGTTGTTCGGATTCATTTGAGGTTGGGCTGGGTGAGTGGTCTTGGGCATGGTTAACTCATCCAGACTATGGTTAACCCGCTCCATCTCTATCCTGTGTGCGATCTGCAGCGTACTCAACATGTCCATGATCTAATTCAGTGCCAGGGCCTTTGAAGACATCACAGACTCAGTGTGGTGACACTGGCTATCTACTCTCTCCTACCTCAAAGTGTGCAGCTATGTAGTGTACATCTGAGGAGATCTCTTTGGTGTAAAAGATTGTAGTTGCTGCTACTGGTAATGATCTGGCTATGAATGTGTAGTAGGGTAATGGAAAGAATGTGGTCTTTGATATGCATGCTGGTGAGAATACTGCAGCGTGTAGTTCTAGCGGTGTTGGAAATGTGGATGTCCATGTTACATATGTCTATACTATTGCTGGTGTACGCTCTGAGGAGTAAAGTGTGGTGAAGGCTGAATTGGAGCGTACCATATCCCATTGATCTCAAGAGTGGCCTGAGAAACAACGTTGACATCTCCAGGGTTGGTCATTTGGCTCGAATTAACATTGTACGGATCCTCAGGCCAATAAATCTGCGGAGTCTCAATAGGCTGAACCAGCTCGCTCTGAACAAACTGAATCTAACGGGTTGGAGGAGCAGGAAAAGATCTCCAAACAGACTGAAAAGTAGAAGAAGGACGGGACTGCTGGTACAAAAGTTGTAAATCCATCACCTTCTTCGTCAGATCGCTAAATTACAGGGGAAGTGATGAGAGTTTTTCCAACTCTCGGAGCGGCTGAAAATCCTAAACTTGCTTCTGAATCATGTCGACTAATATTAGCTTCTCACTAATGAATCCAATGTTAAACTGTGACTCAGACTCTGAAACATGTGCCACCTTCTAATTCTGTCAGTGGTGTGGTGGTTGCGGGGCCTTCTAGAATACCCGAGTGGAATCAATGATGCGTGAATTCCCGGCCATCCCCTCAAAGATGGACGAAACTAACTCGGCATCCTTATTCAGATAATTACCGCCGCATGCGGTGCTCACTACGCCCAGTACATCTGGTCGTAGTCCTTCAAAGTAATTCTGCACAAGCACTTTCAAAGGTATCTCATGACGTGGGCATCTCTTAGTAAGATCCTTCAATACGTCCCATGCCTCATGGAATTATTCATGTGGTAGCTATGTAAAGTTGGAGATCTAGCTCCTAATTATGTTTGTCCATCCTTGGGGGAAGTATTTACGCATGAAAGGGGACTTCAGATCATCCCATGTAGAAATCTCCCTCTAGAAATGACTCAATCAGTAAATTGCCTTATATGTTAAGGCGAAGGGGAAGGCCTTGAGGCGAACAACCTCCTGCGTAACTCCTGGATAGCTAGTCGTACCACAAATCATCTCGAACTACGACAAAAAGGTAAATGGCTACTCTGTAGCATTCTCATAGTACAGGGATAGTAAATAAATAAAGGACGGTCGCAGCTCGTATGACCCTTGTTTCTGTGGTAATCGAATCAGACGGTGTAACGTCCTGGCTCCTAGGTCATACTCATCTCTCAATGTCGCGGGAATGATGGCAGGTGGTGGTGGGTTCCCGGCTCCTTCTCTCAGTGCAGCTATCTCAGCTATCAGATCATCTTCGACTCTACACTGATCTTTGATCTATAAGCTCATCAGCGATACTGCGTCTAGAATCCCCGTAGTAATATCTAAGTTTGGATTAGGTCTATCATTTGTGTGTCTCTCCCCAGTTGGTCTGTCCTCAACTGGTCTATCTTCAACTGGTCCCTTCCCTCTAGTCATAGTCATTGAATCCTCTTGGAATGAAAAAGTCTCAGGGGAACTCAATGAAATATATGTAGGAGAAATAGACGAAAATTTGAGGCGTGGGTTGCCTCTAGAAAAGGGATGGGAGGCGAGGGAATCTAGGTCTGACTCTCCCCAGGACTAGATCGGATAAACTCGAGAAGAGGGTCATCCCGAGTCTATAAAAATGTACGATGGATGGTGGATTGTCAAAAGCTCACGGAGTCTGAGTGCAAAATCCATTGAGTCATCATCTTTGATGTCAAAAGAAATACAGTAGAGTGCACGATGTCAAGTGAAAACCACGAGTGTGAATGCATATGAGACGCAGTATATTGCAAACCTCGCATTCAAACACAATACAAACCCCAATTTCACCAACTTCATACAATGATGACCGTAAAAGTTTGGACTTTTATCTTTTCAATTTATAGTTAGGTGATAAAGCAATTATTTTACAAGCTCGCATGTGTAGTCTCCTTAGAGTTCGTGTTTAAGCTGGCGGTGCACACCGACCTAACAAGACTACATCTACTAACGTCTTAGGCAAGTGCTTGCAGCAAGTAACATGACCCGAAGAGTGAGTCCAAGCGCTTAGGGCACAAGTCCAGGGATATGCATGCCTCACTCTATCTAGAGAGTACCTACAAACAATTAGGAGATTGCTCTCCCAATACATATTTTGAGTCCAGTTTTTTTTATTTTTTTCAAGTTTTGCTTAACTATTTTTCATGATTTTAACCTTTTTGTGGATATTTTCTACAATAAATAGCGGAAGGTCGGTTCATTTTAAATTTTAGAAAATGTATCTCACTGAGGGAGAATCTTGTTATGCCGCATAAAACGATGATGCCTGCAGAGATAGAGATCATACCGGATGCCAGCAGTCTACATGCAAGTGATCCGCGGAGAATTGAAATACTAAGCTAATGCATGAAAAGTCGAGTCGTAAACCTGCAGCTCTAGTGAAAGAATGGATTGAATTTTCAAAATTGTAACTTACGCCTAAGTGTAGATTAGGGTAGTGGGATTTACTTTAGTCATCTAATCAGTCAAACATTCAACCCTATCCTCCACAAAATCACGTGAAACAAAGAAAAAATCGATAAAAACTAAAAAACACAGTGAGGTCCTCCATGTTCACCAGCATCTAGCGAAATAGACCTTGAAGAAAGTGTTCAAGTCTAGGTACAAGTCAGGATGTCTTTTAGTGGACCCCTCCTACAAATGTCAAAAATGGGAAAATGTCCCTTCCTCTCTCATAAAAATACATAAAATCTAAGTACAAACATATAAAAAATATGCTTACTAATTCCGATCCTCTACAATGGACTCCTAGAGAAAGAATCGATCTCTACACTCTAAACTGATTCGACTTCCGAAAAGCAGGTTGATCCTACAGGACATACAAAATTCATTAGCAAACACACATGAAAATCGAAAAAATCAAAGAAAACACGAAAACCATAAAAGTCGAAGAAAATCAATGAAAACTGTAAAAGTCGTAAAATAATTTAATGCTGTAAAAAAATCAAAAGGAAAATAATGAAACTCAAAAAAACCTGTAAAAATCAGGAAGAAAGAAAAATCACAAAAATTAAAAAATTGAAATATAGCTAATACCTCCTCGGCAACGGTGCAATTTTGGTAATCGGATTTTACCCATAGTTAATAAAGTTCAGAGTCGTTGTAGAAGAAATCATGAAGACAAAATCCGATTGATCAAACATAAATCAATAAAATATGAGATAGAGAGAGAATATGAAGTAAATATGCAGTTTCTCTCTCCTATTTTATCTTACACTTTTTTATTTATCAAGGTAAGTGTGCTTGGGTCGAAGTCGAGGAGGCAGAATAGAAATATAACAATTTTTGAGAAGAATGAAGAATATTTTCGTGATTTCTATAACTTCTTGAAAATGGCAAGAAACAACACTCAAATAGATGCAAATTTAGAAAAACCAAAAAATACGAAAATACGCGATGAAAAATCACAACAAAAATAAAGAAACCTCGATATGGTAGTTGTATAATTACGATAAAAAATTGATGATAAATACGTTAAAAATAGGTCCAAATGTACCCTACAACTCCGGGGTATAACTGCAAGAAAAGAAATAACAAATTCTGCACATTGGTCCTTATTCAGGGAATAGAATGTAAAGAAAAAAAGTAATTACATTTAGGAACCTAGACATGGACCTAAGTGCAGTTTCTGAAAATCTTGAGGCACGTCTAAAAATATGGAAACTATATGGGGCTTATTACACAAATTCTCTACTGATTCACACAAACGACTGTATCAGATGGTGAAGTGCGAGCATAACCGTCGGATCTGGAAATGTGTCGTAAGACTTTAATCCGCTTGTTCTTGGTGGTTCTTCCCCAAATCTGAAGGTGGCGGAGATGCTAGATGATGGCAGTGCTCCTCCATGGCTAACTGGTCAGAGGTGGTGGGGTTGGAGAGGGTGCTCCTCACCCTCTCGAGCACTCCCACTGAGAGAGAAGTCAGAGATGACGAAGGTCGAAGATGGTCGCATGCAAACTTAGGGTTTTTGCTCTAGGACAGAAAAGATGACCCCATTCTTGATGTTTATTCCAGCTCCAGATGGTTGATTGTTGAAGGATACACTACAGATACTAACGCTAATCTGCAAAAGAAGTGATGAATCAGCCACGAACATGATATATTACAATTAATATCATTTCCTGAAGAGAAATATAACATAATAAAATTTATGAAATTTGATGTGAAATTGAGCTTTTGATTTTGAATGCGAACTGAAGATGGGTATTAGTCTTTTAGATCTTAACTATTTGAGTGATTAGGATCCAAATTCATGCGCAAAAGTCAAGAGAAACAAATGAGGAAATGAAGGAATACTTGGGATTGCAGGGTGAAGGGACCCCACTGGTCTTCGCTCGATGAGGCGGTGTTCCCGGATCTCTACACGGCGGTGGTTAATATGATGCAAGGCAACGAAGCCTTGGAACCCTTCTCCGACGATCATACTTCCTCTCAGAGAAAGCCTCAGGCTCTGTCACAACCGGAATGAGGCAAAGCGAGACGAGGAAGGTGGTTGGTCAGCCACTGGTTGCTGGAACTGGAAGTAGTTAGGATGAGTTAGTTGGTTGATGCCTACTTTGGAGAATCTTTTAGAATGATCTGTAGGGAGTTAGGCGGAGATCTAGGGCAGGCGTACAAGATGGACGTTAGGTCTAAATATTGGAAGGTTAGGATTAGACGAAGAGTTTAGGAGGAACACGTAGAAAGTAGTTGCAAAAGGTAGTTTGAACAGAGTAACCAGCTGAGTTCTTGAAGAAGAAGGCCCAGGTGCTGACACGTGTCAGCACTTGGTTGGACAGTTTTAATAAATGACTTATAAATTAGGTATTAAATAATAAATGATTTTATTTTTAAATAGGTATAAAAAATGTAAATAATTACTTTATCTAAATTATGAGATAATTAATTTTATAAATAATAAGTGATTTATGAAATAGAAATATTATATTAATATATATATATAATACTTAATGTATAGGTAATAGATTTTTAATTCAATAAATTACTTAATAGTATACCATTTTTATATTTTATTAATAATAAGATTATAAATAAAGTAATTGCGAATTTTTGTAGATTTTAATAAAAAATTAAAATATTTTAAAAAATACCGGTATAAGTTATATAGTTCAAATTAACCTATAAATTATTGTTTATGATTTATTTAAAATAATAAATAATGTCAGAAAATTATAAAATAAATCATGGTTAAAATACGAGATCATGAAAATAATTAAAAATTCGAAATTCATTAAAACTATGAATACTATATTCTAGATAAAATAAATAGCCCAAAAACCCAATTGTGATTAGGTCCCAAAACTGACTTTTTACGAATGGACTCCGATTTTAGTGAAATCACATCCATAAATTAGAAAATATTATTTTATAAACTTTAAAGGTGAGTAGAGTGATTTTGATGTTCATACGAGAAATTTATGTTGTTTGGAAGTTGAAAATTTGATAATTTATAAGTTGATTTTCTTGGTATATACACAAGATATTATTTTTATTTTTATATTTATATTTTTCTATACATTTTTAGAAATAATTAGGAAAAGAAATGGTGACAAATATTTACATATCAATTAATTAAAAATCAATGAATATTTGATAATTATTTGATATATAGTGAATAGTGTCGAGAGTGTATAATTAATTATTTTTTTATTATTTTCTTCCTTATTCCCCCTACTCATTTGTTTGTCGACCAATCCGTGCTGACTTGGTCTCCAGATTATGTTATAAATATACCCTTCAGCTATATTTATTTTATAAGTCACATTGTACATATATACATATCTGCAATCCACCTTCTTCTTGTTTTCTTTATTATTATTTTTTTATTCTTTTATTTATTTACATGTTTTGGTTGCTTACAAGTGTAATTTTTTATTCATGAATATGATTTTCTTAAAATATATAAATTAATGAATATTTACATGTATTTGTTAAGGGTTATAAGTCAAAATACAGAAAGAATGTTAATGAATAATTAGCATGGAGTGTTAAACAAAGTGAATGATTTAATAAATGATATAGACAACATGGATATATAGAGAGGCAGTAAGAAGTGTAACTCAAGTATGTGACACATAACATGAGAGTAAAAGAACACATCTCATACAAAATGAATAGCGGCAACATCAACATCTAGTGGATCATGATCATGAAAGGGTTTCAGGCGCTAATCGTTAACTCGAAAGGTGGACTCGGAAAACAACTCGTATATGGCAATATTGTTGTTGTCATGCACCTTTCTGACCAAGTATGGTCCCTTCCATTTGCTCTGTAATTTACTAGGAAATAATCTCAGTCTAGCATCAAATAGCCATACTTCCTTGTTCAACTCAAACTGCTTATTGTTGATATGTGAATCATGCCATATCTTGACTCTATCCATATATTATAGGCTACATGAAAAGGTTGTATCTCTAGGCTCCTCTAGGGCTGCCAACTCTGCTCTCCTCTAATCTTTTATACTCTCAGATACAATAATATCTCTATGACCACCCATAGTGTCCTTTGCTTAATCTCAACAGGTAAGTGGCATGGCTTACCATAAACGAGTCGAAATGGATATGTACCCAAAGGTGTCTTGACGGATGTACTGGAAACCAACAAGACCGAGTCCAAAGGATGTGACTAATCCTTTTGATTAGGGTGGACAACCTTCTGTAGTATAATCTTGATCTCCCTATTTGAAATCTCAGCAAGAGCATTCTTCTGTGGATGATATGGCATATCAACTCTGTGGTGTATGTTGAACTTGTTAGTAAGGACACTTACCTTGTTGTTGATAAAATGAGTCCCCTTGTCATGAAATAAAAACTCGAGAACCCTGAACCCTGATATGATATTCTTACATAAGAATATACAAACGGTCCCCGCATCTACGACTCGGGTAGAGATGGCCTCATCCCATTGACTCACATAATCCACATCTAAGAAAATGTACTCAAATCCCTGAATCTTAGGGAATGGGCCCATTAAATCGATGCCCCATGAATCAAAACCTCACAACAATGAATGGGATGCATCGACATCTTGTCTCTATGACCACAACTGCCCATTCTTTGACAGCTAGTACACCGCTTAACAAATTCATCTGAATCCTTGAAGTGTGTTGGCTACCAAAGGTCAGATTGGAGTACCTTTTGTGTTCTCTGTTTCCCAGAGAGATGTCCTCCTGCTTCAAGCTAGTGGTAATAGGTGAGGGTGCTATGGTGCTCCTCCCGAGGAATACAACAATGCTAGACAATATCCCCCTCGTGGTAAAGAGCAAATCCTTCCAATTATACGACTTAGCCTTCATAAGGAAAGTATCAAGTCACCACATGGTCTAACATTGTGGAGCTTTCTTGGCAACAAGATAGTTCACAATGCCAGCATACCATGAGAGAGATGTAATATAAAGAATCGCCTCGTCTGGAAATGTCTCAGTGATAGGTGCGGTAGTCTCAGAATCCACAAGATTCTCTAATCGGGAGAGGTGATCCTCCACCACATTCTTGACTCCAGGTTTATCCTTACTCTCAATATCAAACTCCCGGAGTAGAAGGATCCATTTGTCAAGAGTGTCATGGCATCCTTCCTAGATATTAAGTACTGGATGGTTGTTTGCTCTATATAAATTGTCACACTAGATTAAAGAATATAAGATCCAAACTTATCTAAAGCAAAGACAACTAGCACCTCCTTCTATGTAATAATATAATCTCGTTGAGCGACATCCAAAGCCCTACTAGTGTAGTGTATGGAAAATAGCAATCCATCCCTCCTCTGTCCTAGCACAACCTACATGGAAAAATCTGATGTGTTTGTCATTATCTCGAATGGGAGAGACCAATCGGGTGGCTAAAGGACAGGAGCCTACACAACCAAATCCTTGAGAGTCTCAAATGACGAAAGACACTTATCATATACAAAAAACGCGGTATCTTTCATGATAAGATATGTAAGTGGCCGGATAATAGGACTGGAGTCCTAAATGAACCGTAAGTAGAAACTGACATGCCACAGAAAAGATCCCAACTAATTTAACATGGACAACGGGTTGAGTTTATTGATGATATCCACCATGGCTGGATCAACCTCCATGACCCTGTTGTTGATGATATGACCAAGACCATCCCATGTGTAATCATTAACTGACACTTCTCCCAAGATAGAACAAGGTTGACCTTGATGCACTGTTGATGCACTCGGTCTAGGCACAAAAGATAAGGATCAAACCATCTCCATATATCAAAAAATCATCCATGCAGACCTCTAAACAGTCACCCATCCATGTCTGAAACGATGGAAAACAGACTCCTTTGGAATGTAGATGGGGCATTAGATAATACAAAGGGCATTCGTCTAAAAGCATACGTTCAAAATGGATAGGTGAATGTCATCATATCAAGGTCTTCGGGCGTAATGGCCACCTAATTACACCCCGAGTACCCATCAAGAAAACAGTAATGACTTTTCAAAGCTAATCTCTCAATAACCTGATCAATGAAGGGTAGTGGGAAGTGATCCTTCTTGGTGGCCTAGTTCAATCGTCTATAGTCAGCACATACCCTCTAAGAAGTCGGTACACGGGTAGCAATCTCCTCTCCTGGCTCACTCACAACTGTAGTGATACCTTCTTCTTGGTTACCCCTTGTAATGCACTAACATACTTGGAGTCGGAGATGGGGGAAATATAATCATCTCTACACCACATGGATATTTCCTCGAAGATTTGTGTCCAGCCTATGCGGGAACTCATGCGAAGGATTAGCGTCATCCTAGAGATAGATGTGGTGGGACCATAGGGCCGCACTTATCCAGTGGAGATCTACTACGGACCAACCTATTTCCTTGTGGTTCCTCTCAACAACCTCCATAAAATGAGATTCTTGGTCATCAAGCAAATACACACATAGATAGTGACTGGAAACATCTCTGGCTCGCCCTTAAGGAATCCGTACTTCATGTTGTGCGGTAAGGTCTTCAATTGTGGGCATGTTTGTTGGACATCCGAGCCCACATCGAGGCATTATACAATAATTGTTATTGAAAATATTATTCCCTGATCTGAAATGAAGAATAACTAATTTGCATAATGGGTCCCTTAGTACAATTAGAATTATATATCATGGTCATCTTAGTAATCATACAGCTGTTGAATCAAAGAGGCTAGTGCTTTGATAAATGTCTAAAGAGTTAAACTGAGGACTCATCAAGCACCGTCAAATCATTATTAGGAGATGATCTCCAGCCTGAGTAGGAGATGGCAATCCTTTCTCATAAGGCTGATATCTAACCACCCACATGATGATGGTCCTTTATATTGGAATAGATATTCGAAGGTGTTTGATAAGTTATGTCAAATAGTTGACTTAACGAGATCGAGATTACCAAAGACCTATGTCGTATGCTGTCACGATACATGCACGCATCATCTGATCGTAGATAGATGTGTTACTTTATGTCTAAGTATATGCATTTGGCAGACCAGTAGGTTGATGACCTAACCAAGGTCTATACATCGATGCGCTGGAGTGCATGCAAGGGCATATGAGTAATACGATCTCTCAAAAGGAACATACCGGTTTATTTACAGAAATAGAAGACATGAGCTCACTCATGAGATATTGGGAATAAAATTCTATGTACGGTCATTTCACTTTGGAAGCTTGACTGAATTTGTAAGGTGTGATATATGCTTTTGAAAAGTATATTATCAATGCATGGGTATGATATATGATTTTAGTAAGTATATGATCGATACCAACTCCCAATAGTCAAATGAGAAACTTATAAATAATTCCTAAAGTAGATAGTGTAAAATAGATCTAAAACTTTGGGTTTAATCTTGGTCTTCTAGTATGAAGGACGTACATGTATTAGGAATACCAAAGTGTGATGTGATAAAAAATGATTGTGTAACGATGACGCTTCCATTTTGAGGGAGTCATGAAACATGTATGGATTTTAGTGACTCCACTCTTAGAGAAGTAATGTGATCTTAGTCTAAATGTTGGACATTGATCTGAATGTGATTCAGAAGTAATGAGAAGATTAGATTTGTGGTCATGATTTAATCAAGCATCTATGAGAGGCCAATAATATTTGGATTTGAATGTGATCTCAATATCCAAGTCATTATACATGCAACAATACATATGCCATGTCTCTATCTCCAAGTATCCGCGGAGAAGGCGCATTGTCCTTGAAAGAGTTCATGATAATTTCATTGTTGATAAATTTATCCAACCATTGAGAAAATTGATAATTAAGTGAGAGTTAATTATCATGAATTGTATGAATTTGATTCATATTATAAGGAGAGTTATCTAAGATAATTAAGTGTGACTTAATTATCAAAGATGTAAATAATGTGAATGTGATTGATACTATTTGGCCACAAGAGAATAGAGATACAAAATGATTAAATGTGATTTTATTATATTTGATTTGAAAATTTTGGATAGAACTATCAATAGTAATCATATATATTACAAATGTGATTTACAATATATTAGAGAGAGCCTATTGTGATATATATATATATATATATTTATTGATTAATTATTGATGTGAATTGGATTCACATTGAATAATTAAATGAAAATATAATTTACATCCTGTTTTGGGTTGTGAATGTGATTCACAAGACTCCAATGGCATGATTGCAATGTTCTCAAGATAATTGAGAGTTATTATCGTGAGATAATGTTGGAAAGAGATAATGTAATCTTATTGGAAAAGATTGTCATCCACCAAAGGTGGTGGACGACCACCAAGTCCCAATGGGAGTGGGTGGCCGTCCCCCCTTCATTGGTAGATAATTATGTCCTTCCAATTATCTCCTTGATAATTGATTTGATTTGAAATTAATTTATATCGATTATTCAATATATATTTAATTTAATCAGATTAATTGTTGTTGTGTTTTTACAAAAAAATCGTGGCCATTGAAAGAAACACAAATCAATCTCGTCCATTGGTTTTGTTTTGTCCAAGGATTGAGATTCATCGATCCCATAATAATATAAAAGAAGAGGTACCCCTTTCTCTTAAAGTTACATCAAATAATTTCTCTCTCCCTCTCTCTCTACATGCCAAGTCTCTCTCCCTCTCTCTCATTGTGGTCGTCCACCATGGAGCCCTAGAGAGAGTCGCCATCATCGTAGCATCGTCATTATGCTGCCATATTGTTTGCTTGTGGATCTGCATCTTCTTCGATACGCCTCAATCGTGAAGAATATATTGGAACTCACGTGATGAGATCCGGAGATTGGCTGCTTGGATCATCAACATGGATTGCGGGGAGCACGCGTCTCATCAGAGTGCTCGCAAATGTCTCATCAATATGCTCACAAGCGTCTCCTATGTTTGATACCGATTAGACATGAGGTCTTTTCATTTATAGACTCGATAAAAACCACACTTCAAGATGTAATCCTAATACTTTTTTGTGGTTTAGTGATGAATCCACATTTCATCATCTTTATTCTATCATTTTGGCACCAAAAACCCTAGCAAATGCCTATAAATAGCATTAAAAAGAGCATCTTAACATTCATGCATGTGCATCATATTAGTGTATAAAATATTGTAATTAAAGCCAAAATTATAGAATAAATAAAGAAAAAAAGAATAAAATATTGTAAATATTTTATGACCCAAAACCCCCGAGACCTAGCCATCTTGGTGAATAGGTCGACGACGAATAAAGTAGGGGGAGATAAGGTCAGAAATACAGATAAAATACCAATAGTTTTTATTCATTCTTTATTCATTTTTAGACCTATTTTTGGTTTCACTTTTTATACATCAAATGAAGAAACTTTGTACATGAAAGTTGTAGACAATAGAATAAAGAAAAATACAAAATTGATTTCACAGAAAAACAATGTACAAATAAAAAGTTATGGTCTGAATAAGAATCCAGAATCCCAACCTTACAGACCCGTATCTCACACTTGACAACTCCAAATGCAGCATACTCACCTTTAATTGTATATAGAATAAAATAATCTATCCAAAGGTGGTGGTTTTGCATTTGGCGGAAATACGGTTTGAAAGTTGAGTTTTGGACCCACCTTGTATACTTGTACAGATTAAAATATTAAATTTATTATTTATTCATTATTTTTATATTTTTATAATTAGCATTAAAATTAGAATAAAAATGCAAAGAAAATACAAAATAAAAAAACGTGTATAAATAATACATAGGTATACTGCCTATACATATACCTATACAAAACACTCTTATATTTTATTTAATATACAAAATAAATCAGAAAAATAAAATAAAAATATATTTGTGTACATAAAAGTATCTTATAATTTTAGAAAATAATAAGTAAAAATAATGAAATTAAAATACACAAAATAAAAATAAAATACTAAAATACATAAGTAATATACCTATATAGAGCTAAAAAGGGAACTTATAAAAATATACCTCATAAAATTAATTAAAAATCATAATAAAATACTACATAAAATTACGAATATTTTTTATTTTATTATCATTAATTAATTCGGCCTTTTTCTATTTTTTATTGATTTATTAAATTATTTATCAGGGATTTTTCCTGATTGGTCCACGTGGACCAATCAGAAGACGGTCCCAGTTGACCCAGGTCAACTGGCCGTCCTTCCCCATGTGCGTCTGTCAGAGTGCGTTTGACCTCGTTTTGGTCGATTTTTCCTGATCACATCTTGCACCATTCCATGATGGAGTCTTGACAACTTTTTCTCCTCGATTATCAAGCTTGCTCGCCCTATGATCATCTCGAGGAATGGATCAGTGTGTCGCCTGAGGTGCCTTGATCTTTGGAGCACCTTGGTCAGGGGTCAAACCAGATATAACGACCCCCTCCTTTTCATTTTGATTTTGAGTCCCTTCGGTCCACCCTTCTGCGCCACCTTCGTGCTCTTGAGCTTCCTAGAGGCGACAGCTCCATCGCAAGCCCTTCAGCCAAGGCGTTTGAAGTCGGAGGAGCCTCCAACACCTCCCGCAAGTCCGGCAGTCGAGGTACCTTCTTCCTCTGGCTCCGGCCATCGAGGACCATCTCCCTTGCATTTCTTTGCGTCATTTTATTCCCCTTAGCTTAAGGATCAAAAACCCCCAAAAAATCCAAGTTTCATCGCCTTAATCGCTCGATAATCCCATCTCGCCGGAGCGCACTTCCGGCCGACATCTCTTTGCCGTCCACAGACCACCTCCGACCTCCATTTCGCCTCCGCGGGGTCCAGGCAGTTTGCCCTGGATCCTTTCACCCCTTTTTGCAGGTCAACGCGCAGTCAAAGCCACTGGGGGCCGTTTTGCTTGGTTCGTCGGAACTACCTGGATCTCCGAGCTCCGCCGCCTTCGCGCCAGCACTCCGAAGCACCTCCGACGTCCTTGAGCCACCCAGCATCTTCCTCGACCTCCCAGGAGTCCGCAGCTTGATTTTGGAGCCCGTCCATCGCCGGAGACCCGAGAACGAGCTCGGGGAAGATCGCCTCGCCGACGTTCTTCCCTGTTCCTCCACCTCGATCTTACACCGTTCGATCGAGTCGCTGCCCCAGTTCTGATCTCCGCCGTTGGATCGCATCAAGCCTCAACCGTCAGATCGACTTCGAGCGATCTAATCTCAGTCGACCATCGTCGAAGCGTCATCGGCCGTCCTCAACGCGCCACGTGTCTAAGTGGCTTGCCGACAGCCGTCGGATCACGCGCCAAGGGTATTTTGCAACAACACCCTCATGCATTTTGTCTTTACGTTTCAGTCCAGTAACTTTTATTCATAGTTTAAAAACTTTGTAAAAATTGCATAGAGACCCTAGTCTTTATTTTATTTGCGAATAAGTCCCCTGCCACGTCACCTCACGTGACCAGTTCACGTGAGGTGTGGGCATTTTGCAAGGGTACCCTCGGCCTTTGTTGTATTTTGTTTTAGTGCCAAAACTTTCATATCACGTGTTATATTTTTGGAAATATTGCATGTAAGCCCCGGATATTTTTGGATATTGCATGTATGCCCCTGCCAGGCGCGTGTGTAGCACGTGCGTAGCCTGGACATTTTGTATTGAGGCCCCGGCGGCTTTTGTAATTTAGTTTTGGTCTTGAAAATTGCATATTTAGTTTAAAACTTTGTGGAAAATTGTATGAGAGCCCCTGGATGTTTGAGAAATTGCACATATGCCCCTGCCAGTCCTGTTAATTGATTGGATGCTTGTTATAATTGTTTAAATTATCATTCTAAGTCCAAAAATTCCACAAAAATAGGGTTTAGCTCCTGTTAACTTGTGCCTCCACGCTATAATTTTAGTTTTTGATTTATTTTATTTTTATATTTATTAAAAATCAAAAACCTTCTTTTTGTGCACTGTCTATCTTAGAAAATGCCAAAAAAATATTAAAACTCTTTGAAAAATTCCAAAAAAATTACCTATGTCTATTTTATCCTAATTTAGTGTCAGTCCAAAAATCATTAAAAATCTCAAAAGAAAAACACTAAAAATTTAAAAACAATTAAAAACTTCAACAAAATATATAAAATCAAAGAAAAATCCAAAAAATACAAACTCAGTTCCTGTTTGTTCATATTTTATTCTCTTTATTTGAAAAATAGTGTGAAAAATTTTGGTTGCTGTTTGCTAATTTTAATTTCTATTTTACTCACAGCCAGCACATTTTCCACTGTTTTGCTTTATTTCAGTTTTTAAGAATACCAAAAACACCTTGAAAAATCACCAAAAATCATAAAAACAGAAAAAAAATCCTAAAAATATCAAAAACATTTTATTTCTGAATTTTTTGGTTATTTTTACATATTTTTATAGATATTTTATCTTGCCTTTCATTACATTGTTTTTAAATTCCAATATTGAAAAAAAGAAAAAAATATAAAATACAAAATTATAAAAATTAGAAAATTAAAAATCAAAAGACAAAATTAAAAATTAAATTAAAATAAAAAAATTAAAAATAAAAAACCCACAAAAAATTCCTTTGCTTGCTTGCTTAGTGTAGACACTTCACTCACACACATTCACTTGTGCACAATTGCTTGATCTATCCTCCCTTGCTCCCTGTGTTCGAACTCTCTACATACTTGCACCTATACATCTTTTATGTAGAGTTAAAAATAAATTTGACTCCACATTTGCTTGTCATTGTTTGATATTTGATTGTGGGTTCATTGTTGATTAATTACAGGATTTTGCAGTGGTCAAGACACCGACTGTTGATTCGCCTTGTGAATCAATACGACCGCACTCAATTTCGTGGTTATCAAATGGCGCCGTTGCCGGGGAGCAACAACGAGTAGCTCATTTTTGTTTACTTGTGTTTAGTGTTTACCATAGCTTCATTTCATCTCTCTTACATTTTTGATATATATATTGCTTGAGCTATCTGACCACCCTTTCTTGCCTTCTTGCGAGGGACTGCGGAGCGAGGCGGATCGCTTAGGTGACCCGGAGCATCCTTGGGAAGCGGAGCCGGCCTTTCTTTAGCTAGGCCGGCAGGAGAGAGCAAGAGGATTGAGAGAGAGTGATTAGTTTAGTTGCTTTTTATTTTTGTGAGAGAGTGACCTATTAATTTGTAATAATACAGGTACATTGGACTCTTGGACACTACCGGGCCTAATTTCCGGGTGTTTGTTCTCCCGGGGGCTCACCGCGGTTTTATCGCGTTTTCTCGCTTGTCATTTTCCGGTTTTGTTTTCCTTTTTCCTTTCTTTTGTGGATTGATCCCTTAGATTATAGGTTCTGCTTGATTCGATTAGAATAGGTCCAAACACACTAATTACCTTTGCATGCTCCTATAGTTCGTTGTTGGACTTAGACTAATTAAATAGTTAGCTATTAGCTTTCGATCCACGCGCTACGAGCTCATTCCTGAACAAGCGCTTTCTCCTAACTCAAATGTGTTGAGCAGAGGAGGGGTGAGCCTAGACCGGACACTCGGATTGAGAGTTAGTGGCTAGCTTGTGCTTCTTCACGCTAGCAATTGCCTATTCTAGGACGATTTCCGCTTTGCATATAGCCATGTAGTTTAGGTTTATAAATTCTGCTTTGCATCCCGCCTGGAGAGAGCTGGGATTCGCTGTATGTCTTCTTACTTTGCATGCATCATTTAGGCACAAAGGTGAGATTTCCACCTTGGTGTCGACTTGCACGGCTTTTCCGCCTCTTTTCTCCCTCTCTTTTTGGAACAAAGTAGGATCATGAAAATACAAAAACCGTTAGGCGCTTGTTTGAATCTACTCAAAAGAAGCGATAACACCAAAAAAATTAAAAAAGGGACTGCTAAGAAAACTTGACCAAAAATCAAATCGGTAATTGGATTCATTGCTTGGGGAGAGTAACACCCTCACTTATATTCAGGTTGCATGGGAAGGTCTCCTTCCAAGTGAGGTGAGCGCTTCGTAAGGATTTGAGCCAAAAACCCAACTTGTGGCTGCCTTGTGTATCGCCCGGATTTCCGAAGTATTGGCGCTGCTATCGTACGTTGTCGAGTAGGACTTGGTCGCCATTGGTCACTCATTATTGTGTGAGCGCCAACCATGTTCGAAGTACCAAGCTTAGGCCACGCCTTCACGGGTGTGTCTGTCTCACCGGATGCATCCGAGTAGGATCTTGCACGCTCACAGGTGATTCCGTTGCGAGCGAGGTCCGAAGTATCGGTTTCGCCTATTGGCTTCCTCCCTCTATTTCGTTGGCTGAGTAGGGATCCAGGAAGGGTGACAAGGACCTCAAAAAGCGCATGTTACAGGTTACACAGGAGGAGGGCAAGTACGGGGACACATTCCCGGCAGTACTCTCTCTCCTTTAGGCGTAGCGTTCTAAGGACTCGTGAAAAGATAACTTCCTGAATCAAGATAAAATTGACAAGATAAAAGCCAAACCTTCACGGCTTCACGTGTTGCGTTGGTGAACTTACCCCTGCTTTGTGTTTGATTGCTAGATTTGTTTAGGTCAAGATCAAAAACACAGCACAATTGTGCGCAATTTTGTTGCATCTCATTTCATTCCTCTTCTTCTTCTCTTGCATTTTCCCTGCTCTTCCCAAATAATCAAGATGATGGGACGGAGGTCTCTTAGGCCGACTTTGTCGGCACCGCTATCCAGCACTCCTCCTCATTCATCTAGGAATACCTCGGAGAGTCCGCTCTCCGAGCCTGAGTTCACATCCACCCTGTTCCCCCTCGGCCACCCTTCCCATTCTCCTTCTCTCAGTCCAATTGTTTCAGAATTCAGTGCATCACAGAGTTCGGCTCATTCAACAGCACCTGAGATGGCCTCTTTTGCTTTTTCAAAAATACAGTTATGGGAGACAGAGGCGAGCACCCAGATGACCATGATCACCCTCCGTTCATAATTGATCAGGTGGCCTTCAACAACTCCTTGTTAGCGTCCCTGGAGACCATGCAGAGATAGATCCGTGACCAGGGAACATTCATGGGTGATCTGATGAGAGAGATAGCACAGATGAGAGAGAACCGACCTGGGGGCAGTGGCGGTGGAGGAGGAGGAGGACCAGATGCAGGAGGAGGCGATCCAGACGCTGAGCGACCGCCACAGACCATTATGAGGGAGTTGCACAACCCAGCTGCATCCCTTACTCACCGTTGGATCAGACTCCCGCCAATTCACGGAGATTTCGAGCTTCGACCCCACATAATCCAGCTTCTACCCAAATTCCATGGGTTGCCGACCGAAGAGCCGCACCTCCACCTCCAAGAATTCGAGATGATTTGCAGCACTATCCATGATCGGCTGATGACCGAGGACACCATCAAGATGATTGCCTTTCCATTCTCTTTGGTTGATAGAGCCGCATATTGGCTCAAACACCTTGGGCGATTCGTCGACACATGGGCAGATCTCCTGACCGCGTACCTGAAGAAGTACTACCCTCTCGGCCGGACCAACGCAGCTCGAGCCATGATCAGTAACTTCGTCATGATCCCAAATGAACAGTTCCATGAAGCCTGGGATCGATTCAGAGAGCTCATCGACCGGTGTCCACATCACGACATCTCCAAGCCCAATCTCGTGCAGAGTTTCTTCTGTGGGCTGACACCGGAGCTTCAGGGGCTTGTGAACGCCTCTTGCGGTGGGTCTTATTTCTCTAAAGGAGAAGACGACGTCTGGGCCATCTACGAGGGCATGGCAGAAAACTCCACAGTAATGGCCCAAGCCCGAGTCTACACACAGTAGAAGCCCCCGCAAGGAGCGGGATCATTTCAGAGGATCGCCCGCATCGATGCCGGTCCCAACACAGTGTCAGCTGCCGCAGTCCAAGCTGATTCAGCCGCAGCCGACATGGGCATCATCAGTGAGAAGCTGGACCGCCTCGAGATCCTCGAGAAGAAACAGATGCAAGGCATGGCCCAGATGGACCAGATTGCCAAGACCATGAGTGATCTGAAGATGCAGATCTTGTGCGTCCTGGAGGC
Organism: Ottelia alismoides; assembly: GCA_037367405.1. Taxonomy (NCBI): domain Eukaryota; kingdom Viridiplantae; phylum Streptophyta; class Magnoliopsida; order Alismatales; family Hydrocharitaceae; genus Ottelia; species Ottelia alismoides. The sequence continues at coordinate 313,860 of JAZKJV010010449.1, forward strand.
ACAAACTCAGTCACAACAGCCTCCCAGATCACATGCTGATCCGAGCAGTAGCAATGCCAACCAGCCCTCTACCTCGTACCGTCAGGTGAACCATATCCAGGCAGAGCCGGTTCCCTTGCTACAGTACTATCCACCGTCATATTCCCAGCAGGGTCTGGATCGCCTCCTCCTCCTGGCAGGGTCTGGATCGCCTCCTCCTGCATATGGTCCTTCTCCTCCTCCACCGCCACCACCCCCAGGTTGGTTCTCTCTCATCTGTGCTATCTCTCTCATCAGATCACCCATGAATGTTCCCTGGTCACGGATCTGTCTCTGCATGGTCTCCAGGGACGCTAACAAGGAGTTGTTGATGGCCACCTGATCAATTATGAACGGAGGGTGATCATGGTCATCTGGGTGCTCGCCTCTGTCTCCCATCACTGGATTATCTGAAAAAGCAAAAGAGGCCATCTCAGGTGCTGTTGAATGAGCCGAACTCTGTGATGCACTGAATTCTGAAACAATTGGACTGAGAGATGGAGAATGGGAAGGGTGGTCGAGGGGGAACAGGGTGGATGTGAACTCAAGCTCGGAGAGCGGACTCTCCGAGGTATTCCTAGATGAATGAGGAGGAGTGCTGGATAGCGGTGCCGACAAAGTCGGCCTAAGAGACCTCCGTCCCATCATCTTGATTATTTGGGAAGAGCAGGGAAAATGCAAGAGAAGAAGAAGAGGAATGAAATGAGATGCAACAAAATTGCGCACAATTGTGATGTGTTTTTGATCTTGACCTAAATAAATCTAGCAATCAAACACAAAGCAGGGGTAAGTTCACTAACTCAACACGTGAAGCCGTGAAGGTTCGGCTTTTATCTTGTCAATTTTATCTTGATTCAGGAAGTTATCTTTTCACGAGTCCTTAGAACGCTACGCCTAAAGGAGAGAGAGTACTGTCGGGAAAGTGTCCCCGTACTTGACCTCCTCCTGTGTAACCTATAACTTGCGCTTTTTGAGGTCCTTGTAACCCTTCTTGGATCCCTACTCAGCCAAAGAAATAGAGGGAGGAAGCCGATAGGCGAAACCGATACTTCGGACCTCGCTCGCAACGGAATCACCCGTGAGCATGCAAGATCCTACTCGGACGCAACCGGTGAGACAGACACACCCGTGAAGGCGTGGCCTAAGCTAGGTACTTCGAACAAGGTCGGCGCTCACACAATAGTGAGTCACCAATGGCGACCAAGTCCTACTCGACTACGTACGATAGTTGCGCCAATACTTCGGAAATCCAGGCGATACACAAGGCAGCCACAAGTTGGGTTTTTGGCTCTAATCCTTACGAAGCGCTCACCTCACTTGGAAATTAATCCTTACGAAGCGCTCACCTCACTTGGAAAGAGGACCTTCCCATGCAACCTGAATACAAGTGAGGGTGTTACTTCTCCCCAAGCATGACTCCAATTACTGATTTTATTTTTGGTCAAGTTTTCTTAGCAGTCCCTTTTTTAATTTTTTTGGTGTTATCGCTTCTTTTGAGTAGATTTAAACAAGCGCCTAACGGTTTTTGTATTTTCTTGATCCTACTTTGTTCCAAAAACAGAGGGAGAAAAGAGGCGGAAAAGCCGTGCAAGTCGACACAAGGTGGAAATCTCACCTTTGTGCCTTAATGATGCATGCAAAGTAAGAAGACTTACAGCGAATCCCAGCTCTCTCCATGCGGGATGCAAAGCAGAATTTATAAACCTAAACTACATGGCTATATGCAAAGCGGAAATCGTCCAAGAATAGGCAACTGCTAGCGTGAAGAACCACAAGCTAGCCACTAACTCTCAATCCGAGTGTCCGGTCTAGGCTCACCCCTCCTCTGCTCAACACATTTGAGTTAGGAGAAAGCGCTTGTTCGGGAATGAGCTCGCGGCGCGTGGATTGAAGCTAATAGCTAACTATTTAATTAGTCTAAAGTCCAACAAAAAACTATAGGAGCATGCAAAGGTAATTAGTGTGTTTTGGACCTATTCTATTCGAATCAGCAGAACCTATAATCTAAGGGCTCAATCCACAAAAGAAAGGAAAAAGGAAAACAAAACCGGAAAATGACAAGCGAGAAAACGCGATAAAACCGCGGTGAGCCCCCAGGTGAACAAACACCCGGAAATTAGGCCCGGTAGTGTCCAAGGTCCAATGTACCTGTATTATTACAAATTAATAGGTCACTCTCTCACAAAAATAAAAAGCAACTAAACTAATCACTCTCTCTCAATCCTCTTGCTCTCTCCTGCGGCCTGGCTAAAGAAAGGCTGGCTCCGCTTCCCAAGGATGCTCCGGGTCACCTAAGCGATCCGCCTCGCTCCACGGTCCCTCGCAAGAAGACAAGAAAGGGTGGTCAGATAGCTCAAGCAATATATATATCAAAAATGTAAGAGAGATGAAATGAAGCTATGGTAAACACTAAACACAAGTAAACAAAAATGAGCTACTCGTTGTTGCTCCCCGGGCAACGGCGCCATTTGATAACCACGAAATTGAGTGCGGTCGTATGATTCACAAGGCGAATCAACAGTCGGTGTCTTGACCACTACAAAATCCTGTATTAATCAACAATGAACCCGCAATCAAATATCAAACAATGACAAGCAAATGTGGAGTCAAATTTATTTTAACTCTACATAAAAGATGTATAGGTGCAAGAATTGTAGAGAGTTCGAACACAGGGAGCAAGGCATGATAGATCAAGCAATTGTGCACAAGTGAATGTGTGTGAGTGAAGTGTCTACACTAAGCAAGCAAGCAAAGGAATTTTTTGTGGGTTTTTAATTTTTAATTTTTTTATTTTAATTTATTTTTAATTTTTGTCTTTTGATTTTTAATTTTCTAATTTTTATAATTTTGTATTTTATTTTTTTTTCTTTTTTCAATATCGGAATTTAAAAACAATGTAATGAAAGGCAAGATAAAATATGTATAAAAATATGTAAAAATGACCAAAAAATTCATAAATAAAATGTTTTTGATATTTTTAGGATTTTTTTTCTGTTTTGTGATTTTTGGGGATTTTCAGGTGTTTTTGGTATTCTTAAAAACGGAAATAAAGCAAAACAGTGGGAAATGTGCTGGTTGTGAGTAAATGGAAATTAAAATTAGCAAACAGCAACAAAAATTTTCACACTATTTTTCAAATAAAGAGAATAAAATATGGAACAAACAGGAACTAAGTTTGTATTTTTTGGATTTTTCTTTGATTTATATATTTTGTTGAAGTTTTTGAGTGTTTTTCAATTTTTAGTGTTTTTCTTTTGAGATTTTTAATGATTTTGGACTGACACTAAATTAGGATAAATAGACACTACGTAAGTTTTTTGGAATTTTTCGAAGTGTTTTAATATTTTTTTGGCATTTCTAAGATAGACAGTGCACAAAAAGCAGGTTTTTTTATTTTTAATAAATATAAAAATAAAAATAAAGTCAAAAACTAAAATTATAGCGTGGAAGCACAAGTTAACAGAGCTAAACCCTATTTTGTCGAATTTTTGGACTTAGAATGATAATTTAACAATTATAACAAGCATCCAATCAATTAACAGGCCTGGTAGGGGCATATGTGCAATTTCTCAAACATCCAGGGGCTCTCATACAATTTTCCTCAAAGTTCTAAACTAAATATGCAATTTTCAAGACCAAAACTAAATACAAAAGCCGCCGGGGCCTCAATACAAAATGTCCAGGCTACGCACGTGCTACACACGCGCCTGGCAGGAGCACACATGCAATATCCAAAAATATCCGGGGCTTACATGCATATTTCCAAAAATATAACACGTGATATGAAATTTTGGCACTAAAACAAAATACAACAAAGGCCGAGGGTACCCTTGCAAATGCCACACCTCACGTGAACTGGTCACGTGAGGTGACGTGGCAGGGGACTATTCGCAAATAAAATAGAGACTAGGGTCTCTATGCAATTTTTACAAAGTTTTTAAACTATGAATAAAGTTACTGGACTGAAACATAAAGACAAAATGCGCGAGGGTGTTGTTGCAAAATACCCTTGGCGCTGTGATTCGACGGCTGACGGCAAGCAACTTAGACACGTCGCGCGTTGAGGATGGCCAATGACGCTTTGACGATGGTCGGCTGAGATTAGATCGCTCGAAGTCGATCTGACAGTTGAGGCTTGACGCGATCCAACGGCGGAGATCAGAACTAGGGCAGCGGCTCGATCGAACGGTGGAAGATCGAGGTGGAGCAACAGGGAAGAACGCCAGCGGGCGATCTTCCCAAGCTCGTTCTCGGGTCTCCGGCGATGGACGGGCTCCAAAATCGAGCTGCGACTCCTGGGAGGTCGAGGAAGATGCTGGGTGGCTCAAGGACGTCAGAGGTGCTTCGGAGTGCTGGCGCGAAGGCGGCGGAGCTCAGAGCTCCCGGTAGTTCCGACGAACCAAGCAAAACGGCCACCAGTGGCTTTGACTGCGGGTTGATCTGAAAAAAGGGGTGAAAGGGTCCATGGCAAACTGCCTGGAACCCGCGGAGGCGAAATGGAGGTCGGAGGTGGTCTGTGGACGGCGAGAGATGTCGGCCGGAGGTGGCTCCGGCGAGATGGGATGATCGAGCGATTAAGGCGATGAAACTCGGATTTTTTGTGGGGTTTTGATCCTTAAGCTAAGGGGAATAAATGATGCAATGAAATGCAAGGGAGATGGTCCTCGATGGCCGGAGCCAGAGGAAGAAGGTACCTCGACGCCGGACTTGCGGGAGGTGTTGGAGGCTCCTCCGACTTCAAACGCCTTGGCTGAAGGGGCTTGCGATGGAGCTGTCACCTCCAGGAAGCTCAAGAGCACGAAGGTGGCGCAGAAGGGTGGACCGAAGGGACTCAAAATCAAAATGAAAAGGAGGGGGTCGTTATATCTGGTTTGACCCCTGACCAAGGTGCTCCAAAGATCAAGGCGCCTCGGGCGACACACTGATCCATTCCTCGAGATGATCATAGGGCGAGCAAGCTTTATAATCGAGGAGAAAAAGTTGTCAAGACTCCATCATGGAATGGTGCAAGATGTGATCAGGAAAAATCGACCAAAACGAGGTCCAAACGCACTCTGACAGACGCACATGGGGAAGGACGGCCAGTTGACCTGGGTCAACTGGGACCGTCTCCTGATTGGTCCACGTGGACCAATCTGGAAAAATCCCTGATAAATAATTTAATAAATCAATTAAAAATAGAAAAAGGCCGAATTAATTAATGATTATAAAAATAAAAATATTCATAATTTTATGTAGTATTTTATTAAGAATTTTAATTAATTTTATGAGGTATATTTTTATAAGTTCCCTTTTTAGCTCTATATAGGTATATACCTATGTATTTTAGTATTTTATTTTTATTTTGTGTATTTCAATTTCATTATTTTTATTTATTATTTTCTAAAATTATAAGATACTTTTATGTACACAAATATATTTTTATTTTATTTTTCTGATTTATTTTGTATATTAAATAAATATAAGAGTGTTTTGTATAGGAATATGTATAGGCAGTATACCTATGTATTCTTTATACACGTATTTTTATTTTGTATTTTCATTGCATTTTTATTCTAATTTAATGCACAATATATTATAAGTAATATTTACATAATTATAAAAATATAAAAATACAAAAATAATGAATAAATAATAAATTGAATATTTTAATCTGTACAAGTATACAAGGTGGGTCCAAAACTCAACTTTCAAACCGTAGCTCCGCCAAATGCGAAACCACCACCTTTGGATAGATTATTTTATTCTATATACAATTAAAGGTGAGTATGCTGCATTTGGAGTTGTCAGGTGTGAGATACGGGTCTGGGAGTTGGGATTCTGGATTCTTATTCAGACCATAACTTTTTATCTGTACATTGTTTTTCTGTGAAATCAATTTTGTATTTTTCTTTATTCTATTGTCTACAACTTTCATGTACAAAGTTTCTTCATTTGATGTATAAAAAGTGAACCAAAAATAGGTCCCAAAATGGATAAAGAATGAATAAAAACTATAGGTATTTTATCTGTATTTCTGACCTTATCTCCCCCATACTCTATTCCTTGTCGGCCTATTCATCAAGATGCCTAGGTCTCGGGGGTTTTGGGTCATAAAATATTTACAATATTTTATTCTTTTTCTTTTCTTTATTTATTCTATAATTTTGGCTTTAAATTACAGTATTTCATACACTAATATGATGCACATGCATGAATGTTAAGATGCTCTACTTAATGCTATTTACAAGCATTTGCTAGGGTTTTTGGTGCCAAAAATGATAGAATAAAGATGATGAAATGTGGATTCATCATCACCGATACTCTACCTTTGCTAGTCCCTAGCAAACAATTATGCAATAAGTGCAAAAAGAAAAAGAAAGAAAAGAAAAAGAAGAAACTTGGATTTTAGCTGATTGTCAAACTTGTCTTCACAAAATCAAAGTTTGGAGCTGAAGTCAGACCTTTGGAATTTTAGTGCAGGCGGAACCTTAGTGAGAACCGTGTTTGAAATTCAACAGTCCTTGAGAATCCCAAAACTCTGTCCAAGTCTCCTCAATAGCCAGGTCAGAAATACTTCTTCTCATACGCAAACTCTCACGACTATGAATCTGACTCGAACAGTGTAAGTGATGGTGGCTCTCCCCAACTAGATTGACAAAGAAACTGACTTCTCCAATACGACAACCCAATGATTCCCCAATCCAGCAACTCCATCCTCGAGGAGCGGGGTATTCCCTTCTAAGTTCAAGTGCAACCAACTCAAGAGGAGGGGGTGAAGAGAAGAATGGACGGTATCCAGTGTAGCTACCTATCCTGGGATGCAAGACCAGTGTAGTCAAGTCATCCTGCTGCAGGCTCACATATTTGACTTTGGAACTCAAGCTTGCTTATTGACTTTGTACATACTTTGCAGGCTTTTTATTTTTGTACATGCCTGAACTTTTTTTTTTGAAATACTATATACAACAGCATTTACATAAGGAGTTTTTCTCTTGAGCCAGTAGACTATCCCTCTTTTGAAGCTTTATCGCAACCCATACAGCCTCCTGTCTTTAGACTTCCTAATCACTGGACGGGTTGGGGGTGCACTTCCCTCCCTAGAGGAGACAAGTGTTTCCACTTGTGTGCGTCTCATACCGGCAAATCCAATCCCCTCACCACTCCAACTGAGTTGAGCCATGTGAAAGGTGCAGGTGTCCAAGTTAGGCCATTATCAACAAGAGTCGTGCGTGTGCTCCGAAATACTCTACTTAGGCAGTCATGAATCCATTGAGCCAAGTCCCCGTGATCCTCAAAGAATTAAGTCAACTAGACCTGAAGTACCTCAAACCCAATTCCTATAAGGTTCCTGTTATTAGGTATATTTTAAGGTCCAATCAAGCTCCAATCTCCGGATTTTACTTAGACTTGTTCAACTATCAAACTCAATCCGAAAAATGCTCATGCTATGCAATGCAATGCAGAAAATATTTTTGTGATGCAATTTTCAAGATTTTGAACTTTTTATGGATTTTTGAAAATATGATGATGATGCATATGCAGATGCAAATTTTTTTGTATTTTTCAAAGAAATTTTTCAGATGTTTTTGGATTTTAGTTTTGCAAATATTTTTGGGAATTTTTTGAAAAGAAAAAGATTTTGGCTGAAAACTAGTTAAAATATGTACACGGGAGTGCTTCTTATATATACAAGAAGTGGGTTTTAAGAATTTACAAGGTAAGTGATCAATTTTATACATATATAAAGGTGGTGGATTTTGGGTGATGTATGTATTCCTCAAACTTATTTGACACAAGTTTTTCACACAATTTTTGAAAACTATAGTCCAAAATAATTTTTACAAACATTTACAAACATGTACACACATTTGAAAATCATTTTGCAAAGGTTTTTCAAACAGTATATATAGATTTTTCACAATATTTTTGCAACCATTTTCAAACCATCTGCAAATCATTTTTCAAACATTTTTATTTCACACAAAGAAAACAAATTTTACAAACCACACCTTTTACACAGGTTGAAAACATGTAACAAAATATTTTCAAAATAGTTTTCAATAGATGTTCACAAAGATTTTCAAACTATATTTCAAACATTTGCAAAAAACATTTTCCACCTGATTTATTAATCAGTAAATACACAAAAGAATTTGAGGAACAAAAGACCTTTTTATTAAAGATTTTTTAATGGATTTTAAAGAATTTTTCTAGCCATATTATTAAGAAAATACGAAAGTACGAGTTATGGCTAAAGTATATACGTAGTATATACGACCCCCCTATACTTAGCTTGAGCTATGTCCTCATAGATCGGAGAGAAAAGAGAAGACATAACTCGTACTAAGTATAGACAAGTCTAAAGAATAAATAAATAAAGGAATGGATGAACAAACGAATAAGAAGTTGACCGTCCCCCCTATACTTAGGATCAAATAATCCTAAGTATAGCACACTGTACATAACGCAGGGAGGGTCAAGGGTGGGAATGAACAGATCATACTCAGATTGTCTCCCCCTATACTTAGGGTAATATATCCCTATGTATAGACAAGAAGAGGAGACATGGAGAGGATCGAAAAGAATAGAGAAACTCGGGGTGCACACCCCCCTATACTTAGGACAAAGTACGTCCTAAGTATGGAAGACTGTCTACAAGGGCGACACTTTTTGATAGATACAGAAGATAGAAAATGGAAAAGAAGAAAAGAAGAAAAGAAGAAAATAAATCAACAGATGAAAGAGTGATATGGACAGATGGATCTGTACAGCGGAAGATGGAATTGATTACCATGTATGAGATGCAGATGATGAGAGTCAAAGGACACATCTCATACCAGAAGAATGGGGCAACGTCAATGGTCGGCGGATCATGATCTAGATATAGCTTCAGGCGTTGACCATTGACGCGGAAGGTAGAGGAAGATGACGGTTCGGATATGTCGATGCTGCCATTGTCATGTACCTTCCTGACCACGTACGGACCTTTCCACTTGCTCTGCAACTTCCCTGGGAATAATTTCAGCCTGGAATCAAACAACCATACTCTCTGATATGGCTCAAACTGTTTATGGCTGATATGCGAATCGTGCCATGTTTTCACTTTCTCTTTGTACTGTAGGCTGTTCGAAAAGGCTGTGTCTCTAAGTTCTTCCAGGGCTGCCAATTAAGCTCTTCTCTGGTCTCATATACTCTCGGGATCTAAAAGTAACTCAGTGACTGCCCAAAAAGATCTGTGCTTGATCTCCACTTGCAAATGGCACGACTTGCCATAGACGAGACGAAAGGGAGACGTCCCCAATGGATTCTTGAAAGAGGTCCGATAAGCCTAAATGACCGAGTCCAAAAGCTGTGACCAATCCTTTCGGTCCGGACGGACAACTTTCGGCAAGATTGTTTTTATCTCTCGATTCGATACTTCGGGAAGACCATGAGTCTGAGGGTGATATGGAGTGGCAACCCGATGGGTCAATGCCGAACTCGTCTACAAGGGCCCTAACCTTGTCATTGATGAAGTGAGACCCCCCGTCTGAAATCAAGATTCTAGGTACCCCGAACCGTGAAATGATATTTTTCCTCAAGAACTTGCAAACGATTTTAGCATCTACGGCTCGGGCGGGGATGGCCTCAACCCGTCGGCTGACATAATCAACAACGAGCAGGATATGCACAAATCCCTGACTCTTAGGAAATGGGCCCATGAAATCAATCCCCCCATGCATCAAAAACTTCGCAAAAGTGAATGGGTTGCATGGGCATCATGTCTCTCTGTCCCGCAGGTTCCCATTTTCTGACAGTCAGTACATCTCTTCACGAATTCATCATAATCCCTGAAGAGAGTAGGCCACCATAGGCCGGATTGAAGCACCTTCTGTGCTGTTCTTTTTCTAGAATGATGTCCTCCCGCCTCAAGCTTGTGGCAGTATGTGAGGACGCTATGATGCTCTTCTTGAGGAATGCACCTCCTCCATATACTGTCCCCTCCTTCATGATAAAGGAAGGGATCCTCCCAATGATAAACTGGCCTTCGCCAGGAAGGTCTCGAGTTTCTGCCTGGGCCAACCTTGTGGAACCGTCTTGGCAACAAGATAGTTCACAATGTCAGCGTACCACGGGAGCGAGTTGATAGCCATGATCGCCTCATCTGGAAATGTCTCTGTGATAGGTGCGTTGGGCTCAGAGTCCTGAAGATTCTCCAATCTGGAGAGATGATCTGCCACCACATTCTTGACTCCAGGATTGTCCTTAATCTCAATATCAAATTCTTGGAGTAGAAGGATCCATCTGGTGAGACGTGCTTTGGCATCCTTCTTAGCCATTAAGTACCGGATGGCGGTATGATCAGTGTAGATGGTTACTCTAGATCCAAGAATGTAAGATCGATACTTATCAAGAGCAAAAACTACGGCCAGCATCTCTTTCTCAGTCACTGTGTAATTCCGCTGAGCAGCATCCAAGGTACGGCTGGCGTAGTGAATGGCAAACGGGAATACATCCCTCCTTTGTCCAAGCATAGCCCCAACGGCAAAATCTGAAGCATCCGTCATGATCTCGAATGGGAGAGACCAATCGGGTGGCTGAAGGACAGGAGCTGAAACAAGCATATTTTTGAGAGTTTCAAAAGATTCAAGACACTTATCATTGACAATAAACTCGGTGTCTTTCGTCAGCAAGTCAGTGAGCGGTCGGGAAATTCGACTGAAGTCCGGAATGAACCGTCGGTAGAAAACGACATTCACCTGTCCGTTTGGGACATATGCTTTCAGACATTTCCAGATGAGGCGATCTTGGCTATCAACTCGCTCCCGTGGTACGCTGACATTGTGAACTATCTTGTTGCCAAGACGGTTCCACAAGGTTGGCCCAGGCAGAAACTCGAGACCTTCCTAGCGAAGGCCAAGTTTTACCATTGGGAGGATACCGTCCTTTATCATGAAGGAGGGGACAGTATCTGAAGGAGGTGCATTCCTCAAGAAGATCATCATAGCATCCTCACATACTACCACAAGCTTGAGGCAGGAGGACATCATTCTGGAAAAAGAACAGCACAGAAGGTGCTTCAATCCGGCCTATGGTGGCCTACTCTCTTCAAGGATTCTGATGAATTCGTGAAGAGATGTACTGACTGTCAGAAAATTGGAACCTGCGGACAGAGAGACATGATGCCCATGCAACCCATTCACTTTTGTGAAGTTTTTGATGCATGGGGGATTGATTTCATGGGCCCATTTCCTAAGAGTCGTTGAAAATGAAGTGAAGGAGTGCCATTGTGTTCATCGTGATAAATATCCTAATCATTTGGAATGATATAAGGATGACAATAGGTGTTTTATAGTTTGGCTGTTCCATACCTTGAGATACGATCTCAAGGATACCTCTTAGATATTAGTTCTGAAGTTGATCATAAGCAAAAAGATGATGGTATTGCGACCGTCACCTTAGTGGTACACCTTGAAATATTCCATTCTTGGAAATCCTCAAGGAAGGCTTCCATCCCTTAAGATATTGTATTGGCCTATTTGAAGGGATAGAACCTCAAAGAGGTGAGGAAGTGAATGATAGAACTGCTTGCCCGTGTGCATCAGTTACAAGAAGCAGGGTGTATGCTAAATGTGTACACAATCTATATGTCTGCCATGCAGTGGGAGTAGTAAACTGTTGCTAATCCGACTATGGAGATAAAACACTTGATTGTAGCAATAACAATATCTTTAAAAATGACAAGACTTTAGAGACAGCGATCTCTAGGTCTTATCTTCAAGAAATTAAGACTTTATAGATGGAGATCTAAAAGGTATTAAATGCATATACCTTAGGAGACAGAGATCTCTATGAATAAGGGTAGTCTGATAAGGATAATGGAAATACTGGTTATAATAAATATTGACATGTAGTGTCAAGAACACTATATCTGTTAATATTGAATATTGGTTTCATAAGATGCAATATTTGCATTGGATGCGAGCATTATTACTAGAAGATATGCAAGTCCCATAAAAGGACTTGGCAAAGTCTCTCGGGAACGGAGTGATTGATCAGTTCACCTAGCTAATTTTCTAAATAACATACAATTGTCACATGAGTGTGGGTTTAAAGATTTGCCCATTAATGGCTCATTGGACTAGTGAGAGATTGTTGGACATGTGATCCTACGGTAAGCCATTATGCTATAAATGTTATTGCACATATCATTCCTAATTCTGATATGAAGTATAACGAACTTGCATAATAGTTACCTTAGTACAATTTGGTTTATGTACCATGGCCATCTGAATAATTATACAACTGTTGATTCAATTGTTGAATCATAAAGGCTGGTGCTTGGATGAATGTCAAAAGAGTTAAATTGAGGACTCATCAAGCACCGTCAAATGATTATTAAGAGATGATCACCAACCTGAGTAGGAGATGACAAAACATTCTCAAAAGGTTGATATCTAACCGACTTCTTAATGTAGGTCCTCTGCATTGGAATAGAGATTTAGATGTGTTAGATAAGATAGGTCTAAGAGTTGACTTAACGAGATCGAGATAACTAAATACCTATGCCGTATGCTGCAACGATATAGGCACGCATCCTCTGACTGGAGACATATGTGCTATTGAGTATATCCATTTGGCAGACCAATATGTCTATGATCTAATCAAGTTCTATACACCGATGTGATGGTATGCATTGAAGGCCATATGAGTAATACGATCTATCAAATTAAACATACAGGTTCATTTACTGGACCAGAAGACGTGAGATCACTCATAAGATATTGGGAATCAAGTTCCGTGCACGGTCACCTCGCTTTGGAAGCTTGATTGAATATGTAAGGTTTGATATATGTTTTTGAATAGTATATGATCAACACCTTGGTATGATATATGCTTTCGGGAAAGTATATGATCGATACCTACTCCCAATAGTCAAATGAGAAACATAATGATAAATCATTGATGTAGACGGTGTAAAATAGAACTAAAAATTCAAATTTAATATTGGTATTCGAGTATGTAGGATGTATAGGTATAAGAAATACCCGAGGATGATGTGATCATAAATGATTGTATAACCATGACGCTTCCATTCTGAGGGAGTGATGAAACATGTCTAGATTTTAGTGACTCCTCTCACAGAGAAGTAATCTGATCTTAGTTCAAATGTGGACACTGATCTGAATGTGATTCAAATTTAATAAGATCTATTTACGAGAGGTCCGCAAGATATTGATTAGAGATGTTATCTTAATATCCAAGTCACTATACGTAGAACAATACAATCACATTGTCCTTATCTCCAAGTATCTATGGAGAAAGCACATTATCTTTGAAAGAGTTCAGGATAATTTCATTGTTAATATATGTATTCGAGCATTGAGAAAATCGATAATTAAATGTGATTTATTCATCTTGAATAATATGAATTTGATTCATATTATAAAACGAGTAATCTAAGATAATTAAATGTGATTTAGTTATCAAAGATGTGAATAATGTGAATGTGATTCATATTATTTGGGCATAAGAGAATAGAGATCCAAGATGATTAAATGTGATTTATTTATCATTCATATGAATAATGTGGATAGCACTATCCATATTAATCATATATATTATAAATGCGATTTATAATATATTAGAGAGATTTGATTATGATTTATATTTGTTGATTAATTATTGATGTTTCTTGGATTCACATTGAATAATTAATTGAAAATATAATTTACATTTTATTTTGGGTTGTGAATGTGATTCAAAAATTTCCAATGGCATGATTTCAATGTATCAATATAATTGAGAGTTATTATTATTGTGAGATTGTGTTGGAATGATATATTGTGATCTCATTAAAAAAGATTGCCATCCGCCAAAGGTGGTGAACGACCACCAAGTCCCAATGGGAATGGGTAGTCGTCCCCATTAGATTGGTAGATAATTATCTCCTTTCAATTATCTCCAAGATAAGTTATTTAAGTTGAAACTAATTTAGATTGATTATTCAATATATATTAATTTTAATAAGACTAATTGTTCATGTGTTTTTACAACAAAATCATGTCCATTGAAAGAAACACAAATCAATCTCATCCATTGGTTTTGTGTTGTCCATGGATTGAAATCCATGGTTCCCAAAATACTATATAAGAAGAGTCATCCCTTTCTCTTCAAGTGAAATCAAAATAATAGCTCACTCCCTCTCTCTCTACACGCCATGTCTCTCTCCCTCTCTCTCATTGTGGTCGTCCACCATGGAGACCTAGAGAGAGTCGCCATCGTCGCAGCATTGTCATTATGTTGTCGTATTGTTTGCTCATGGACCTTCATCTCCTTCGGTACACCTTACTCGTGAAGAAGATGTCGGATCTCATGTGATGAGATCAGAAGATTTTCCACTAGTATCATCAACATGGATAGCGAGGAGCACACGTCTCATCAACGTGCTCGCAAGCATCTCCTCCGTGAATTTGACTTTAGACTGGTGATACCTTCATTTAGAGACTCGGTCATAACCTTTCTTCAAGAGGTAAACCTTATACTTGTTTGTGATTTAGATGAAATGATCCGAGAAGTTTTGCTGGATCATGTGGTTTCATCATTTGAAAATTTTAAATTCCACTACCTCGAGCGACTAGTTTGACTACTGTCTCTTGATCGCATTCGATGCGATCCTCATGCTTTCGTGATGCGCTTAAGGATCTTCCCATATGCTTCTATGTAGGAGTTGGAAATTTTGGCCTTTGAAACATATGAGTGAAGGCTACCAGATCTGAATGGGAGAACTTTTTCTTCTCAACTAACTCGATGAAGATGGCCCTACTGGTTTCTCTATCAACTGCACTAGATATATATCCTTCCTAGTTGTAGTCTCTGTAGACATTAAACACACCTAATACTCATCAAGTTCCTTCCAATCAAAATATCTATCTAAGTCTGAGGTATATGAATCTGATTAACAAGAACAAAATCTGCTTCACTAATAAGATCATAATCATCAACCTCTAAAGTATCCTGCGACAAAAGCATTCTCTTCGAGCTCTCATTAGCTACCATCTGGGAATATACTGTGTCTAAAGGTGTGACGAGCTTGTGAAATCAGATATGCCCAAACTGCATTATCATTTGTAATCACAAAAACTCCCACTCACGGTGGATGTCTGGCTTTGTATTCATAATCTGCATCGATCATTGCTCTAAGCTAGCTAAATGTATGCCTCTCATCTCCTCAATCGTCTCTATTTGTATATTCTCACCCTCGACATGAAAGTATACCTTCCCGCTATCATGATCAGATATGTCCTTTGTTTTGCAAGGAATGGTTGGCCTAATATATTGGGGGTATTGATCACGCACTTAGGGATCTCCATGTCCAGCACAACGAAGACCATAAGGAGTTTCAGGCCCTGAATGGTGACGACAATGTTAACCTCTTTGTTCTCTTGACAAATTTGTATGTACATTGAAGTACTATCCTACCTTGTCGAAGAGGGTTCAAATTGAAGCGATCAAGTAAGGTTACCGGAAGAAGGTTAATCGAAGACACACTGTCCTATAAAGTATGATTGAACCGCTGCTCATGAATTAGCATATGACATATGGAGCCCCTACTATGGTCTCTTGGCTTGCAATCGATTCTGGATAGCGAAGCACATGGCACAGGTGAGCACATGGATTTCTGCTCTATGGTTACACCTCTTCTTTCTACGAACTATAGTATTCTCTTTAAGGTTCTTCTAGAAGAGAGGGATGTGCTCTAATGCCTCCTAAAGAGTCAGCTGGATATGAAATATGTATATCATCTGCTCGTTGAACTCTTCTTGTTGTCTCTTTTGGGGGTTTTATGATTTTTGGACCTTCCCAAAGCACGGTGCTTGAGGAATGGGAATAGAGGGACCATCTTCAGAAACTAAAGGGTCAGGAGTAGGAGAAGGTCTCCGAGCATGCAAATGGCTGGAAACCATATAATAATCATCAATTACAACAGATGGACTAGGGGAAGATACAAGAACCTTTCCTTTATTCATATTTATGTTTTTAATTTTTTTTACTTTTCAATGAGAATCATCCTTAGGTACAACAGTAGTAGTCACAACAATTGGAGGATCTTTATATAGGCTCCTGGCAGCATCAGCACCACTGATAACATCTGAAGTTGCAGCATTAGTACCACGTTCTAGCCCATCATATGGAATTTTTGTGGCATCAACACCACCACCTACAACATGTGGAGAAGGGATGGCATCAACACCATCGACTAGATCATCCTCGAAATGGGTGTCATCAACACCACTATAAATATCAATATCAACAACATCAGCACCAATCTCTCGCTAATCTGGCTCTCTAGAGTCTGCATCTGGACATTACCTAGATGAGTCATCGTCGGCTGGCTTCCTACCGCTCCTAAGCATCACAAAATCAGCATGAAATAAATAATGCACGTTATCAAGTATCTCACTTGGGTTGTTATACTCTATAGACTATACGTGCTCAAATTTTCTCTTCAAATTGTTTGGGTAGGTTGTATTTGTGTAGGTATGGTGGCCTTTCCCATGATGATCTCTCTCATCTCTAGCCTGAACTCATCTATCTCTTTCCTGAATGTGCTCTGCTGCTCTGTAAGCATACGAGTGAGATCCTCTAAAATTGGGCTCTCATACGAGGGGGCATGAGAGCTGGATGGGTTGCCTCTCTAGAAATGTTTGAGGTTGGCCATGCTATTGCTAGTAAGAGTGAGGAGGAGGTTGGTAAAAATGAGAATTAGCATGCTTCTACCTCCATTATAGACCCTGATACTAGGGTCAAGGAACAATATACTGGGAGTACTACGGATGCTACTACTTGGTACCATGCCCTGACTGTGCTGGAGGCTGGAGCTGGGACTGAGCACCTCCATTAGACCATCTGAAACTAGGGTGATCACCACAGATGTCGTGTTGTAGCTGGTACTGTTCATACCAAATATGATTGACTTCCATCAACGGCTCTGTCCACTCATGTGAAGTTGGGGGAAGGTACACCAATGGATGATCACTCTGATATACCACCATTTGTGTGTATGGTGCAGATGGTGGTTGCAACTGGTACTGGGGTGATGGCTGATTGTATTCCACCTAAATATGTGAACCTATTTGTCTGAGGTGGACAAATGTAACGTTTGGCTCCCTTGATCCGCATGTGACCTAGACTGCAGTGTAGAAGTCGTCTGTGCCTCTTGGAGGTGCATGATCAGTGTCTTGAGGTCCCTCAAAGTCTGGGCCAACTCCTGAATCCTGTTGATCTTGTCTAGGACCTACCATATCTTCTTCTATATAATTTCCATGCGATCTAACTTTTGGCTAATGATGTCCACGTCTGCAACTGATGACTCTGCTAATGCTACGGTTGTAGAAGAAGAAGATGGACTTGCCTCAATGCATGTAATTCTGTTGTGAGATAATGCCTGCGAGGGAGGCTTTTCATGAGTGTAAACACAGGCTTGTGTCATCATAGTGTAGTTTTCACCCATCTCCTTATAGATGGCCCAAACCTGGTCCCCGTCCTTGGAAAAGTAGGACCCTCTACAGGAGTCAATGACTTACCCCTCCACCTCAAGTGTCAGCCGACAAAAGAATCTTCATACTATGTGGACACCGGTCGATAATCTCTCTAGGCCGATCCCAGCTCTCATGGAATTGTTCATTCAGGATCATGGTGAAATTGCTGATCTTGGCTCGTACAGCATTTGTCTAATCGAGTGGATAGTATTTTTTCAGTTACTCAGTCCTCAACTGCTCCCAAGTGGTGACAACCCTTCCTAAGTGCTTTAGCCAGTAGGTTGCTCTGTCAATAGAGGAAAAATGGAAGGATATCAACTTGATTGTATACTCGTCCACAAATCTGTCGTGCATTGTGCTGTACATCATCTCAAACTCCAGGAGACGTAGATGGGGCTCCTTGATGGCGTGCCCATGGAACTTGGGCGACAACTGAATCGTCTGGGGCCGTAGCTCAAAATCACAATGAATGGCTGGCAACTTAATCCACCTATGGGTGAGAGTTGCACTAGGGTTTTGCAACACACTAAAGGTGTACACGGGTCTTTGTGGATTTTGGGCCTCCTCCCAGTGTTTGTCATTCACTCGGTACTCATGTATAGGAATCTATCCACCACATGTTAAGTCATCTATCGCATCTACCCGTCTATATCTCATCTGAGTCAACTCCTCCTTACCTCTGTTATGAGAAGCCCATGGTTCCGGATATGTTGTTTCATTACCTCTACTGATACTAGGAGGGTGTTGGCTATTATCACCTGATCAAAAACATTATGGATATCTTGCTGCTCATTGTCTCTCCGCTCTTGGGCCATCTCATCAAACACTGAAAAGGAAAAAGAGCGGACCTCAAGTGTAATCAAGTCTACAAATATTTACTTTGACTGCTCTGGCTGCTAACCTCAGTTGATGGGTGGGGAAGGTCAATGAAAAAGGAGGTGGAAAACTTGGGCTCTGAGAGTGAGTCTGAGCTCTCAGGAACCTCCCTAGATGAATGGGCAGATGTGCTGTGAAGTGGTGCCACCAATTATAGCCTGAGACCGCTTGCCCATCATTGTAATGAACACATTTATGAAGATTGGATCTGGACCGAAAACAATGATGAGAAATGAATCCCACAATTTTATCAACTCAATGCGATGATGACCGTGAAAGCTCGTTCGTTAATCTTTTCTGTTTTAGATTTTGGTGACAATGCAATCTAAGAAAAGACTTAACGAGCTGCTAGGTGCTTGTAATTCCACAAAGATTGCCCCAAATTCTTACGAATAGCACCTACTTTCAACAACTATAGGTATAAGTAAGGATCGTAAAATGACTACCCATGATTTTAGGACATAGCCTTACGTAGTGTCCTCTAAACCATGCACTCTACAAAGGAAACCCAGATCATTTATCGGCTACCTGCATTCCCTCACTGAGAAGTAGCTAATCATTTTTATAGAATCGATAGTCTAAAAGAGAATCCAGCTGTGGCTCTATCCAAATGTTCATCTCCCGCTCACTCTACAAGTAAATTCAAACAATGAGGGAGTCATTCTCCCTAAGATGATGAATGTGATATTCTTGTTGGTTTAAGGTCGAGTTTGTTTAACAGTCCTGATTTTATTGTACTATCACTTTTTTTGGCATTTTACAACAAAGACACGTCTAAGGAATTTTTTATTTCCTTTTATTCCTTAGTAGGAGAAAACAGGGGGAGGAAGACAAAAAAGTTGTTGCGTGATGAAATCAATGATGCATGCACGTGATAGAAGGCGTACTTGTTACAACAGTCTACATGCAATATGATCCACTCCTAAATTTAAAGATAGAAAATAAACTATCTATATGATGCACGAAGAAATCACCCTAAACAATAATTTATATTACGGTAAGAACGAGGTGTTAACTATTCAGAAGTGAGACCAAGGTCCGGTCTTCGATGCCACTCGGTGCCAGCCACAAAAGGTCAAGCAAGCATTGTTTGTGACCTCTCTGAGCTCGCGGTATCAAATCCAAATAATTAACAATTTATTTGAGTAAGTCAAATCGATTCTATAGGAACAAATATTCTTTTTGGTGTTTGGACCTAATGACTACATGTCTCAACCAGATAAAAACCAAAGTTTTGGTCTCATACATTGCAAATAAAATAAAATAAAGTCGATGAAAACTTCAAGAAAAATCTGGTGAGTCCCTCGAGTGCACCAGTACTCGGTGAAATAATCCCCAAATAAAAGTGTTAAATGTCTTTGAGAGTTAATACAAGTGCAAATGAAATAAAATGCGAAAAACAAAATTTATTCTAAGGCAGTCTCCTGCTCCTCCTAAGCTGCTCTCTCCTGTCGATCCTTGTAGAACATCTGGCCTCAGGCTCACTCGGGTGCGTCAACTCTCCTAGGATCACCTCCCTTGCTACGCTGACCCTCGTGACAAAGAGAATAAATATAAACAACATAATAAAGTGGAAAATAAAGCAAGAAAAGAAAATAAGAAAGGTAGATATTGACAAAAATCATAACTCCCAAGCCACGCTCCCCGACAACAGTGCCATTCTTATGCTAATGGAGGTTAACTAAGGGTTAAGTTGATTAATTAATGTGTCGTTATCACCCAAATCATTCGAGTCAAAAATCTAGAACTTTATTTAACTAATAAAGAAATCAAACAAATCGCAGAAGAGGTATAGCTACTTTTATTAACCGGGTTTAGCGATCAGAGTCGAACACAAGGAGCATAGTGATAAACAAGGTAGGTGACTCAAAAAATCGTACGAATTTTATTCTCTTTTTAATGGGTTTTTATTTTGCAAAATTTTAATCTTGAAAATAGGGAAAATAAAGACAAAGAAGAAAATGGAAACACATGCCTCTTTTTGTATTTTTCAAATAGGCTAAAATGCACAGAAAATTTAAGTAAAAATATTTATTGGTTTTATTGGTTTTATATTGTTTTTGTATATTTTTGGAGAATTTATAAATGTTTTTGGAGTTTTCTAAAAATCAAAAACTAGGAAAACAACCGAATAGTGAACAACCAGGAGTATTTTGCAAACATGAAATATTAAATAAAGTCAAAACTTATGGATGCTACTTTTAATAAAAACTAGAGAAAATACCTACACACATGATATCCCAGAATTTTGATATTTAATAGATTTTATATGATTTTTATAAAGTTTTTGATGTTTACAAATTTTTAGGTTCTTACAAAATATTCTCAAACCAAATTATACAATAGCTAATATAGGAGAAAATGTGCGTATAGTAATTTTTTGGAACTTTAAAGTGTTTTTTGAATTATAAGATTATTCTACTCCCAAAAGGATACATTTTAGGGGTTTTTGAATTTTTAATAATAGTTAAATGAAAGAAAATTGGCAAGCCAAAATTACCACACAAACAATATGCTATCAAGAGCGACAGGGAATTTTCGTAGAATTTTTAGGGCCAATATTATTTATTACAATAATTAAAAGTGCATAAAAATGAAATAGTGAACAAAGCAACTATCTGCAATATTTCAAGTCTGAGGGCCAACTAATAACACCTAATAGAAGT
Source organism: Ottelia alismoides (assembly GCA_037367405.1). Classification (NCBI taxonomy): domain Eukaryota; kingdom Viridiplantae; phylum Streptophyta; class Magnoliopsida; order Alismatales; family Hydrocharitaceae; genus Ottelia; species Ottelia alismoides. Next base: position 334,924 of record JAZKJV010010449.1, read on the forward strand.
GTGGGGGTCATAGTGCAATAAATATAGAAAGCTCATGCGGCACACGAGATTCAACATTCATGGGGGCTTAAGTGCAAATACTAATAACTTCTCCATTTAATGTAACACATAAAGAAACAGGTAAAGTTCTGTAATTATCCCATAAAACATGTGAGAACACATGTGACTCTAACTCGGTTAGACTGAAATACAAATAGAGAAACTATAGTGTCCTGAATGCAAATGTACACAAGTAGTTGTTATATTTTTTAGACTAAAGCTTATAGCACAAAAGGCATGAGATAAAGGGAAATGTACCCCTCGCAGACAGGTAGCAGGTGTGTGGATGTGCTTTGACGTACGGCTTTGATATGTTGCTACAAATGATCTGACAACTTGGATGAATGTTGGGGACGTGCGAGCAGATTTGTTGCTCCAGTACGATCCAACGGTATAAAAAGCTGGTGCTGACGTATGGCATGGACGTGCGATTGATATTATCGGACAACCAAGGATTGGGTGTCGATGTGTGGTCTGTATAAACCTAGATGAGGGCCTCTTCGTCTGATGGTAAGATATAGGATGGAGGAACAATGAAAAATGTCTCTCCGACTGAGTTTTTATCAATGATAGGTCACACTGGTGGATTCAGACTGTCTGGTTGAGAGGTCCAGCATGATGCTGGAAGTGATGCACATCTATTTGGGACCTCCTTAGTCAGAGAGCTACTCGATGGAGATATAGAAGTTGTTGTGCCTGGAGCTGCTTAGCCTGGAATATTGAGGCTCCATTGGAGCCTCCTCCCATCCACCAATACCTACAAAGAGAAGCTGGACTCGGAGGTGTAGCTCCAGTGGAGTTATTTAACCAAGAAACCCAATGAAGCGATGGTCGATGGTGGCTGACCTCCGACGGAAATGGAGGAGGGATTTCTATGCTGAATCTTGCTCCAATGAGAAATATATAGGGTGGAAAGGCTGTGGGAGAAGGTGGTCCATAATATGGGGATCTGATTGATGCGGCTTGTCTGAAGATGAGGCTCCGACTCGATGGTCAAATCAGATGAAATGTACGATGATAATGAACTAGAAATTGAATAAGTGAGGTGAAATGCGAAGTTAGGCGAGGGTAGCTGAGTGGTCTACAATGATCAATGGAGTATGGCAAATGTGGAGGTGGTGTCTTGGTCTCGATCCTGCTGCCAAAATCAGAAGAGGCTTCTTGCGGTGGAGCCTCTACCACGAAGCAAGATTTACCCTATGAAGGACCAATCCAAGCACCAAAGCAGTCTACCTGAGTCCTGTCTCTACCTTGAAGACGAAGGTGTAGGGAATTGGCTGCGAGGAACGAGCTACTCTGCGACGAAAGGGGAAGAGGAGATTTTAGTGGTGTTCCCAGGGTCTAGAAAGACCAGGAGAATGCACAAAACCCTAGGAAGATCTGTTCCTTCCAAGTGATCCGTGAAAAACGTGGATCATCAATGAAGATCGGGTTAAGAATCCAAGTTCAGGGGTGGTCGAAGTCGAGCTGGAAAAAAGGCGATAAGTCGGCTCTAGCGATGGGAAGTCGAGTCGAACCTGGTTGGAGGAAGGGTGGACCCAGGTCAACAGACCAAGGTAGACCAATCAAAAAATAGATTTTCAAAAATCAAATACTAATGAATAAAAAATTGTAAATGGACTTAAAATAAAGAATTACCAATAAGAAATATGTTGATTTCTTTATAAGCTATTTTTCTATGATTTGTAATAATTTTTAATAATATGTATACGGTATATACAGTATATGGTATTATGTACAGGTGTAATATAACTACGTATTATATACTTGTATTTTTATTTTTTTTTATTTTTACATAAATAAATTAATTTCATATTTTATTTATTTACACCATTAAAGAAATTTTAGTTGATTTTTACAAAGTATTTGTAGGGACAAAATAATATTACGTAGATTATGCACATGATTGGTAATTTGTACAATAAAAATGATTTTAATTTTCATTTAATTTCTATTTTATGAATTTTATATCAATTTTATATAGTTATTAAGAATATCTACAAGTGTCAAAAATATAAAATAAGTACAAATTATTTACAAAAGATATAATTAGATATATACATGTATAGGTCTTGTATGTTTGTACATATTCTAATTTATTTACTTATTTTATCATTTTATTTACACATTTCTTTACCAATTTTATTAATGAAATTGAATTATTTCAATGTTATTTTATTTAGAAATAAAATATGTGATATATACATCTATATGGGTTTTTATCAGTTGGGCCCCTTTGAGATATTACAATTTCAGTTATGCCCCTCCCTTTTTGGGAATATCAGTTCTGCCCACGAATTTTTGTCATTCTATCACTTTTGCCCCTCGAGTTAGTTACCGTCCATAACCAACACGACAAACATTAACTTTAAGGATACAAATGGAATTAAATTTAAAAAAGATGAGTAAAAAGTCCTCATCTTTTTCCTCCCCCCTCATTTCTTCCTCTTATTCAATTGTTTTCCTGGATCCCAGCTCCTCCCTCCACACCCGTGCCTCCCCCTCTGCCCCCGCTCCTCCTCCACCACAAGGTCTCTAGCAAGCTCCTCTTCCCCGAGCTCCCCCCAGACCCCATGCTCCTCCCCTGCTCCTCCCACTCCGCCCCATCCTCCTCACCCTACCCGCAACCTCCTCCTTCTCTCCCAGAATCGTCCTCCACCATCGACCTCCTCCTCCTCATCATCCCTCTACGATCGGCCTTCCTCACAGCCCCATCCTCCTTACCCTGCCTGCAACACTCTCCTCTGCCCGAGCAGCCCCCCCCCCCTCCAACCATGTTCTCCCCACCCTACCTACAGACTCCTCCTCCACCTCTAACATCCTCCTCCTCCTCATTCATTCTCCCGCAACCTTCTCCTATGCCCGCAACCTCCTCCTCCTCCTCTACATGCAACCTTCCCCTTCGCCCCCATCCTCCTAACCTGTCCCACAACCTCCTCCCCTACCACCATTCTCCTCCTCGGCCCGTAGCTTCCCCCTCCACATTTACTCGAAGCCTCCCCCTCCACCCCTGACCTTTGTCTCCTCTTTCCCCTCCCCAACCCCCAACCTCTTCCTCCTCACCCCTCTGCCTGCAACCTCCTTCTCCACCCCCATCCTCCACTTACCTCTTCACAGAGACTCCTTTTCCTTCCCCAGCCTCTTGAACCTCCTTTGTTTGATGTGTATCGCCACGAAACCCTCCCATCCACCTCCTCCCTCCGCCCATTGCTCCCCCTCCTCCACCCCCAGCTTTTGATTAGAGAAGAAGAAGGTGTAGCTCCCATCCAAGGAGGATGACCGTGACTCGTAGTTGATTCTCTTTGGCCATTGATGATTATGAACTTGGACGATGATGTTGCCGGATGGTTCTCCATGAATCGTTGTCTTCTCCATCTTCGATTGTGGGTTTCAATTTTGGCGGTGATTCTTTTGATTTACAGATTTACCCCTCTTACCCAAACAACAGTTTGAAAAACCAGGGTTAAATTCAACTCATTGATGACCAAAGTAATGGAGGGGCACAAGTGATAGAATGGTAAGAAGTTAAGACACAACTGATATTCCCAAATAGGGAGGGGTATACTTGATATTGCAATATCTCAAAGGGGCACAACTGAGAAAAACCCTGTATATATGAAGAATAATGATGAATATGTACAAGATAATGACCCCATCTCTCCCTACCATATTCCTTGTCGAACAACCCATTATTTGTCCTTCACTCAGGGTTCGGGTCCGTCTCCATTTACTGCATAAATACATCCTCATTTTATTCTTTTTCTTTTCTTCTTGATTCTTATATTTTATTCAAAAAGATTGTTAATTACACAATATTATCAAATACAAGCATAATGTTAATTTATTGTTTTCGATATAAATTTAAAGTGATTTTACATATAATTTTGCTAAAATAAAAGAATAAAGGATGTGAATCAGGGATTCATCACTAGTCTAGTGGCATGGACATCTAATGGCATGAGTCGTGGGTTTGCTTTCGATGAGGGATGTTCTATTGGAATAATTTTTTCTAATACCTCAAAGCATGTGCAGAAAGAAAGATTATATATCCGTAAGGGTACAATAAGATGAATGTAGTGCAACAATTCTTTCAGTAAATAGAAGCAAAAATTTAATTCAAAAAGAAAAATCATCATGTATATTGACCACATTGGTCTAGCATCAGAGAGACTACAGATTCGTGGAGACTTGGCGACACTATCTGACTTCACAAGGAGATGTGGCTACACTGGCCACACTCCACTTCTCTTCCTATTCTTCTATCTCGTCCACCTTTGATTGTAAACATAACACATACCTGAACTTAGAAGGAAATACCTTGCTCCTCGAGGAAAGAGTATTACGACTGGGGAATTAGGGTTAACATGATTAGAGAAGGATGTTATTTGTCATTTCTAATGGGTAGAGCTATATTTCACTTGTACAGTACAAGTAGATTCACAGTCATCAGAGTTTGTGAAATGAGGACTTGTTCTGACATGATTTCTGAGGCGACCTGAATATATTCTTGTGCAACCTGAAGGTTGTTAGGTCTTAAATACAACTCCCAACAAGGTTCCACCAAACTATAATCCAAAGTTTTGACCGAGCTCCATACTTTAACTTTATGAATATTTTTTTAAAAATCAAAATGATTCTAAGTTCTTTATTTTCCTTTCTTCTTTTTCTTTTTAGTCATACATTCTTCAAATAAGTGTTTGCTAAGGGACTAGAAAAGGTAAAGTATAGGGAGATGGTGAATATGCATTTCATCATCTTTATTCATTTATTTTAGCTTAAAATCCCTTCTAAAACACCTGGAAATATCAATAAATTGTTCTTTCTTATAAATTTCTATTCTTGTGTAAATATTATATATTAATCAATGTTTTTAACCTCAAATAAATACATAAAGAAATAAAGGAAAATATAGAAAATTAAGGGCTGTATATATGGATTAAATACAGGCTAACTCTAACCCTGAGATTATGTCAAGACTTCACCTGATCAACAATGAATGAAGTAGGGGAGACAAGGCCTTCATCAGAAAAAAAATAAAAATTATCAGCTCTTGTATATTCACCATTATTCATCATGTAGATACATCACCGTATATATTTATATTTTTTCTTACCTTATTTTATTTATCACCAAATTCATCTCAACTAAAAATATTTTCTTTTTAGAACTTGTACATAAAAATAAATTGTAAATATTTAAAATAATTGCAAAAAGTGAACTTGAACATAATTAAAATAACAACACTTTGAAAAAGTCATAGAGCGCAAATTGCTAGATCTGTTTTATTGTATTATAAATTTAATAATCTATAAAATGAAAGTAGTTTCATTAGTATAGGAGTTAAGATGTGAGAAGTGAGTTTTTATAGTGTATTGTATAAAGTGCTTATATTGTACTCTATTCTTTTTGTTGTATTTATTTTATTTATTTTATTTTTGCTTGTATTATATTTTTAAATATTTATTTATATTGCATTTCACTTATATAAAATGCATATAAAAATAACCAAATCAAAGGAAATAAAATTAAAATCATGTATATACTGTATATGTACCACCTACATATATTGTAAATACCTCTATTTATTTAACATAATAAAACAAATAAAAAATAAATATAAATAACCTTAAAATCCTTAAGGTATTATAAATAATAAATTATTAAATTATATATTTAATTGGTAAAATAAATAATTAAAAATCCATTTGTTGCATATATAGGTATATATGCCTATAAATAAGGTAAATATTTATTTTTACTTAATCATTGGATTTATTGGAAATTGCTAAAAATTACCGAAATTAATTTTTTTTAATTGCTAATAATTTCTATTTAGATAAATATTTTATTTAAATTCATTTATTAATTTATTTTTCATTTATTATACATTTTCATTTTATTTTACCACTTAGCGGTTTGTCCTGTAGTTGACATGGTTTCTTATTGGACGGACTCGGGTCTATTGATCCAGATCAACTCCATTTGCTTCCAGTATGCATGAATAGCTACGTCGTTTTCTTTGTGGATTATATCCATCTGATCCCATTACTTTTTCCACTCAAGTCCACTTTCGATTTTGTTACCCGATTAATAATCTCACTAGCCCAACAAAAAAATTTCCCTTTCCATCCTTTATTCGGGTCCGATTCGCGATTCAAAATTTGTCCCATCTCACACTATAAATAATGCTCCAGATCGCATCTGCCCCTTTCTGAAATTATTTTCCATAGCTTTCTCCCACAGGTATGAGTATGGAAGATGAGAGCAGTGACAGTGCTCCATTTCTCCATAGCTAGGAGCATGTGGAGCACCTGGGATCAAGATCCAGCCCACGCGACCGAATCTCCATCAACTGCATTTAGCTTCTTTGTTTTTCTCTGTAAATCGTGGTTATGACGACCTTTTGTCATCCATATGGTAATTTAGATAATTATCGTTTAATTTTTCTATTGATTCCAAATTTTTTTTCTTTTTGTAGTATAATTCTGATCGTCCTCCATTTAACTCCAACCTACTCGATCAGAGCACCCTGTTCATCTCTATCACCTTCGAAACTCGGTGCATATTTTCCACCCCCTTCTTAGCCTTCCTCCCACATCTTGCCAACCTGATCCGATCCAGATCGATGATTTCATCTCCACTTCCGATAGCCCCTCATTGAAGACTCCCATTCCCTCCATTTCCTTTGTTTTCTACATAATAACGTTGTTGGAGTCTTCGTCTCCGAGAAATAAATGCATATGTAGACTTTGAAGTATTATTGTAGCGAGGATTCAATCTCTGAATCTCACTTTTAGTCGCAGACCTCTTGGACCTCCAGATCCTTCGATGGTAATCATTGGACTTCATCGTTGCATCTGGATGATGTAGGAGCACATCAGGAATCAGGACCAACCTTTATGCTTCGAATCAGATGGTGATCGGCCCAGATCCACTCGATTGAAGCTCGCTGGCGACCTCATTCTTCTAAGTTCTTCCAGCTCTCTCATTGTCATTAGATCAAGAACGAGTCGCCTAGTTTGCATCTCTGTCGTCGAAGCACCCCCAATGTCTGACCATTGATTCAGATCTGCAGTCGTGCTTCATACATCATCTGATATGCATGCACAATCCACGTAACTCGGTGAACAATTTCCCTTTAGACCTTGCAGTTTGTTTCATATGTAAATAAGTGCATTTGTGGACACGTGTCAGCCTGGATGGTATGAATAATTGCTTTGATACCCTTTGCTTGTTTTTAGAATTAATTTTACGTCTTGTTTGAAAAGTGCAAGTGCTTCGTACATGACTTTTCTACGTTATTTACAATAAGTTCCTTGGTGTATTGTGTTACTATATAGCCCCTAGAAATAAAATAATCACATGAAAGTCCATGCCAACTCGACTTACGTACATTGGCACATGCTTTTTAGTGGAAAAATTACAACAATAACCTTATATTTTTTATATTTTGTTATCATTTCAGTCTTGCAAGTTACTTTTTATTGCATTTTCATCCTCGTTCTTCTGTTTGATTAACATGTTATTAATTCATCTCACTAAATCATTAATTACCTTAAAAATCCTTAAAATTTCTTTTAACTGCCTACTTGTAAGATCTATTTTCAATGGTTTTTTTTACAAAATAATTAGTTTTATTATTTGAATAATTCAAAAACTTCTTAAGTATTCCCTATTTGAATTATATAATTAATAAAAATTTGAAAAATTTTATTTGATAAATTCTATAAACTTTATTGGGTGTGTGTTTTTAGTGGTTTTAATTACAGTATAAATTGTTTCTCAAATTATTTATAAAAAACCAAAAACAATATAGAAAATATTAAAAATTCATATAAAATCACAACAAAGTCAAAAAAATACATAATAAGAATTTTCTTAAAGCTTAAAAATTCTACTTCTTGGATTTGTATATTTTCTGTGATTATATTTTCTCTTTTAAAAACCAAAAACATATATTTGATTTTCTTTCGTTTTTTCATAATTTTAACTATTTTAAAATATAAAAAATATATTAAAATGGTTAAAAATAATAAAATAGAAAAAATTATCAAAAACATAAAAATATTTTTATTTGATTTTTCTCGGAATTTTAGCATGTTTTAAAAATCCAAAAATTATGTTGTTTCTTTATTTTCTTCATTATTATTTTGTTTTTAAATTTAAGTTTTTAAAACATTTGAATAATTTAAAAAAAATCACAAAAAATTGAAAAATCAGACATGAAAACTATAAAAATTAAAAATTCATGAAACATAAAATGACAAAACTCACATAAAAACCTAAAAGTAGAAATAAGGAAAAAGATCTTTATTTCTTTGATTTTTCATTGATTTAATAACTCTGGGAATATGTAGCCTCCAAGAGTTCCATCATGTATGCTAGACATATAAATAAATAGTGCATTCCTCTTATATTTCTTTGATTTATTTCTTATTTAGTGAAGAATAAAAATACTTGTTGTTGAGGCACATTTAACGTTATATGAACACCTTTATTAAATTAATAAAAATAAAATCTATGAATTCCTTGATAAAACAAATGAGTGGATAATTTCTTTATTTTTGTTGAGGGTGGGGTGTGAAGCAAACTTGGACAGGTCAAATCATATCCATCATCATCTGATCGACTACATTGGAAGTGAGCGAGCAGCGGAAGATAAAGCGACCACGTGGACGGCCCAGAGGAATCAACGTGGCCTAATAAGGAAGCAGAGACAGATAAAAAGAAAGAAAACACAAAAGAAAATGATTATAAGTCAAATTTAAAAATTCAAAACATCAAACTTGTAGATCTCAATGAGATCTACAAGTTTCGTGTTAAACACAAAACCAATATAAGTCAAATGTACAAACTAGGACTATTACAAGCATTTTTAATAAATTAAAAACACCACTTTTAATTCTTTTGTGATTTTTTAATATTTTTATTTTATAGAAAATTCCAAAATAAATATACACAATAATTCAATTTTTTTAGTTTTTAATAAAAAGAAAATAAGGGAAAATGGATAAAATAAAAAGATGTTAACTATGTATAATAACTTGGGTTAATTATTAATAGAGGCTTAGTTGTTAATTAAGGTTAATTAAAGATGAATTTTATTAAAAAGTTCGAGATAAAGCGATAATCAATGAACATTATAAGATTCATCAGTGTCCCCTCCACTTAAAACTTCACCCGCCCCTAATTTGGGTCATCGGAAGAAGGAAGCTTCATCGAACGACCGCAATTAGTCCCTCATTTCTATTTATTATCTTTTCTCAAGTTTTTTTTAATTTCTTTTTTTACCCTAGCCACACGTCATCGTCTTAAATGTTTGATTTAGACCGATCGAACGGTCGAGACCCCTTCTTCCCCGTCGTCCTTCTCCGGAAAGGCCTGACTCCATGACCGAGTTGCCAACCACCGCTACATCCCTCACTTCTCCATCTCCTCCATGATTTCATCTCTCTTCCACTTGTCCCACTCGCCAGCACTACAATCATATCTCCTCCTCACGCCCATGCTCTGCGCTCATCACTCGACCTAATGACTCATCGACCTTATACACCATTTGTGAGAGCTTAGGTCATCTGCTTCAATCCACATCTTGAGGTGACGATGGTCGAACGCTTCATCATGAAAAGATCCGAAGGCCCATCCCCTTCGTTCATGTGATCCCTACTTGTTGCCAATCTTTGAAGCCCTTGTCAGCTTCATTGAGTAAAGACCAATGTCCTTTAGGTCCATCATCTGGAGAACACACCCATCTCAGGTATTCTTCTTCTTCTCTTCTTCCTTCTTCTTCTTCTTCTTTTTATTCTTCTTTTATTTCCTTCATCTTCCCTTATTTCTTATTTCATTACTTTTCCCTAAATCCACTTCCATCTTGTTCACCTCAGATTGATGGTCACCCTCAACTAAAGCTACCATCGCTAGCTCATGCACTTCGTGCCTTGTCCACGCTCATGGGCAATTAACACCGTCTCTCCACATCTTTGCGCCTTTGCCATAGCCTTCGACCATTGTCGCCATCGTCCATCATTCTTCCCTCATCCAAAATTAGTGCCACCACATATCTGCCCAACCACCACCTGTCAGCCCCTCCAGGTACACTTGTTGTTTAGAAATGTCGGTTGTAGTGAACCATGAAGAGAGACTCAGCTGATCAAACAAAAATCAATAAAATAGGGAAGATAAGAAGAATAATGAATGAAAGCATCTCTCTCCTATTTTATCTACACTATATTATTTATCCAGGTAAGTGTTCGTGATTCGAACACAATGAGGAAGAATAGCTATACTACAATTTTGAGGTAAAGAATATTTTGTGATTTTTTATTCTTATTTATATGAGCAAAAAAGCGAGAAAATCTTTTTAATCTATTTTTGGTTTTGAAGTTTTTATATGATTTCATTTTTCCAATCTTTATATATTTTTCAAAGTGAAAATTTTCAAATGATTTATCTACTATATAATATGTGCCAACATAGAATATGTAGATGATATTATATAGTATAGAAAATGACCGAGCAGCAAGATCGACAAAACAAACGAAAACAAATCAAAATGACTCAATAAGCGAAAATCTTGTTGAAATCCTTTGAAACTTGAGATAAAAATAAAACATATAAAAATACCATGATATAAGAATTTCTTAGATCCACAAAATAGTCAATCACCTAATGTAGTAGTATAAAAGGAAATACAATACAGAAAAAAGCCTTTCTTTTATATAGATTCCTGGTCAGTGACCTAATTGTAAGAAAAAGTGGAAGTTATTACACTTAGGTCCTCATGCGGGGACCTAAATGTAAATATGGAAAAATTTCTGGAGAGGCTTGAGTTATCTAGAGCTGGGGGTATAGTTGAAATATTTCTAATGTTTTGTGATTAACAGCTTAGATCAGAAGGTCGGGGGTGATTGTGGCCGTTGGATGCTGCCGCATGTCATGCACCTGTAGCGTGAATTCTTGGGGATTGTTCTTTCCCGATTCTGGAGGTTAACGGTGGAAAATCATCATCCTCTATGGATCTCCGACAATGAGTGGATGTGCACGACCTCTTGCAGGGCCAGGAAGGGGATCGCTTATCCCCTCCGAACTCTTCTGTGGTGAGAAGTGGATGGAGAATGCGATGAATTCTGAAGAAGGCTTTGACTTGTGTTTGAAAACCCTAGATGGTTAGAGGTCGATCAGTTTGGCGAAGAGGAATCTCTAGATGATGAAATGATGTGGCTCTAGATTTAGATAAGTTGCTCTAAAATACTTGAACATCCTGAAATTATAAAATTGTTGCTCGATTTACAACAGAATCAATCCCAAGGATTAGTTATTCTCGCAGTTAAGGAAAGTTCCAGTGAAAGTTTAAGGTCATATCAAAATCAGGTGAAATCGGGTCGCCCTTGAGATTGGATATTGGTATATTAATCAAGCAACATGATTAAGGGAATCTAACTATGTGAATAATGTCATTAATCAAGCTCAAAGATCAATGAATGAAAAGAAATGGAGGAAGGTATCTGTGAAGATTGATGTGTATTACCTCAAGTCGTAGCTCGATGGCTGATACTCGGGTGCGAAGCGACGATTCAAGGCCAAGGGAGGCCCTAGAACTCTCCTCCGATGGCCCCTCCTTCACGCTAGGCCTCCCACGGATGTTGTCACCACAAGGACAGGGAAAAGCAAGGCAGAGAATATGGCTGATCAGTCAGTTTATTTTGGTAGCAGGAGTAGTTAATTTGAACAGACTAGGTTTGGCTCAATTTATAGACAAAATGGCAAAGGGTTAGAGTGAATCCTAGGGTAGGCATGTATCTAAGATGTTAGAAGGATGTAATTTAGGGTTAAGATGGGATTTATGATGAAGAATGGCACGGGTAAAATTAGGGGAACTTGGGTTGTTGGAACAGAATCCAATAGATTATTCTTGTTGAAGAAGCATCAGGTGTTGACACGAGTCAACATCTAGTTGGCCAGAGATAAATAACATTAATAATTAGGTATTAATAACAAATAGTGATATTTTAAATAAATATAAAAATAAAAATCATAGATAATTAAATTACTTAATTCATATAATATTTCTTTTATAAATAAATAATATTTTATGAAATATGAATATTATATTGATTAGTATGTATAAATAATATTTTATAGATAGGCATTTGATTTTAAATTTAATTATTTAATAAAGAACATTTCATTTTAATATTTTTAAAATTATTGGGATAATAAATAGGATCTTTGTGAATTTTTATGGATTTTAATAAATTAACTTAAGTATAGTGATAAGTACAGATATATCATTTGTAGTTCAATTTCATCTATAAAATAGGGTGTTTTATTTATTTAACATATTAAATAATGTTAGAAAATTCTGAAATAAATCATGATTAAAATATAATATCAAGAAAATAATTAAAAATTTTAAAATCATTAAAACTATAAAAATGTCTTCTAAATAAAATAAATAGCCCATGAATCCAATTATCATTAGGTCCCAAAAATGACTTTTTGCAAACAGACTCCGATTTTAGTGAAATAACTCCATTTATTAGAGAATATTATTTTACGAACTTTAGAGATGAGTAATGTGAAATTGGAGTTCATACGAGAAAGTTATGATGTTCGGAAGTTGAGAATTTGATAATTTAAAAGTTGGATTCTTGGCATATGTACATGATAATATATTTAACTTACTTTTTTATTTTTCTTTACATTTTTGAAATAACAAGAAAAAGATTTGATGAAAAATATTTATATATGTAATAATTAAAAAATAATGATGATTTGATAATTATTTGATAAATAATGAAGAATGTGTATAATGTATATTTAATTCTTTTTGTGGTTTTCTTTCTTTATCTACCCAACTTATTTATTTGTCGACAAATCCATGCTAACTTGGTCTCGGGGTTAGGTTATTTAAATATATCTTTTAGCTATATTTATATTGTATAAGTCATATTGTACATATATATATCTACAATTTGCTTTCTTTTCTTTTCTCTATTTTTATTCTTTTCTTTTATTATTATTTTATTTATTTACTTGTTTTTATGCATAAAAGTGCATTTTTATTCATGAATATGGTTTTGATAAAATTTGGAAATTAATGGTTGTTTCCATGTATTTTTTAGTAATAGTTTTAAAAGAAAATGCAGACAAAATGTTAATGAATCATGGATTCATCAAGAACCCACCCATCACAGGTAATCTTCTTCTTCTCTTCTTCCTTATTCTTCCAAATTCTTATCTTCTTATATTTCCTTTGTCTTCCCTTGATTCTTATTTCATTCATTTTCTGCAAATCAACTGCCACTGCCTTGTTCACCTCAGACCGTCGATTGCCCTCGCCTAGCGCTACCACCGCTAGCTCCTCCACTTCGCGCCTCGCCTGCGCTCACGAGAAATTTCCACTGCCTCACCACATCTTTGTGCCTTTGCCATAGCCTTCGACTCTGTCGCCATCGACCTTCATTCTTCCCTCGTTCAAAATCAGTGCTACTATGTATCTTCCCAACCACCACCATTCGGCCCCACCATGCGCACTTCGCCTTCGACTGCAACTACCTTCGACCACCGTCGTCGTCGGCCAACACTTCTTCCAATCGTTCGACTCCATTTGACGGCCTCTAAGATGCCACAACATCAACCACTCGAGCCTAAAGCACATGCACCTCCCACGTGGGGTGGGAGGTAAATTATGCCAATGCCCCGTGCTTCCAGGAATTTACGAAGAGGTCCACTTGATAAGCTTCCACGCGTAGAGAACGTGTGTGCCATCAAATTTTTCACAATATTCCATGTAGTTAATTAGAGTCTTTTTTATCATCAAATTTTAATTTCAAATAGTGCACATTGTAGAATATTTAATTCATCATTCTCGTGGGTTTATGTAATTTTATGAGCATTATTTGTTTTATCATATTATGATGGGGAAAATTACCATATTTTCCCTTGTTTGTGATTGGAAATTTATATTAAATCACCCATTGATCCAAAAAATATTGAAATTTGATAATATGTGGAAATATTGATGTTCCAACATGAGCCAAAAAATTTATTCATTTATACACATAATTAGGTTAAAATAAATTCTATTGTGATTAATGTAATTAATTTTTAATTCTCAATAAATTCAGAAATTTTAGTACTTATAATATTACTCTATAGAATATAATTAGATAAATATGGGATAATTTTAATTCTTTGAAATAATTAGTTTTTTATTAAAATTAATTAACTTTAAATCACATAGTTTGAATTGTTTAATTGTGAAAGATTCATTATGCACTAAAAAATACCAAGAAAATACATTAGATTAATTTCACCCTTTAAACCTCCTAATAAATTTTCATATTTTTTCCATTCCATTTGCATGAATAGTTGCAGAAAATCCCAAAAAAGTGTCCATTTCATGCATGCATTTTATTTCCTAAAATATAAAAAAGATGTCAGGATTCTTCCTCGCATAAATTATTAAGCAAAATTTACATTATAGGCTTTTGAAATACTTTGCTTATTATATTGAATTTTCCAGATTAGACAAACTTTTTACATTCCATCATTATTTGCATAAAAACTGCCAAAAATATTATCCTAAAAAACGTAGCATCTTTATTATCTGAAAATTGACCTAAGGAGACAATGGCCTCTCTGAGTTCGACCTTGTGCTTACCCAAGTGAAATAAATTTGACCGCTTGCATTTGATTGAAAATTATTTAATAGGTCTTTTTGATTAAACCAAATTTGCCTGCCTGCAACGAACATAGCGTTAGTTCCACAGAAAAAGCGAAGGGAAATTTGCATTTTTGTTAGCTGGGATTAGTGAGCCTTGCCTGTGGAGGCAGCTATACTTCACATAGTGTGGATACCGTATGGAAGGTATTCGAGAAGATGGATGAGACGAGGTGCTCCCAAACTGAAAGTAGTGCATACATGGAGTATACTATTTCCATTTATCAAAAGCTGGTAAGAAGGACATAGTTGATCTAGCTGAGAACATGATTCATAGGATGGGAATCATTGCAGACAAGTTAACTTTGATCGAGCTAGTTAACAAGTGAATCAAAGAGTTTGAGAGTCTATCGAGGATCTCAAAATAGATTGAATGACTTAGATAAAGGTTATCTAAGTTGAAGATACATGCCGCGCCTGCATCTATTGTTGAGTACTTGTTCAGGAGTAGCTGATGTCAGGGCCAACTTCACTATACGTAATGGACCACTCCTTCGCTCAACCTTGCCAACAACAATGATCAACAAATATAGTTTTGGAGGAGCCTCCTCAAGTGTGGTAGGTGAATGGTGTGCAGTACACACACGACCCTACCAACAGATATGCATGAATGGGGAACCGTCAGTCTTACCAATGTATCCTACCTTCCATAATAACATCTTTTCTTCTACATGCCTTCCTACAAAGTCAAGCCACACACCCAACCACCTCAAACATTTGAGGCAGCTGTATATGCATCAGCTGCATTATCAATCGGGCCAGCATGGCCTCTCTTCTCAGCCTTCCCCTTAACAACATCAATATTAGGGCTAGTCTTCATATTACTCTTCATCATTTTAGCAGGGACAACCTAGAAAACACCTAGGTTCATAGCATTACTCTTCTTAGTTAGTTCTTACTGACATAAAGCAACATATTCTCGAGTCGGTTCATTCCTATAAGAATGAGATAAAGGATATGCGAGCTGACATCAACCATTTATCCTAATAGTTGGATGAGAGATCTGCACCATCTGCATCCATTCTCACCCATATTCATGCTAACCCAAATAGCCTGAACAAGACACACCAGCAATATTTTGATCAGGCATACTACTTAGATTCATCTCGGTTTGAGCATGAGATTCTTCTGTTCGATAATGTAAATCATACGTCACTCAGGAGATGAAGGACCGTGGTCATGCTTGATCGAGCAAGAGACATAGAGGAGGACATATTTAAGGATAAACTTTAGAAGACCTTAGTGCATGACGATGTAAAAAATCACCATACACAACAACCCCTTCATATAGTAGAAGATCATCTGAAGGAAGAGAGAGGATATAGAGCATGCAAGCACATCATGGAGACGTAGATTCTGAGTCAAAGAAGGAGCTTGCACCTTTGATTGAGAATGATGGACTTGCAACAAACATTCCCCAATATGTTTTAAGTCATATTTCTAATTCCAAGTTACATGTCAAAGATTCGTGTTTGAAGAACTCAGTTTCATTGAAAAAATGTTTTAGTATACGGTTAAGATTCTTTATCTTCTTCTAAAACTTCCAAACCTTCCCACGTGATCTAATGTCAGGAATGTGCATCGTTAAAAACAATCAAAAAGATGATCTTAAAATGGCCTGGTTTTGTAAACATTAAGATCAAGGAGCCATTTGACAAGTAGGTGGCTAGTAATCCTACATTTTTGAAGTATCTAATGGTGTGATGCACACCTACTAGGGTAAGTACGAAGAAACCGATCCACATCTTATCAATATCCACAAATTATTATATTAAGAACAAGCATTTTCTGAGAAAAAAACGAGACATGGGTGCACATTATGTGGTGAATCATCTTCATGACATTGTGTTCGCACTCGCTCCCCCTAACAATGGCTCCTCAATTATAATTATTAACTTTAACCTTGTACCAAAGATAGGAGTTAGGACCACTACGTAATCAAGAGCCATACTCAAGTTTGTAGACAAATCAGATAGGAGGTCTAAGGTGAAGTGAAGAATATTATCATCTCAATGCGGGACAATAATACATGGTGGACTTCAATGTCCTTGATATAGAAAACTGAAATCATTGGAGAGACTCTCAGATCATTCTAGGGTGAACGTCCTAAGAACCTCTAGATCTTTTTATGATTACCAGACTTGAATGATGAAGTTTCATTCTCCAAGTGGACAAGTAGAACTAGAGATGCAACATATGAAGTGGCAATGACCAGACTCCGATACCGGCTTGGATTACATGTCTTCTGAGGTAGAATGCATAATGATAGGCATAATTGGTATATGGAAACAAACCTCGATAGTATTGAGTGAGACCCTATAATCTTGAGAGGAAAGTGTTCATAATGAAGTACATCATGTGCTACTGACCTTGATCGATGTGTCTCCCTACTCCCCTGACAACATAAAAATCCCTTTGGAATTGTCATTACCATCTTTCATAGAAAAATCAAGGGGTGTGGATGATGGATGGCCATGGCTTTGGTTGAACTACCATAGACATTTGGAAATTCGACTAAAGATGCAATAGAGTTGGTGGCAAGCACAACATAGACAGACCTACCTTCGTGCAGCATGTAGCCAGATTCATAAATGGTGCAACCAGATTTACTTGATTATACAACATTGTTAAAGCTAAAACCATTACCTCCTATACTTAAGTACACCTTTCTCACGAGACCAAAGCATAGACCTTCTTGAGAACCACATGGCTATTAGTTGATCAGATTTTGGAAAGATTAGATGGGAAGGAGTTCTTCTATTTTCTTGATGGGTACTCAACCTACAATCAAGTATCCACTGCTGCTGAAGATGAGAAAAAGAGCACACTCACAATTCCATTCAGCACATACACATTCAAGTGTATGCCAATCGGACTATGTAATGACCCAAGAACTTTTCAACGATGCATAATTGATGTAATTACCAAGATGGTGAAGGATTTCCCAGAAGACTTCAAGTGTAATTTCTCGGTTCATGGTGATTCTTTTTATTTGTGTATTACGTACTTGGACCTAGTTCTTCAAAAGTGCAGGGAGGTGAATGTGGTGCTCTTCTGGGAGAAGAGTTATTTTGTGATCAATTCGGGTATCGTGCTGGGGCATGTCATCACCAAAAAGGGAATGGAGATTAACCCTACCATGGTTGATGCTATTAAGAAACTTGATCTACCAACCAACATCAAGTCTGTACGGTCATTATTGGGGCATGCGAGATTTTATATAAGATTCATTAATGATTTTTCAAAGATTTCGTGACACTGACTGAGGTCTTAGGAAAAGACACAAAGTTCATTGTAGATCACATATGTCTTGAGGCCTTTGAGTTGTTGAAAAGGAATATTATTGACTCGTTTATTTTAGAAGCTCCTAACTAGTCTCTTCTCTTTGAGATCATTATTGGTGTTTCATATTTTGCAACAGGAGTTGTTCTAGGATAGAGGTGAGAAAGCATACAATTTGCTTGCACTACACGAGTAAAGTACTATATCATGCACAGAAGAACTATAAGGTTATAGAAAAGGAAATGCTCACAATATTTTGGGCCCTAGAGAATTTCAAATCCTATATATTTGGGCTCTAAGGTGATAATCTATACCGGTCACACATCTATTTGGTACATAATCAAAAAGAAGGACATGAAGCACATCTTCTTAGGTCGAATTTATTACTCTAGGAGAATGATTTAAGTACTAAACATAATCTTGGAGTCAAGAATATTGCGGTTGATCATCTATCGCAGATTGAACGTAAGTACTCCCTTGAAACTAAACCTGTAAGAGAGACTATCCTGGACGAATCAATTTATGTTATCGACTCACTCCCTTGGTATGCCAACATGGTGAACTACCTTGTCTCCTAGAAAATTTCCCATGGTTGGCCTAGGAGTAATATTGGTGGATTGAAGTTGGATTCATGGAGATATCATAGGGAGGATCCGTTCCTTTTCTTTAAAGGATTGTATTGTATCTGTAGAAGGTATATTCCTCAGTTGGAATAGTAGAGTGTCCTAACTTGTCGCCATACTCTGGAGGTAGGAGGACACCACTTGGGAAAATGTTCTACAAACAAGGTGCTCCAATGTGCATTCTACTGGCTAACTTTGTTTCGCGATGTACTTGATTTTGATGGTTGTTCCCTATCTGTCCGAAAGTGGGAGGGATAGTTGGATATAGAGTTGAAATTACCATGCAAACGATGTTATTTTGTGATGTTTTTAATGCATGTGGAATTGATTTTATGGGTCCCTTTCCAAAATGCAATGGACATAAGCACATCTTGTTAGTGGTCGACTATTTATCTAGTTGGGTGGAGACTATCCCAACCCCGACCGCAGTCAAAAATTTTGTTTGTAAGTAAGTGAATGACCACATTATTGTTTTGTTTGGGATCTCCAAGGTACTTATTTTTGATTGGGGTAACCATTTCTTGAATTGTGAAATGAAAATTTTGTCTAAAGATTATTGATTTGATCATAGAGTTACTAGTCCTTACCACCCACAGTCAAATGTCATGGAAGGGGTTTCAAACAGAAAGTTGAAGAGTATTCTTCAGAAGTTCTTGTCCTGATAGGAAGAATTGGTCCCAGCTATTGGAGCAAGTCGTATTGGTCTATAGGATGGCTTACTTGACTCCACTTCAAAATTTAACTTTTCAGATGATCTATGGCAAGCCATGCCATTTACTCGCTGAGTTTGTTCATAAGTCTGAATATATAATAAAGAAGATCAATTGGAGTTGTAACCTAGGGAAACTTTACTGTGACTCATGTTTCAATGAACTCTTTGAGATCAAAAATTGCATGCATGTGAACAGTATGATTTATAAGGACAAAGTTAAGAAGCGGCATGATCATCACATAAGGTGCAACAACTTTATCCCCGAATAAAAATGTATGGTTGTTCAATATGAAGTTAATGGTCTTTCATGGGAAATTAAAATCAAAACTGATGGGTCCCTATATAGTGAAGAAAGTACACAGTAATGGAAGTGTTGAGATATCTAATCTCACAGATGGAGCACTATTTTTCTTGGTGAGTGGACAACTATTAAGTCACCTTGTTGAATCAAATGAACGGCTAGTCCAAGTTGGGTAGATTGACTTCGAGTAGAGTGATTACCAAGGTGAGCATATCTTAAGCCTCTCGATGTGAAGCTACAGTAGAAAGATTCAGATCCGAGCAAATTCAACTTCTTTGCAGATTCACACATTCCTTTTTACTAACACTAATTCTTCACTTGATTTATTATATTTTTTATGAGTTTAGGTTCATTCTTCTTTAGATTTTATACCTTATTTTGGCTATATAAAGACTATGTATAGGGGAACCGGGACCAATGTTCTATACATTACTTAGTTTCTTCAGTTCATCTCTTGATCCCTTTTCTTTTTCCATTCATTCATCATACTTATGTTATCTTCTGCTTATGTATATGGGGGAACGAGTCCTTGTCTATTTTCTCTACTTATTTATTCTATTAATTGATACCCTCTTTCTTTGTACTTTCTTCATTTAATCTATTTAAAGCCTAAATCAAGGGGATCGTACATGTTTCAGTTCTTATACTTTCCTTCCTCTTTATGCTTAGTACGAGTTATGTTCTTCATTTCACTTTGTGCCATGAAGACATAGCATGAGATAATTATAGGGGGTTGTTTGTATATATTCCATATATACTTTCTCTATTGTTTGTGCTTTAATAAATGGTTTCATATTATTATGGGATACGTTATAAGGAATTCAAACTATTTTTTGCAAAATGATTTTGTATATATGTGACATGGTCTTGTAAAAATGTTTTAAATATTGTTTGTAAAAGGGTGCAAATTATTTGGACACCTTGTTTTCTATATACTTACAAAATTATTTAAAAAAAAACTCTCAAAATCTAATAATAATAATGAATAAATGGTTTTGTCACTAACACTTTCACATCACACGAGACATGTGTAGTTCGGGATACTTGATTTAAAGTGACACTTAACTCAGAGTTTAACCATTCTTAGACATTAGGGTCTTAATACTAAATAACATGAACTCCCTACTTTGAAATAAATACATGATATATTGCATGTAGAATCTATATTCTCAAAAGAATAACACAAGTACTACACTAGTGTGATTGCATAGATAATGTTATGTGTTGGTGTTTATATGGAGGAACTAGGATGAGAGCTTTGATTTTGGACCTGATTTAATGATGCTCGAGGATGGGATAAATTTAATAATTGCATCATGAAACCTAAGTGTCACCATTTTAGCCAGTATGAGAACAAGGATTTTATATTTCATTGATTAAAATCTAAGATTCAGTGTGAGTAAACCCATTAACATTGTTCATAAGTATGCGCCAACTTGGTAAAAGTCGTGGAACTAGACAAAAAGAAAATAAAAAAGAAAAGATATAGAAGATAAAGCTTATACATTCCAAATAGATATTCAAAGAGGTTATGTCTGTCACGACCCGTCCCGCTAACCGGGACGTGCCGCGACAGAGTTCTTTCTTCTTCTATTTTTTTTCCTCAAGCAAACATGTGGCAATCTCAAAAACATAACATCTTTATATTTCAAGTTCACAACACCAAGAAGTGTATTACACAAGTTCTATCTATTACAACTTCTTACAAAATAACCCAGAGAGTACAAAAACAATGAAAAGCAAAAGACACCTTCTCCAAGTGTATCAGTGGTCCTTTTCCCTGCTATTCATGATTCTGCTGATCTGTACATAATTATAATATAAAGGGATGAGTCTAAACCCATTTATGAGCTTAGACCCAGTGAAAGGATCTCAAGCTTTTTACATATAGCTAAAATCTGAAATATGAGCATCATGACAATAATTTATGCTGAAAACTGTGAAATAGCTTGAAAGAGACTTTATGACAGAAGTTACATATAAAACATGCTAGTTTTGCTATTGAACGCTGAAATCACTTCAAAAGCAGATAAACTGAAACATTATCATAATTATCAAGCTGTTTGTACTAATCACCACTGTGGCTAATTTATTACCTCATGAACGCTGAAACAAAGCTAAGTCATACGCGCAGACGGTCCCAAAGACCAAAAACAACCTGCATACGGCCCAAAGCCTATATGTATACAGAATGCGGACCCAAAGTCCTCTTGATACCATATCTAATGGTTTGCCATATCTAATGGCGGTTTCAGGGTCATATCTAATGACATCACCATATCTAATGGCTAGTTCATGATTTGTATAAAAGAGCAACTGTGGTGCTTAGCAAGTTTACAGATTATTAAATTGTAAGACGCGTTTTGTACACTATACTTTTGAATGTTATCAAGTGTTATTTCAAGGAAATATTGGATTGATAGTGTTCACACTTTACAGATACCATGGTCAATAGATTTGCCTTTATGCAATGATTTCATTGAAACTTGTTGTGTTTATATCAGAGACCATCTTGTATAAAAATAGACTTCAAAAGGTTCTCTGAATTGTGTAGCACCTCAAAACATAGTACCACATCTAGTAATCTGGAATTTTGGTAGTACCTTATAAGTAGTAGAAGCCACTACTTGCATAATGCCCATAATGTTATAGAGTTTTACCTATATGTAAAAAGCTTGAGATCCTTTCACTGGGTCTAAGCTCATAAATGGGTTTAGACTCATCCCGTTATATTATATTATGTACAGATCAGCAGAATCACGACTAGTAGGGGAAAGGACCGCCTATACACTAGGAGGAGGTGGCTTTTGCTTTATTGTTGTTTTTGTATTATCTGTCTTATTGTAAGAATTTGTAATAGATAGAACTTGTGTAATACACTTTTTGATGTTGTGAACTTGAAATACAAAGATGGTATGTTTTTGAGATTGCCACATGTTTACTTGAGGAAAAAGAAGAAGAAAGATTTCTGTCACGGCACGTCCTGGTTAGCGGGACGGGTCGTGACAGCTTGTGGTATCAGAGCAAAGGTTTTAGGACCTTGAGCAAGAATTATATTAGGAGTTGACCAATAAGTATTGGAAGATAATTTAGTTATCATAATTTGATTTGGACTTAGAAGAAAGATGATGTTATAAGTCTTGAGGATATCTTGGAGGATTTATGTTGATGAAGGATCTAATTGAGGTTTTATTTTGGAAACACTGGCAGTAGAGCAGCCACCTATGACCACACAAGCCCTAGTCTGGAGAATGATAATTACAACAATGTGTATGACATTGACCTTAATAACTCAAACACTAGGAGGTATGGCTACCTAGTCTGCTAAAAGACATAAATTAGAGCCCCAATTGCCATTTGGACATGAGCCAGTTGTAGGAAAAAAATTATATTAAAGTAGACATGATTCCTATGGAGATAAGGGAATTTGATGCTACCATAGGAATGGATTGCTTAAGTACATATCTTGCTCTTCTAGTATATTCTAAAACAGAGGAAGAACATAGAGAACACTTGAGAATTGTACTTCAAACTCTGAAGGAACACCGATTATATGCAAAGTTTGATAAATGTGAGTTTTGGTTGAAGAAGGTTGCATTTCTAGGCCATGTCATATCTGGAGAAGGAATAACAGTAGATCCATCAAAAATGGAAGCAGTTCTTAGATGGGAACGACCGAAAAATGCATCAGAAATTAGAAGTTTCCTTGGATTAGCCGGCTATTATCGTAGATTTGTAGAAAACTTCTCTAGAATTGCCGCACCATTGACAAGGTTAACTAGGAAGAATGTGAAGTATAGTTGGGACGAAGAATACGAGAAGTGTTTTAAGGAACTTAAGAGTCACCTCACCTCAACACCTATACTTAGCCTTCCTTCAGGACAAGTTAATTATGTAATCTATAGTGATGCCTCAAGACAAGGGCTGGGATGCGTCTTAATGCAGAATGATAAGGTGATTGCTTATGCATCTAGACAGCTAAAACAACATGAGTTAAATTACCCAACTCATTACCTTGAGTTAGCTGCTATAGTATTTGCCCTAAAGATCTGGAGACACTATATATATGGGGAAACTTGTCGAATCTTTACGGATCACAAGAGTTTGAAATATATTTTCTCTCAGAAAGAGTTGAATTTAAGGCAAAGAAGATGGTTAGAACTAATCAAAGATTATGATTGTTCCATAAAATATCATCCGGGGAAAGCCAATGTCGTAGCTGATGCTCTTAGTAGAAAGTCTAATGGTCACCTATCTCATTTAAAAGGAGAATATTATCAGTTGAAAGAGTTACGTGCAAAATTAACCATGAATAGCTCTGGAGCCTTATTAGCATCCTTACAAATGAGACCCATATTATATGATAAAATTAAGGAGGCACAAGTCCATGATTCTGAAATCATTAGAATGATTGAGAAGATTAAGGAAGGAGATGAAGCCGGGTATACAATAGATGGTCAAGGGGTCTTATTCTTCAAAAGAAGATTGTGTGTTCCAAGGAAATATGATATAAAGACTGAGATTCTGGAAGAAGCACATAACTCCATATACACTATGCACCCAGGAAGCACTAAGATGTATAGAACACTTAAAAGCTACTATTGGTGGTCTGGTATGAAAAGAGAAATTGCAGAGTATGTTTCTAGATGTCCTATATGCCAACAAACAAAACCGGAGTGTTTGATACCTACAGGGACTTTACAGCCACTTCCAATACCAGAATGGAAATGGGAACACATTACTATGGATTTCGTTACAGGATTTCCAAGGATCCGTCGAGGTCACGATGCAATATGGGTCATAATGGACAGATTAACTAAGTCTGCACATTTCTTAGCCATTAACATGACATACAGTCTAGACCGGTTGGGAAAGATCTTTGTTAATGAGATAGTTAGCCGTCATGGGGCTCCTGTGTCAATTGTTTCTGATAGAGATCCACGATTTACTTCTAAGCTATGGCCAAGCTTACATAAAGCTATGGGAACGAAATTAGCATTTCGTACAGCCTTCCATCCTCAAACAGATGGCCAATCAGAACGGACTATCTAGACTCTAGAAGACATGCTTAGAGCTTGTGCACTTAGCTTTAAAGAAAGTGGGATGAACATCTCTCTCTTATAGAGTTTGCATACAATAACAGCTATCATACTAGTATTGGGAAGGCACCTTATGAAGCATTGTATGGAAGACCATGTAGAACACCTATTTGTTGGAGTGAGGTTGGAGAACGAAAATTGGTTCAACCTGAACTAATACAAAGCACAATAGAAAAAGTTGAGGAAATCAAGAGATGCTTAAAGGCAGCGCAAAGCAGACATAAAAGTTATGCAGATAAGCGAAGGAGAGACTTAGAATTTCAAGTGGGAGACCATGTGTTTCTAAAAGTATCTCCATGGAAAGGCCTAATCAGATTTGGGAAGAAAGGGAAACTAAGCCCTAGATACATTGGCCCTTATGAGATCACAGAGAGAATCGGTAGTGTGGCATATCGTCTTCAACTTCCATCTGAACTAGCAAGGATACATGATGTCTTTCATGTCTCCACACTTTGGAAGTTTATTCCAGATTCAACCCATATGATACAACCTCAAGATATTCAATTGAAGGAAGATCATTCATACGAGGAGGTTCCTGTGGAAATTCTAGATTATAAAGTACAAGAGCTTCGTACAAAGAAGATTCCTTTAGTTAAAGTTTTATGGAGGAGTCACGCAATAGAAGAAGCCACATGGGAACGAGAGGAAGAAATGAGATCTCAATATCCCCACTTATTTTCGAGCTAGCAAAGGTACTTAAATTTCGAGGACGAAATTTATTTCAAGTAGGGGAGAATTGTAAGACACGTTTTGTACACTATACTTTTGAATGTTATCAAGTGTTATTTCAAGTAAATATTGGATTGATAGTGTTCACACTTTACAGATACCATGGTCAATAGATTTGCCTTTATGCAATGATTTCATTGAAACTTGTTGTGTTTATATCAGAGACCATCTTGTATAAAAATAGACTTCAAAAGGTTCTCTGAATTGTGTAGCACCTCAAAACATAGTACCACATCTAGTAATCTGGAATTTTGGTAGTACCTTATAAGTAGTAGAAGCCACTACTTGCATAATGCCCATAATGTTATAGAGTTTTACCTATATGTAAAAAGCTTGAGATCCTTTCACTGGGTCTAAGCTCATAAATGGGTTTAGACTCATCCCGTTATATTATATTATGTACAGATCAGCAGAATCACGACTAGTAGGGGAAAGGACCGCCTATACACTAGGAGGAGGTGGCTTTTGCTTTATTGTTGTTTTTGTATTATCTGTCTTATTGTAAGAATTTGTAATAGATAGAACTTGTGTAATACACTTTTTGATGTTGTGAACTTGAAATACAAAGATGTTATGTTTTTGAGATTGCCACATGTTTACTTGAGGAAAAAGAAGAAGAAAGATTTCTGTCACGGCACGTCCTGGTTAGCGGGACGGGTCGTGACAATGTCAATAGCGAGTGCTCCCAACCTTTACAAAGTGTCAGCTATGATCAAATCAATTTAGCCTTACCAGTTATGCCAGAATGATAAAAGGACTCTGCATTGTTAGTGATACAAGTATGGGTCTTGATGGTAAGATACACACGCAAATGTGATACATCCTATTGTATCCCAGAAAAACAAGTGTAGACGACTCAAAATTCTTGACTAACATACTGATTAACACCAAAAATACATGTGTATGTTAATAAGGAACTCGAGAGGTCCTTCTTCCCATGTGATGAGAAAAGAAATGACACAAACCTACATCACCCATACTTGGTCATTCCATCTGATAATTTTTAAGTATAGTAACTAAAGAAACAATGGAATGAAGTGGGACTTTATTTATTCCCTAGAGTTGAGGGATGTGTCCTTAAAGAAGATCTTTTAGACTGAAACCTCGGGCGATGCTTTGAATCTACACCAGTACATGTAATCCACATAAATGTCATATATATATATATATATATATGCACACACAAAGAGACAGACTGATAATTGGGGAAGTTGAGTTTGTTTTCACTAAGACTTCGTTGAGATTTGAGTTTACGAGTCACATAAAACCTTAGTCCATAATGTCAAGTCTTGTATTCCACATGCACAGTTAGGGATTCAATAAACTTCTTCATTTCATTATTTGCTTGAGAATGAGAAAAGTTTAAGTATAAGGGGTTATGAATCTTTTATTCATTGTCTTCATTTAAAGTAATTATCCCTCTACTTTAAACTAATAAATTCATTTAACAATTAATTGATTATATTTAACATCTAACACCTTAAAAATAAATCGAGCTAATTAATGTATATAAGTAAGTACTAAATATTTGTGCTTAAAGTCCCCTTATTTTCTGTCTCTTCTCATTAAAAACCAAATAAATTTTAGTTTAATATTTCCTATAAAAAGTTGTATACTAATCATTATATAAAATTTTAAAAACTAACAAAATATATAAAAGAAGTGTTTTTATTTATTGAAAAGACTTGCAAAAAATGTATGTACGTATAATGTATTTTGACATAGAGTTATACCTGAAAATTGTAGATCTTGAAAAAATACACAAATTCATGTAGAATACTTTTTTTACTTTGTTGAATATTTTATTTTTATTTTTTAAGATTTTATTTGTTTATTTTCTGATTGAGCCACATGGTCCAATCAAATCCAACCATCTGTCTAGACCTTTATATGCCCCCGACTTTCATTGATGTCGTCTGATCATGGGAAGAGATGGCCCTGCTCAAGTCTCTCCTGTCTAATCGCTGACAGCTTAAACATTTTAATCAAGCGGCTCAGGTTAGTAAATCCGCATCCCATTTCCAACAGTCTGATCACATGATCAAATGGTTGGGAATCGACATCAACCTCTACAACCTACCCTTCCTAGTGTCACATCCTTTCATTGGTGGTAACTTCCCCCATTTCTTCATGTCTACCTACGTGGCTTCAAACCATGAGATAGGGACCTGTGGAGAACCCAGTATATCCTCATCTTCAATAACTTCAACCTTTAGCATACCCTTCTTGTGACCTAAATGGTGGAGTTGAACCACTGCCTCTATATGTTTGGAACCGATAAAAAAACCATCTACTACTCCATTCGATGGCCATCTGCCCTAGTGCGAAGGTTTCCCATAGCTTAGTTCTCTTCCCAATGATAGTGTGATTGATAGATTGGGTGCAACGATGTTGAATACACTCCGACGAGATACTTGGAACTTCAAAAAAGTCACAACAATCCCCTATATTTACTTGAGTTTTCACCCTCTAACGAGGTGATCAAGAGAAGGCCGTGAAGCTTCTTGGAGCTTCAATCCAAGCCTGATTCATCTACAATCCATTCTTCATATTTTTAGGTGAATCCCAATATCACTACTCATGTATTTTTTTTTGCATTTTCCTATATTAGATCGAACATCACTTTGATCAAATAAGTACTTCATACTACCTTCAACATTGCATTCCCATCTTCACATACATCACCAACTTCTTCTCCCGCTTCTCCATCATCTCCTCTGCCTCACCCCTTTCTCCTACTTTCATAGGAGGGGAACCCACTAGGGCTCTAGTTCCTCCACAACTAGTCTTCCCTCCATCTCACCTCATTCCACTCCAAATCCTACCAGGAGATTCGATTGAAGTGCTAACACTTGCATGAACAAAGAGGCCTTTTAATGGTTGGAATTTTTGTCAATCTCTGAACAAACTTTCTTACTCCCATGAGCTTACATCGATCGACAATTCCAGTCATTCTCAAAGCATTGTTGACTACCTAACACATTCAGGACTTTCAGGGAAGGTTCCCCGACTCTCAGCACAAGCATAGACCCAAGGAGAAGCGAGAGGTACCCTATCGGACTCCCATTTTTCATCCACTGCATGTGGTAGAGGATACTAAAAGTAGGAGAGTAGTTACTGTAGGATTCTCATGATCCTATGCTCCATAGGATCTCTGCCCCATCTCTTTACACACGAAGGCTCGAAAAAACCGACTCGAACCAAAGATGTATCATACCTCTACATGGAACAAGACTTAAAGTGCACTCAAGGTGACTTTCGAAGCAGACTCCTTGACATGACACACATGTTTGCCCAGAGAATTTGCATGCAAGCCATGCCACAGATATGAAATCATAGATAAAACCCCGCACATTTTTTCTTATACTAAAACAGGGAGGGTTTTGTTATTTGCATATGTACCTTTTAAGGACATTATTGTGATAATTTTGTGTGTTTTTAATTCATGTTTTATTGCAATTTAGCACATGTATTGTACCTTCAATATCTTGAGTTCCATAGATATAAATTAAATGAAATTGGCATCATTTTAAAGCAGATTAAATCCTCTTTGATATGGTCCATTTTAAGTTCTGATGTGACACATTGTTCATTAACTCAAAATATAGCAAAACTCCATGCTTTATAAGTAACTTGTTTTTGCCTTAAATCTTTATTAAACATTGAATTAAAAAATTAACTTATGGAGATTCATTCTTGTTGATTTATTCAATGTTAAGTGACTTTTAATTTAATCTAAGTCTAATTTATTATAATTTAAAAAGGGGATAAATAATGAATACTTAGAAGCATCTTAGTGAACTTGTTCTATTAAATTTATTTCTATTATAATTTGTGCATCGTCTTCTAATGTAATTCTATTAACCAGAAGATAATTAATTCAGCATGCTTAGGATCTATGTTGTAGTTTCTATTATTTGCATTTGTATGTAATGTCTTAGATGGCATTTTGAAGAATTTAATTGATTTGACCTGTATTTATAAAATCTAAAACAATTCATGCATTCATTCTATTGTGGGTTCTTGAACTAGATAGCATTTTAATACACTTAACATATGTGTTTAAACTATAATTAGATAAACTAAGATTTGTGTGTCCTTGTTTTCGACCTTCAAGTGATCTAGGATAATCAAACGATCTCTCTTCATTGAGATTCCTAGCTTGCTTCTAATCAATAACTAATTTACCATATTACAAAGAGTACAAATTCAATTACTTGGTTATCGATTCATCATCTTCAGAAATAAGGGTACCCGATGCGAAGGTATACACAACCTTATTCATACTTATGTGTGGAGTCCCTTTAGTATAGTGACTCAAAATGGATGTTTTGTGACATTTGTTGATGACCTTTTATGATACAGATTTGTCTTTATATTACATCACAAATACGAAACCTTTGAATAGTTCAAAGATTTCATGCCTTTGGTTGAGGAACACACTGATAGGAAGATCAAACAAATTCATCTTACCAAATGGCGAGTACCTCTCGGATGAATTAAAGGAATGCCTTAATGAGAGAGGAATTGTTTCCAGTCCTACTCCTCCTAGAACTCCCCAACTAAATGGTGTTGTTGATAGATGTAACATGACCATAATGCATATGCTTAGTTGAATGTTGAGTAAAGAAAAATTGCCTTTTACTTTCCAGGGATAAGTATTATAGACTATAGTATATACATATACATATATATATATATATATATATGTATGTATATGTCCTTAATAATATTACAAGCAAATTCATGTACAAAACTCCTCGTAATCTTTGGTTTGGAAGCAAGTCTTGTGTTAGATACTTGAGGATATGTGGAGGCTTGGTCCATGCCAAAAGCATGAACTCAAGAGATTTGCCATGTAATGGGAGTGGTAAGGAGTGTAGTGAAGAACATTTTCAAATATCTAAAAAAGACGCAAGACTACATCTTGATCTATGGATATAGTGATCTCCAGATCTTAGGATAAACATAATCAATTTTCCAAACTTAGATAGATGATTGAAAATCTACTTTAGGTTTCATATTTCTATTCAACGGTGTTGTTGTAAGATGGAAAATCAAGAAGCAGAATACCATGGCTAATTCAACAACTGAAGCTGAGTGCATTATCGCATCAGATGTTGCAAAAGAGGCAGTGTGGTTGAGTAAGCTCATCTTGGATCTTGGCATATTTTCTTTAGACTCACATCCCGTTACTCTGTGATAACATGTGAGCCATTGCCCATGCAAAGGAACCCATGAGACATCAACGGAGCAAACATGTGGAGAGGAAATATCATATCATTCAGGAGATGCAGAAAGATGGTGCCATCATAATAACCAAGGTTGCCACTACCGACAACATTATTGATCCCCTTACCATACATTTACCATAAAAGGTTTTTACCAACATGTAATGAGTATGTGTTTAAAGTTTGTACCTGAATGGTTTTAAAGATAGTGGGAGATTATTAGCATGTTAGTACCTAGCGAATCATTTCTATAACAAATGTTATTATACATTTCTTACAAATAAAAATTATTTTTTTTCACTCCTTTTCTATGATTATAGCATGCAATTACGTAATGGGTCCCTCTGTACAAATAGAGTTGTGTACCTTGGCTATCTTGAGATTATACAGTTGTTGATCCATTTGTTTGATCATATGGGCAGGTGTAGTGTCAAATATCTAAATAGTTGGATTGAGGACTCAGCGGCATCACCAATTGATTATCAATAAAGGATCTTCATTCTGATAAGGTGATGTCAATCCTTACTCCATATGATGACATCCAACCGCCCTCTCAATGTAGGTCCTCTAGAGTAGATATTAGAAGGTGTTGGGTAAGTTATGTCAAAGGGTTGGATAAACGATATAGAGATAACAAGGCCCTATTTCATATGCTATCACTATATAATGTCACATATTTTGACCAGAATGTATCACTATATTTTTGAGTATGTAAATGTAGCAGACCATTAGATTGATGGCCTTGTCAAGGTCTATATACCGATAAATGGGTTTCATATAAAAAAATATTAGTAATACGATATCTTCAAGGGATCAAACATGTTCATTATTTAGCAAGGAGACCTGAGATCATTCATGAGTTAATGGGATAAACCAAATTCCATTGATGGTCATCTTATTTTTAAAACAATACATGATTTGTAAGTATGATATATGTTGTTGGAAAGTATATGATTAATACCAACTCTCAATGATCGAATGAGAAATTTATTGATGGAACTCTAAAGAAGACAGTTCAAATGAGATCAGGACCTCATGTTACTAGTCATAGTATACATTATGCATGATGTACAGGTATTAGGAAGACTCGAGGGTGATGTGATCTTAAATTAATTATATAGCATGACACATCCATTCCATGGGAGTGATGAATATGTTTGGATTTTAGAAACTTAGTTAGGTGAACTAGTTATCCAATCTCAATTCAAATGTTGGACATTGATCTGAATGAGATTCGTGTACATTGAGGAGGTATGACACATTGTCTTATATGATCAAACAAAATTGAGAGGTCTTTTAAATATCGATATGAGATAGAATTTCAATATCGAAATCACTATACATGGAAAATATAAGTACCTTGATCCTATATCAAAGTAACCGCGGAGAAGGTACACTATCCATGAAAGAGATCATGGATTGTTTCGTAAGAAATGAACTCCAATTACTAATTTAAGAGATAAAGTTGGGAGAATTAATTGTATTCAAATATCTAAGATAAAATTAATGTAGATATTCATCATGGATTGTTTCGTAAGAAATGAACTCCAATTACTAATTTAAGAGATAAAGTTGGGAGAATTAATTGTATTCAAATATCAAAGAAAAATTAATGTAGATATTGATATCCGGTAATTTCGAAAATAGGATGGATATTATACACATTATTTTTTGGAAACATATTTTATTAATAGGATTAACAAATTATAGTTTTTATGTGAATTGGATTCACATTCCAATATAAATAAATATGATTTACATTTTGTTATGGGCGGATAGACTGCAACCTTTCTCGAAAGGGACAAAGTAACTCACTTCTTTTGACTCACCCCCTTTCAATCCGAAACTAGCCTCCTGTCAAAAGCTGCTTATGAATATGATTCATTTTAATCTATGGATTAATTTGTAAATGTTACAAGTTATCTATACAAATAAATAAATGTATAATTTGTTGGAGCTAATTAACTAATATTTAGATAAATAAAAAGGATGGGATAATTCCACTGCTTATCAGAGTGAGAATTCTCTCTCTTTTATTAATCAATTATTTATTTGTTTATTTGGGATAATATGACTAATTAAATTGATATATCTGTCCTAATCTTTTTCCTGGTTGGTTGCCTCCTCTAGTCATGGCCTTTGATTAACTGATTAGGATGGCAACCTAACAGTCTGATTTTTTTTTTATAAATGGGGTGTTGCCCCTGCCTTTTTGTGCAAAAGTTGGAAACATAGAAAAAGTATCTCTCTCTCTCTCTCGCTCTCCTTGGTTATGGATGCCCCCTGTTCCAAGTCTAATGAAGAAGAAGGTTGGATTGTTTCTGTGGATTGTGGGAGTTACATGATTCATCCTCGCACCCACAAGTGATGTCTTTGTCCAATTAGACTTATGCAGGAGGTCTCTTGTTTTAGATGCTAGAGGATCACTAATATGCTTCAAAACGTAATTCTATGCTCATGTGAATTTATGAAACAAATATGGAATGGTTTCAAATACATGTGGTTACATCTTTGTTTTATTTTTAAAATTTTGTTGCTATATAGATTTGTATGACATATCTATTTATTAGATCGGAAACAATTCGATCTACACACTTGCGTGATGTGTCATGTCTAAAAAACCTCACTTCATCAAGAACAACACATGAATCAATCTTTCTGCTCATTAGTCATAGTTCTTTACATGTGTTTTACTATCTTCATTTAGTGGCATCTCTCTTTTCCAATGGCTTAGCACCATTACTACTTAATCATATTCAATTTGCACAAACATTGAGAGTATTAAACAAAATAAATGTAACAAAAATAAATTTTAAATCCCAAAATCAAGTATCGTGTGTAGTTTGTTAAAGAAATAGATTAGAATTAAGGTAACATAAGATTATCAAAAGATTTATTACATGATTGGTGACAATTAGGACGTTAGCCCTACTCCATGAGAGAAGTAACCTAATAGTTGTGTTGCCTCGTTCAATCTTATAACTAAAAAATGTAGAACAAGGACCTACATGCATTCCGTTCTCACAGACATCTCCCTAAATTTAATAACTATATGAGAGTAAACACAATGATCCCATACCACGAAAGATAGGCTTGCACATAGATCAAACAACCCTATTGACACATCTCTTTTACATTTTAATAATGAACAAGGAATTCATGACGTATGCATAGGCTTTCTTTCATGTCATAGTGACACCAAATTCATCAATTATAGAACCATGGTCTTTAGAAAAGGTGAGCTGGTAATATTAGAACATGTTAAGATCACATGTTATATAATCAAATTCGATATAATCGATGATACATTCATTATTCTCTTCACTTGCCAAAAGATATCCTTGTAGGATGAACAAGGATAAGTTGATTTGATTATTATAAATGAATAAGTATAAATAAATGATCTGTGGATGAAAATACATTAGTATAATTCTTATCGTAACTAAATCCTTATATTCTGTATCATAAAAAAATAAATTGAAGCATGGTTTACTAGAGTTATACACATAGTGTTTTAGCGTGAGAGAAAGAAAATTCTTTTCCTTGGGGTTCTAGAAATAGAAATAGAGAGTGAAATAACTATGAATGTTTGATCGATATAATCCCATCCTAGAGGGATTTCCTTGAAAGCGAATAAGAAAAGCTAACAAGATGATATGGATCTAATTTTGTTTAGATTTACGATGACTTCCTTTTTTCTAAGCCATCACCATTTTGTGCATTTATGCTTAAATCCAAGAAAAAACCAATCAAACTTGGATGTGATCAACAAAACCATGGATCATAGACTAAACTGATCATTTTAATCTTTTAAGGAAAAAGAAGGTATGTCATTGTGAAAATGCCCATCCTGAACTAACAAGTTTAGTCTATACAAGTGATAAGTAAACAAAAAATAAACATTTACCAATAATAATTGATTAAAGAAATTGGTGATTTATACCTAAAGGCGTCAATTAAAGATAATCAATTAGATGTAATCTACCATATTTACCATAAAGTAAAGGCATCTGATTAAATCAAAGGATTAGATACCCAACCAGAATATGCGTCATATAGGACCTGAAACTCGTCCCATTTACTTTTGGATGGGTTTGGGTTTTGAGTTTTCAACCCATGCTAGTATTATGGATTTGAGATTGCCTTATGGGTTATCAAACCAGTCCCATACCTGGCTAAAAAATAAATATAAATATAGAAATGTGTGTTGCATTTTAGTCAAACTCATCAAATCTATTTCATATCTAATAGATATTGATCTACATATATAAAAATCCAACTCAATTTTCTCCTCGCCATCCATTTATTCATTTCAACTTATTTTTAATATATTGAATAATAATTTATAAAGTGAAAAGAGTTAAACTATATATATATATCCCAACACATTGCACATCTTTGTGTACCACTATATTACATGGTCTTCCTTTGTTTAATCTATGTGTGAAGAACTAATGTATACTTACGAATAACTTAATATTTTAACGACCAAGATTTCTTTTAAAGACCAAGATTTCTTTTAAGAATTAATTCACTTACATTTCTCACATCACCATTATTACCATTTTGATTACCCAATTGAATGAGAGTTAAACGGATGACACCAAGTGTTCTATTTAGGCACTTTTGAGTTGTCTTCAATTCAACTCAAAGGGTTAAATGGATGACACCAAACATGGTCTCATAGAACCTAAAGAATTTGGTCAAAGACCCAAAGAGTCTAAATTTTAGTTCCTAACTATAATCCTTATAATGAAAGTTAAAGGCCATAATCATGGTCCATCCTTTAGAATGTTCTAAATCCTTAGTTCTAGAAATCAAACTAATTCTGAAAAATACTAATGCAAATGGAACCATATTTTTTGAAGAAAATTATCTGAATTTTACTCATTTTTATGGATTTTAAGTATTTTGTAATTCTTATGATTTTAGATTTTGCATTTTTTATGGAGTTTTCAAATTTTATAAACAAGTTTTTATTCAAGAATTTTACAAAAAAAAATTATCCATATTTTATTTGGATTAAATAACTAATGTATGCTACAATTTTATATACAAAGGATTTTCCAAGGATTAAGTGAATTTTACACATAATTTTATAGATAGGATTTTAAATAAGTATTAAACATACTTTAAATACATATTTTAATAAAGAATTTTAAATAAGGATTTTAGGCATATTTGATTTACAAATATTTTATAGATAACTAAATGGAATTTAAATTAATCTTTATCCACTTTTAATGGATTTTGTAGATATAGAAAATACATAAAAGTATGAGTTATGGACAAAAATATATGTACAATATACACCACCCCTATACTTTGCATGTGCTATGTCCTCATAGCGTCAAAAGAGAAAAAGGAGGACGTAACTCATGCTAAGTAAAAGTGGGTGAAAAAGAACAAGTGATGTGAAGTCAATCACCCCATATACTTACGATATGGTCATCATAAGTATAGGTTAAGAAGACAAATGAGGTGACTGAGGAAAATAATGTACAATTGAAGGAACAAAAGAAGATGGAAAAATGAAATCAAAGAAATCACACGGTCCCCCCAATACTTAGGACAAGGCATCCTAAGTATAGCAAGGAGTATGGCCAAAATTAGGGACCATTGACTAGAGTAAAAGAAAAGATCTATAAAAGAAAAGTAAAAAGATCAAAAATCGAAAAGAGAGAATCAATGGGCAATCGGTCCCCCCCCTATACTTAGGATCTGGTATCATGAGCATATAAGATCAATAAAAATGGGGGTGATTGTGGTCTACGAAGAATATACAAGGGTGTACTCCAAGAAAAAACCGAAAGGCTTCACAAGTCCATGTACAGGATGAAATGAAGTGAAAAAGTAGTCATGCATCCTGTACAAAGTAGATCACTTCAACTTGGGCTAGATTAACAGTAGACACCATGAAGTGCTTTCGCATCTGCCCATTCACTACAAACAGCTCTGCACCAGGTGACACATCTGATATTGCAATATTACCATTGTCATGTACCATTTTTTACTATGCACAGTCCTTCCCACTTTCTTTTCAATTTGGTAGGAAAAAATCTCAATCATGCATTGAACAACCATACCTCCAGCCCCGGGACAAAGATATTACGCCGAATATGTCTTTCATGCCATCTCTTTACTTTATCCTTATAAATGATGGTGTTCTCGTATGCCTGATTTCGAATCTCCACTATCTCATTCAGATCTAGCTTCCTCTTGGCTCCTGCTTTATGTATCTCAAAGGAAATTTCTCTAATGGTCCATTCAGATTTGTTCATGATCTCTACGGGTAAATGGCATGGCTTCCCATAAACTAATCTGAATGATGAAGTACCTAAGGGAGTCTTATTTGCAGTACGATATGCACGAAGAACTTGGTCTAGAAGCTGTGACTTGTTCTTCCTATCCGATCATACTAATTTATGGAGAATTGATTTCACCGCCCTATTTGAGACTTCAGCCATGTCGTTCATCTACGGGTGGTAAGGAGAAGCTACTCTATGATCAATGCCATAATTCTTCACTAGCTTTTTCACCTCCTTATTAATGAAATGGATACCCATGTATGAAATAAGAATACGTGGAATACCAAACCATGAAATAATATCTTCCTTAAAGAACCTACACACTATCTTTCTGTTAGAGGTTCGTGTGGGTATAGCCTCCACCCATCTACTCACATAATATACATCGAGAAGAATGTAATTAAAACCATTGCTGGATGG
This sequence comes from Ottelia alismoides, assembly GCA_037367405.1. NCBI lineage: Eukaryota > Viridiplantae > Streptophyta > Magnoliopsida > Alismatales > Hydrocharitaceae > Ottelia > Ottelia alismoides. Next base: position 372,393 of record JAZKJV010010449.1, read on the forward strand.
AAACAGTCCCACAAAATCTATTCCCCATGCATCAAAGAACTCGCAAATGATAACTGGTCGCAATGTCATCGCATCTGTAGCACCGATTGTCCAAGCAGTTCTCTGGCAATCCGGGCAATTCTTCACAAATGTGCAAGCATCTCTTGTAAGAGTCGGCCACCAAAATATGCTCTAAATTACCTTAAGAACTGTCCTCTTCCCTGAACGATGTCCTCCTGCCTCTAAGGAATGGCACAGACTGAGGACACTATTGTATTCCTTTTGAGAAATATATCACTTGTAAACACTATCTGGTCCCTCAAGAAAAAGAATCAGATCCTCCCAATGGTAGTTTCCTGCCTCAGACACTAGCCTATCATCTCATTCTTTTGGCCAACCCTGTGGACTTTTCTGTGTAACCAGAAAGTTCACTATGTCTGTAAACCGTGGAAGTTCTTGTAACTACAAAGATGCTCTTGTCTGGAAAAGTCTCTGCAATTTCTGGCGTGTACTCATCTGAAGGTTGCTCTATCTGTAATCGGGAGAGGTGATCATCTACCATGTTCTTTACCCCAGGCTTATCTCTAATGTCTAAATCGAGCTCCGGAAGTAAGAGAATCCATCAAAGAAGGCGTGCCTTAGCATCCTTCTTCTCCATCAAAAATCTGATAGTTGAATGATCGGTATAAATTGTGATTTTTAAGCTAAGAAGATATGATTTGAATTTTTCTAATGTGAATACCAGTGCCAACATCTCTTTTTCTGTCACTGTATAGTTGTGCTGAGCATCGTCTAAAGTGCGCCTGGCATAATGGATAGCAACCAGAAGTCCATTCCTCCTATGTACTAATACAACCCCAACCGCAAAATCTGAAGCATATGTCATGATCTCAAAGGGCAGAGACCAATCAGGCGATTGTAGGATAGGAGCAGTGGTGATCATCTCTTTTAATGTGAGGAACACACTAAGATATTTGTCATCGAGCAAGAGCTCGATGTCTTAGCCTAATAGTTCAGTTAACGGTAGGGCAATCTTAGAGAAGTATTGAATGAAGCGTCAGTAAAAGCCGACATGCCCAAGAAAAGACCATAACTGCTTAATGTTGAACGGTGGATCGAGACGTTGGATGACATACACCTTGGGTGGGTCAACCTCCATGCCATGCTTCGAGATGACATGCCCCAACATGATCCCATTTGTAACCATAAAATGTCTCTTTTCCCAGACAAAACGAGATCTACCACATAGCATTTCTAAAGAACTTGGTCTAGGTGCTCTAAATAATTGTCAAAGGACTCACCATAAACCAAAAAATCATCCATAAAAACCTCGAGAAAATCACTGACCATGTCCGCAAAGATGGCAACATGCACCTCTGGAATGTAGCAGGGGCATTGCACAATCCAAAGGGCATCCGTCTAAAAGCATACGTGCCAAAGGGACATGTGAAGGTAGTCTTCTCCTGGTCTTCAAGAGAAATTGTAACCTGGTTGTATCCAGTGTAACCGTCTGGGAAACAAAAGTATTCCTCCTCTTCCAACCTCCCTATAACATGGTCTATAAAAGGCAATAGAAGTGGTCCTTCCTCGTATTGTAATCAACACACACTAACCACGACATGGTTACTCTCTTTGGAATCTCCTCTCCACTCTCATTCTTAACCATTTGAATTCCCAACTTTTTCGGGATAACATGTAATGGGCTAACACTTTCAGAATTGGATATGGGACAAATGAACCCTGCGTCGTACCATTTCATGATCTCTTTCATGACAACACCCTGTTAGAAGGGATTCAGCCTACTTCGAAACTCTCTGGAAGGTCTGCTATCATGATCAAGATATATATGGTGAGAACACAAAGTAGGATTTATCTCGTGGAGTTCGGATACAGTCCACCCAATAGCCTTGCGGTTTCTTTCAAGACTCTCCATCATATGAGATTCTTGTTCTTCGATCAAATACGTGTTGATAATGACTGGAAATTATCTGTGTGGACCCACAAGGAAAGCGTATTTCATGTTTGGTGGCAAGGTCTTCAGTTCTGGCATGGAAAGATCTGGTTCTTCTATAACATCATCTGATTGTGTGAGGGGATCTGTATTGATGGTAGGCGTATCTATCTTATGGTTATCCACCATCTAAATAAATTAGAGTCGGACTACTGAAGATGTCTAAAACATCCTCTGACTCTTTATTACGCTTATCCTTAGAATGACTAGAGAAGAGTAACTCAGCTAATTGAAAGTCGGTCTCTAAATCATCTAAGGTAGAGGAATCGTGTAAATTCTCTGACTCGAAAATATCTGCAACAAAATCATCAGTTCTGTGCTCCATGTGATCGTCACCATCCATGCTGATGTACAATCAGAAGAACTACCAACTATGGTCTCGGACCCATCCTCTTCTAGGATATCTTGGGTCTCTACTTGATACCTCTCAAGGTCGTTGAATTGAACCCCATCCAAGTAATCACAGTTGTCTAAAGAACTTAAGGCATTTGAACTAGTTGTAGATGCGACATTGGTTGCATGTGATTCTCTTACCATCTCTTTATGTACCCTTTCGCCCTCGGCACGAAAAGATACCTTCCCTGCATCATAATCAATGAGGGCCTTCGCGGTCTCCAAGAAAGAAATCCCGAGAATAATCGGGTTAGGCATAACTTTGAAGTGCAATCCATGTCAGGGACAGTAAAGTCCACTGGGAATTGTAAGCCCTGCACGGTAATAATAACATTCCTCTAAATACCCCTAGGTCTCTTTACATATCTATCAGCTAAAGGATTGAGTGGGATTTGTAAAGAGGGCCTAACATGAGTTTGTAAAGTAAACGCGAAGGTAAGAGATTGATGGAGGAACCATTATATAATAGAGTGTGATTGTTCGAAATCTAGCATCTGACATAATGTGCTCTCGAATCCTTCTTCTTCTTCAGTAATCTGTTCTGAATAACACACGAGGTGACCTTGGTCAAGATATGCTTCTCTGTACCTTATTTCTTCTTCCTATGTGTTGTACATCTATTCTTTAGTTGTTGCTTGAGCGTTGGGAAGTGATCCAAGGCATCATGGAGTGGAATCTTCAGAAAGATGTGATCTTTTATTAATCGATCAATCTGCGGAGTTACAACAATGTTTTTGGTTTTTTTTCTTTCCTTTTCCATACAAAGCATAGGAAAAAGGAACAAGATCAGGTACAATAAAATAATTTTTTATTAAAATCAGGATCAACTTGTACATTGAGAGTCTTGGAATTGTCTACAAAACTATCTAAAACAGGAAAAGAAACATCAACTTCGGGAGTGTCTGCATGGTCTGGTGTGTTATCATCGTCTGATTTGCCTAAGTCTCTCTGATCGTCAGGCTAATGCTCATCATCATTGTGGTCCTCCTCCCCAGCGTTAGTATGTTTATCATGGCTCGGATCTCGCTCCTCATCCTATGCCCTCTTATCTTCCCGATCAGATGCTAGTTGTGATCTACCGCTCCTATGATGAATGAAGTTAGATATTAATTCAGGGAAAGAGTTCATACCTATCGTGTCGTCTACCTGATCTTGGTGCCTTATATTATTATTCGGGTTTATATGAGGCTAGGCTGAGATAGTGGTCTTGGGCATGGTTATCTCATCTAGATGATGGTTAACCCGCTTCATCTCGGTCTTGTTTGTGGTCTAGAGCGTGCTCAGCATGTCCATTATCTAATTCGGTGCCAGGGCTTGCGAAGATATCTCAAGCTCCGTGTGTTAAACCTAGCTCTCTATTCTCTCCTACATCAAAGTATGCTACTGCAGAGTGTACGACTGAGAAGATCTCGTAGGTGTTTAGGAAGACTACTGCTGCGGCTGGTAATGGTATGGTTGTGAATGCGAAGTAGGTTGGTGAAAAGAATGTGGTCTCTGATAGCCGTGCTGCTGAGATTACTACGACGTGTAATGTTGTCGATGCTGAAATTTTGAATGTCCATGCTGCAGATGGTTGTAATGTTGTCGCTTTTGCTGGTGGTGTACGCTATCATGGGTAAAATGTAATGATGGCTGAATCGGAGCATACCATATCCCGTTGATCTGAAGAGTGGCTTGTGACTCGACATTAGTGTCTCCAGTGCTAGTGTTCGGGCTAGTGTTGGCATAGGACAGTTCCTCATGCCAATCAATCCGTAGAATCTCAATCGGCTGGACCAGCTCATTTTGTACAAAGTGAATCTGTCAAGTGGGAGGAGCGGGTAGAGATCTCCGAACAGGTTGAGAAGTCGAAGAAGCGTGAGACTACCGGTACTGAAGTTGCAAGTCCTCCACTTTCTTCGTCAGATCGCTCAGCAGTTGAGGAAGTGATGAGAGTTTCTCCAACTCTCGCAGTGGCTGCAGGTCCTGAACTTGCTTCTGAATCACATCTACTAATGTCAATTTATCATTAATGAATCCCATGTTGGTATTTGATTCAGAATCTGATATGTTCGCCACCTTTTGATGCTCTTGGTGATATGGTGGCTACAAGGTCTTCTGCAATGCCCAAGTAGAGTCAACGACTCGTGAGTTATCTACCATCCCCTCAAAGATGGACCAAATATACTCAGCATCCTGATTCAGATAACTGTCACAACAAGCGATGCTCACAAGGCCCTGGACATCCGGCTGGAGTCCTTCGAAAGAATTCTGAACGAGGACCTTCGAAGGTATCTTATGATGAGGACGTCTCTCAGTAAGTTCCCTGAATCAATCCCACGCCTCGTGGAATGATTCATTCGCAAATTATGTGGAATTTGAGATCTGTCTCCTCATTTTATTCATTCATCCCAGAGGAAAATATTTACACAGGAATGTGGACTTTAGGTCATCCCACATTGAGGTCTCCCTCCCCATGTGACGAAGCCAGTAAAACATCTTATATGCTAAGGTGACGGGGAAGAATTTGATGCGAATGGCCTTTTGCATAACACTTGGATAGCTAGCCATACTGCAAATCATCTTGAACTGTTACAGAAAGGTAAATAGATCCTCTATAGAATTCCCATATAATTTGGGAAGCAAAGATATGAAGTACGGTCATAACTCATATGGCCCTTGATTTGGTGGTAACCAAATCCAATGATGGAGTGTCCTGTCTCCAAGGCCATACTCGTCTCTTAGTGTCGCGGTAACTACAATAGGCAGTGGTGGATTCCCCACTCCTGCTCTTAGCGCGATGATCTCTGCTCGCAGCTTGTTCTGGACTCTAAACTGATCTCTGATATGTAACTTAATCAGTTGTAGCATGTCTAGAATCCACGTGGTAATATCTGCGGCTGGATCAGTTCTTCCATCTGTATTCTGCTCCTCATTTGGTCGGTTATCGATTGGTCCTTTCCTGTGAGCCATTTTCTTCGAATCTTCTGTGAAGGAAAACATCTCATAAGAGCTAAGTGAAAAATGTGTAGGAGAAATAGATGATAATTTGAGGCGGGAGTCTGCATCAAAAGAAGGGCTGGGAGGGAAGGGAGTCTAGGTCTGACTCTCCTTGTGATTATATGGTACCAACTCAGGAAGAGGGTAATCCCGAGTCTGTGAAGAAGTACAACGGACGGTGGATCGTCGAGATCTCACGGACGCTGAGCGAAAAAGCTGTCGAGTCGTCATCTTCGATGTCAAGTGGTTATTGGGAGATCACGATGTCAAATCGAGAGATCGAGTGTGAAGGCATATAAGATGTGGTAACACACACCTCGCAAGCAAATACAAAGCAACTCCAGATTCACCAACACAACTCGGTTATGACTGTAAAAGTTTGATCGTTTATCTGGTCGGTTTTAGGGTTATTTTGGTAGACAGATCTTATCAAAGATTATTGCGAGCTGATAGGTGTCTGAAATTTCCCCGAAACACAGTCCCTTGTCCTTAGAGGAAATCACTTATTCTCAGCCAGTATGGGAGTAAGTACGGAACATTTCTGATTACTCATGTTACTTGAGGACCATGCTATTGCGGTATACTCTAAACCCCTCACTCTGCTAAGGAAACTCATACCATTTCCGGCTACCCGAGAGTCCCCACTGAAGAACAGTGATTAAACGTATGTACTAAGTAGTATTCCGAGAGAAACCCGAACTCTGGTTCTGACCTTAAGTTTTGTCCCTCACTCACAGATCTGGAAAGTATAACTACAATACATGTGTGGGGGTTGCTCTCCCAAATCAAATGATCCTTTATGTCGGTTTTATGTCAAATATTTAAGCACTTCTGATAATATTTTTTATTATCTCTTTTTTTGGTATTATCAAACACTGCTATGATTTTCTGTTTTTATCCTAAATAAACATGCACCTTGGTCGCGAGTACTAAAACTAATTACGAAGGCGCAAGTAAAGAAAACAAAAAGAAAAACCCTAAACAAGCACCTACCCCAAAAAAGCCGCTGAAAATTGATGATGTAAGAAACCCGTGGTGGGTGCCCTACTCTCTCAAGTGCATGGCACTCGGTGAAACAGTCCCTGAGATAGGGGGGAGGTACAAGTCAGGATTCCCTTACCAGGTCCCTTCTAGAAAACATAAAAATGTGAAAGTGCCCTTAATTAACTTTTTTTACAAAAATATTACAAGAAAATGCTAACTAGATTTTTCTCCTCTCCAACTGACCCATGATAGAAGGGGTTGGGCTCTGAACTTTCACTTGACTCGTCTTCCGAAGAAGCCAACTGATCCTGTAGGCCCTGCAAAAATTTGTTAGAAAAACACACAAAAAGTCGTGAAAATAAAAGCAAACAAAAACCATAAAAAATCAATGAAATTAGTGAAACTGTAAAAGCTGAAAGCAATAAAAAAATTGTAAAAACAAATCAAACAAAAACTGAAAAGAAATCGTAAAACCGTAAAATCTAGAAGATCGAAAAATCTCGTAATGTTGTCGAAAAACAAAAATAGAGCTAATGCCTCCCTGACAACGGTGCCATTTTCATAACCCAAATTTCACTAGCGATTAAGGGATGTCAGTTTTAGAAAACTGCTCAGCGAAAAACGAATTGATCAGATAGAATCTATATAAAATAGGAGAGAGAGAAAAAGAAACGAGTCGGCTTCTCTCCTATTTTATTCTTTAAAAAAATTTATCCAGGTAAGTTACCCTAGTTCAAACTCAAGTAGGAAGAATACCTTTACTACGTCTTTCGAGGAAGGTACGAATTTCGAGATTTTATTTTCTTCTTGAAAATACAACAAAGAACAAGAAAACACTCAAAACTAGCAAAACATTACAAAAAATAACTGGAGAAAAATATGTAATGAAAATCAACTAGCAAGAAACGTCGCTATGGTAGTTGTGTCAACACCTTAGAAAATTTGGTAAAAAATACAACCAAAATAAGGTAAAAAATACCCTATAGTTCAGAGGTATAAGTGCAAGAAAAAGAATTGAAGTTAAGTTAAAAAATAGTCCCTGGAGGGGATTGAAATGAAATAAAAATAAAAAGATCTGTATTTAGGTCCCTACACGGCGATCTATATGCAAATACTGGAAAACTCTTGAGTGGCTTGGAATTCTGGAATGTACCTAGACTTATAACGCAAATGTTCGACCCCTTCATTTGAGCTGCCAAAAATACATGCTCTGGCATGATTTGGACCATCCACTTCTAACTTGTGTCAGCGACCTATATTCTATGACTGTTCTTGGCATTCTTCCCCAATTTGAAGAGGTCTGTGGCGGCGCCTTTATCTCATCTTTATCTTTGGCCACCGACTGAGTGTTGTGGCCTCCTGTAGGGTCAGAGCAGTGTATCCTACACCCCTCAAGCTCGCCTACGGTTGAGCGGCTCTGTGGCGGAGGAATGTCGCAGCTAGGAAAAGGACCCGCAAAAGAAGGTTACCATGCTCGATTCATGCAAGAATCGTCCAAGGAATTAAAGATTTGTAGAACTAAAATTTCTTTTCCAGAAAATAGAATAAACGTGAAAATGGGAGAAATGGGAAGTTGTTTGGAAAGAATGCTAGTCAGAATTGAAGGATGGATTGGGTATGGGTTTAAGAGGGATGTTTAAAGTCTCTAATTACACACTTAAATATGCTAAACATGTAATGATAATTAAGAAATTAAATGGTAAAAATGAATGAAATACCTAGGATAGCAGAGTATATGACTCTACATGACGTTGCTCGACATGGCAGCTTAACGGAGCTGGACGAGCGCGGCGGCGATGATACATGGTGGTTGGCCACCCTGGAACTCTCCTCTGATGGTCCACCTTCCACGTAGGAGCGGCCTTCGGTGCTGTCACCACCAACGTTTCTCGGAATCACGAGAGGAAGTTGGTGTCTATAAGAGAAAGTTGCTTGTTAATGGTCAAATAGAGGACTTTTATAGATGAACTTAAGAGAGTTTGTTGAGAATCAATGGCGGGAATGGATTGATAAATCAATATATTTAATTTCGATATTAAATCATTTAATCATGGAGATAATGGAGGAAGATAATTCCTAATTCCTAAAATGGAAGGGACGACCACCAAGTTCCTTTAGGACAATGTTGTTGTCCATCCTCTTGACTTGGAATGAGTCAATCTCATTCCAATTCATGAAATTATATTATCTAATAAAATTTTCAAGATTATCTCACAAAATAATTCATAATTATATTTTGATAATTGCAATAATGCCATCGGAATTATGTAAATCACATTCACAACCCAAAACAAAATGTAATTATATTTTCAATTAATCATCCAATGTGAATCCAATTCACATCAATAATTAATCAACAAATATAAATCACAATTAGTCTCTCAGATATAATATAAATCACATTAATGATATATATGAATAATTGGATAGTACTTTCCACATAATTCATAAATATAATAATTAAATCACATTTAATTCTATTGGATAATCATTCTCATGCATCAAAATAATACAAATCAAATTCATATTATTCGTGATAATTAAATTACTTTAATAATCCATTTCTCAATGCTTATATATAATTCAACAATGGAAGTATTCTTGAAGTCTTTCTTGAATAATGTACTTTCTTCGTAGATACTTGGAGATAAGGACATGGCGATTGCGTGTTCCACATATAGTGACTTGGATATTGAGATCACATCTCAAATCTAGATCTCATGTTACTCTCTTAGATGCTTCTTTTAATCAAGGCCGTAAATCTAATCTTCTCATTGCATGTGAATCTCATTCAGATCAATGTCCAACACTCAAAGATAAAGATCAGTTTCACATTGTCATTTTTAGGGTTTTATCGTCCAGTTTCTCATTCTTGGTCATTGGGTGTTGGTATCGATCATATGATTTCCAAAAGCATATATCATACCTTCAAATTATTGTCATACTTTCAAAGAACGACAACCATGCATGTAATTTGATAGATCCCAATACCTCATGAGTGAGCTCATGTCTTCCGGTTTACAAGTGAACATGTATGATCCCTTTGAGAGATCGTATTACTCATATGCCCTCATATGCACACCAGCTTGCCGGTGTACAGACCTTTGTTAGGTCATGAACCTATTGGTCTGTCAAATGTACATATTTAGACCTATAATAACACATATGTCTCTGGTCAGAGGATGTGTGCCTATATCATGACAATATATGACATAGAACTTTGGTTATTTCAATCTCGTTAGGTCAACTATTTGACCTAACTGATCTGGCAACTTCTAATATCTATTAAGATACAGAGGACCTACATCAAGAGGTCAGTCAGATATCAATCAAATGAGAAAGGATTGCCATCTCCTACTCAGTCTAGATATCATCTCTTAACAATCATTTGACGATGCTTGATGTGTCCTCAATCTAACTCAGATATTCACCCAAGCACCATCCTCTCTCTTTCAATTATTGAATCAACAATTGTAAGATCATTAAGATGGCCATGGTACGTAACTCTAATTGTACGGATGTGCCTTACAGTAAATCCATTCATTTAATCTCAGATAGAGAGTGAAAATATCAATAACATTTATCGATAAATCAAATATTACAATAACATTTATTATAGGAATGGTTCGTTGCGGGCTCACATGGTTAACCATCTCCCACTAGCCCTCAGTACCATTCGGGAACAATACTTAATCCCATACTCATTACATGTTGGTCAAAAACCTTTTGTGTCAACATTGTCGGTACAGAGGTCAACATTGTAAGAGTAAGAGGTCAAAAACCCTCTTACAAAGGTTTGGTAAGAGGATCATCAACATTGTCGGCAGATGCCACCTTGTTGATGATGACGTCGCCATGCATTTGAAATCCATAATGATGTTGGATTTCCTTTCCAAGTGTTTGTTCTTTTGATGCCATTTTGGTTGCTTCGCTTGGGAAATGGCTAATGTGTTATTGTAGGGTAGTGAGATGGATGTATCAGGGGAAACTACGCCTTGTTTCAAGATGAACGTGCACAACCACCACCTCCTTTACAACATCTGATGCTGCAATGTATTCGACTTCTGTTGTTGAACTTGTTGTAATGTCCTACTTCTTGCTTCTTTAGCTCATAACAACACCATTCAACAGGATCACAAAACCTGATGTCGACTTTCGATCATCAATATCTGATTGGAAGTCTGAATATGTGTATCCCAAGATTTGGAGATTACCATATCCATAGACCAAGATGTAATCTTGCGTCCATCTTAGATACTTCAATATGTTCTTCACTGCATTCCAGTGTTGTTCTCCTTAGCAGGACTGGTAACAATTTACCACTCCCACTGCATGGTAGATATCTAGCTTTGTACACATCATGGCGTACATTTAGCTTCCTACAACTGAGGCATAGGGGCATCCTGCCGTGTCTTTCTTTTACTAAACAGTTTGAGGAGCCATCCCTTTAGATAGGTGTATACCATGTCTTATAGTGAGGAAACTTTTCTTGGAACTATACATACGGAAACATTCAAGAATTTTCTTAATGTACCCATATTGTGATATTCCTAATATCCTCTTTTCTCAATTTCTGAACAACTTTAGACCCAAGATGTAAGAGGCTTCTCCATGATGTTTCATCTCGAAGGTATGGGACAACCAACACTGGTCATCATCCATGTATCATTCCTAATTATAAGGATGCCATCTATGCAAAGCATGATGAACACAATGGCGCTCCCACTAAGCTTCTTGTAAACACAAGGTTCGTTAGGATTTTGCACAAAATCATAACATTTTATGTTTTCGTCAAATCTGATGTTCCAGCTACAAGAAGCTTGTTTGAGACCGTAGATGAATTTCTTCATCTTGCATATTTTACCTTCCTCGGTAATGAAGCCCTGGGGCTGCTTCATATAGATATCCTCCTTGAGGTATCTATTAATGAATGTTGTCTTGACATCCATCTGCCATATGTCGTAGTCAAGAGATGTAGCTATAGATAGAAGTGTACTGATGGACTTAAGCATAGGCACAAGAGAGAACATCTCATCGTAGTCGATTCCTTCTCTCTATGTGTAACCTTTGGCTATGAGCCATGCCTTGAAATTCTCTACTTTCCCATAAGGTCCCCTCCTTTTCTTGAAGATCCAATTTACACCCAATGCGTTTTACCCCTTCAAGTGGATCCTCTAGGGTCCTTACACCATTCTTATGCATGGGGTCAATCTCTGACTTCATTGCTAGCATCCATCGATCCATGTCATGATCCGTGAGTGCTTTGTCAAATGAAGTGGTATCATTGTTAGTTCCACCTGACACATGGAATCCATACCTTTCATGTGGCGCAACCGCCATCGAAATACTTCGAAGAGGTATGGGTGTTTCATCTTTATTTATCTCTTCAATTCCTGGTTCATGAAACTCAGAATCCTCAGTGGATACAATGAGTTCCCCTACTTTATTTTTTTCTTGACCACTAAGGAAGTAATCCTCCATAAATTTCACATCACTAGAGACAAAATCATTTTGGGTCTTAGGGTCATAAAGCTGATATCCAATACCATCCTAGACATACCCAATGAAGTAGCACTCTCGAGTGCGAGATATTAGCTTACTTGCATCCATGTTCTTCACATGGACCAAACAACCCCAAACTTTCAAGTGTTTAACACTGGGTTTGGTTCCATACCCGATCTCATGAGGAGTCTTAGGTACAAACCTACTAGGAATCTTGTTTAGGATATATATTGTAGTCTCTACTGCATATCCCTATAAACTAAGTGGTAATGTGCTTTGCTCATCATTCAACAGATAATATCCATGATGATCTTGTTGCATCTTTCAGCAACTCCATTAAGTTGGGGGGTTCTAGGAGGAGTGAGACTAGAGACAATTCCATTATCTTTAAGGTATTTCTTGAATTCATCTGAGAGGTACTCACCACATCGACCATATCGAATCCATTTAATCTACCTATCGATTTGGTTCTCAACCAAAGCCTTGAACTCTTTGAACTTTTCAAAGGTTTCAAATTTATGATGTAGCATTAGGATAACCCCCTATCGTGAATGGTCATCAATAAACATCAAATAATATCGATATCCATTTTGAGTCACGGTACTGAAGGGACCACATACATTGGTATGTATTAGGCTAACAATGCCTTCGCATCGTGTAACCTTGTTACAAAATGGTATCCTAGTCATTTTACCTCAAATACATTGTTGTATGTAGGAGAAGATTGAACTTGCAGAAAGTCTAAGGCTCCATTCATTATAAATCTATTTATCCTATCAACAAATACATGACCTAGCCTTTGATGCCAAATCATGTCTGAATGATTTCCATCATCCCTAAATCTTTTAGAGGTTTTATTAGTGGAAGTAACATTCATGACATGTTCATCAATGCAAAATTCACAGAGTCCACCAGAAGTCAAAGCACCATTTCTAATATGTTTATCATAATGACATATGACTAGTTCAAAAAAAAGAAGGCATGAATATCCACTTTTAATAAGCTTAGGTACAAACATTAAATTCCTTCGAACTTCAGATACCTAAAGACATTCTTTAAGTTCCAGGACACTTCGACTATATAACTATAGTCGGCAGGTATCGACGGCTACTATTGCGACACTTGTATCAAATCCCATTTGGATGACTATCTCTCCTTCATCTAGACTCTTAGATTCCTAAAATAGATGCAATAAATTGCATACATGAACAGAAGAACAAGAATCTATAACCCATCTTCCTTCTCATCCAATGAGAGAACTTGTTTCTATGGTGAATGTAGAATTCATATCTGCTGGGGCATTACCTTTGTCATCCGTCTTCACGAAATCAGGACAATTAATCATCCAGTACCCTGACTTCTTACACTAATTACAGACATCGATGCATATGTATGGTTTGGCATGATAACATCATCTGACTCTCATGTGCCCATGTCAACTATCTTTGCATCGCTCCCCTCTCTATTATCATAGTGATGAACATCGTGCTCGTCCTCGTCATGGTGGTCCTCCTCCTCAGCATCATAATATTTAAGTTCATTATCATCATGGATTGACTCTCACTTCTCATCATTCGCCCTCTCCTTCTCATGATCAGGAGCTCATGGTGATCTATCACTCTTGAGACGAATGAAGTTAGATAAAAATTCAGTAAAGGAGATTGTACCTATAGTGGTGTCCAATCAATGGTTAACCTGCTCCATCTTTGTCTTATGCGCTGTATGGAGTGTGCTCAATATGTCCATGATCTGATTCAGTTATAGGGCCTGTGAAGATATCTCACACTCGGTGTGGTGTCCTTGGTTGTCTACTCTCTCATGCCAGGGAGTGTGCTGCTGTGGTGTGTAAGGCAAGGCGATCTCTTTGGTGTAAAGTAAAAATGTTGCTGCAGTTGGAACTGATAAGGCTGTGAATGTATAGCATGATACTGATGTGAATGTGGTCTTTGATAGGCATGCTGGTGAGAACGCTGCTACGTATAAAGTTGGTGGTACTGGAAATATGGACATCCATACTACAGATGACTATGTTTCTACTGATAGTGATTCACGCTTTGAGGAGTAAAGTGTGGTGAAGGATGAACAAGAGTGTACCAAATCCGTTGATCTCAAGAGCAACATGATTATCAGCATCAACATCTCTAGTGCTAGTGATCTGACATGGGTTGGCATTGGATGGATACTCAAGTCAATCATTTTGTTGAGGCTAAATAGAGTGTACCGACTCGTTCTGAATATATAGTATCTGATGGGTGAGAGGAGTGGATAAAGATCTACGTACAGGATGAGAAGTGGAAGAAGGAGTGCAAAACTGTTGGTCTTGAAGCTAAAACTTGATCACCTTCTCCAACTCTCGTTGCGGCTGTATATCCTGAACATGCTTCTGAAGCAGGTCGACTAATTTCAACTTCTCACTAATGAATCCCATGTCATATAATAAATCAGGCTCTTAAACATGTGACATCTTTTGATACTCTCAGTGGTGTGGTGGCTGTGTTCCCTTCTGGAATGCCTGAGTGGAGTCTACGACACGTGAATTCTCTCTCATCCCCTCATAGATGGATCAAACACACACGACATATGTATTCAGATAGTTATCACCACATGCAGTTCTCAAAAGGCCTTGAACATCCGGATGGAGTCCTCCAAAATAATCATGTACAAGTACATTCAATGGGATTTCATGACGGGAGCATCTCTCTGTCAAATCCTTGAATCTAACCCATGCCTCAAGGAATGACTCATGTGATAATTGTGTAAAATTGGAGATCTGACTTCTCATCATATTTGTCCATACCAGAGGAAAATATTTATGTAGGAATGTGGAATTCAGATCATCCCATGTAGAAATCTCCCTCCCTAAGTGACTCTACTAGTAAAGTGCCTTATCCATTAAGGCGAAGAGGAAGGCATTGAGGTGTACATCCTCCTGTGTTACACCTAGATAGCTAGTCGTACCACATATCATCTTGAATTGCTGCGGAAAGCTAAACGGTTCCTCTGAAGCATTCCCATAGTCCTTTGGAAGCAATGAAATAAAGGATGGTCTCAACTCATATGACATGTGACTCGATGGTAACCAAATCCAATGGTATATCATCCTATCTCCTTGGTCATACTCATCTTGTAAAGTCATAGAAACCACGAAAGGTGGTGGTGGGTTCCCCGGCTCTTTCTCAAAGCGTAGTGATCTCAACTCTAAGATCATCCTTGACTTTACACAGATCTCTAAGATTCCTAGAATCCCCCTGGTAATATCTGAAGCTATATCAGGTCTCTCGTCTATACATCTCTCATCAGTTAGTTTCTCCTCAGTGGCTCTTTCCTCAACTGGTCCCTTCCCTCTAGCCATGATTCTCGAATCATCTAGAAAGGAAAAAGTCTCATAAGAACTCTGTGAAAAACATGTCGGAGAAATATACGATAAATTGAGGCGTGGGTCTGCCTCAACTGAAGGGCTGGGAGGAGAGGGAGTCCGGGTCAAACTTACCTCGAGACTAGGTGGGACCGACTTGGGAAGATTGTCATCTCGATTATGTGAAAACATACGACGGATGTTGGAAGGTCGAAATCTCACGGAGTCTGAGTGCAAAATCTGTCTAGTCGTTATCTTCGATGTCAAAGAGAAGTACACGAGGGAATACAATGTCAAGTCAAGAAAATGAGTGTGAAGGCGTATAAGACACGTAAGAACGCATACCTCGCATAGAAACACAATACAAACACCATATTCACAAACTTCACATGGTGGAGACATTAAGAGTTCGATCTTTTATCTTTTCAATTTTCTTTTGATCAATCATGTATTAAGCAAACTCACATAGGGTCTCTCCTTGTCACCAAAACACATGATCGTAGTCCCTCAAACAGTGGTACCATCTACCCAGGCTGCCAGGTTATATCTGGCCCAAAGTGATATGTAAGGTATCAGTACACCAAATCGACTCTCTATGGTCATAGGCAAGTGGTTACTGTTGCAACCATACACCAAAAAGTGATGCACATGTACGTAAGGCATAAGTCTAGGAATTTTTTGCTTTAATCTTTAAGGTTGCATCCTGATGAATGTGCATTTCATCAACTTTATTCATTTATTTAAGCTTAAAATCCCTTATAAAACACGTGTAAATAGCAATAAATTCATTCTTTTACTAAACCTTGATTCCTTTGTAAACATTGTATATTTATTACTCTTTTAACCTAAAATAAATAAATAAATAAAGGAAAAATAAGAAAATAAATCTGTATATATGTAAATGATACATGCTGACGCTGACCTCGAGAGTAGGACATGAGTTGACCTGATCGACATGGAATAAAGTAGGGGGATATAATGCTTAGACACTAAAAATCAATCTTCTACTTCATTTGTTCATCATATGTACAATAATTTCCATAATACACATTCTTTTCCTTGTTTTATTTATCACCAATTTTTTTAAATAAAGAATATTTCTTCATGAAAATTGTGAATAAAATTATTTTGGTAAAAATAAAAATTAATTGCAATAAAAATCAGTATATATTGTGTAAATTACAACAATCTCAAAAATCCGTAAAGCTCAACTTGCAAGATCAATATCATCTCCACCAAAACTCCAAATCCATTGATCTCACTTTCATTGTACTCCAAAATAATGAACTTGAGATGGTTTCATAAAAATAGAAGTTAAGGTGTGAAGTGTGGCTAATTGGGGTACTATTGTATATAATACCTATGTATACAAGGTACACTATTTAATTATTTATTTTATTGTACATATTTGTAAATATTGTATTTTTAATTAATTGTAAAGAATATATTTGACTTAAATAAAATACAAATACACATCACAAAATCAAAAATCAACAAAAAATCATGTATATATTGTATATGTATCACCTTGTATATATTGTACATATTAACATTTATTTAACCAAATAAATTAATTCCTAAAAATCAAATAACAATTTCATTAAAATATTAGTAAAATATTGTAAATAAATAAAGTATTAAATTACGTATATATCTGTATAAATAATTAATTATAAATTAAATTCTAGTATATATAGGCATGCCTACCTATAAATAACAACTTATATTATTTTAAACCTTCTATAGATATTAGTTAATTAATTAAAAATCACCAAAAATAAGTAACTTAAATTACTAACATTTTTATTTATTTTATTTTTTATTTTAAACTCATTTTCGATTTTTCTTGATTTATTACTTATTTTTTATCATGTTTTGTTGTCTAACCTATTTTCGCTTCTTCCAACGCGCCTTCTAATTGGTAGACCCTTGTTTGTTGACCCGGGTCAGCTGCTCATTCAGTGTTATCTGCCCTCACTTCCATTCTTCAACCACTTCATCGCCCATTTTCTTACTCGCTTCACTCAGTCACTACCACCACTTCCTCCTCTACAATTCTAGCTCATTCATTCCTCTCCATAACTAGCACCTTAGATCCACCATATTAACCTCAATTTGCTCACACCTGCAAATTCCAAATCTGTCGGAGCCTCTCTTTAAATATTTCCCTCCCACCTATGCCACAAGATTTTATCTGATTTTACCCAATTTTTGCCCGAGCTTGAGTTCTGGAGAGTCAATTAGTGACAGGGGTTGATTCCCATGGGAGTGTGAGAAGTTAAGTGAACACCATGATCCATCTATGATGTCGGAGTCCTCCACCATGTTTCACCTCCCTGCCACCAGCTGCAGATTGAGCCCAATATCCTCCGCCTTTCATCCTTTGTAACATTGGTCATTTCTTTTTGATTTTGCATTTCATTTTCGCTTTGATTTCTAGTAAAGCGCTTAGATCAGATCTATTTCTTCAACCTACGATCTGCATGATTGAAGGAGTTCCGATCACCTTCAACCTATTCCGATGACGCAGACATGTTTTCCCTGACCTTCTCCATCTCCTATCACATTTGTTCATCCACAAATCGCTCATGAACTGAGGATCAACTCCTCTTCCAAACACCTTCACAGGAGCATTCATTCCCTCATCATTAATACTATTTCTCTGCTAATAGAAGTGCTCAGGGAGATCCTCCGAGTAGTATCTTAACATTGCAGGGCTCAGGAGCTCCTGATAAAGCTAAAAGAATAAGGTCAAGGTCCATTTGATGATGAATCCTACAAGACCTCCAGATCATTACTTTGTCAGTCTTGTCTACTGTGGATCCATCAGATCGGTTGAGCGTCATTGCATAATGCCAAAGCATAATTCAGAAGAAGATTTTGGTGAGCAACAAGTGAGATCTCCTCGCTCGAAATTCATTGGAGTCATCCTTCTTCCCAGTTCTTCCAGAGCCTCTTAACAACACACAATAAAGAACAACTGCTTTAGATTTCATCACATCAATCCATTGTGCCCCAAAGTTGAACAGTGGATCGAAGCTCCAGATTTGATCCAAGCTGCTTGAGCCTACTTCAATTTCACTGGATTAGTGCCATAGAGCATTACATCCATCTGAGACGCCACGCATTTAAAGCATAAAATTTTACTCGAGCCTCTACTTTTATTTCTTTTTACAAATAAGTCTTGCAAGGACACATGTCTGTAGGTAATTTATTGAATATTTGCACTTATGTCCCTAGTATATAGTTTAGTTATAATTTTTTCATATTCAAACTGCAAGCATGCATCGCTCATGATTTTTGGTTTACTTACGAGAAAACGTCTGTATTTTATAGTTATTTTTTGGACATTGAGATTATTTTAATTACTTACAGGTCCTGTCCAACAAGGCGCATGGGCAACAACATGTGTTTTTGTGGATATTTTGCATAGTCTACCCAGGATTTTTATATGTGTTATCATTCAGTCTAATAACATTAAATAATTACATTCATACACTTGTGAGTCATCTCATAAATTTGCATTCAAAAAAACATATAAAAAATTGCGAAATATCATTAAAATTCTACAAAAAAATATTTTAGCTTCTTGTTACATAGATCTTTCATCCCTATTTTTTATATTGCATTTTTATCATTTTTAATAATTCAAAAATTCCATAAAAACTCCCTGCTTGCTTTTGAAAATCAGTAAAAAAAATACAAATTTTTGCCAAAAAATCTAAAAAGAATTACGATTTCCCATTTCTTTAATATATGTACCATTTTAGCATTTTTATTCTTCATCAAAACTAAAAAAATCATGAAACATTCAAAACCACAAAAAATCACACTCTCAGAGAAATTTCCCAAAAAAATAAAACATATTTCAATAAAAAATAAAAATCATCTATCATGTCGTGTATATTTCATCTATTTTTGATTTTATTAGTTATTTTAAAAATCTAAAAGCAACCCCATTTAATTATGTTTGTGTTATTTTATATTTTTGATTTATTTAAAAGATTTAAAAAATTAGGAAAAATCTAGAAAAATAATAAAAACATAAAAAATTGTCATAAACACAAAAATTATTTTATGTGATTTTTTTTGTTTTTTGTCACTTTGTAAAAATCCAAAAAATGTTTTTTTCTTTATCTTCTTTATTGATTGCTTCTATTCATTTTTATTTCAATTATTTCAAATTAAAAAAATTGTAAAATTAAAAATAACAAAAAATATAAAATAAAAAACCCTATAAAAAATAAAAAATTAAAACTCCATAAAAGATATAAAAAACACAAAAATAAAGACTAGTGTTCATAGATTTCTCTTGTTTCTTTTTGTTTATTTTCATTAAAATGAACAATCCTCGAGATTTTTGTAGCCTCACTGAGTTCAACCCTGTAACGATATACATGTATATTAAATAATAAAATTCTCTTGCTACATTTTCGTCATTTATTTTGTCTTGACAATCAATAAAATTTTTGTTGAGAGATTTATAGGGTTTCAATGACGCTACATATAAATCTCATTAATTAAAACCAGAAAATCTCCTTTAAACAAATGGCATCGTTGCTAAGGAGGCACGACGAGGGTTGTTAGGGTTTTCTCTTGACCTGTTATTCTTGATTGTTTATACTTGTTTTCCTTCTCTTAATATGTCTATATTTTGGCATATATACTTTACTCATGTCATTCATTTCATTCATTTATTTATGCCTATATTTTTTATATCCATCACATTAATTTCTTACCTTTGTTCACTGTATTTGTTTTCAATTTATTTTTGCTCATATATTCATAATTGTCTTTTACACATTCTTGTGTTCCCCTTTCTTGTGTGGGGCCCGATGAGTGATGGTGTCTTTCTTAGGAGAGCCGGCGCACATGATTCTGTGTCTCTTACACATTCATCTAAGTTGTTTGTTGATGGATAGTTTGATCTGATTTATGAGGATCAATATGAGATATTGGAGGTACATTTTGAGATTCATGAGACACATTCCTTTGCTGAGATTACTGATGAGAAACCTCCTACTAAGATTTTTGAGAGTTTTGTTGAGGATTCTGAATAGCCTGTCGAGCCATTCGTTTTGGAGTAGAGATTATTCACCGCAGAGATTTCTAAGGTTTTACTTGGTGAGCCCATACTAGCCAAGGTGGACAATACACACATTGCATATTAGATGTCGTCTACTAGTGAAGTTACAGAGGTTATCACAGAGCTGATTCAAACCCTACGAGAGCTTATGGTTTTACCATCAATGTTGAAGTATGCCTTCCTTGCGCCCCCCCCCCAAATGTTTCCGATCATCCTCAGCTTGTAGTTAACCAACAAACATGAATCTCGCGTGCTAGAGGTTCTTGAGATAAAATGCATGATATTGGATAGAATAATTTAGATCTCTGTTGGATTAGTCTAGCTTTGTACTCGCATCATATCTACTTAGAGTATAATAGCAAACCTCCGTGAGTGCCAGCGACATCTCAATCCAAACCTCCAGGATGTTGCCATGAAAGATATCAGAAAATGGTGTGATATTGGCTTTATTTATCCCACACCAGATTCCAAGTGGGTCAGTCCTTTACATGTGGTCACGAAGAAATCAGGGATTACTATCGTAAAGAGTAACCATGTTGAGGAGATTCTGACCCATGTACCTACTAAATGGCATGTTTGTGTACATTATTGATGCCTGAACTCAGCTACCCAGAAAGATCCCTTTCCACTGTCCTTTATTAATCAGATTATTGTGAGGTTGGTGGGGACAGAGTTCCTTTGTTTCTTGGATTGGTACTTGGGGTATAACCGGGTTGCTATAACTCTTGGGGACAAGGAGAAAACTACTTTTATTTGTCTGTTTGACACCTACGCCTTTATACGGATGTCCTTTGGATTGTCTAATGCTCTTGCTACATTCCAAAGGTGTATGTTGACCGTTTTTTCTGACATGGTTGGTAGTATTCTAGAGGTCTTCTTGGATGATTTCTCGATCTATAGGGATACCTTTGAACATATTTGCTGACTGAGTATTTCAACGTAGTTGTGGGATAATCCTAGTTCTCTAATGGGAGAAGAGCCACTTTATGGTGACTAATGGGATTGTATCGGGCCATGTAATCTCCAAACATGGTATGGAGGTTGACCCAACTATGATTGATGCGATCTCCAAGATAGAGCCATCGTAGAATTTGAAGCAGTCGAAGTCATTTCTAGGACACAAGGGATTTTATAGGCGATTCATTAAGGACTTCAGCGAGATCGTCGGAACTCTGATTAAGCTTCTGTGAAAGGAGAGTGAGTTTGTTGTTGATGAGAAAGTCCTCCTTGCATTCAATCAGATGAAATACATGGTTACTAGTTCTCCTGTCCTATAGCCACCTGATTGGTCTCTCCCCTTTAAGATCATGACAGATGTGTCAGATTTTGCAGTTGGAGCCGTGATAGGGCAGAGAAGGGATGGGATACCGTTTGCTATACACTTTGCTAGTAAGACTCTACATGAGGCACATCATAATTACACAATCAAAGAGAGGGAGATATTAACAGTGGTGTTTGCATTAAAGAAGTTCAGATCCTACCACCTTGGTTCCCATGTAATTGTATACGTCGATTATACTACCATACGATACCTTAAAGCAAAGAAGGATGCCAAACCACACCTTATCAGATTGATCCTTCTTCTCCTGGTGTTTAATTTGGAGATTTGAGATAACCCGGAGTAAAGGATGTTGTAGTAGATCAATTTTCATGCATTACAGATGCAGAGACTTCTGAGCATCCTATTCTTCCCATATTAGAGACCTTTCTAGATGATACCATTTTTTCGTGGACTCACTCCCATGGTATGTTGATATTCTGAACTATCTTGTCTCCAAGAAAATTCTACAAGATTGGTCGAATCATAAGGTAGATCGGTTCCAGACAGAGGTACATTTTTATAGTGGGAGGATCCATACCTATTTCGTGAGAGTGTGTATGGTATCTGGAGAAGGTGCATTGCTTAGGAGGAATACATCATCGTACTTGAGCATTGTCACAAATTAGATTCTGGTGGGCATCATTCAGGGAAGCGCACGACATTTAAGATTTTACAGAGCAAACTATAGTGGCCAACTTTACTAAAGGATGCTGCAAAGCATGTTCAAGTTTGTACTGACTGCCAGAAGATGGGAGGAACCGTTGGTACTGAAGGTACCATACCCCTAAGAATTATACAGATTTCAGATGTTTTTTACGCTTGGGTAATAGACTTCATTGGCTCATTTCCTTACAGTTAGGAATTTCAGTACATGTTGCTTGTCATGGATTACGTTAGTCGATGGGTGGAGGCTATCCCCACCCGAGCTACTGATAATAGTACGGTTAATTCCTTTATCAAGGTCCACATTATTACACGCTTTGGGATTCCCATGAAACTTGTTTTATATGGGGGTAGTCATTTCATTAATAGCGAAGTCAAGAAGCTTGTGAAGGAGTACGCAATTGAGCGTAGAGTCACATCTCCTTACTACCCACATACTAATGGCTTGGTAGAGATTTCAAATAAGGAGATAAAGACGATACTGCAAAAACTTGTATGTCCAGAAAGGAAAATCTGTCCATTGGGTATGTCTTTGTATAGATGAGTGAAGGTATAGCCTAGCCGCCTACTAGCTGAATTGATTAACAAATCATTATGGGCATTCCGTGTATGAAATTTGAATTATGAGAAGGTAGGACAAAATAGGATGTTGGATCTGAACAAATTGTTTGAATTCTCAGGTTTCGCACACCAAAACTCTCTCGTGTATAAGGAGAAAGTCAAGTGT
Source organism: Ottelia alismoides (assembly GCA_037367405.1). Lineage (NCBI taxonomy): Eukaryota > Viridiplantae > Streptophyta > Magnoliopsida > Alismatales > Hydrocharitaceae > Ottelia > Ottelia alismoides. The sequence goes on from JAZKJV010010449.1 coordinate 395,393, forward strand.
TGGCATGGTAGACATAATAGAAGGAGGAACTTCTCCCCAAACTAGAAAGTTTGATTGTTTGATGCTAATTTGTAGTTGTTTCCTAGCAAATTAAAAAGCAAATGGTCAATATCGTTCATTATGAGAGTTGTGAGCGACAATGGTAATATTGTCATATCTGGGATGTCATATGACATGCGGCCATTTGTTGTGAACGTGCAGTTGTTGAAACCCTATGTTGATCATTATATTGTCCATGGTTGCTTATATATATGTGGTATCAGGCGATGATTTGTTGATATCCTTTGTGTGTGATATGTGAGTCGATATTCTCTTGTATATATCCTTTCATTTTGTTCTTTCTTCTTTCGTTCTTATCATTCACGTCGCATTCGTGTGTGTGCTATACTTAGGATGGAATCTATCTTAAGTATAGGGGAGGTAAATTATTGAAGTTGTTCCATTTTCATTCTGTACATAGGGATCCTTTACCCTACATATGGGCGGTGATGTTGTTCATTATGTCTCTTTCGTGTTTTTATTCTCTTTTATTTCTTGTATTCCCTTGTTTGTCCTTCAACTTGTTGATATTCTTTTTCTATAATTAGGGATATTTTGTGTAACATCCCTAGATCCAAATGACTAATTAAGCCCAAGATGATCAATCATTAGTGAGCTTGATGGAATTTTGAGATGTCATTTGTGGTTAAGTGGAATTAAGAGGCTAAGTAAGGTTTAGTAGTTAATTATGAACTACTATTCATAGGTGGGACTTAAGTGCAAATATGAGGAGTGTGTGGGTTTTATGTTGCAATTTTTCCAAGGGATAAACACCCTTAACACCCCCCCTTCAACCTCACTTATCTCCTCTCTTCATCTCTTCACCCTTAAGCCATGGCCGACCACCCTTATTCCTTCACCTTCTACCTTTGATTCACTCCTCATTTCTCATCCAAATTTGATTTTCAAGAGCTCAAATCAAAGATGGGGAGGAGAGGATCTTGGATCTTGCATTGCATGTATGGTCAAGGGCGAAAGAAGAAGAGAAATTCAAGCTTGAAGCCCAAGGTGTGGACTGCTCAACAATTGTTCTTTGAGTGTTCTTCCTCAAGCTTTTAAAGCTTGAATTTGAGGAACAATTTAGCCATCCTCTTGCTGCCATTTGTAGATTTGCTACAACTTATATCCCAGGTCTTAAATAAAGTCTTCGTTTTGGGGTTTTTTTACTAAAAATTGGGATTTGGAGGCTTTAGAGTGGACGGTTTTTGTGGTGTCCAGATCTGATTGTTGTTCTTCAAATCCAAGTTATGCATATGTTTTGGGATTTTTCTTGAGCCCATTTGGGTAGAATTACTTATTGATTAATTATACATTAAATTGGCCTTCAATCCATGGGTTTGGACATGAAATTACATGTGATAAGGAAATTTTAGAGAGGCTATACATGGACAGTTTTTCTAAATGTTCAGATTGTTGTTGCTGAATGTAGGCCAATAATTTTCATGATTTGGGGATCTTCTTTGAGTTCCCTTGGGTAGATTTGCTTACTGATTATATCTCCATTAAGTTGGCCTATGATTCTTGGCTTTTAATTTGGAATTTATGGTGATTTGGAAGTGATATGGGTAATGTCATATACAAGTAACTGAATGTGTTCAGATCGGTCCATGCACCTTAAATTAGAGTTTTATGATGAATTTGGGGAGTTTCTTCATGTCTCCTTGAGTGTAATTACTTTTTGATTGATACTCCTTCATGTTAACCATCAATCCATGAGTTTAGTTTCAAAATAGGATGAGTTTTGAGGAGTTATGAATGTTGTTATTATGATTGCCACTAAATGTCCAGATTTGATATGGTTGCATTATGGCTAAGGAAATGCATGATTTTGGAAATATTCTTAGACACCCCTTTGGTAGATTTGATTTTGGATATATGGAGGATACAATATCCATAAAATCCGTGTATTTGGATTGGTTTTGGTGGTGATTTTGAGAAAATTGGGTTGTTGTCCATGGACCTTGATGTGATCGAATTTCATTGTTGAATGCATGTTTTAATCAAAATTTTTTGGCATACTTTAATAGGTGTTAGAAACCCCAAGCCCCATTTTCTACTTATATTGAAATGAGAAATCAATTCATGATTTAATCCCATAAAGGATAGGGATTAAGAGAGGAAGAATTGATGATTTTGGCTATTGATGCACTGCTATATGGTACTGTGCATCTTTGCAAGTCATTGTTGAGCATTGATGAAATTGATTGGATATTGACCATTAATTTGATGATCTTTAAGCATGGATTGTTAGTGGATTTTTTGGTCCTGAAAGCTATAACTTTGCTTGAGTAATTAGGAGAATGTTGATGCTTTGAATTGCCTTATGTTTGCGGCCATATGCTTGCTATACACATAGATTTATGAGTACAATAGATGCATGATTGGAGCATGTGATGCCCTCTAAAGGACCCTATAAATGTTAGACTTTAAAGTCAATTGAATGCATTAAATGGTGTCTTTGAAGCCATGAAGTTGAGGTAAACTTAAAAGGACTATTTCCTTGAATTACTATGAAGTATACACGCACATTGCCACTGTTTTGGTGTGATAAAAATTTGAAAGGGTAAACCCCTATTAGTAGACATTCTAGAGCGTGCCTTAGTATAATAGTTACTTATAAAGGTGGGCTTGAAACACATATTATGAGTTATGAGATTGGGGATGAACTTAATGAGATATATGTGGTTATCATACATGAAAGTTTAGTAGGTAGCCAGGATCTTTGTGGGTGTTTGTAAATCTTTTGGGACGTAGGAAAGAAAGATGTTTCTCAATAAGATAGCCAATATCATAAGATAGATGCTCTTCAGTGGGAGCTGAGAGAGACTATCATAACAGGTCTATATCCCTGACCTTGGATCAGTTGAGGTTCTTATAGAACAAGTTCGGGTCTAGGACCGATAACTTGTAGAAGTGAAATAAGTCAAAGAAATCATAGACACTTAGTGTGAAATATGAAAATAAAAGAAATGGTGATGTCACATGTGGCCAGTCGTGGAGACTCATACTCCGACTGTGCGAGGGCGTGGTGACCCTTACCTGAGCTGGAGATGAGGTCGCTCAGGCTTTGGTAGCAGACACTGAGAGTATGGGTCTAGGATCCCAGTCTTTTTCACGTGTTTTCTTCGATCCGGCTCGATTTTTACGCTTCTTTGGCATCCGCGAGTTGTCTAGATCATTCCGCTACCCATTTGGTTTTCTTAGAGAGCCTAGGTTGGGGGTTCTCCGTAGTTAGTAACGAGCTCGTCTGGTTTTTCTTAACTCTTCTCCTTCGGGAGTTGAGCAACTAGAGAGGAAGTCGGGTCTGGCATGCTTACCTCTTCTCTTCCATGCCTCTAGTGGTATAGTAGTCGTACTACCACTGCCTTTCCCTTGGACCACACTTCCACTGGGATTGGCGAGACAGAAGAATCCCATCGGGTGTTTCCTCACCGTAGAAATTAACTACCTTTCCGCCAGGTTTGTGACCTGGTGATGGGGTAGTGTTCGATAGACATGTGACAGTTAACCAGTTGTCCAGTTAAGTTGTAGTTCCGTCAGTAGACATTGACGATCTCATTATTACCTTTCTGCCAGGCTTGTGACCTAGTGATGGGGTAGTGGTCAGTAGACACTGATGAACCCTTTAGTTACCTTTCCGCCAGGCTTGTGACCTCGTGATGGGGTAAAAGACAGATGACTTTCCTCTATCTACTTAGTGACTATTTTTCCGCTAAGGGACTAGTGACGACAGTACCGTTAGTAGAGACTAACGAGGGTTGGGTGTTAAGAGAATTGTGAGTACGTTTCCTCTTGTACACCTTCATGAGCAAGCAATCACACGTTCGACCGAGGATCAATGTGAGTTGAGAGAAAAGCTGGAAGAAGTGTTGGGAACTTAGTTAGGATACAAGGTACCATCGCATGCGTACGGAGGCACCCCAACCCTGAGGCGTACATCATATCTCAGAGTCATAGTGTGAGGTTCAACCTGGACTCTGAAGTCCTACCCGGATATCGAGGTCCTAACTAGACCAAGACCACAGACTTACTTCTAGGCTTGAGTTGTTGTTTGGATAGTTCCTTTGAGCAAGTGAGACACGGTGTGATAGTGAGCGAATGTCTTCTTCTCGTTAGCCTTCCGAAAGCAAGTAAATAACTTAGAAGAATGAATTAAACCATTTTTTCTTGCTAGTTCTCTTTTTGTCCACTACAATTACCTTTCTGTTTTTTTTCTAGTTGTTCTAGTCTTTTCCTTACTACTTTTCCTTAGTAGAGCTGTGTAGAATTTGTACTTGAAAAATTTTGTGATAGATGCTTGCTTGTCCCCTTTCTACTTGTGGCAGGCAAGGGTATGGCGACCGAGTAGCTGACGTAGTTGGGCTGCAGTTGTTTCTTTTTGGAGGATACACTTTCAGAGCAGGTATGTCATTTGGAGTTCTGTTTTACAGTTGTTAGTTGTGCTCTCCTCTGTAGCCTTATTTTTGGTGTATATATATATATATATATATATATATATATATGTATATGGGTGTTGTGGAACCCCGGCATGTAAATATGAATGAAATGAAAAGGAATGGATATACTGTTGTTCAGTTCTGGTGTACTATCTACTTCCACTTTTATTTTCCTCGTGGTTGCTTGTTTAGCTAAAAGAAATCTTTTGAATGTCATGATAAAAAGCAAAAAAAAAGTTTCCCCAGGTTTTTATAACATCAGATTATCTCTAAGCTAATTAAGTAGGCAAATGACGTGTTTGACGGGTAACCTAAGGTCCTCGAGAGGACGGTCACGACAGGTTTGGTATCAGAGCAGAGTTACCCCGATACACGCATTTGCATAATTTAATAGCTTGAGTTTCGGATAGCGAGTGTCTTCTGACTTCTTGTGAAGCCGTAGGCGAAAATTTTTTACATTCATAAGATTTATGTAACCACAAGTCACCACAACATTTCGTTCATATAAGTATCCCAAGAGGAGAAAAAGTACAACTGATTATTTCCTAAACTTTGCTTAACTATGCTATGGTCCGATACAGGAAGGATTAACATGGCACCACGAGCAGCTCGTGAACAACCAGGAGAGATGGCGTAGGTGTTAGCCGCACTCACTGATCTGCGACAGAGACAAGATCAGATACTTGCCCAACAAACTGAGTTGGTAGAGCAAGAGATAGGGATGGAGTTGAGGATGGAGGAGCTATCTGACTTCTCATACCACCCATCGAGAGATGAGTCCGCTAGAGCCGAGCATCTATTCTCTGAGGAGATTCAGCAGCATTCTAAGGCAGAAATTCTGAGGGAGTCAGGAGCCGACATAGCTGAGGTAGGCCAAGGGCATGTACCTGGAGTAGAGGTCACAAGGTTTGTTTTTCCTACTGCACCGAGACACCATGATGTTTTCACATCCTACCAGAGAGCTGGAGTACCTAGGTTCCAGGGCACAGGTACATCTGACGAGGCTGAGCAGTGGCTTAGGACAGTGATGAAGGTGTTCAGGATGATTCAGGCACTACCAGAGTCGTGGTTACTCTTTGCTGAGTTCTCATATACTGGGTTTGCAGAGCGCTGATGGGAGGCTACTGTGTTTAAGATGGGGCGTGTGCCTACTTGGACAGACTTTGAGACCCACTTCAGAGCCCACTTCTTCTCAGGGAAGTGGATAGATACACAGCGTAAGTTGTTTGCAGAGCTGAGACAGGGCAGGATGGAAGCGCGAGAGTACTTTGTGCACTACACAGAGTTGTCATGCCACATGTCTTCTGCAGCTGCTTTTCCAGATGAGAATCTGGAGAAGTTTGTTCGTGGCATGAGGGAGGATGTTCAGGAGAAGTTGGCAGGGCTGAGATTGAATACCATCGTTGAGGCTACTGACGCAACAGAGCGGATTGAGGACGTTTGTGAGAGATGTTTTGGGAGTACTACCAGTACTAACCACAGAGATCGTCTGGACCTATTCGGCGACAATTCCAACTGCAGTGGTCAGCACAACACTTTCGTCCAACAGGGACGCCTTCTTCTTGCAGTGTTCGCTCGACCCCCAAGACTACTTTGGGAGGAGCACTGGCCAGTAGAGCTTTTGAGGCAGCGCAACCATCTGGGTCGCAGAGGTTTGGAGCACAGAGCACGAGACCCGCAGAGAGTATCGGTCCATCTTCTATGCCGAGTAGGGCGATCAGGTTCTACCAGTGCCAGCAGGTGGGACATGTCAGGTCCCAGTGCCCACATCTACAGAGTCCACCACATTCACATCCATCGCATTCGAGAGTTACCGAGAGGAGCTCCCGGTATAGAGGTCAGCAGAGACCATCTCACAGCGCAGCAGGATCCAGTACCGGATCTATGCGGCAAGGATAGATTCACGCGGTTACAGTTGAGCAGGCACGATCCGCGACCATGGTCGTGAAAGGCATGGTTTCAGTTTCGAGCCATCCTTTTCATGTGTTGTTTGATTCCGGTGCTACCCATTCATTTCTTGTTGTGAGGCTTCTAGCTACATTGGGTAGAGTCACAGAGGATGTAGATCCTCCATTTCACATCTAAGGGCCAGGTGGACAGTTGTTCGTGATTTTGGAGATAGTTAGAGGGTTACCAGTGTCCTTACGTGGTCATGAGATGACTGCAGACTGCCTTCTACTACAGCTTGAAGAGTTCGACATGATTTTGGGCATGGATTGGTTGTCTACACATCACGCCTTGATCGAATGTTACAGAAAGACTGTTGTCTTCAGGATCCCCAGCTTGACAGAGTTCACTTTTGAGGGGACATTGCAGGACTCCAGGATGGAGTACATTTCAGTGTTGAGAGCACAGAGACTGGTTAATCATAGATGTGACACTTTTCTGGCCTTTATTCAGGAGGTTATAGACAGAGAGCCGATGGCTCAGGATATTAGAGTTGTGTCGGAGTATCTCGACGTGTTTCCTGAGGAGTTACCAGGACTACCTCCAGTTAGAGAGATCGAGTTTGAGATATCGTTACTTCCCGATACGTAGTCAATCTCCATGGCTCCGTATCGCATGGCACCCGCAGAGCTGAGAAAACTGAAGGTACAGCTACAGGAGTTGCTTGACTTAGGCTTTGTGAGACTGAGCACTTCACCTTGGGGCGCTCATGTACTCTTTGTTTGGAAGAAGGATGGAGCCATTTGGTTGTGCATTAACTACAAACATCTGAACAAGAGGACGGTGAAGAATCATTATCCCCTACCACGCATTGATGATCTATTTGAGCAACTACAGGGATCTTCATTTTTCTCGAAGATCGACCTCCACTTGGGTTACCATTAGTGGAGGATTCGAGAGACAAACATCTCAAAGACATCCTTTCGGACACGGTATGGCCGCTACGAGTTTGTAGTGATGCCATTCAGATTGACGAATGCCCCTACGACATTCATGCACATGATGAACAGAGTGTTTCGTCCATACTTGGACAAGTTTGTTATGGTGTTCATAGATGACGTGTTGGTTTACTCGAAGAATGAATGGCACCATGAGAACAACTTGAGAGCAGTGCTTGGCACCTTGAGAGAGCATAGACTGTATGATAAGTTGAGTAAGTGTGAGTTTTGTCTACCTCAGGTCTCATTCTTGGGACATGTCATCTCGGGAGCAAGAGTCGTAGTGGACCTTGCGAAGATAGATGAAGTGATGTCTTGGGAGCATCCCAATATAGTGACACAGATCTGTAGTTTTCTTGGGTTGGCAGGCTATTCCAAACGCTTTGTTAGCAACTTTTCACGAATCGTACAACCCTTGACGCGTTTGACGCAGAAGGGAGTACCTTTTGTTTGGGATAGTTTGTGTGAGCAGGCCTTCAAGACACTGAAGGAGAGACTTACTACAGCTCCGATTCTTGCTCTACCATCAGGTACACAGGACTACGTGGTTTACACAGACGTGTCAGGTGATAGTTTGGGAGCAGTGCTGATGTAAAAGGGGCATGTAATTGCCGATGCTTCGAGACAGTTGAGTCTGCATGAGAGGAATTACCCCAAGCACGTTCTTGAGTTGGCGGAAGTGGTATTCGCTTTGAAGATCTTGCATCACTACTTGTATGGGGTTTACTTTGAGCTCTTCACAGACCACAAGAGTATGAAGTACATATTTGATCAGAAGGAGCTGAACATGAGACATCACAGATGGTTAGAGCTGCTGAAGGACTACGATTGCACGATCTCTTACCATCTCGGTAAGGGAAACATGGTTGCAGACGCCCTTAGTAGGAGAGCGCACATGGAGGGTATGATGAATTGGATATAAACTTGGGACTTACTTGCAGCACTGACGGATTGGCATCCGCAGGACAATGCATCTTTTCCCATTTTTGTACCTCCGAGGTACAGCAGTCTTTGGGACCGTATAGTGGCAGGTCAGCAGACAAACCCGCGACAGATACATGCAGGAAGTGGAGGATGAGTTTGACGACTTTGTTGTCTCAGAGTCAATTCTGTGGAAGGTAGGTCGGGTAGTGGTTCCCGACGATGAGCAGCTCCGAAGAGACATACTTGACGAGGCACATTGTTCGCATCTTTCCATTCATCCTGGCAGTACGAAGATGTGCCACGATCTTCACAGACAATTCTGGTGGGACGGGATGAAGAGGGATGAAGCTGGGCATGTCAACAAGTGTTTGACTTGCCAGATGGTGAAGGCAGAGCACAGACGACCCCGTGGTTTACTGCAGCCTCTTCCCATTCCTGAGTGGAAGTGGGAGAGCATTTCGATGGACTTTGTTACGGGATTGCCATGGACACCGGGAGGCCACGATTCCATTTGGGTCATTATTGATAGGTTGAAGAAGTCAGCCCATTTTATACATGTTAGCATGACTTATACACCTTCTCAGTTGGACAGATTGTACATACAACACATTGTGAGATTACACGACATACCTCGAGAGGTAGTGTCTAACAGAGACTCGAGGTTCACTTCCCATTACTGGCAACAGTTCATGTCAGCATTACATACCGAACTGAAGATGAGTTCAACATATCACCCTCAGACGGACGGGTAGAGTGAGCGTACAATACAGACCTTGGAGGATCTTTTACACGCCTATTCTCTAGAGTGGAAGGGATCCTAGAAGGTTCATTTACCTTTTGTTGAGTTCATTTACAACAACAACCATCCTTTGAGCATCGGCATGGTGCCATTTGAGGCTCTTTACGGGAGGAGATGCCTTACGCCAATCAGTTGGTGCGAGGTAGGCGATCATGAATTGTATACCATGGATCTCTTGGAGGAGACTGCGAGGGTTGTCGACTTGGTGAGGAGGAAGCTCTTGATGGCACAGAGACGCCAGAAGAGCTACGCAGATCGATGACGTCGACACTTGGAGTTTCATGTTGGAGACTTTGTGTTCCTACGTGTATCGCCCATGAAGGGGATACAGTGGTTTGGAGTTCGTGGCAAGTTGGCGCCACGTTTTGTTGGGCCACTCAAGGTACTTTCACGTGTTGGGAAAAATGCATATAGACTAGCACTTCCCCCACGTTTGGCAGCCATACACGACGTATTCCATGTGTCTAACTTGAGAAAGTACGTACACGATCCTCGGCACATCATCAGCTATGAGAGCCTTGACATAGAGCCAGAGTTGACATACGAGGAGGAGCCTGTACAGATACTTGATTTCGCGGTCATAAGGCTATGGAACAAGGAGATTCCCTTGGTCAAAATACTATGGCACCGACAGGGTGTTGATGAGGCGACATGGGAAACTGAAGAAGGAATGCGCGAGAGATACCCGCGACTTTTCTCAGGTACTTTCTCAGTGTAAATTTATCAAATTATCTATGTGGAAAATCATTTCACATTTTGGGTAAAAGCATTCTTTGAGGTTTTTATGGGATAAAAACATTTTGAGGTTTTTATGACAGGCCAAACAAAACTCGATTTAGACACGGAGTCTCGAGGATGAGACTCTCTTTGAGGTTTTTATATTTGTAACATCCTTAGATCCTAATGACTAATTAAGCCCAAGATGATGAATCATTAGTGAGCTTTATGGAATTTTGAGATGCCATTTGTGGTTAAATGGAATTAAGAGGCTTAATAAGGTTTAGTAGTTAATTATGGGTTACTATTCATAGGTGGGCCTTAAGTACAAATATGTGGAGTGTGTGGGTTTTATGTTGCTATTTTCCCAAGGATAAACACCATTAATGCCCCCCTTCAACCTCACTTATCTCCTCTCTTCATCTCTTCACCCTTAAGCCATGGTCGACCACCCTTATTCCTTCACCTTCTCCCTTTGATTCACTCCTCATTTCTCATCCAAATTTGAATTTCAAGAGCTCAAATCAAAGCTGGAGAGGAGAGGATCTTGGATCTTGCATTGCATGTAAGATCAAGGGCCAAAGAAGAAGAGAAATCCAACCTTGAAGCCCAAGGTGTGGACTTCTCAACACTTGTTCTTGGAGTGTTCTTCCTCAAGCTTTTGAAGCTTGAATTTGAGGTACAAATTTGTCACTCCTCTTGCCGACTTTTGTATGCTACCACTTATATCCCAGGTCTTAAATCAAGTCTTTGTTTTGGGGTTTTGTTACTAAAAATTGGGATTTGGATGCTTTAGAGTGGACGGTTTTTGTGGTGTCCAGATCTGATTATTGTTCTTCAAATCCAAGTTATGCATATGTTTTGGGATTTTTCTTGAGCCCATTTGGGTAGAATTACTTATTTATTATTATTCCATTAAGTTGGCATTCAATCCATGGGTTTGAACACGAAATTGCATGTGATTAGGAAATTCTATAGAGGTTATACATGAATAGTTTTTCTATAATGTTCAGATTGTTGTTGCTGAATGTTGGCCAATATTTTTCATGATTTGAGGATCTTATTTGAGTTCCCTTGGGTATATTTGCTTACTGATTATATGTCCATTATGTTGTCCTATGATTCTTGGCTTTTAATTTGGAATTTGAGGTGATTTGGAAATGATTTGTCTACTGTCATATACAAGTAACTGAATGTGTTCAGATCTGTGCATGCACTTTAATTTAGAGTTTTATGATGAATTTGGGGAGTTTCTTCATGTCTCCTTGAGTGTAATTACTTGTTTATAGATACTCCTTCATGTTAACCATCAATCCATTGGTTTAGTTTCGAAATAGGATGAGTTTTGAGGAGATATGAATGTTGTTATTATGATTGCCACTGAATGTCCATATTTGATATGGTTGCATTATGGCTAAGGAGATGCATGATTTTGGAAATATTCTTAGACACCCCTTTGGTGGATTTGATTTTGGATATATGGGGGATACAATATACTTGAATCAATGTATTTGGATTGGTTTTGATGGTGATTTTGAGACCAAATTGGGTTGTTGTCCATGGACCTTACTGTGGCCGAATTTCATAGTTGAATGCATGTTTTAATCAAAATTTTTTTGGCATCCTTTAATAGGTGTTAAAAACACCAAGCCCCATGTTGTCCTTATATTGAAATGTGAAATCAATTTATGATTTAATCCCATAAAGGAAAAGGATTATGAGATGATGAATCGATGATTTTGGCTATTGATGCACTGTTATATTGTACTGTGCACCTTTGCAAGTCATTGTTGAGCACTGATGAAATTGATTGGATATTGACCACTGATTTGATGATCTTTAAGCATGGATTGTTAGTGGATTTTGTGGTCTTGAAAGCTATAACTTTGCTTGCGTAATTAGGAGAACTTCGATGCTTTGAATGGCCTTATGTTTGCAGCCATATGCTTGCTGTACACATAGATTTATGAGTAGAATAGATGCATGATTGGAGCATGTGATGCCCTCTAAAGGACCCTATAAATGTTAGACTCTAAAGTCAATTGAATGCATTAAATGGTGTCTTTGAAGCCATGAAGTTGGGGGTAAACTTAAAAGGACAATTGCCTTGAATTACTATGAAGTATACATGCACATTGCCACTGTTTTGGTGTGATAAAAATTTGAAAGGGTAAGCCCCTATTAGTAGACATTCTAGAGCGTGCCTTAGTATAATAGTTACTTATAAAGGTGGGCTTGTAACACATATTATGAGTTATGAGATTGGGGATGAACGTAATGATATATATGTGGTTATCATACATGAAAGTTTAGTAGGTAGCCAGATCTTTGTGGGCGTTTGTGGACGTAGGAAAGAAAGATGTTTCCCGATAAGATAGCCAAGATCATAAGATAGATGTTCTTTAGTGGGAGCTGAGAAAGACTATCATAACAGGTATGTATCCCTGACCTTGGGTCAGTTGAGGTTCTTATAAAACAAGTTCGGGTCTAGGACCGATAACGTGTAGAAGTGAAATAAGTCAAAGAAATCATAGACACTTAGTGTGAAACGTGAAAATAAAAGAAATGGTGATGTCACATGTGGCCAGTCGTGGAGACTCATACTCCGACAGTGCGATGGCACAGGTGACCATCACCTAAGCTGGAGATGAGGTCGCTCAGGCTTGGGTAGTAGATACTGAGAGCATGGGTCTAGGATCCCAGTCTTTTTCACATGTTTTCTTCGACCCGGCTCAATTTTTACGCTTCTTTGGGATCCATGAGCTGTCTAGACCAATCCGTTGCCCCTTTGGTTTTCTTAGAGACCTACATTAGGGGTTCTCTGCAGTTAGTTACGAGCTCGTCTGGTTTTTCTTAACTCTTCTCCTTCGGGAGTTGAGCAATGAGAGAGGAAGTCGGGTCTGACAGGCTTACCTCTTCTCTTCCCTGCCACTAGTGGCGTAGTAGTCATACTACCACTGACTTTCCCTTGGACCACACTTCCACAGGGATTGGCGAGATAGACGAATCCCTTCGCGGTTTCCTCACCTCAGAAATTAATTACCTTTCCCCCAGGCTTGTGACCTGGTGATGGGGTAGTGGTCGATAGACATGTGACAATTCACCAATTGTCTAGTTAAGTTGTAGTTCCGTCAGTAGACATTGACGATCTCATTATTACCTTTCTGCTAGGCTTGTGACCTGGTGATGGGGTAGTGGTCAGTAGACACTGATGAACCCTTTAGTTACCTTTCCACCGGGTTTGTGACCTCGTGATGGGGTAAAAGACGGATGACTTTCCGCTATCTGCCTAGTGACGACTTTTCCGCTAAGAGAATAACGAGTCTTGGGTGTTAAAAGAGTTGTGAGTACGTTTCCTCTTGTACACCTTCATGAGCAAGCTATCACGCGTGTCGACCGAGGATCAATGTGAGTTGAGAGAAAAGCTAGAATAAGTGTTGGGAACTTAGTTAGGATGCAAGGTACCATCTCATGCCTACAGAGGCACCCCAACCCTGAGGCATACATCATACCTCTGAGTCATAGTTTGAGGTTCAACCTGGACTCTTAAGTACTACCCGGATATCGAGGTCTTAACCGGACCAAGACCACAGACTTACTTCTAGGCTTGAGTTGTTGTTTGGTTAGTTCCTTTGAGCAAGGGAGACATGGTGTGATAGTGAGCGAGTGTCTTCTTCGTGTTAGCCTTCCGAAAGCAAGTAAATAACTTAAAAGAATCGATTAAACCATTTTTGCTTGCTAGTTCTCTTTTTGTCCACTGCAGTTACCTTTCTGTTTTTTCTAGTTGTTCTAGTATTTTCCTTACTACTTTTCCTTAGTAGAACTATGTAGAGTTTGTACTTGACAATTTTGGGACGGATGCTTGCATGTCCCCTTTGTACTTGTGGCAGGCAAGGGTCTGGCGACCGAGTAGCTGACGTAGTTGGGCTGCAGTTGTTTCTTTTTGGAGGATACCCTTTCGGAGCAGGTATAACTTTTGGAGTTCAGTTGTACAGTTGTTAGTTATGCTCTCCTCTGTAGCCTTATTTTCGGTATATATATATGTATATGGGTGTTATGGAACCCCAGCATGTAAATATGAATGAAATGAAAAGGAATGGATAACTTGTTGTTCAGTTCTGGTGTACTATCTACTTCCGCTTTTAGTTTCCTCGTGGTTGCTTGTTTAGCTAAAATAAATCTTTTGAATGTCATGATAAAAAGCAAAAAAAAAAATCGTCAGGTTTTCAAAACATCGGATTAACTCTTAGCTAATTAAGTTGGAAAATGACGTGTTTGACGGCTAACCTAAGGTCCTCAGGAGGACGGTCACGACGTTTTGCTCTAAGTATCAAGGAGGAAGAGTTGAGTCATCGAGTTTGTTCATTCTTTTCATCGGTCTTCCCTGCTTGCACAATCTTCTATAGTCAGCATTATTTTATCCTACTTCAGGGGGGATCACCGACTTCTATTCTTTTCATCTATTCTTTGAGTCATTTTTGTATATGATTCTTTTCACATTTCTATAGTTAGCGCATGTTCTGTCTTCCTTTGCAGCTCTTTGGTCACTATGAGGACATAGTTTGAGCTAAGTATAGGGGTGTCGTATATATTGTATATATACGTTAGCCATAACCCATACTTCTATTAATAATATGGCTATTCTTATTCTTATAAAAATGGTTTGAAAAATGATGTGTAAAATTATTTGCAAAAATCTTTTGAAAAATGTTTGCAAAATTTGTCTGTAAAATATTTGCAAAAACCTTCTGTGAATTTGTTTGTAAAAATGTTTGTAAAACTTTTAAAAAAACCATTGCAATATTTTTTGAAAAATTGAAAAATATTTTGTAAAATGTTTAAAAAAGGTTTGTAAAGTTTATGTAAAATTATTTTGTCACTTGGGATATAAATTATGGGATCTGTGTGTGTGTGTGTATATTTGTCAAAGCCAAGTGTGTATAAAATCCTTAGTCACTTATCCTCCTGTAAATAAAATTCTTTGTTGTGTATAAAATTCTTTAATAAAACTTGTACATAAAATCTACTTATAATATCTTGTGTAAAATTGGTATACTTGTATATATTTAGTTTAGTAACCCTTATTGTTTCTTAAAAAATGTTTAAAATCCACAAAATATTGCAAAAATTCGTTAGAAAACTTTTTCAAAAAGATTGTTCTTTTATTTCTTTTTAAAAAATTGTTTGTATTTATTTCTTGCTTTTACATGTGCATTTTTCAGATTGTTATTGACTCTTAAACTAGTCTAGAATGAAGTCGAAGAATGGAGCTTGGTTGAACCATAATCAATTTAATTTCAAAGGAGACTTATAGGAAGTGCAATTGAGATTCTTCAGGACTATAGACTTTATTCTTTGGGAACCACAAGACTTCGTTCAGTGTTGTCTTGATTGTCTGAGTAGAGTACTTTAGAGCACACACACGATTCTCATCGATAAATGAACCATCTTTCACACCTGCTCTTACACTTCGCTCACCTCAGTTGAAGCAGTAGAGGGATGGATTTGCCGGCACGAGACACAAGACACTGGAAACATCGGTAGTCACACATTTGTGTCCACTGTACTCCATCTCGAACCAGTAGTGACGAGGTCTAATGACATAATGCTGTGGGTTGCAATAAATCTTCAAAAGAGGGATAATCTACTGGCTCAAGAGGAAAATATCATAATTTACATGTTGTACCAATGTATATTTTTTAAAAAAAAGTGAAAAAATAAAAAACTCCTAAAAAGTGGACACGCCTGATTGAATATAAAATGCCTGCCAAAGTATGTACACTTGTATAAATAAATAATCAAGCTTGAGCTTCCAAGTAATCTATTTATGAGCCTACAGCAGGATGACTTGGCCATACCGGTCATGCATCCAATGATAGGTAGCTACACTGGCTACCGTCCATTCTTTTCTCCAACTCCTCTTCCTAAGCTTGTTGAAGTTAAACTCAGAAGGTAATACCCCACTTCTTGAGGAAAGAGTTATTGGATTGGGGATTAGGGTCACCACATTGGAGAAGACTGACTTTTACCGCTTCAGCCGAGAAGATCTACATTTACTTATATTGTAGAAGAAAGATTCATAGGCATAAGGATTTGTAAATGAGTTTATCTTTTCTAACATGGCTATTGAGGAGACTTGAGCAGAGTTATGTGATTTCAAGTGGTTGTTGAGTGTCAAGTTTGTTTCACAGTAAGGTTGCTCCCAAACTAATAATCCAAAGGTCTGACCAAGCTCTATACTTTTATTTTATGAAGATAAGTTTAATACTCAATATTGTTCAAAGTTCTTTATTTTTCATTTTCCTTTCCTTTTTCTTATATTCACTTATTCTTCAAATAAATGTTTTCTAAGGGACTAGTAAAGGTAATGCATAGGGAGACGATGAATCTGCATTTCATCATCTTTATTCATTTATTTTTGTTTTATATCCCCTTAAAAACACATGTAAATATCAATAAATTTATTCTTTTACCAACTCTATTTCTTGTGTAAAATTGTATATTTATAACTATTATTACCTAAATTAAATAAATGAAGAAACTAAAGGGAAAATAAAGAAAAAAAGACTGTATATATTTTCCAAAATACAAAATATTCCAGAAAGATAAGGAATATTCATCATATTCCAGAAAATGACTCTGATCCCGAGAGATGGTCAAGATGACCTGCTCGACAAGGAATAAAATGGAGGAAGCTAAGGCCCAAAATACAAAATATTCCAGAAAATTATTTATCACTTGTATATATTCATCATATGTATAATACTGTCTATAATAGGCATTTATTTCTTTAATTTATTCATCATTAAATTCTTTTTAAATAAACAAGATTTTTTTCTAGAAAATTGTATATAAAAAAATTTTGTAAATAATAAAAAGAATTGCAATAAATCTTTGTACATTGTGTAAATTACAACACTCTCAACAAGCCACAAAGTTCAACTTGCAAGATCAATATCTTCACCATCAAAACTCAAATTTCATCAAACTCGCTTTCATTGTACTACAAATTAAATAATATTTAAAATGGAGGTGATTTCATTAAAATGAGAGTTAAGATCTGAAATGTGGTTGATAGGGTTACTATTTATATTATACACATGTATAATATGTATATTATTTATTAAATTTCTAGTACATATTTGTAAATATAACATTTTTAATTAATTGTAAATATTTTTTACTTATCTAAAAAACAAATAAAATTCAAAAAATCAAAAATCAACAAAAATAAAATCAGGTATATATATTGTATAGGTATCATTATGTATATACGAGACATATACCTAATTTTTTAATCCAATAAATTTACTCCTAAAAATCAAATAAAAATTTCTTTAAAAACCTTGTAAAATATTAGATTATCTATATAACTCTATCAATAAGTTATAAAAAATTAAATCCTTGCATATATAGGTATACATGCCTATATATAACAGCTTATATTTATACTTACAATATTTATTTACTTAAAAAATCACCAAAAGTTTGTAAATAAAATTATTAACCTTTTTTTTTATCTTTTTTAAACTCATTTTTTATTTTTTTGATTTTTTTCTTTTTTTCTATGCTATTTTTTCCTGTAATCTATTTTGGCTTCTTCCTCTATGCATTTCTATTGGTCGGACTAGGTCCGTTGAGCCATGTCAACTTTTGGAACACCCGCAACTCCCGCTAAACTCGATTTCCCACCTTCTTTCATGGAATTTTCCCACATGCTACACTCACTAGCCACCTCCGCATTCTTCTAAAAGTTGTAGCCCATTCATTCCTTTCCACCTCCAGCACCTTAGATTTCTAGATAGTGCCTTGAATCTCGCGCATTTTGAATTCAAAAGCCCACCGGTGTCTGCACTATATATAGGCACCCTTCAACTCTGATGATGGGTTGATTCATTTTTTCTTGCTCTTATGCATCCGAAGATGGTTCCTAGAGTTGAGGCATTGACAATGCTTCCATCTCCACAGTTGGGAGAGCGCGAGAGGGCTTGAAACTTGAGATCCAATTACGAGCCAGAGTCATCCGCCCTGTCTCCGACTCTCTACCTTCCGTAGTGGATTGAGGACGATCTTCACCTCCATTCCACCCGTAGGTAATTGTAGGTCATTTAATTTCAATTTTACCATTTTTATTATGTCTATTTAATTTTGTTCTATCTTAAATCCACCGTCATCATCAACCTCTGATCGCAAGATCAAAGGGGTTCTATTCACCTTTATCTACTTCCTACTTGACCAAAACCTTCATCCCGACCTTCTCCATCTTCTATCACATATGATCACTCTTAGGTCGCTCCTATCTGAGGGTTGACTCCACTTCCAATCACCATCGTCGGAGCCGCCACCACCTTCACTCTTTCCCATCTTTCATGCTTCAACAAAGCCACTAGAGGTTCACTAGACCTCCGAGAAAGCATTTCTTTGCAAGGTTAAGGAGCACATTTGGGGACATGAATCAACATCTAGAGGTTCGCCTAAAGTAGAACATGCACAAATGTCCATATCTTATTCTAGGCGACACCGATCCTCACGAATCCCTTTGATCAACAGTAGGGATGTACAAGAACATGATCAAACATTAAGAATGCAGGTCCATTGAAGGACAAGCGGGTATCAACCGATCGAATCTCACAAAGGGCCACCTGTTTCCAGTTCTTCTAAAGCATTTCGTGGCCCTCAGATTAAGAACACATCCTCCAGTTTTGATCATTGACGTTAAAGAAGCCTCATTCTCAGCCATGAGATTGACATCCAGATTTAATCAATGCCATCCGTGCATGAGCCAATTTTAATTGTTGGATCAGACCTGCAAAGCACCACGTCCGTCTTATACGCCACATATTTAAAGGGTATAATTACGCTTGAGACCCTATATTTATTTTATTTGCAAATAAGTCCGCCTCTGAACACGTGTCTATTCTATACAATAATTTTGCCTTCTATATCCTATCACTTATATTAATTGCATTTTGGTCCATCGCAGATTTGTAAATGATTTATTTAGAAAAATTACAATAAGATCCCCATCTATTGTGTATTTATTATCATTTAGCCACGTAACTTAGCTTTTTTGCATATTTATCCCTATGCTTATGTATTTATTTTTCATGATAAAAATCAAATAAAATAATCATAATAACATTAAAATACAACAAAAAATATATCAACTTGTTGTTACATATATCTTTCATCCTTCATTTTTATTTCATATTTTCATCTTTTTTATTTATTTTAATAAACGAAAAAGTCGATAAAAACTCCCTGTTTGCTTTTATAAACTTTTTCAAAAAATTATGAAAAAAATCATCATTATTCATTTTCATTTCTTTTAATTTTTAAACCATTTTGGAATTTTTATTCCTAATAAAAATCAAAAGTCATAAAACACTAAAAACATAAAAATTTATAAAATTCATATAAAACACCAAAAAAATTAAAATACCTTTATAGAAAAATACAAAAATTCATCTTTCATTTTGGGTATATTTCATCAATTTCTGCTGTTATTTGCTATTTTAAAATCCAAAAAACATCTGCATTTATTTCTGTTGGTTTTATTTCCTATTTTTGATTTATCTAAAAGCATTAGAAAATTTGGAAAATTCTAAAAAATAAAAAAACATAAAAAATGTAAGAAACTCATTTTTTTGAAATTTCTATGTATTTTATCACTTTGTAAAAATCCAGAAGTTACCTCATCCTTTCTTTTATAATTGATTTCTTTCATTTATTTCTATTTCTATTATTTTATTTTATTTCTCAAAATTAAAAATCATGGAAAAATACAAAATCAGAAAACCATATAAGGATTATGAAATTAAAACTCCATAAAAAATAAAAAATATAAAACGAAGGCTAGTGTTCTTAGATTTCCTTGTTTCTTTTCATTGATTTTTTTATTAAATTGAATAAGTCTCGGAATTTTTACAACCTCCCTGAGTTCGATCTTGTTGTTGAATCAAGAAATTTAAGGTTTTCAATAATAAAATTAATGTGTAATTTCATTGCAACCCAGAAAACCCCTCAACAAAAAAAATTCAAATCTCAAGCAAAAATATTGAAGAAAATGTAGCAAGAGAAATTTGATATTTATTTTACCTTTGTATCGAACCGTATTGAACTTAGGGAGGCTACAAATATCCTGAGGGTTAATCTATGAACTGAAAAATCATTGACAGAATGAAGGAATTTCTATGCACACTATAATCGACTTTTTGTTATTTAAAATTTGTAAATTTTTATGAATTTTTATTTACTATTTATTATTTTATTTTCTGATTTTAAATTTTAAATTTTGCAAAAAGTTTTTCCATTTGTAAAAATAATATAATAATTAAAGAAAAGTCAACACATAAACATTGAATCAATATTTTTGTATTTTTGAATTATGTAAAAAGTAACCAGAAAATTAAATTAAAATTATTTTATGGTTTGTTATACATTTAAATAAATCAAAAATAAGGAATAAAATAAACATATAACAATTTGAATGTTTTTACTTATAAAACATCAACTAAAAAATACTGTAAAAATATACAAATCAAAAGAATTATTTTAATATTTTCTATAAAGCCAATTTATGAATTTCATTGGATTTTTAAACGATATTTTATGAATTTTTAATATTTTTAAGAATTTTATACTTTTTATTGTTTTAATGAGTAATAATAACACATAAATTGGATAAAAATTAAAATAAATCAAATAAACAAGATTTTTTCTAGAATTTTTCGAAATATTTTAATAATTTTTATTGATTTGTAGATGCAAAGGGGGATTTTTATGAGTTTTTTGAATTTTTATAATTTATGAAAATAACGAAAATATGAAATGTAGCTCACAATTCAAGATGGATGTAAAAGGAACTTATATAAATTTTAGTGGTTTTTTTGAGTGCTTTGAGATTTTTTATTTAATTTTCAGCAAGCAAAACAGATGGAGAGATGCAAGGACTTAAACACACATATTTTAATTTTGCGGACTAAGCAATAACAAAAGTATAAATCTTGGGGTAAAATATGCAAAAAAACCCAAGAAAGCTTGTGCGTAAGCACGTGATGTGCACTGGAATGGACTAAAATGTAAATACAATAGTTTCAAGCTCTAATTAATAACTCAAAATTACAGATAATATATGGCAAATTACCCAAAAGTCTTGTGTTACGGATCTGTTACAATTCAAGAAGGACTTAAAAGCAATTAAAATAAAGATAAAGGGCAAACATGCAAATGTTCAATTGATCACAACAGGTCACATATCCACAAGATAACTTTCTTGAAAATTAAATAATGCAATTGTACCTATAAAATTACATGGCATGAGGAGCGGCTCTGATGCTTTGCAGAATAGTTCATACGATGGATATTGCAGCTTGCTTGGAGTGTCTCGATCTGATCTAGAAGATATAATCAACGATCTAGATTTGGGGCAGCTTCAACGTTGAGATCGCAACTAGGACAAATGTTCTTGATCGTGTGGTTTTGCGTACCCCTGAAAGAATTGGGAAGCAGCTACTCCATCTTGAACTTGGATCATGTGGATCTCCCTCAATTCAGCATGGATTCTCCTAATGTCATGCCCAAAATGTAGCTCGAGATGCTCCACACCCTCAGCATACCTATGATCTACGGATCAACAGATGTACCTCGAACTGTAAGGCTGTAAACCTAACAGCTCCAGGTATCTCTTGTGAATCTCGAATTTGCATGTCACTCTCAGATCTAACGCTTTCGAGACCTGCAAGGGAATCTATGCTTGGAGGAAGAGCTTCCACGACAAATTATTGCATGAAAATACGTGAAATAAAGGTGGAGATGGGTGATATTGATCATGCAGAAAATGGAGGATTTGAATATTGATAAACTCCTCCAATCCAAGGGTCGGATCGTGATTATATTGCATAGGGGGTACAAAGAAGTGAACAATGATGTGGGTGAGATTTCAGTGAACCAAAATGAATGATTAATCAGATAGGAACAGTGATCGGAGCCAAATGCTATGATCTACGTAATTATTGGAAAACACAGAAATCTAAACAAAATTAAATGAAATAAAACCTAGATCTATCCTAAGTATGAAAACACGAATCTAATTTCCTAAAATCTAAGGCTCAACAAGTTGGGAAGCTATCTAGAAGCGTGAGCACGATGGAGCTCCGATGAAAGCTCTTATCTTGCATCCATCTCTCTACTAGCTCAACCTCTTGTACTCATGGTCTAACCATTGAAGAGTTGTCACGCCTCTATAAAGCTTGGAATCAATATTGGGGAGAAAGTGGTGCTAAAATCGGATCAAGAGCGACGATGGACAATCTGGATGTATATATAATAACCAGGTTTAGAGACATTTTGAATTTTGAATTTCGAGATGATTGAGGTGCGATTGTTGAAACTGAATGGCTGGCAATATAGAGGAAGGAAGGGGCTTGAATGTTGGCAAAGGAATCGGGTGACGTTATTGAGTGATGTGCATGGGAAAATTGTGTGAAGGAAGTGGTTAGCGAATAGAAGAGGCGGAATTAGCGTGGACTGGGGAGTTTACTCAGGTCAACAGACACGATTTTGACCAATCAGAGCGCACCGAAGATGAGGGCAAAATAGGGAAAATGTCAAAACAACAAATAAAAGCTAAATAAATGACTTAAAAATAGAAAATAAAATTAAATAATTATATAATGTAAAGATGATGGATTAAATATAGTTATTTACTGATGTTTAACTAATTAATGTAAATACAAGGGTTAAAAAAATATAGAGGGTTATTTATAGGTATATATACCTATATATACAAGATATTGATTTATAATTAATTATTTATAAAAATATATACATAATTGAATATTTTTTTATTTAAAATATTTTATATGTGTTTTAATGTAAATTTTATTTGAATTTTTAGGAATTAATTTATTAGGTTAATTAAATAGGTATAGGTACATTATATACATGGTGATACGTATACAATATATACAAGATTTTATTTTTGTTGATTTTTGATTTTGTGAATTTTATTTGCGTTTTATATTAGTTAAATTTGAAATATACAATGTTCACAAATTCGCACAAGAAAAAATAATTAAATAATATACATAGTATACATTAGTGAAATATACAATAGTACCCCAATTGACCATATTTCACACCATAACTCTGTATTTTAGGAAATCACTTGCATTTTAAAAGATAAATTAATTTGGAGTACAATGAAAGTGTGTTTGATGAATTTGAAGTCTTGTTGGAGTAGATATTGATCGTGAAATTTGAGCTATGTGACTTTTTGAGGGGCGATGTTATTTGCACTATGTACACATATTTTTATTTATAATCATTTTTATTATTTGCAAAAGAATTTGATGCACAATTTTCAAGAAGAAATAATTTTTATTTATAAAGAATTTGGTAATGAATAAATTATTGAAAGAGTGTGTTATATAGACAACATTATACAGATGATGAAAATATACATGTGACAAATGAATTTCTGGAATTTTTGGTCTTTTCTCCCTCTCCTTTATTCCTTATAGATCATGTTAGATCTTGACCTTCTCTCGGGGTTTGATTCAACCAGTATCAATTGCATAAATATAGTCTTTGATTTTCTTTATTTTTTTCTTTATTTATATATTTTAGGTTAAAAATGTATTAAATACACAATATTTGCACCAGAGTCAAGGTTGGTAAAAGAATGATTTATTGATATTTAGGTGTTTACTAAGGGATTTTAAGATAAAAAAATGAATAAAGATGATGAAATGTAGATTCATCATCCCCCTAAGCTTTACCTTTGCGAGTCCCTTAGTAAACACTTATTTGATAGAATAAGTGAATAAAAGAAAAAGAAAAAAATGAAGGAAAAAAGCGGAACTTGGAATAATATTGAGTATTAAACTTATCTGCATAATATTGTAGTATGGAGCTTTGTCAGACCTTTAGATTATTAGTATGGCGGAATCTTATAGGAAAAATGGATTTAAAACCTAACATCCCTCATGTTCCACAGGACTCCTATTCATGTCGCCTCAACAGCCAGGTCAAAAAAAGTCTACATTCACAAATTTTCACGATTATGAATCTTTACTTGTACTGTGTTAGTGAAATAAAGCTCATCATCTTAGAAATGGAAAAGAATCATGCTCCCTCAATAAGGTGACTCTCGTCCCCCAGTCTAGCAACAATTTCCTCGAGGAGCATGGATATTCCCTTCTAAGTTCAAGTGCAACCAACTCTAGAAGAGGAGATGTGGAAAAGAATGAATGATATACAATGTAGATACCTGTCCTTGGATGCATGACTAGTGTAGCCAAGTCATCAAGATGCAAGCTCACAAGAATCTGACTTTGAAACTCATCCTGGCTTATTGACAATATGTACTCCCATAGGCATTTTATTTTCAACCAGGACTGCCCACTTTTTAGAGTTACTGATTTTTTTAATATATACAAGGGTGCAACATGTACATAAGGAGTTTTTCTTCTTGAGCCAGTAGACTATCCCTCTTTTGGAGCATTATTGCAAACCCCAACATCCTGTTGTTAGACCTTAGTGCTACTATACCTGGTTTAGATGCACTACCCTCCCTAGAGGAAGACACATGTTTCCACTAGTTGTTATACAGCCATGTGCTACCCCAAATCAAAGGATTCTGCCACCTTACCATCTCCTCCATGAAGAGCAACGGGTAGAGTGCATGTCCAAGTTAAGACATCGTTTAGAAGAATCATGCCTGTGTTGTTAAATATTCAACTTAGACTAATCAAGGTGACATGTGAACATAGTCTTGTGGACTCAAAGGATTAAGTTCCTAGGGCCTGAAAAGTCTCAAGTCTAGTTCCTATAAGGTTTCTATGAAATTATATGGATTAAGGTCGTAACAAAGCTCCATTTGTCAATTTTATTCCAGACTAGTTTAAATGTCAATATTATTCTATAAAATGAACATGCAAATGCAAGAAGTATATACAAAACACATTTTTAAAAGAAAGAAAGAAAAAGGAAAACTTTTTGAAAATGTTTTTAAAAAGTTTGCAAATTTTTATGGATTTTAAGCATTTTTTGAAAGCGAGAAAAAGGTTTAATAAACTTAGTATATAGAAGTACATACATTGATTATACAAATTTTATACAAGATTTTACAAGATGATTTTATACACAAGTTTTAGATACAACTTTTCATAAAAAATCTATACAATAAAGAATTTTACAGAAGGGGAAATGATCAAAGTTTTATACACATTAGGGTTCTATATATATACATCCCATAAATTGTATCCCTCATGACAAAATTTTTTTACAAACATTTTATATAGTATACCTAGTTTGGCAAAGAAAAAAATTTACAACACACTTTTTATAGCCATTTTATTAATAATGTACGAGATATGGCTAAAGTATATAAACAATATATACGACACCCCCTATACTTAGCTCAAACTATGTCCTCATAGTGACCAAAGAGCTATAGAGGAAGACATAACTCGTACTAAGTATTGAAAAGTGAAAAGAATACTATACAATAACGACTAAAAGAATAGACAAAAAGAAAAGAAGTCAGTGATCTCCCCCAAACTTAGGATTAAGCAATCCTAAGTACAGGAGACTGTACAAATGGGGAACATTTAGTAGGAGAACGAACAAACTCAATGACTCGACTCGTTCTACCCTATACTTAGGGTAAAATTTCCGTAAGTAAAGAAAAAGAATATCAACAAGATAAAGGACAAACGAGAGATCAGAAGAAAAAAAGAGAATAAAAACATGAAAAAGTCAGTATGAACAACATAATTCCCCACATACATAGTGTAAATGATCCCTAAGATTAAGCAACAACATGATTTATGAAAAAAGTCTAATATGAACAACTCAAATCATTCACCTTCCATATACTAAGGTTAGAGTAAATCCTAAGTATATCACACACACACAAAAAAGAGACGAATGATAAAAACGGAAGAAGAAGGAGTAAAAATGAAAGGATATATACAAGAGATACTCAACTCATGCATCAGACGTAGAGGATGTCTAAAAATCATCGTCCAGTAACACATATATAGAATCAAGAATGGACAGGAATGTATCATGATCTAGATATGACTTTCGCAACTATCCGTTCACAAAAAAATGGTTCCGAGTCAGATGACAAGCCAAATAAGATATTACTACCAATGTCATGCACAACTTTCACAATGAACGATCCTGACTATTTGCTTTTCACCTTTCCTGGAAATAAATTTAATTTTGCATCAAACAACCATACTTTCTATTCAGTTATAAAGTCTTCTTTCTAATGTGTCTAGCATGCCAACGCTTGACTTTCTCCTTAAACATAAGTGAGTTGTCGTATGTAAAGTCTCAAAATTCCAACAATTTATTCAGATATAACTTCCCACTCTTTCTTGCTTTCTCATAATCCAAATTGCACACATGGAGTGCCCATAATGATTTGTGAATTAATTCTACTAGCAGGTGGCAAAGCTATCAATACACCAATCTGTAGGGAGACATATCCAATGGAGATTCGTACAACGTCTGATAAGCCCAAAGAAGTGACTCAAGCATTTGGAACCAGTTCTTCCTATCTGGACATACAAGTTTTTGCAATATCATCTTTATCTCCCTATTTGAAATCTCAGACAAGCCATTAGTTTGTGGGTGGTAAGGAGATGCTACTCTATGCTTAATGGCATACTCCTTCACAAGCTTCTTCATTTCTCTATTAATGAAATGGCTTCCCCCATATGAAATGAGTATTTTGGAAATCACGAACCATGCAATAGAATGGTCCTTGAGAAAAGAACACACCGTACAACTATCAACCGCTCGGGTGGGGATAGCCTCCACCCATCCACTAACATAATCCACGACAAGAATGATGTAATTATGTCCCTTACTGATATAAAATGGGCCCATGAAGTCTCTGCTCCAAGCATAAGAAACATCAGAAATCTATATTTATCTTTGGGGCATCGTATCTTTGGAACCAACAGTTCCTCCCATCCATTGACAGTTAGTACAACCTCGAACATACTCTGTAGAATCCTTAAATAATGTTGTCCACCATAGGTCAATCTATAAGATCTTTGCCGCCATGCGCTTCCCTGAAAGATGCCTACTAGACTATCATGTGATACAATGCTCAAATATGATGGTGTATTCCTCCTGAGGAATGCACCTTATCCAGATACAATACATACCCTAACAAAACATGTACGGATCCTTCCATTGGTAAAAATGTATCTCTAACAGGAATATGTCTAACTTGTTCTTCGACCAATCTTGTGGAACACTTCTTGGAGACAAAATAGTTCACAATATCAATATACCATAGTAGTGAGTCCACAAACAAAATTGTGTCATCTGGAAAGGTCTCAGAGATAGGGATCATACTCTGCTCAGAAGTCTCAACATCTGTAATGTGGGAAAGTTGATCTGCCACAACATTTTTCACTCCATGTTTATCTCGAATCTCTAAATAAAACTCTTAAAGAAGAAGGATCCATTTGATAAAGTGTGGTTTGGCGTCATTCTTTGCTTGCAAGTACTGTATGGAAGTGCGACCATGTATAGTTAACATGCGAACCAAGGAGTTAAGATCTGAACTTCTCTAATCCAAACACAACTGTTAACATCTCCTTCTCTATGATTGTGTAATTACATTATGCCTCCTCTACAGTCTTCCTAGATAGTGTATATCAAATGGTACCCCATCCCTTCTCTACTCTAAAACAGCTCCAACTACAAAATCTAACGTGTCTATCATGATCTCAGAGGGGAGAGACCAATCAAGTGGCTGTAAGACAAGAGCACTAGTAACCATGTATTTCATCTAATGGAATGCAAGGAGGACTTTCTCATCAACAACAAACTCACTCTCCATGCATAGAAGCTCAGTCAATGGGCAACCTTGTTGAAGTCCTTGATGAATCGCATATTGTCACCAACGTGTCCCATAAATGAGCTTAACTGCTTCAAATTATGTGGTGGCTCTATCATGGATAGCACATCGATCATAGCTGGGTTGATGAATATGTGATTCATCACTTCAAAAATGATTAATTAAGCTCAGTTCCCAAAAATTCATATGCATTTTATCAATGATCTAGCATAATTAACATTCATGCATATATAATTAATAATTACATTTTAGTACTCATAATTGCATAAAATAAGAAGCCAAAAATCCCAGCCCAATTGACCATAAAATAAGATAACTCCTCCCATTTTTAACTATGAAATACTAACTCCAAATCACTCAAATCCACTCCATTATGTGCATATCACTAACAAGAATAAAGGAAAAATACAAAAAATCACTAACAGAAAGAAGTGAACCAAAATCCTAAACCCTAATTACATGACGATTGGACTAAAATGCTAATATCTTTCTCATACAATGTGATTTGATCCTACATACATTTGAACTAATTGAATTTCAAATAACTTCAAAACAAGACCAGCTTTAATTGAATCAGAGCTCATAAGTGAATGTTCGGTTTTGGGCCTCTTTTGTACATTGGGTATTTCACCTGATTTGACCAAATATTTTATGTACATATTTGTCTCTTTTTATTTTATTTTTTTCATTTTTACTTTGATAAATGTTTTACTAAAATTCATAAAAAATAAACCTAAAATAAAATCAAAATTAAAGAAACTAACCAAGTCTTAGTGTTCACTAACAACATGTATAAAAGTCATCTTTTTCGTACTTTACTTTATTTCTTCATTTTCTTAAGTTATAAAAATACAAAAAAATAGAGTATTGTATAAATATTTATCTTTTGTTTTATCATATTTGTTTGCTAATTTTTTTATCTTAATTAAAAATGGCAAAAGATTACAAAACCCAAAAATCAAGGTATTCTACGTACATTGAGTACTCCATCGAAGACCACTCGTATCTTAATAAAATCTTCAATCGATCGTCGCTGCTAGCAAATCTCCAATCAACCGGTCCTCCTTTCCAAAACGTAGAGCTACCACTCGCCCAATTTAAACACCGGCATCACCCCTTAGTTCAATCATCCACTGATCTACAACTATAGAAGACGATAAACCTCCACTGGTGACAGCCCGAGGATACCCCTCCTCCTCCTGCAAGATCCGAATCCCAATGGGTTTTGTTGCAGGGTGCACTTCCCCGGTCGTGTCTACTTGCTCCGGTCTCCCCGCATTGTGCTATTGAGCTCCATCCTCAAGGTACTCCAACTTCCATCTATACATCAATCTTTTCCATCTAACGCCCCACCCCATCGATCATTGAGCCATCTCCCCACCATCTCTCCGATCATCACCACTTCGCTCTATTCATCTCTCCTTCTTCACCACCCCGTGCCTCCACCACCTTCAACTGTGGAGCTCGCCACGTGTTCTGCCATCCACTCCAGTAGCTGGGACGTACAAACCATCAAAGCCCCTCACACGGTGGGACACCTTCCATCCACTCAAGTTTGCAGCTATACTCTACCAGTGAGGATCTTCGCCAACAACTTCATTACCTCGACTTTATTGTGCAACCTTTGGAATGACGTTCTCTGGCCGTGTGTTGGCCACCATTTTCCACTAGAGCATCGTCTGTCATCCACCATCACCGGGTCTGCGAACGACCACTACCGCACTAAGAAACAAGCTCTTGGTGCTACAGGAGCCACGAGATCAATAATATCTGCCATCCATGTCATCCATCCTTACTTGAAAATCCCCAAATATTGGCCTCTGGATTGAGGGCATGTGGGTGCTTGTGATTGTCCCTGAGCCAACCATTCGAACCATTGTCCTAGCAAGAAGGCTCGGGTCAAATAAAATCACATCAAAACGCTATGTGGAGGCTCGGCTCAAGCTGCCCTAGTCGTAGATCCGCTCATGTGCTACACACGTGTATGGTGGAGAAATTGCAACCATGCCCACACCCATTCCAGACTCCCCAGAAGTTCCGGGGCATGTGAGGCACATGTGGCCCCCTTAGGCAAACTGCGCTGCAACCCTCCGAGCTTCCTGAAATTACAACAAAACACTGCCAGAGGTAATTTACATAAGTGACTAGCTGACTTCGTAGACTTTCTTAACAGTCCTCAACAGAGGTATATTTGCAAGAATTGTATTTACTTTATTTACTTATGAGTCCTTAAACATTTATTTTATCATATCGTGAGCATACTTGATCTGATTTTGAGATTCTTGGTTTCATTTTGAACCTTGAATTATTCTCTATCATATTGAACATTGAGATTTGTTTTTGTGACATTGTTTGATAGTAAGTAATAGAAGCTCCTTTTGGATCTTTTTTTTTTAGCACTGGTCTTTTGAATCATTGATTATTTCACTCAACAACTTGTGTCTTGATTTTGGGAGATTTATGCGGACATTAATTTGACATTAATTAATAAACTAATTCTAAAGGGAAGGTTTGGATTACCTGAATGGCTTGCTTGACGTTGGTGTGATTGCTCCACATTAACCATTATCTTTGCATCTTCATTTTGCAACATTTTTTTATAAACATTCAATAAATCAACAAAAATATTGCATTTGTTTCTTTCTCTCTCACCACAAATCAAATCATCATTTTCCTGCATAAACTATTTTGCAAAACTCACGCATCTCATTTCTTTTTGTAATTAATTACATCTTCTTGATTAAAAATCTGGAAAAATACCAAAAAATTCCGCATCGAAAACCATACACAAAATGGTATAGACATTAATCTAGGTTGTTCCTTTTCCTCCTCGAGTTCGGCCCTGGGGCTTGCCCATGCTAAGTAAACATAAAACCCCTTCGAATAAATTAAATTAATTAAACTAAATAAATTAAGTAATTATTTCTTGATTGATTTCGATTACCCTCCTACAATGAACGACTTATTTGGTTCATTTATTCACACGTTAATTCAAATGAATTATTGGAGGGTTTACAAGGAATAGTTAAGGGTCATCCTCCATACCATATTTGGAGATTACACAACCAAATACAATCCCATTAGTCACCATAAAGTCACTCTTCTCCCACAAGAGCACTAAGTTTACCTCGCAGCAACGTTGAAGGACTCGGTCTAAATGAGTAAGACATGTGTCAAAACTATCCCTGTACACCAAGAAATCGTCATGTCGGCAGAAACGACCAATATATACCTTTGGAATGTAGCGGGGGTATTACACAATCTAAATGGCATCCGTCTAAAGGCGTAGGTGCCAAATGAATAAGTGAAAGTAGTTTTCTCATTGTCCTCACGAGCGATAGTAACCTTGTTATATCCAGAGTACCCATCCAAGAAACAAAAGAACTCTTTCCTTGCCAACCACTCAATAATCTGATTAATAAAGGTAGTGAAAAGTTATCCTTCTTGGTAGTTGAATTTAGGCACCTGTAATACACACAGACACACCATGAAGTAAGTACACGGGTCGGAATCTCCTCACTAATATCATTCTTTACAATAGTAATCATGTATTTCTTTTGCACCACACGTAGAATCCGTAATGGGATAAATAAAGTCAACATCAAACCATTTTCTGATCTTTTTCATGACAACCACTGTTAGATTCGAATCAAGACGACGTTGACACTCACAGGAGGGTTTACACTCATCCTCTGAGTAGATATGATGCAAGCACAAAGCTGGAGTAATCCCACGGAGATTGAAAATATTCAATACAATGTCATTGTGGGTTCTCTCAGGAGCCTCTACCATACGAGATTCTTGTTCATCAGTAACCAGTGGGTTGAGGATGATTAGAAACATTTGGGAGGGACCCACAAGGAAGTCATACTTCAACGTTGTTGGTAAAGCCATGAGCTCAGGTGATTCTGAATCTACTATGTGACAACCTCTGTAACTATACTGGTATAAGGTATATGATTTGTACTCAGTGAAATATCCATAGCGGCTACTATCATCTCAGCAAGTAAACCTCAGAATGATATGTAACGAATGATCTCTGAAATGATTAGCTCATTAAGATGTTCAGAAATCATTGTAATCTCATTAATAAAGGGCTCATATATCTTAGCCATAATCTCATAAATGTTTTTCTCATTTGCATATCTCAAAAAACATAGCAAGTGGCTCAGATATCTCAGCTGAAGGTATATCAATAGAAATCACGGAATTATGTGTCAAAGGAATATCCGAATGTACCTCCAATCTCTCAAATGATCCTTAGAAATCAGTTCAAAGTGCCCATCAACACAAATATCAAACGAATCAACGAGGAAACCAATGTCGACTGTGCTTTCCAGAAGTTCCTTCTGAGAAAGGAAATCCTCGGTAGCAATGAAATCAGTAAACATATGTGCCTCTATAAACTCGACAAAAAATGCCTCGACCTCTTGATCGATCTATTAGCAAATTGAAGGATCATAATGGTTGATCCAAGAGGTCCTAACACAAACTCATTTAGTAGAGGGGATGGCATAAGATAAATGGAGGAACCACTATAGAGAAGAGTGCGATGAAATTCTTCATAAAAAATATGGCAATGGATGTGAGGGGCTCCCTTATCATTCTTTTTGTGTGGGAGGTTATTGATGGCATGAACTGTGGCATGAACAATATGTGAATTTCTATCCTCTTTCATCTGTTCTTCTTTTTTTAAGCTTTTGAGTACATTCTTCTTTCTTTCCCTTTTTAAGTGCCGACATGTATTCCATGGCCTTAAGGTGTTACATCTCTAAAAAGAAGTTTTGTAAGAACTCTATCACTCTAGGATCAGATCGGGTTGTTTTTAGTTTTAGGTTTTTTTGGTTTTATTCGATGTAGAAGAAAAAAGTACAGAATTAGAAGAAACATTCAAATTCTCATTTTGATTATTAAAAACTGAATCCTCATTTACATTTGGACAACCAGAATCAGTCTGTGCAATGTTATCCAAAAAAAGGGTAGAAGAAACATAATAAAAAATAGGATGGGTTGTTGCTTATGGTTTAGAAGAAAAATCCATGACTTATGTGTTCTCCCTCTATACTGATGGTGAATTGCATCTGACTGGTGAAGGTGGCTATGGTGAAAAATAAGAAGGTGAAACTCCTTGCTCAGGTGCTTCTACACCGTGTCTCTGTACTGATGGTGAAGAAGATGATGTAGAAGGTGACACTCTCTCCCTAGCTTGATCTCCCAATCCCAATGGCAGTGAAGGTGGCTACAATCTCCTACCGCTCCGTAGATGAATGGACTCAGATAAACATGTAAAATCAAGGGTCATACCTGTCTCGAGTGTGGATGGACCATGGGCTACATACTTCTTGCATTTGAAGTTGTTGGGATTGGTGTCTTCCTGTGCTGGGATCGAGGTCTTGGTAAAGGTCAGTCCGTCAAGCCTCTAAGTAAGGTCATTCATGTTCTTAACCAATAGTGCTAACTGATCGAGTGTTGGATTCACCGAAATGCCTCAGGATGCACAATGACGGGTTATCACTAAGACTGGTAATGAGGAGGTTGTTGGTATCCATACCATTGGTAATGAGGAGGACTACGATGTCAATATTGTCCAAATGATGTAGACTGTTGGTGGAAAGGCTGGGGAAAATATGCAGAATGCATCTATTGCTGGCCATGTCTCATGTTTTGGAAATGAGGTAGAGACTGAAATCGAGGCTAGAAATGTTGGTGCGGGTACTACTACGGTCTAGCTCCCTGAAACTGGTGGACGGGTCTCTGAACCTGCGGGGAACCCAACTGGCCATGCCATGATGGACAGGGCTGGTTACACTCTTGAATGATAGGTGGAGGTGGAAGCTATTGCCCATGATTGATCAAGAAAAGTTTTTACAGGATGACAACTTAAGATATAAATGGGATATGTTCGCAGAATTTTCGCCAAGCTCATGGATTAAAATGTAAGATGAAGTGATTGGATCTCAAGTTGAAAAACCATAGAACACTCAGAAACCCACAAATTTTGTACACCGTAGGGACAACTTTAATAGTGACACCTATGCATATTACTCCCTTAGGGATGGCTCTGACTCGGCACATTGAAGCCCCTCCTCATCTGTGTATAGAATCATATCTACATACCACATCAAAAAGATCAAAAAATTCAAAAATTTCAAAAACACCCAAGAAGTTGAAGAATCAGAAAAAATCATAAAAAATGAAGGTGGAGAGAATTTAAAGAAATTGGATCTTGCTCTGAGGGAAGCATTGGATCGAAGATTGCTTTTTGAGCTTCCCTTAATGAAGGCCATTGAATACTTCCCTGACCTTGAAAGATTTATAATAACTAAATTAATGTTGAAAAGGTCAGGCAGGATGAGAACAAGGACTGAAAGACACATATTATCAATGGCCACCTCATTGGTAATGAGGAGAAAGATCAAGAGTCGCAGACTGAAGTGGTTTCCAAGGTTTGACTGTGAAATCAAAGACACAACATTTACCCATGCTAGAGTCGATGATGACTCATCAATCAATATCCTCCCAACCTCCGTGTTTGACAAGCTCAAAGTCAGAACAATCACGAAATCAAGAGAAATAATTCAACTGGTTAATCAATCTATAAAATGGTAAAGAGGAACTATTTCAGTCATCATTACATTACAAGGTGCTCTACTCAAGGTGGACTTCACAATCATTGATATTGAACATCGAGGAGAGTTCATCGAGTCTCCAATCATTCTCGGAATTCTTAGCCTTGGCTATGGCAACTATAGATTGTGACACTCCGGAAATAATTTTTACTGCATTGGGAACACTTTGACCTCGCACAGTATTTGAAGAAACAAGATATTCTAAGGCAATTCACAAAGCCGTCAACAGCTGTAACTGTCAAGCAGTAAAAGAGCACTACCCCGCAGCAATAGCCAACCATTGGATCAGAGACTCACCTCCACACTTGTATTTCCTGATGTTTGCACCTCCACCAATACTGTGATGACTTCTATGGAGGACACACAATCAAGGGCTCACCTTAAGTCGAACGAGATCTTGTCTAAGTACCTTGACCCATTTAATGATCCAATACATGCACTCACCAATGGCAATCAAACTGAGAACACCTACGCGGGACGTCCGATGACTAGGGAGGAATATTATAATGATTATTCATGTAATGATGAATTGATGGTTAGTACTAAATCCCCAGGACCCGTACCTTCACAGAAAATAAGGACTAAGTTGCCAATTTTGGTTGCTCTTTACTCGAGTCGGTTATCTGGTAAGAATATTAAGAGTACTGATTCCTCGAGGCATTCCCCCATATGCCTCAAGACAAATCAATCTCCTCCTCCTCTTTATACTTTAGGTTCTAGAAATCGACTAAGAAAAATTAGTTTGACTTACCGGAAAAGGAAACTTCTATTGATTCCTCATCAGGTCCGGATAAGGTGATCTTTATGAGTGTGCTTAGTTCTACAGCTTTGAAGCCCTATCTAAGCAAGCAGCCCGATATAGATCTTGTTTGGACAACTCCTTCCCCTAACTACTATTCCTCCAGAGAGGACTCTCCTGGTCTCATTAGATTTACCAGAATATTTTTTATGTCTAGACTAAGAGTTTTCTCATAATATTTATCATCCAAGACCGGGTCGATCGACCACTAGACTAAGCACATTCTAAGAAAGCAGCTTAAGAATAATAATATTTGGATTGCCTCTACCTTACAATATTATTATTTTGAGGAAAACTCTGATGGTGGCTGGGAATCATCTATTTCGACTTCTTTCCATCAATATTCCCTTCCACTACATGGCCCCAAAAAGATCTGCCGAAAACCTCATTGATCATTGGCACCCATCCCTTCCCGACCCGATCGGTTTCCCTGTACTTCTTCTTCCCCAACTTTTGCCAAGGCCTAAGTATAGGGGGGTAGGGGGACCGATGCCATTTGTATATACTCTCCTCGTCCACTTCTTCTCTTGACTTCCCCATTTTCGCTCTTCTTCTATACTTAGACTATCCATCCTAAGTATGGGGGTGGGCCTGACTTCTATTTTTCTTTTTCTTTTTCACTCTCTTACGCTTAGCCCGAGCTATATCTTCTCTACGCTTCTTGGGCTCGAAGGACATAGCACTCGTTGAGTATTGGGGGTGTGTATACTTTACCCATAGCTTATACTTTTTCATATTTCTATATCTTATTTATGGGATGGGTAACTAACTTGTAAACAAATAATTTAAAAAAACTAAAACTAACAATTTGTTTTGTACAACTAGAGTTTTCCATGTCTAATTGTGTGTAAAATAAAAGTTTTTGAAAATTGGCTTCTTATTCATTTCTAAAAAAATCTCTTGCATTAAAAGCCAAAAAATAATAACGCATTTTGCACTTCATGATTTTGCATTGGCATCCATGCATTCTTGAGTTGGATGTATCCCTGACACTTGCACTTTCTCACAGGAATTATGAAGTTCAAGGACACTTAGTTTATGAGGTTTTAAGATTTTGAGTTAAATGTCCCTATTCATTAAGGTTTATGACTAAATTATTCACACTTCCCTAGTCTGAAAGATGTGTGTGATATATTGCATACTTTGTCTTACCGCACTTGCATCACTGTGGTTATGATGAAATGAGTTGGGATTTCACTTGAGGAATTGGGATAGGGATTTGAGTTTGGATATGATTTTATAATGCTCGAGGATGTGATAAAATTAATGAAGGCTTCATGAAACCCCAGTGTCAACACCTTCATCCATTATGAGAACAAGTTTCGTATACAAATCTCTTGATATAATCCTATGTGCCAAGGTGTGATGAAACTCAATAATTTGTTGATCAGTGTGCACTAACATGGTAAAATTAGTAGAGCTAGCCAATCATTAATTAACTAGATTTTGAGAGAAGTTCTACCACTCAAATAAAAAGAAAAGCCCTCTCATTACAAATACAAATTCAAAGAGCTTCCACCAAAGGAGAGTGCTCCCATCCTTTTCAAAGTGTCCACTAGGACCAAAGTTATTAGGACAATGAGATGGAGCAAACGAGAGATCGCAAAAAAATAATTCCAAAAATGTGTGTTCCTCTTGTCTATTTGTCTTTCATGGGTGCTTGATTTTGTATTTTTTATGGGATTTTAATTTTTATATTTTTTTAAATGATTTTAATTTTATAATTTATCTTTTTTTATATTTTCAGATTTTTTAATTTATTTTTCCTTTATAAAAGATATATAAAATATATAAGTAGTATATATGGATATATAAAATATAGGGTAATATATACATTAAGAAAAAAAATAAAATATAGAAAATAAAATGTCTTGGGATTTTTAATAATTTTTTCCTATTTTTGTTATTTTTTATTAATTCTACGAATTTTTTATATTTTTAAAGTCAAAAATATCCCAATTCAGGGATTAATAAAATAGGTTGGATTGAAATGAAGATTAAAAATAGCAAACAGTATCAAAAATTTCTCAAATTAATTTTAATATATAAAAAATAATATAAATAAATTTATAAAATAGAAATGGATATTTTTTGAGTTTAAGATTTTTTTTATTTTATAAAGGATTTTAGAGCTTTTAAATTTTTATATATTTTCTTTTTCTATTTTTAGTGATTTCTGGCTTGAAGTTAGGAAATAAAAAAATGAGCAAAATATATTTTTTGGGATATTTTCAAATTATTTTTATATTTTTTGGTATTTTATAAATCAAATAGGGGCAAAAACATGCTCTTTTGAATTTTAATAAATATTAAAAGTACCTAAAATCCAAAACTAAAAATATAAATAAATCTATGGGCAATCATGTACCTAATCCTATTTTTGAGATTTTATTGGAGCGCATATGATATTTTTAATAAATAGAAAACAAATCACAAAAATTAATGAACTGGTAGGGGCATACATACAAATAAAAATAAACACAAGGGCAAATTGCAAATATCCCAAAATATATAAACTACCAATGAAAGTTTCTGGACTAAACTGAAATACAAAAAGTTCTAAGGGCTTAAGTGCAAAATGTCACATCTTGTGGGACAGCACATGAGGTGACGTGACTAGGACCAAAATGTGAATAACAATAACTACATGGTCTAACTTGCAATTTACTCAAAAGTTTTTAAACTAATTAATTAATTTACAAGACTAAATCAATAAAACCAAAAAGCAAGGGACATATATAGCAATTTACACCCAAAGGACACAATCCAACAACACATCTCCCTTCACTTATACATGTGGCAGACATGGGAGGTAGGATAACGGTTCTTGCAGCGACGACTTGGATATGATCGCCCCCGATATGACGGTGCTAGAGGAGGTCTAATTCAACAGCTCCTGGACAATATTGTGCATGCCCCCGATCGGACAGTTCGAAGGATGCCTAGAAGAACTAGGAATAACTCCCCAGCAACATACTTAGATTAGCGTGGACTCCCTCCTCCGATGTCCTATGCGGCTTCAAAATGGGCCAAAAGACTCCTGGCATCATCCTCTATTAGCTGGAGGACTCAGAAAAGTCCGATGATCACCGGAGCTCACCCACGAGGTCAAAGAAGTTCGGACGCTCCAGGTACATCCGGCAAACATCAAAATCTCTTCTAGATGGCTTAGGCTTTAACGACATGCACAAGAGGTAAGAAGTGTCGAGGGCAAAGTGCCTAAACATGTTATGTGGTGGAATGGAGGCGTAACTGGGCGAGGCAGAGGTGGTCCAGTGAGGTGAAGAAGTGGTGTGCCCAGATCCTGCTCTAGAAAGGAGCATGTTGAATGGAGCGGGTTGTGGCATAGAGAATCGGTATGGGAATTAAGTGGAGGCAGTTTGCGAGTCGTTGAACAGTCAAGGCACTGTGTAGGTGTTCGCCGAGCTAGCCTCCGGTGAACTACAAGTTTGGGGTTTAACGCTAATGCGAGTAATCAAATCATAAAATAAATGCACTAAACGGAATCTACGACTAAAAATAACCTAAAGAGCAAATAACAGAAGATCTCAAGTAGCCATGGCTAAAGGGGGTAACTCGATGGCGGTGCTATGCCGAAGATGGCTGGGAGATGCCTCCTCCTTGCTCCTTCCTCGCTGCAAAGAGCGGGGAGATCTTCCTTTCACAAGAGGCTTGACCCTAGTGCACTCTGAGGGGTCAAAACAAGGCGAAAACCGAACCAAATTGAAAATGGAGGAAGAGTGTCTTATGTACAGGCGAATAAAGGGGGAGGTCTTCGAGGAGAGATCTTGGGAGCAGGAGGACGATATGGTGGAATAGTGGTAGTTGGTGTGAATCACGGTTGTTCAGAGAAGAATACTCATGAAGAGTCTACATCTCCTCGAGCCCTGTATCAAAAGATAGAAAAACGAGAAGAAAGGCATGGACTCGATTCTGATAGGGGCTAGGAATAGGTCAGAAGAGTTGACCCGAGTCAACACTCGACGCAATCTGGTTAGTCCACGTGGACCAACCAGGAAAACAAATTGTACATTATTTATAAGTTTATTAAGAATTAATAAATGATTTTATTAAATTCAAGTTACAAAATAAAAGCTTTTTTTTATTTTTGTACTATTTTAATATTATTTTTATTTATTTTTAGGAGTTAATTTATTATAAGTTACTTTTTGGGTTTTGTTTTTAGGTATATTCATCTATGTTTTGAGTATTTTATTTTATTTTGTGTTTTTGATAATTTTTATTTATTTTCTTATTTTATAAAATTATAACTTGTTTTTTATATTTTTATGATGTATTATGTAAACTTAAATAAATATGAGTATATAGGTACAAGTATAGGTATTTCATCTATTTATTTGCATACTTATTTTATTTTATTGTTTTCCTTATGGTTTTATTCTATTCTAAATATGTACATATACTATAAAGAATATTTGCAAAATTCTAAAATTATAAAATTATAAAAATAGTAAAGAATAAACAAAAAGAATATTTTATATAGGTATTCTGCAATGGGGAAAAACCTTTCACACCTTAACTCCAAAAAAATATTAAACCTTCACTAAATAGCATATAAAAAGCTATATATAATTAGAGGTGATTTTGATTAATCTTGAGTTTTTATTTGGGAGATATGGGTCTGGGAAGTTGGGATTTTTGGCTTTTTATTTAGTATATAAAAAGTACAATGTATATTATTTTTATGTAAGCTCAAATTTGTATTTTTTTGTATTTTATCTACTACTTTCATCTACAAAGTTTCTTTATTTGAGGTTAAAAAATAGAAAATGAAATAGGTCCCAAAATACAATATTGATGAATAAAAGAATGAGATTTTTATTGATTTATTGGCCCTTATCTCCCATTCTTTTTTCCTTAACGATCTAGTCATCAAGATGCCTAGGTCTTGGGATTTAGGGTCATAAAATACCTTTGGAAATTTTATTCTTTTTCTTTTGTTTTCTTTATTCCATAATTTTGGCATTAGAATTGTAATTTATACACAATAAATGGAACAAGTAATGAATGTTAATTTGTACAAATTAATGTTATATACATGCATTAGGTAGCCTTTTTATAGCCAAAATGATAGAATAGAGGTGATGAAATGGAGATAAATCATGCCCCCCATGCTTGCCTTTGCTAGTCCCTAGCAAACACTTATGCCTATAAGTGTAGAAAAGAAAATTAAGGAAAGAAAAAGAAAGAAATTGGATTGATTTCAAGCTTAAGTCGTACCTTCTAATTTTAGGTGCAGTCGGAACCTTTTCGGGAAGCGGATTTGAAACAGATTAACCTTCGAGAATCTCAAAACTCTATTCAAGTCTCCTCAATAGCCAGGTCAGAATACTTCAACTCATGCGCAAACCCATTTGAATTTGAATCTATCTTGGATAGTGTGTGAGATATATAGCTCTCCTCTACTTAAGTGGTAAAAATCGGTCTTCTCCAACTTGGTGACCCTAAATCCCCAATCCAACAACTCTTTCATCAAGAAACAAGGTATTCCCTTCTAAGTTCAAGTGACAACCCGCTCCAGAAGAGGAGGTGGAGAGAATAATGGATGGTAGCTATTTTATACCTCTTCAAGGATGCTTGACTAGTGTAGCCAAGTTATTTGGTTGCAGGCTTATAAACATATGACTGAAGATCAAGCTTGCTTACTTACTATACAAATATGTACACTAGGGCAGGCATCTTATTTTCAATCAGGCATGTTCACTGTTTTTGGATTTTTTGATTTTTTATGAATACTATATACAACGTCATTTACATATGGACTTTTTTCCTCTTGATCCAGTAGACTATCCCTATTTTGAAGCATTACTACAACCCCACAACTTCTATCTTTAGAACACGTCACCATTGGATCAGGTTGAGGTACAATGGCCACAAAAGTATGACATCCGATGTTTCCATTAGCTTGTGTCTCATGCCGGCAAATCCTGCCCTCCACCACTTCAATTGAGGTGAGTAAAGTGAAAGTGCATATGTACAAACTAGGTCATTGTCAGCAAGAGTCGTGCATGTGCTCTGAAATACTCTACTTATGCAGTCAAGACGACATTGAATCAAGTCTCATGATCTCAAAGAAATAAGTCAACCAGACCTGAAGTACCTCAATTCTAGTTCCTATAAGGTTCTTGTGATTAGGAAGATTTAAGGTCCAACCAATGTCCAATCTTTGGATTTTATTTACACTTGTTCAATTGTCAAACTCAATCCAAAAAATGCATATGCTATGCACAATGCAGAAAATACTTTTGTGATGCAATTTTCTAAATTTTGGACTTTTTTTGATTTTTGAAAAAGGTTTTGTATTTTTATGTAATTTTCCAAAAAAAGATTATCAAATGTGTTAGGAGTTTTTAGTTTTGCACATTTTTAGAGATTTTTCATACAAAAAGTTTTTGGCAGAGACAAATAGGTACAAATATTTACATGGGGATGCATGTCTTATTTACAAGAGTTGGATTTTAAAGGATTTACAGGTTTATACAAGTTTTATATAAATTTCATTACATACCCAATTCACAAAAATAGATTGAAAATAATTTTACAAATAGTTTTGAAAACTAATTTGAAAAATAATTTTTAAAACATTTCTCAAAATTAGAAAATCATTTTGCAAAGATTTTTGATACAATATCTATAGGTTTTTCAAACTAATTTTGCAACCAATTTTCAAATCCATTTGCAAGTAGATTTTCAAAAGTTTTATTTCACACAAAGAATTTTTTACAAATAAAATATTTTTAGAAAGGCTGAAGACATTTAATAGAAAATTATCAAAATAGTTTTCAAAAGATTTTTCGAAAGGTTTTTCAAACTATTTTTCAAACATTCTACAAAAAAATCAAAATTTCACCTGATTTATTTATCAGTAAATACAAAGGATTGAGTATATTTGTGTATTAATTTCTATTAATTAGCCATATTATTAAAAACACGAAAGTACGAGTTATGGATAAATTATATACGAAGTATATATTACCCCTTATACTTAGCTTGAGCTATGTCCTCATAGATCTGAGAGAAAAAGAGAAGACATAACTCATACTAATTATAGAATAGCCAAAAGAATAATAAATAAGGAAGGAATGAAAGAAGGAAGAAATGAATGAATGAGAATTCGACCATCCCCCCTATACTTAGGATCAACTAATCCTAAATATAGCAGACTTCACACAAAGCAGGGATGGTCGAGGGTGGGAAGGAACAGATCTTACTCAGATTTCTCCCTCTATACTTAGGGTAAGATACCCCATGTATACTCAAGAAGAGGAGATAGTGGAGGGGACAAAAGAATGAACAACTTGGGGTGCACACCCCCCTATACTTAGGATAAAGTATGTCCTAAGTATAATAGTAAAGAAGGAGTGACACCTTTTGAGAGAAAAAAATGAAAACAAAAGGAAGATAATAAGAAAATAAGAAAGATCACTCAACTCATCCACCTCCCCTACACTAGGACAGAGTACATACAACAGCATGAGGTGGAGGATAAAAATGGTACATAGAGAG
The DNA here is from genome assembly GCA_037367405.1 of Ottelia alismoides. Classification (NCBI taxonomy): domain Eukaryota; kingdom Viridiplantae; phylum Streptophyta; class Magnoliopsida; order Alismatales; family Hydrocharitaceae; genus Ottelia; species Ottelia alismoides. The sequence goes on from JAZKJV010010449.1 coordinate 438,038, forward strand.
AAGGAAAATGAAAGCAGATGCAAAAAAAGGTGGATGTATAGAGATCAAGAGGGTAGAAAGTGAACCTTCTTGTTTGATCATTGAGGAATTGATCTAACAAGGTGTAGGTCGATATCGGGGTCATCAGAGGGTACAAACCAATCACGATCGACCTGATAAAGATCCTTAGTGATATCAAAGCAGAAAGACATGAACTGGTCAGTGGAAGAATTGTGGTCAGGTCCAGTCTAGGAAGTCTCCGCTAGGTCATCATCAAAATGAAATGGGATGAACTCATCTATGGAAGTAGTTGGGTTAAGTCCGTCTTGCAAAGTCTCACAGATGTCAAAGTAAAATGGCTCGAACTCATCAGTGGAAGTAGTAAGGTCAAGTTCATCCTAGTGAGTCTCTACTAAGTCATCATCAAAAGGCCCAAATTCCATTATAAAAGCAATCAGATCAAATCTGATCTCTGCCTTCTCTACTAAGTTTGCCTTTCACTCGACGGTGTGTACAGTGTAAATACCGTAGATGTCATCAACAAATCTCCACTCACCGGACAAGGGATCACCAAGGTATATGCTTTCTGAGTCTTACTCGCTAGAGAGGAATTCTCGGGTCTCAATATCATCCAACTTGAAGCAAAATTCTCCGATATCATCATCAAGGTCATAGTCATCATGGTCAACTAACACTAGCACACTCTCATGGGATGCGGGTCTCTAGTCAATAGTGGGTGCAGTGATTAACACATCGCTCTCGACATCATAAAGGAAGCGAATCTCTCAAGATCCATATTCTATAATGACTCTTGTAGAGGCGAGGAAAGGCCGTCACAGGATGATTGGAGGATGCTCCACAGGGGTGGATGTCTCCATGGGTAATACGACAAAGTCATCAATGAAGCTCATGCCCAAAATTTGAATGACAATGTTCTCTGGAATACCCTTTGGCCTCTTGATTGATCCATTAGAAAATTGAAAAATTATCCTGGTTTTTTGGAGAGGCCTTAAGTGAAGAGATTGTACCAGCGAGAAGGGTATTATATTAGTTGAAGCACCACCATCAAGGAAAGTGTTATCACATGAATGGTCAGAGATGGTGTATCTCACAAGATGTGTGATAGTGTTACCTTTCCTAGTAGTTGAATAGTGAGAGAAGATGTAGGCAGTGGCCATGGTCAAAAAGTGTCGCTCAGATTTGCTCCTTCGCTTTCTCATCTTGGGTTTTGGAGCAGATAATTGAGTTGTGGCCTAGCAAAGTGGGGCTTCAATGATCTTATGAATGCTGCTACCACTTCAGGTTCAGTCATTATTTTTTTTGAAATTTTGGATCTCCTCCATAAAAGAGAGAAGATCGGAATCATCATCTACACAAGGATGAATAAGAGCAGTCTAAATAGTGTCATCCTTGGGTGAAGAAGGAATGGGAACTGGTATGAATATGTGTGTGAGCATGTGGTCTAGCATAGGTGCCCTCTCCTCACAATTTGACGCAGCCATGTGTCTCCCAAATTTTTGTATTTTTAAAATTTTCTCATTTTTTGTATTTTTGGTGATTGCAAGCTCTCATAAGAATTGCCAATTGAACCCATATCGTCAAATAGTAAAGCAGCATTGCAGATCTTATTTATATTAGTGAGGTCATAAATCCTCTGTCTCACTTACTCCATCATCTAGGTTAAGTGCTAAAGGGTGGACTCCATGAGAGGTGACTTCAACTACTCAGTCTCGAGCTGGTGACGTGGAGGAAAATGTGATGGTGGTGGTGGGTGAAAATCCAAGGCTTGAAACCCCGTCTGAGGCGGATAGTACAAAAAGGAAAATCAGGAGCAAAGTCCTTCTGATAAAATAGTGGACTGGTTGGAGTGTACGAGGGATCCGCAAAGTTTGGATAAAATTCACTCCGGACAGGCATCTCTGAAATAAAAGGAAAGGATCGAGAGAGCACGAAGGTCAAGTCAAGAGATGTGAAAAAAGGTGCAAATGCATAGTGAAGATTGAGTATGCACACAAGCTATCACAAACAAATATATGCTATGATGACCATAAGAACTTGGTGTATTTATTTTTATATTTTTAAAAATAGGTGAGAATACAAAATTGTACAAGCCTTTAGGAGGCATGGGATTTGGGCACTAGTCCTTGGTTTGTACTTTGGCAAATTAAAAGCGAATACAATGAGGTGGTTACTCTCCCCAAGACAGTTTTTTCTTTTTGATTTATTTTATGGTAGAGTAATATTATCAATCTTAATTTTATCTGTTATCACATTTTTTATATTTTAAATAAGAATGCACGAACCAAACGAGGGGTCAATTCCTTTTAGCTCTAGGTGATCCAAATAAGAGGGAGAGAGTCAGAAAAGCAACGCAAGCGTAAGCGATGATGAATGCTATGCAGAAATGCTCACCTTGCCTCATGCTCTATTCATGAAAGGATCTAAGTAAATTTAAAACATATATATACGCAATGCAAAGCCGATGAAATTGCGCTAAGTAAATGAATTGCTATTAACGTGAAGCACAAAATGTCAACTATCTAAAAATGAGACCAAGGTCTGGTCTTCGATGCCACTCGATGTCTGCCATAACAAATCCCACAAGCAATGTATGAGACCTCTATCAACACACGGTCTCAAATCCAAATAATTAACAATTAAATTTTGACAAAGTCCAGGCATGAATCTATATCTACATGCAAATATAATTAAGTGTTTGGACCTTAATCTATCGAGCAAGCAAATCCTACAACTAAGGCTCAATGAGACAAAACAAAGAAAAATAAAATCGTGAAATAAAGAAATAGAAAAGCGGAAAAAACACGACAAAAACTAATGAGGAAGTCAAGGGAACAATCTCTTGGGCACTAAACCTCGTGAAGTGTGAAGAGTCTTGAGATCTTACAATAATAATGCCTCTCTCTCTCTCACTTTAAATTACAAAAAAATAAAATAAAATAATAGGAAAAAATGTGAATGTCTTCAAAAGTCCTCCAAGCTTCCTTTGCTATTTACCCCTAGTAGATAGGTTAGAAGAGTGGCACGGCTTCATATGGGTGCACATGCGCTCCTAGAAGAGCCTCCCTCGATCCGCAAGCCGTCGCAACAAAGTCGACAAAAAAGAGATGGTTAGATAACTCACAAAACAATATCAAGTAAAAAAAGAAATAAGGTTAAAATATCGATAAGCAAGACTATATGGGTAAAAATCCAGTCTACATGACATTTCTCCGCAGCAACGACGTCATTTGATGAACAGGATCTTGCGGAGGTCTTATCAATCCAGCCAAGCGGATCAGCACTCGTTGAAGCGACCTAACACGAAACCTTGATTCAATCAACAATTAACCCACAATATGTATAAAGCAAAGAAAAGGAAAATACGTGGAGTTAAAATTTATTATAACTCGATAATGGATGTGTATAGTGCAAGTATTGTATGAGTCGAACAGAGCTAGCAAATGGGAGATCGGGGGAAGTTAATTCCAAAAACATGTGTTCCTCTTGTCTATTTATCTTTTTATGTGTTTTGTATTATATATATTTTTTGGATTTAAAAATTTATATTTTTAATTGATTTTAATTTTCTAATTTTAATTTTCTTTTTTTATATTTTCAGATTGTTTAAAATTTCATTTCCCTATATAAAAGATTATAAAATATATAAGTAATATATAATTCTATATACAATATAGGGTAATATATAAAAATACCAATAAAAATAAACAAAATGCATAAAATAAAATGTTTTTCGGCTTTTAAACTATTTTTACTATTTTTTGGTTTTTTTAATTACTTTTCCTAATTTTTATATATTTTTAAAGTAAAAAATTTCCCAATTCAAGGATTAATAAAATAAGTCAGATTGAAATGAATATTAAAAATAACAATTAGTATCAAAATTCTTAAACTAAATTTTAATATATAAATAATGATATAAAGAAAATTATAAAATGGAAATAGATATTTTTGGAGTTTTTAGAATTTTTTAGATTTTTATGAAGTATTTTGGAGTTTTTTCATTTTTATGTATTTTCTTTTTCTATTTTTAGTGATTTTCAGCCTGAAGACAGGAAATACAAAAATAAACATAATATCTTTTTGGGAACATTTCAAAATATTTTTATATATTTGGTATTTTATAAATTAAACAAAGGTAAAAATGTGCTCTTTTGAATTTTTATAAATATTAAAAATTCACTAAAATCCCAAATTAAAAATATAGCATGAATCTATGGGCAAGCAGACACCTAATCCTCTTTTTTGAGTTTTTTTGGAGAAAGAAAATTATTTTTAATAAATAGAAACAATCACAAAAATTAATGAACTCGTAATAAAAAGAAACACAGGGGCAATAAATATCCGAAAATATTTAAACATCCAGTGTAAGTTTTTGAACTAAACTTAAATATAAAAAGTTCCAAGGGCTTGAATGCAAAATTTCATATCACGTGGGACAGCACGTGAGGTGACGTGGAAAGGACCAAAATATAAATAGCAATAACTATAAGGTCTTACTTGCAATTTACCTAAAAGTTTTTAAACTAATTAATTAATTTACAAGACTAAATAAATAAAAACAAAAAGTGGGGGCATATATAACAATTTATCCCGAAAGGGATGATCCAACGTCACAGCTCCCTTCACTTATACATGTGGCGGATGTGGGAGGTGTGATGAAAGCCCGTGCAACGATGTCTTAGATCTGATCGACCCTCTGATCTGACAGTGCTAGAGGGGGTCAAATCCAATGGCTCCTGGATGATATGGCGCATGCCCCCGATCGAACGGTTTGGAGGTTATCTGGAAGAACTGGGGAAGAACAACCTAGCGACAGACTTCAATCAGAGTGAACTCCCTCCTCATCGTCCGATGCAGCAGCAAAATGGGCCAAAAGACTCTTGGCATCATCCTCTATCGGTTGGAAGCTCGGAAAGGTCTGATGATCACTAGAGCTTGCCGATAAGGCGAAAGAAGCTCGGATGCTCCAGGTACCTTTGGCGAGCTTCAAAATCCCTTCCAGATGGATTAGCGCTTCAACAGCTTGCCCAGGAAGTAAGGTTCTTCGAGGGCAAAGTGCCTCGACCTATTATGCATTGGAATGGAGGCATATCGGGTTGAGGCGGAGGTGCTCCAGTGAGGCAAAGAAGTGGATCACCCAGATCCCGCACCAGGAAGGAGTAGGTTGGATGGAGCGTGTTGTAGCATAGAGAATCAGTAGGGTAATGAAGTGGAGGTGGTTGTTGAGTCATTGGATGGTGGAGGCACTGTAGAGGTGTTCGTCGAAGCTAGCCTCTGGCGGACTACGAGTTTGGGGTTTAACGCTAAAGCAAGCAATCAAATCATAAAATAAATGCACTAAATGAATCTATGACTAAAATTAGCCTGAAAAGAGAATAAAAGAAGACCTCAAGCAGCCAGGGTTGCAAGATGATACCTTGAAAGCGGCGTTGCATCGGTGATGGCTGGGAGTTGCCTCCTCCTTGCTCATTCCTCGTTGCGAAGAGCAGGGAGCTCCTCCTATCACAAGGGGCTCCCTAGCACACTCTGAGGGGTAAAAACAAGGGGAAAACCGAACCAAATTAAAAATGGAGGAAGAGAGTCTTGTGTACAGTTGAATGAAAGGGAGATCTTCGAGGAGAGATCTTGGGCGGACGATATGGTGGAATAGTGGAAGTCGTCGTGAATTTTGGTTGTTCAGAGAAGAAATATCAAGAGGAGTTTACATATACCCAAGCCTTGTATCATGAGATAGAGAATCGAGAAGAGAGGAGTCTACTCGGTTTTGTCAGGGTCTAGAGTTACGTTAGAAGAGTTTCTCTGAGTCAACACTTGAGGCAATCTGACAAGTCCACGTGGACCAACCCGGAAAACCAACCCCACATTATTAATTAATTAGTTAATAAATAATAAATAATTTATTAAATTATAGTTTAAAATAAAAGTTTTTTTATTTTTTGTACTATTTTAGTATTATTTTTATTTATTTTTAGGAGTTAATTTATTTTTAGTTATTTTTTAGGATTTTATTTATAGGTATATTCATCTATGTTTTGTGTATTTTATTTTATTTTGTATTTTGATTTTATTATTTTATTTCCTTATTTTATAAAATTTTAACTAATTTTTATATACATAAATATATTTTTATGATATTTTTATGATGTATTATGTACACTTGAATAAATATGGGTATATAAGTATAAGTATATGTATTCCATCTATGTATTCTGAGTACTTATTTTATTTTAATGTTTTCTTTATGATTTTATTCTATTCTCAATATGAGCATATACTATAAAGAATATTTAAAAAATTGTAAAAATATAAAATTATAAAAACATTAAAGAATAAAACCTAACTTTCATACCTTTACTCCAAAAAATATGAAACCACCATCATTGAATAGCATTTTAAACGTTATATACAATTAAAGTGATTTCAATACATTTTGAGTTTTTATTCGGTTGAAATGGGTCTGGGAATTTTGGATTTTGGCTTTTTATTTAGAGTATAAAAGTACATTGTATATTATTTTTGTGTAAACTCAATTTTGTAACATTATGTGTAGTTTATCTACAACTTTCATGTACAAGGTTTCTTTATCTAATGTATAAAAAATAAAAAATAAAATAGGTCCCAAAAATACAATATTGATGAATAAAAGAATGAGATTTTTATTGATTTATTGCCCCTTATCCCCCTACTTAATTACTTATCGACCTAGTAATCAAGATGCCTAGTTCTCGAGGTTTAGGGTCATAAAATACCTTTGGTATTTTTTTTCTTTCATTTTCTTTTTTCTGTATTTTTGGCATTAAAAATAGTAATTTCTACACAATAAATGGAACAAATAATGAATGTTAATATGTACAAAATAATGATATATGCATGCATGAGTTAGGGTTTTTAAGGCCAAAATGATATAATAAAGGTGATGAAATGGAGATTCATCAGCACCCAAAAAGGGCTCAGCATGGTATAGTGATACAAGTCTAGGTGTCAAAGGTACGATTGGGACTGAAAAAACACACCCTGGTGTATTCCCGGGAATACAAGTGTAGACGACTTTGAGCTCTCTTGACTGGCGCACTGGTCAACAACCAAAAATGGATGTGTTGCGTTTAAGACACTCGAGTGGATCCTTGTTCCAATGAGAGGGAGAGAAGAAATTACATGGTATTATGCCCTCCATCAACTTGCCTAAGACTGGCAACTAAAGAGACAATGGGATTTTCGCAAGAATTGATTTATTCCCTATGTTTTGAGGATTGGGTCCTTAGGTGAGTCTTTTGGACTAAAACCTTGGGTGATGTTTTGACTTACTCTTGTGACTGCAGTCCACACTAAATGTCATACCGGTACTATATATGTAAATAAAGAGAGACTCAGAGCTAGAGAAGTTGGATACCTTTTGACTAAAGCTTGGTTTAGCTCAGAATTTTGGGATAACTAGAGTCGAGTGTTCTTCAAATGATCGAGTCTTGTACTCGACATGCACAATGAGGGATTAATCCGACCAAATAGTTCATTCTTAAGTGCTTGTGGACGAGCATGGTTTAAGTATAGGGGTTAATGAATCTGTAATTCATACCTCTAAAAGAGATTATATAAGCCTGGTTCCCTAAAATTCATTGTGATTTCATCATTTAAATTGCATTATTAAATTTCGTGGAAGTGTAAATAAGAATCGCACTTTATCATACATAATTTCATTATGAAGCCAAGAAATCTAAGCACATTTGACCTGTAAACTATAAATTCCCCAATTTTTATAATTCATTCTAACTCCAAATGACCTAAAATTACCTCCATTTTTATACATATTACTAATAAGGATAAATGAAAAATACAAAAACTCACTAACATGAATAACTTGCTCACAAATCAAAACCCTATTTTTAGTAAAGTTGGACTAGAACACTGACATCTCTCTCATACAATGTCCGATTTAATCCTACTCACTTTTTAACTAATGTATGTTCATTCATCTTCAAAACAAGACCAAATTGAAAAGAATCAAAGCTCATATATGAAAAGTAGGCTTTGGCCCTCTTTTGTACATTGTATATTTTAGTTGATTTTTACTTGACATTTTATGTACATATTTAACTCTTTTTATTTTATTTCATCTTCAGTTATTCTCTTGGACAAAAGTTTATTAAAATACACAAAAATCCAAATCTAAAATGAGCTTGAAGTCGAAGAACCAGTTGAGTCTGAATCTTCTTTGAGTTTGTGCAATTAGTCCTCTTTGTTTTCTTAATTATTAAAAATCCAAAAAAAAAGATTAATGTGAATTTTTTCTTTTCTTTTATCTTATTTTATTTTGGTTTTCAAATTATTTAAAAATGACAAAAAAACTATAAAACCCAAAAATGTGGTATTTTATACACATAGAATACGACCCAAAATATCTCTTTACACAAATGCCCATTTTGGTTTTTTGTTCCTTCATGAAAGTTGTAGTCTCATCAAGATAAACAACTTTTGTGAAGAAAATTTTTGATCCAAAGTCATTTGCTACTTTTTTTTTATTTTTCTCTTCTTTTAATTTTCGATTTTTCTTGATGTGTCATGTGGCTGCTCTTGGAGCTGCCACGTATCGCTTCCCTTTTTATTATTAAATTTTTTTTCAAATTTTCAAAATTTTATCTTTTAATCCGGTCAGTGACATGTGGCATCATTAGGGACGTCTGATCTCGACCGATTGGATGGCCCTCTTCCATCTTCTTCCTTCCATCAATTTTTCCCCTTCCCAAATTGCTTCGCCACCACCCAACAGATCCATTCCCTGATCCTCATCAAATATCCATCAAATCACCATCAAACTCCATGTCGCTTGTCCCGAGATCTCCTTCCATCTCCGGCTCTCCTCTCTCGACATTTATTTAACCCTAGTATCATCGTTCGATGAAGATCATCCACCGATTGCACTGTGATAAAGAGAGTGTCGGTGGTGACACCCCGACCTCCCTCTCCCAATAACAAGGTCCGAGCTTTGGTACCTTATCGCAGCACCGCCCTGCACCAACTACACTCTGCTCCGGTCTTCATGCCATTGAGTTGTCATACACCTGCATCACCTCCACCTCATTCTATCATCGTCGCCCTCTTCGTTTCTCTACCTCGCAGCTCCACCTGTACATCATCGACAACCAGTTCATTCATCATCACCAGTGAATCTCCCAGCCTTCACCGCTTCGGGAAATGCGCTCGAAAATCCCTTGACATCGGTTACCCCTCCTTTCATAAGATACTCTGATCTCTGCCCTCTCTTCGATAACCTCACCCATGTCTGCCACCTCCTCGCCTACCTTGGCCCACGTGCTCCCGTTGACCACCTTGCCTCCACTAGCCATCGGCACCTTGACGCAACACCAATCAGCCTTCGCCTTCGATAGATCTAGCCTTCACCGTTGCCTTGGTCGTTTTAGCTCCAGCCACATCTGCCTCGGTGTACGCTTTACTGGGACCATCTCCGTCGCACCAGACCTTGCTCCCACACGTGCTACGCACAAGGGGCGACGTACATTTATAGAGCACCCTTGGGAATTCAAGCAAATCCCAAGAAGGGCCATCTATCCTGGAAGCACGTGACCATTACATGCAAAATGGGAAAATTACATTTGGTCCTCTAATACTCTAAAGATTTATGCTTAGGTCCTCATCGCTCGCTCCTTACATGCCAGCGCATGTGCTCAGTGGCAATTTTGCTTAAATACCCTTACGGGTATAAGTATTTACATTCTAGTCATTATGCATGTTTATTTCAGTCATTTGATTTTTTGTATTTTACATTGAGAATGCTAGCTTTCCTCTATATTCTGAACATATATTTGAATCATTTTATTATTAAAAAACTGGCACATTGTTCCGTAACTATTTCTTAACATTATGGCATGTGATTCTTAATTTTGTGATATGTGGTTATTTATTAATAATTGCTTATATGGAATATTACATATTTTACCATCTATTGCTCTAATATTCATAATTAGATAACCATTGCTCGAATAATTGCCAAAAAATTCACTGATCATAATTTTAGTTGTATTCTACAATGCCCAAAAATAATTTCAATTGCATGCAAAACTTATTCCGTAAAATTGTATCTCGCTTTGTAATAATTAATTTTTAAATATTCAACTTCACATTTTTTAGGTTTAGGATTTTTCTAAGATATATCACATCGTGATAGATCTTAGATAATTTTATTCCCCAAAAATAAGCAGGTTTAATACTTATTTTAAATAAATATTGTGATCACACTATTTGAACCATTTACTTCATTAAATATTCATATTGCATCAAGAAACATCAAGAAAATCAGTGCATTAATTTTAGCCTAATTCACACCTCTGCCAAGTTTTATGGTTTCTGGACATCGTTTGATTGACATTAATTTTCTTGTACTTTAAATTGGCTCTCATTTGCGTCTGCATTAAAAATTGCAATAAAAATACAAGAGATATCGGCCTCTAAACCACACTTATAATTTGATAGACTTAAACGTAAATTGTTCCTTTTCTTCCATGAGTTTGATCCTAGGACTTGCCCAGGTCAAATAAACATCAAACCACATCTGGCTTAATTGATTAATTCATTGAATTTTGTGGTTATTTTTAATTTATCTTTAACTGTCCAACTACAACATAAAAATGACAAATTAAACAAGGTGTTTAGCGATTCTTCATGGAGTCACTAAAATCTAGACCTATTTCATCACTCCCTCGGAATAGAAGTATCACAGTTATACAATCGTTTACGATCACATCACCTTTGAGTATTCCTAGTATCCGTACATCATGCATATTGGAAGACCTAGAATAAACCCGAACTTTTAGATCATATTTGAGCTGCATAACCTTAATTTTACTAAGGGACCTATTATGCAAGTTAGTTATTCTTTATTTTATATTAGGGAATGATTTGCAATAACATTTCTTTCTTAATGGCTATTCGTGGGCTAGCATGTCCAACAATCTTCCACTATCCCAAAGAGCCATTAATGGGCTAATCTTTAAACCCACATTCTTGTGCTAATAATAGGCTATTTAGAAAAATAGCTTGGTAAGTTGACTAGTCACTCTGTTCCCAAGAGAGTATGACAAGTCCTTTTACAAACTTGCATATCTCCTAGTAACGGTGCTTGCATCCAATGTAGATGTTGCATCTTATGTAATCAATACCCAATCATGTTAAAGCAATCATAATGCCTTTGACACTAAAACTCAATAATCACTATAACTAATAATTAATTTCTATTATCCTTATCAGAATACTATTATACCTAGAGATCACTATCTCCTTTAGACTAAGACCCATTCTCAAGTCTTATAAGGCATCTATAATTAAGATCTTTTATTTCACTATTTATAATATCTTAAATTCTTGAAAATAAGGCTTTGAGATTAGTATCTCTAAAGTCTTGACATTATTGAAGATGTTGTTATTTTTGCAATAAGGTGTTTTACCCGATAGTAGGATAAGTAATAGTTTACTACTCACACTACATGGTAGACATCTAGTTTTTTCTACAAATGTAGCATACACCAAGCTTCTTATAGGTGATGCACTAGGGGATGCAGCTTTAGCATTCATATTTTCAACTCTTTCAGGTGTTATACCTTTAGATTGGCCAGTACCATATCTAGTGAAAGAAACTTTCCTTGGAATTTTCCAATATAGAATATGTCCAAGATGTATCACTAATTTGATGGTCCCAATGCCCTCTTCTATTTGCTTCTGAACAACTTCAGAAATAAGATCTAAGAGCCACTCTTGAGATCTTTTATCTCAAGGTATGGAACAACGTGATTATAAAACACTTATTAACATCCTTATATCATTCCAAATGATTAGGATTTTTTATATATATATTTAGCACGATGAATACAATGACACTCCCACTAAGCTTCACATTGTTCATCAAGATTCTATCAGAAATCATGACCTTTATAATGTCATCAAATTTGATGTTCCAATTATGAGAAATGTATTTGAGTCCATAGAAAAAGTTCCTTTAACATGCACAACTTACCTTCCTCAACAATGAAGCCCTAGAGCTGCTTCATATGAATATCCTTGTTGAGGTATTCGTAGAGGAATGCAATCTTGACTTACATCTTGTTGATGTCACAATCAAGTTACGTTGTTATAGTTAGCAATATTCTGATGAGTTTAAGCATGGTCACTGGAGAGCAAGTCTCATTGCAAGCAATATCTTCTCTTTGTGGGTAGATCTTGGCTCCGAACCATGTTTTGAAGGTCTCTATCTTCTCATAAGTTCTCCTATTTGTCATGAAGATCCATATACACTTAACATGTGTTACTCATATAGGTGGATTCCTGAGGGTCCATTCACAAAACTTGTGTTATCAAGTCTACTTTAGATATTTTTGCTAACATCTTTCATTCCATGTCATGGTCTTCAGAATCTTCATCATATGAAGTTTGATCTTTTGTCAGGCTTATCTTACACTTAGAATTCATACCTTTTAGGTGATCTTGCCACCCTCAAACTGATTTGAAGAGGTATGGGTATTTCATCGTTAATTATCCTTTAGTTTCCAATTCTAGGAGCGTCATTATCCTCTTAGGATTCAATGAGTCCCTTTACTTTATTATTATCCTGACTCTCGAGAAAGCCATCTTCTAAGAATCATATCCTAGAGATGAAATCTTTTAAGAATCTAAAGGTCATAAAGTAGATACCCAATACCACCCTTTATATTCCTAATGAAATAGCACTATCTTGTGCTAGATTCTAGCTTTCATGCATCCATGTTATGGCATAGACCAAGCAACCCATAAATCCTCAAGTGTCTAACACTGGGCTTAGTCCCAAACCATAGCCTATGAGGGATATTTTAGTTCAACATTGCTGGAATCTCATTAAGAATATATATATATATATATATATATTGTAGTCTCTACTGCATATACTCGGAAACTAAGACGTAATTATGCTAAGAATCAGTATTGATTAGATAATGTCAAACATGATACAATTGCATCTCTCTACAACTCCATTGGTTTGAGGTGTACTAGTAGGCATGAGATAGGAATGACATTCCTTTCTGTATAAGTTATTCGTTGAATTCATTTAATAAGAACAGAATACATTGGGCAGATCCATACCTTCATCTTCCTTTTAACTTTTCTTCTCAACCAAAATTGTGAAATCACTGAACATTTCAAAGGTTTCTAATGGTTTAGGAATAAATCTAATACTACAAATAATCATTAATGGATATCACATATCAATATTGTTCATTATAGTATAGATAATCCACATACATCAATATGTACAAGATCTTGAATACACGTGCATCTTACACCAATCCCAGAGAAGGGTGCATCATACATTTTACTTAGAATAAAATATTCATAAGTATGTAAGCTGTGGACTTTTAGATAATCTAAATTTCAATCTCCCGCTATTCTATTGATCTTATCAATAGACATATGTCCAACGCTTGATGTTAGATCATTGTGAGATTATCTTTATTCTCATTTTGATCTTTTAAGGTTGAATTTCCAGTGTTATAAATGTTAATGAATCATTCATTAATTTTATAATTTTGTAGATTCTCATAGATGTAAGATTAATATCTAAAATATATCTATCATAACTCTTTGTGATGGGTATAATCTAGAATGTATGTTTATTTCCAACAAATTTAGAAATAAATAATAAATGTATTTTGATATCTAGGTCATACGTACATTCTCTAAGACCATGGTCTCTCCCACTGAAAGTATGAGGCCTATCTATCTAATATAGATTGTTGCAACAATTGCACCAACTTCCATATGGATGACTATTAAACATTAAGATCAAATTTTGTAATATTCTAAAACATATGAAACCAATTGGAAGTGTTATTTGAAGAAGGAGATGTAATTATAGGACTTTAGTCGTATGTTATAAGTCATTTGATTTCAATAATGATATGTAGATGTATAATATCCCGATATACTATCTGGGTCCTTTAAGGATCTTAGATAGTTTAGATAAGCATACTATATGTACATCGTCTTGCTGCAGTATTGGCATTCATCCAACTCTTTGGATGTCATGTGTATGTAACTTATAGAAGTATAGTAAACTCTTTGAATCTCCTTCTTAAATGGCTCGGACCCAATCTTCCACTACGCTTCCTTAACACCTAAACAACCATTGCCTAAGCTAAAGGATCTCATAAATTGAACATGTCCCATGGAACATAAATATAAGAATATTTCAACATTTATTCTAGCTTCATTCCATTCATACAATATGAATATTATGATGCCTTAAGAAAGACTTGAGAAGAGATAGTACAATGATGGCATTCATCATATCCATATTCATCTTAACTCTAAAGGACTTTGGTTCAGGAAGGTACTCAAATATTTTGAGTACACCATCTCTTATCGAGCCATCATTCTGCATAATGTAGTGAACCATGTCATTCATGATTAAATGTTAAGAGCACACATATCTTCCAAGACATCTTTTTCGATTTTAAGAAGGATCTTGACAATTACGATCATCATCGACATGTTACTTCCAAAGAACACTCGATGAGAGACAATACTATTGAGACACATAAACCCTAGGTTGTTGTCTTATTGCATGTTCAGTTATCAATCCTCATCATCATGAGGAAACTTGCACCCTGCAACCACATACGTTATGTGTCCAACTGCAAGTAGTACATATTAATCCGGAATCCAATCCATGATATTTTTTCTGATTATTATTGAGTATAGATTTGAGTGAGTTTAAAGATGGTTATCTAAACAAAATAAAATTTGCAAAAAAAATATATTTTACTTTGATTAAGGATTTTATATCAAATTTGTCTTGCATTTTAAACTCTTAAAGTTCATTCCCTCATTCACTTTCAAAGCAAAAGATAAACTTATCGTTATATCCCTATTAAGATTTGGGATATCCTTTTTACATTTGTTACATCCCAATTATATGACAAATTGTAACTTGAATAAAAAAGTGGGAACTCATTCCGCCTTGCAAGTCCAACTTGCATTTCCCAATTTTATTTTTAACACCCGGTCCCACCACCCCTACGGTGATGTTGACCCATTGTTAATGGAATCAACCATGAACATGAATAAAACTCACTTTGCGCAATCCAATACCACCTAAAATATATATGGAATCAATATTGGGGTTACTATGTATATGACCTTTCTCTTTCGAGAAGTCAAGAATCTGATCCATGTGCGCTTATATGTAGTAGCTATCGCGTCATATAGGCATCTCTGGCATACAATCCATGGTGATGGAACCCTTTGCCTTGATGGGAGACCATTGATGTCATTTATATGATCCTCCAAATCTCATTCAAAATTTATTTAATCATTATGAATCATATTCACATGATTAATTATTCCAAGGGAATTACAATTGAGTATTTATTTTAATTTGATTTAAATCGATTTAATCATATTAAATTAATTATCAATCCAATCAACCAACAATCATATAGGGTTTTCTTGATATTACTTGATAGTATACATCCAAACATTGTACAATTATATTACTACAATTAGTGATTGAAGTATGCAAGACTTCTCAAGCTACCCATTCTTGAAACGGATCAAACTAGGTCGGACAGGTTATGCTAATAGGGAGCGCTTCCATTACGGTGCAGGATATCAATAAGTAACCCATTTGCATATCCACGACCTAGACACCATCACCGAATCAATTCAAGAAAACATAATTGGTATATATTGTATGAAGATGTTTTATCGATCGCATGCTCTTGGTGACCTATATGATACATATATAGTAATCACTCAAAAATCTTAGACATCTTAAAATAATTTTGGAGATCCTAAATTTCTAGTCATATCAAGCAAACATGTTCTTGGTTTTGCATGTAAAAGTTGTCCAACTATTATAGGATAAACTAGGGTTTTGTCATGATAGTCTCATTCAAAGGTCATTGATGTTTAATCAAATATCATCATAAATATTAAACATCAACTAATAAAGAAAATTTCGTAATTTTCTCTATTTCTTTGACTGATAAACAAATTTAAAAAAAGTAAATTCGATGATCTCGTCATTATCCGACCCATCTCCACTAAATATACAATATCTAGGGCAAACAGAGTCGGAATTGCGTGAAATAAAATAGTCAGGTTTGGTGGCTTAATTCTCTACTCAATTGAAGTGTTTATTTCCTGTTAAGAAAATGGAAACAAAAAATAATTTTCTTACAGATCTGTGAATACATGAAAAACAATGTCATTGCCAACACTTTTTAAATTTTTATTTATGCACCGTTGGAGCCAACAATTAGCTATTATTTTGGGTATATATTTAGACATTCTAATTACATTTTATTATACAAAAAACTTGTCAAAATAGTGCATAAATAGGAACTTTTCATTTTAGCAAAAACTACTCAAAACTTACATCATATGTAAAAACAACGAGTCCCCACGCATCGGATATACTGCACCTTGTTCCCCAAGGGTTTGGATCACATCTAATACCTTTGACAAAGGCTTTGATACCACTTGAAGGCAATGGTTTAGGTGTTAGTACATCACAGAAGCATGAAGTTCGCATCGAATTCGACCAAGGGCAACAAGTCATACTAGTTGCTAGAGGCATCGAAATTTTTAACAAAAATTTAAATGATGAAACCACGTGATTCGAGAACACTTATCAAATATTTTCATTAATATCACAAATGAGTAATATAATTACCTCTTGGAGCGTGTTTGCAATCGCGTCTCTAAAGAAAGAGAACTCTTGTCTCAAGTCATATCCATTGGCGAATGCACTTGAGGGCGCATGGATGAGATGCGTGCTTCCCCCAATCCAAGCTGATGATCTGAGCAGGGAACCACCTAATTTTATCTCACAAAATCTATGGTCTTCCTCATGAGTAGTCGATCCGACAACACAATAGCGTGGAGGCGATGACGAGTCTCTCTATAACTATAAGGTGGCCGACCACAATATTAAGAGAGAGATGGAGAGTTTGGACATGTATATTAGAATGAGAGAGAGACTACAACTCAAGGGGTTGAAGTTGTGTACCTGAAAGGGCAAGGCCTACCCTTTCTTTTATAGTATATTAGACGGTGGATATGTACTCCTGATCTCAAATCAATGGCCATGATTAATGTTGCGTTAATTTTGCAACAATAATTAATTTAAAACAAATTAAATATATTCTTCAATACAATTGTATATTTTTTTAAATCGAATTGTGAGATAATTTGTAAGAGATAAAACTATCTTCCATATATAGGGTGCACATTGACAAACCTGAAATACCCGCACTAATTACATGGAATTAACATTATGTTTGTTGTAGGAGAGAAATTCGGACTATCCAAATGACCGTTAGATTAATTTTTCAACGAAATATGAGTGTTCTAATTTATTTTACATGAGCAAGCCCAAGGTCGACCTCACGGAGGCCACTGTCTCCTTATGTCCATTTTTAACTTATTAAGATGCTAGGTTTTTGAGGGTTTTTTTTGCAATTTCTATGCAAATATTAATGATATGCAAATGCAGAATTGTAATTTTAAGGTTAAATCAACCTTTTTTGGAAATTCTAAAATAATGAGAAATTAACTAAGAAATCTAAAAGACTGTTTCCTTATTTATTTATATAATAAAGAGTCCACGACAATTTTTTTTATTTTTCCTGACATAAAATCATGCATGAAAATGTATACTTTTTTATGGGGTTTTCTATAAATTTTCGTGCAAATGATGTGCAAAAATTATGAAATTTTGTCAGTGAGTTAATTGTGATGAAATTAACCTGTTGTGAATTTTTGGAATTTTCTAATGCAAATTAATTCATGGAGAATTAAATATGAAGATAGTTTGATCATCAATAATTTTAATTCAATAAATTGCAAACTTGATTATTTTCGAGTATTATAATTATTTTAGATATGTCTAAGAAGACGTATCAAGGAAAAATTACAACTCCTAAAATTATCATATTTCTTAAGAGTAAAAAATTTATTACATCAGTCACTATAGAATTTAATTAAAACTAAATATGCATGCAAGTGAAACAATTTTCGGGAACAAGTTAGAATACAATTAACTTTTTCTAGTCTACATTTTGGCAATTTTTATAGCAACTATTGATTTATTATGAATTCCAAAGAAAATGAGGCAAAATATTGTTATTTTCTTCTTCATAATTAATATTGATAAATGAATCACAACTCATAAAATTTCATTAATCACCTGCAATAATAAAGAATTAATTTTTCTACAATGTGAAGTTTTTGATATTAAAATATGATAATGAATGATAGTTCAAAAAGAGACTCAAATAGAAGGGTATAAATGCAACACATGGAAAATAAAATATATAAAGAACATATGACAGGAGCTAAATTGAGATTACCCAAAACCAAAGTTGGGTTTCTACAATCTACTACGCATGCACGTGAACTGCATGTGCTCTAGGGAGGCAGGGCTTTAATGTAATTTCTAGGAGTTTGGGGGCCTCATTATAATTTTCCATGCACCCATATGTAAGGCAGGTATGAGCATGAGACTCGAAGGGGGTTTGGGTCGACTATTGGGGCATGGTTCCCAAGCATCTCGATGGCATTCTACTAGAGATTTGGGCTCCTCAAAGCTCGAGGATTGGTCTAGGCTTGGTACGTAGTGGCGAGGCGGAGAACCGTCGGATCTTGACAAAGTGCATGTGCCCGTCGAAGGTGTGGCGCTCAATGTAGGAGTCAGGGATCTGGCCTAAAGGAAGAAGTGCTCTGATGTGCATGGAGAGAGAGGCAACAACAAGGGTGATCAGTAAAGGCACATGCTATGAGGAGTTTGAAGTAATTAAAGGCGGTGCAAGCAAGGCGAGGTGATGGCTTAGGAGGCCAACAATGGTGAATGGGACAAAGATGCTAAGCTATCGAGGCACATCGCGAGTAACACACAGTTCAGGGTACAATTGGATCTGGTGGTTGTCGATGAGGGCGGTGCTCGTGGTAGCACATAAGTGGTGATGTGTGAAGCTTTAAGCATGGGGTACATAAAGTTGAATTCGTTGTGAGGCTTTCTATGGAGTGTGAGTGTGACATGATGTGAAGCGGAGTGGATATAAAGCTTCGCTATTCGTTGCACAAAGATGAAGGATGGAGAGGTGAAGGTGGTGGGTGTGGTTGGACAATGAGGTAGTGGGGTGCAACCGAGGAGGTGGCTGGTGTGCAATGAAGGAGAGGCAGAGCTCGGAGGCAGTGACATGATGGTGATGGGACTATAGAGGAAAGAAAAGATCAGAGGAGATGAACTGAGAAATAAGAAAGGAAGAAGAAGGGTGAAGAAATGGAAGAGGAAGAGGGAAAGAAGAAAGCAAGAATAGAAAAGGGGGAATGAGATTCTACCTGGAGGATGTCAGATGTCGCTTGTGGTTGGAAGGCCAAGCCTTTGGATCTCATTGAGGATAAGGTCTCGTCATTGCTCAAGCCGAGGGGGAGCTATCACATATGACCTTTGGGTAGAGCTGGAGTTCTTTCACAGAGAGACGGGATATTCACATTTACAACTTCTTAACTCAAAACTAGGGTTTGGGTTTATTGGAAAAATAAACAAGTTATCATTTTTTCTATTTTTCATTTGACTAATGTTAGTAAATAATGAAGCGGATTTTATTTTATTTTGAGTTAGCGAATTATAATTAAAATAGTAAAAGTTATAGTAATGTATCTGTGATAATGTACGAGAATTTTTGGCTTCTTATTTAATTCAATTAAGCATGCTAAAATATGAATCTTATTTACATGTGCATAAATGACAAAAATGCAACTTAAATGAATAAATGTAGCTAGTGAATAGAGAAAAAAATCTATATTTTCATCTTTTAGAGTGATGAATTGCATATTTATTAACCTCCTTTACAAAACCCTTGCTCGTCCCCGAGAAATTAAAATGAAATGACTAAGTGAAATGATATTTGGTTCCATATCAAGGTCAGGAACAGAAGGTCAAAATGGAGCTCAACTTGACCTTAGCATTAATAATATGGTGAAATTCTTTATGAGAATTAGGCTTTTAAGAGAAACAGTCTCCAAGTTGTGCAAATCATCATCCAAACCTTAACTCATAGGTCATCTTAGATCAACACCCTCCCAAGTCATACCACATGAACACTAAATAATTTTCGTTGTTGTGTGAAGGGTGTTAGCTCTTCCCATCCAAGATGTCAAATTACCATGCAATCTCCTCCTCTTGTAACTCGTCCTTAGGAAGTAAGATATTTCCTTCTAAGTTTAGGAGCGTACTAGTTCACAACAAAGAAGTCTATAATAAGGGGAAAAGAAGTGGTGATTGACCAGTGTAGTCAACTCCCCTGTGAAGATAGGCTCATGTAGCCAAGTTTCCACCAGATCTGCTTGCTTGCTGAAGCTCAGACTATTGTGGTTAAATGTTGTTCTTTTTAGTATTGGCTTCTTTCTTTTACGATTTGTGGTTGCACTGCATCGATTTTTTATGCCGCGACAGATATAGAATATTTTGTTCTTCCTTTGTTTTGAGGTCTTAGAAAAAATTGTGCTAGCCATCCATCCCTCATCCGAAGCTTTATTTCAACCCGCTACTATGGTATTTAGATGTCCATGCTGCTAAAGAAAAAGACACACATACTTCCAACACCATGTTTGAGTTGATCTACTTGCGTGGTGTAGAGTATGCATTAGTTCCTTATGCAAGAAAATACTAAAAATGAGGCAACCAGGTTAAATACTAAGAGTCAAAGTCTAGACACTATCTTGTGAAGATGGACAATTAAGTCTATGAGCTAATGTTTCTAAATCCTACTTCGCAATGAAGTTCTCTGAAATTTAAGTAGATTAAGGTCAGTTTAAGTCTACCCTCAATTTTGCTCATGACTCGGTTTGGAACTCGCTAACTTTCTATGTTGCATATGCATGTTATTCCATTTAAATGCATATTAGATGAAATACGTATGAATGAAGTGCATACATTTTGAGTGATTTGATTTTTATGCAAGAATGAAAGAGAAGCCATTTTTATTTTACAATTTTTTTATTATATCTCCTATTTTAAAAAACTTTTACAAGAAATGTTATTTATATGAATTTTAAATCAATTATTTTACATCAATTTTTCAAAGAGAGTATGCTACACATTATACAAATTTACATGTATTATACATATGTTATAAAAACAATTTTTTTTACTAATTTTACTCGTCTCGTAATTATTGAATATTATATATTTAAAATACATGAAAGTAAGAGCTAAAGTATATATGTAATATATATGCCCCACACTTAGTGTTTGCTATGTCCTCATAGTACAAAAAGTGAGGAAGTGACATAGCTCGTGCAAAGCGTAAGAGAGTGAAAACAATGGAAGTATAGAGATCGATTTGCCTCCCTATACTTAGGCTCTTGTTAGACTAAGTATAGAAGAAGAGCAAAAATGGGGAGGTCGAGGATAAGAGGAGAAGATAATGGATATATACAGGGCATGCATCGATTTCCCCTATACTTAGGCTCTTTCAGCCAACGTGTAGAAAAAGGAGTAAATGTAAGAGTTTATGAGGTTGGAGGATTTACAGAGAAAAGAATGAAGAAGAAAGGGAGTAACTCGGGTCACTCTCTCACAATACTTAGAATTTGGTCAT
Source organism: Ottelia alismoides (assembly GCA_037367405.1). Taxonomy (NCBI): domain Eukaryota; kingdom Viridiplantae; phylum Streptophyta; class Magnoliopsida; order Alismatales; family Hydrocharitaceae; genus Ottelia; species Ottelia alismoides. The sequence goes on from JAZKJV010010449.1 coordinate 459,685, forward strand.
CCTAATTATATCAAGAAACTGAAAAGGGATTTTTACACCGCAGACCCTATAAACTTTGCCAATCACCTCCACGACCTTTGAAACAACCTAATTCCCCCATCGACCCCGTAAACTTGCCAACTCTTACCCCATGAACCCTATAGGCAATATGTTCTAAGCCCTTGGAGGTTCTTGGGGTTATTTATAGGGTCGATGGGGTAACTACATTGTGTAAAAGGTCGTAGAGGTATTTTAAAACGTTTATAGGGTCTGCTGGGTAAAAATCCCAACTGAAAATGATACGAAACTAGGTTGAGTGATGCAGATCACAAGAGAGGAAGGGAACAAAGAGATGAAAATATATAAAATATGGAATGAGAAAATACAAGGATCAAGAAGGTTTACGATTGACCTTATTACAAGAACGGATAATGAAGATGAAGTACGTACTTGTGTCACTATGGAATTCATCCCTAAAAGAATAGTAGTGAGGAGGATGGAATGTCCATCGACGACCGACACATGGTTTCTTTCTCGAGTACGGTTGAATGACAACCTTTCCATACCCATTTTTGATGATCATGTCATTGGAATCCGAAGAGGAATCCTTAGAGGAGACCATCATAGTCAATTTTCTGGAAATTTAAGTATGGAGAGGATGATGATAGTGACAGGCCATGAGGGGTTCAGGGGAACGCCTCGAGGATTCAATGCTTTTTATCTTCTCACTAGAAAATTGATTAGAAGAAACAACGTCTTTTTTGGAATTATTTTGTGAGATTTTTTTCATCTCTCTAGTTTGTGGCTGTGACAATGAAGGCAGATATCAGATCACCGAAATGGTGAATATAATCAGAAAAAAGGGTGTCTGGTATCAAGAAAGAGCTTCTATTTTTGAGTCCTCTATAGAAGTTGTCACAGTTTTGGAGATGCAAGCAGCAAGAATTGGTGATGTGTGGGGAGTTTATGAACCAATGGTCAGCTCTATAGTCAGTATCTCAAGTGTATAGAGAGGTAGGTCTCGTCTATCAATCGATGGTCATGACTGTCAACAGCTTTGTGGGTCACATTGGGATGGAGTGTGTCCTTAGAGGTCAACTACGGTCTGTATCTACCCAATGATGGAAAATTGGTTTCTCTAGTCTTGCAATCTATATTCGCCTTAGCCAAGGACAAGAAGGACTTCCCAACAATAATAGGAGACTGAGTGAACTCTCCTTGGTGCTCAATATCAATGATTGTAAAGTCCACTCTGAGTGGAGAAAATTGGAAAGTAATGATGAACTGGATACTCCCTCTCGACCATTTTATGGATCGGTCGGTCAGCTATACGATAACTCTCCATTTCCTAATTGGTCCGAGTTTGAGCATGTCAAACTCAAAGGTTAAGAGAATGTTCACAGATGAGTCATCCATGATTCTAACATGGGTAAAAATAGTGTCTTTGATTTCACATTCAACCTTATGTAACTACTTCACTCTATGGCTCTTGGTCTTTTACCCATAACCAAGGAGGTGGCCATAGACACAAAGTGACTCTCAATAATGGTTCTCTTATTTCCCGACCTCTTAGGCATCGATTCACTCCTTTCGAATATTTTGAGGTCGAGAAAGTGTTTTATAGTCTTTATTTAGGGAAGCTTAAGAATCAATTCCTTAGCAATGGCTTCCCTACAGGTAGGATCCATTTTTTAAAATCTTTTTTATTTTAAATTTTTATGAGATTTTCTTGTTTTTCAATTTTTTGGTTTATTTGATATTTTCAATTTTTGGTATTTTTGATAAGTGAATGGTTGGATTTTGGATAAGAAGATAAGTGGTTAGTAGAAGAGGGAGATAAAATAGACTTCAAGTATATAGACTGTGTGGGTTCCCTAGTGTCCTCTAGGTTTTCAACATCAAATCCACTTATCTCATTCTCAACTTTCATACATGAGGTGGTAGCAATTGAATTCAATATGTCAGTGGCATTTCTCAACTTGTCACCAAATGATTCATATCTCTCGACAAGTCTAGAAATGTCATCTTCCAAAAAGTTCTCATGATAAATCATAGGAGAATTCTTTCTAAATTAGACGATACTACTGAAAACTTTGAGTCTCATACTCAACATACCTAGTCTCTATCAAGCAATGTTGGTTTGAGTATAGACCATCAACATGGTAGATATAGGTTGGAACATCATATAATGGATCCAATATATAGGGGTCTTGTAGATTGTGTTGATGTGTCTAATCCTTTATATGTGTAGGCTCTCTTAACGGCTGATATGAGGGCTAGTCAATGCATGATTGATCACTGAGGTCAATCTAGGGATTTCTCAGGTGCAGGCCTCTCCATTTGGTTTGTTCTTTCAACCATTTTATATCCTGAGGTCAAGTCAGGATGTGTATGTGTAATTTGTTGACATGTCCCAACATTCATATGAGGACAGCAAGCTCTCAAGAATATGGTGAATCATCCTAGGATAGAAGTGGATCCGGAGTGTAAGAATGTAGGGTAGGTGAGAAGTGAGAAGAAGTGGTAAAGTCGGTCGAAGTTCTGACTTCATATTCAACAAGGGGGGGGGGAGAAAGTGATGAGGAAGAACCATCTCAAAGAGAGGGATATGTTGTGATGAATAGGGAGAGGCTAGGAAGTTTATCAGATTTCTGACTTCGTAGTTGGAATGGAATGGAGAGAAGAAAAATGGTTGAGGGGGAAACACCTTAAAGAGAGGGTTTTCGGAGGAGTGGAATAGTGAAGATGGTTTGTAATCGATTAAAGGAGATTTCATAGGTAGTTCGGGTACGAGACAGATAAGATGACATTTTTAAAAAGAAATGAAAAGTGTATCGAGGCAAAAGTGTGCAATTGCACAGAAGGAAAACACACACAAACAGCCACAAAAAATAAACACAAGAGCAAACCCTAATTTCACCAACAAATCACTATGATGGTTGCAAAGGTCTGATCATTATCTTTTCAATTTTCGTTAAGTGATAAAACAATCTTGATACACAGGTACACAAGGTGAGTTGCCCTACGCCTAGCGGTGCTCTTATATGCTCCTAATCAATGAGGTGATCTACCCAGGCTTCTTGATTCAATATCACACCCCGAAGGAGACACACAAGCTTACATAACTGAAACATATTTCTAAGGTCAAAGGCAAGTGTGTGCAGCTCCCAAGACCGTAAGAGTCAGACTTGGAGACTTAGGGTGCAAGCCAAGGGATTTGGCTCTAACCTTAGTGTCTACATCCTCATCTACTCTGTCTGGAAGTAAGTACTTGAAAAGAGTGTCTGACTTAGCGGTTAAAAATGTTAGCTTTTTAGATCACTAAAGAGAGATGTTATTTCCAAAAAAACAACAAAATAGAAGAGAGAGAGAGAGAGAGAATAAGGGGTGCTCTCTTAAATTATTGTTTAACTACTTATTTATCTAGGCAAGTGTTATTTGGTTGAACACAAGGAGGAAAAAAATCATACTTCAATTTTTAAGAGGGAAAATATTTTTGTGATTTTTTATTTCTTATCGAAGGAAATCTTTTTATTGATTTTAGTTTTTGTATTTTTTATTTGATTTATAATTTTCCAGTTTTTATTTTATTTTTCAAAAGTGATAGTTTTTCAATCAATGATTTGTATAATAATACCTATATGATAGAAAATATAAGGTGATACTATATAGTAGATCGTCAAAGAAAACTTGAGCAACAGACTCAAGAAAAACACACAAAACCAAACTCAAAATGAAGTTGAAGATCGACAAATAAAATGTTGATGAAAACATGAAGAAAATACAAACAAATACTTAGAAACCTCTCTAAGATAGTTGGCTAACTACCCAAGAAAAAACGTCAAAAAATGAACTCCAATGAGGTTCCAAATTCCCCACAATGTTCATGAGTATAAATGTAAAAATGAAATAAATGAAAATATAACAAGTCTCTAAAAATGGTCCTTGGTACAGGACCTATTTGTAAGAAAATTATTTCAAGATTTATATGCAAGTCCCCATGTGGGGACAAAATGCCATAATGCCAACTTCTTTGGGTGGCTTGAAATTCTAGAAGATAGTCGTGCCTTCCTGCAAATTTTGTACCGACTGGAAATCAAGAGAGTAGATTAGACTTTGTTGGAAGATCCTAGTTGTTTTATTATGCCACTTAGTGGCCATTTTTGGTCTCTAGAAGAAGAACAGTTCTTCCCCAAAATGGCAAAGAACGACTGGCAGTGGTGGCTCTGGTGAATTCCTTCACGATGCCGATGGTGATTGCATATATGGATAATGATGATAGGGACTCTTGGAGGGTCGAAAGGGGGCTCCTCCCCCTTCGAGCTTGCCTACGACATGAGGAAGATGACTAGGGTTCAAATGTTGAATGGGACTTGAATCTAGTTGCAGCTCCTATGATCAGTGATCACGGTAGCTTGGCAATGATGAAGGAGCTTCAAGAAGATGAGGTAGACCTACAAAGAATGGCATAATTGCTCGATTTAAGGAGAATCGACCAAGGATGTTATAAGTTCTTATACAGGTAAAATAAGTTCTAGAAGAATTTGACGATTTCAAATTTTAGTGTGAATTGGAGTCAAATTGAGGGGATTTCATCCCTGGATTGAGAATATGATTAGGATGATCTAACTACGTGGTTTACCTCGCTAGGTGTTGAGCAGGGAAATTAGTGTTTTAAATATTGAAATTAATGCGCAGGGTCGTTGCAACACTAAAAATCCCTCAACAAATATTTTTCTAAATCTCAAGAAAAAAACAAGTAAAGAAAATGTAGTAAGAGAATTTGCTATTTAATTTACATGTATAGCTAACAAGATCAAACTTAAGGAGGCAATAAAAATCCCGTGGGTTATTCAATGCAATGGAAAATCAATGAAAGAATGGAGGAATCTCTATGCACACTATGCTTGGTTATCATACTTCTTTCTTTCTTTTCAATTTTGTATTTTTTTATTGAATTTTAATTTTATATTTTTTGGTTTTCAGATTTTTATTTTTTTATGATTTTTTAATTTCACAAAAGTTTTTTCAAAGCAATGCGATAATTAAAGAAAAATTAAAGCAACCACTCAACCAATCTTTTTGTATTTTACAAATATATCAAAAATATCCTAAAAATTAAACTAAAAATATTTTTAGGTTTTTGATAATATTTAATGTTTTTGTTATTTTTCCAGAATTTTCACCATATTTAAAGCATTTAAATAAATCAAAAACAGAGAATAAAATAAACCAAAAATAAAATGGATGTTTTGGATTTTTGAATTATAAAATGAAGTCAAAAATGGAAGAATTATACATACAATGAAAGATATTTTTTAGATTTTCCATAAAGCCATTTTGTGATTTTTATTGGATTTTTAATTGAATTTCTATGAAATTTTATTGTTTTTAAGTGTTTTGTGATTTTTATGGTTTTTATGAGGAATTAAAATTTTAAAAATGCGTAGAATTTAAAATAAATCAAAAGAAGCACACACAATTTTTCTAGAAACTTTTACATGATTTTTTTTATTTTTATTGATTTTTAAATGCAAACAGGAAATTTTTATGAGGTTTTTGGTATTTAAAATTAATAAAAACATTAAAATGCAAAATGCAATTTATGGATGCAAGGTGGATGTCACAGGAATTTATATGAATTTTTGTGGAATTTTTAAAGGGGTTTTGATATTTTTATTTGATTTTTAAAATGGAAAGCAAATGCAGATAAACAGGGACATAAATGCAATTATTTAAAATTTACAGACCAAAGGATAACACATGTGACAAATACTGGGTGAATCTTGCAAATTTCCCAAGAAAACGCGTGCCAAGGCATGTGCGCATCGTTGGATTGGACATAAATGCAAATAAATTACTTCCAAGTGTTTAATAATAACATGAGAATAAAATACTTTTATTGCAATTAACCCAACAAATCACGTGAAAAACTCGAGCTTAGTTCAAACAGGACAATAATGCAATTAAAATAAATACGTAGGAAGGAAATGCAATTGTTCAAAAAGTTACAATTAGACATGTGTCCTAACAAGGACTTTTTAGCAATGAAATAAAAGATAGGGACAAAGGCACAAATATACCCTTTAAATACGTGATGCCTTGGACGACTATGATGTGTTGCTGCTCTGATTCAACGTTAAAGAATGAATCTGGACTGAAGGGCATCAATCAGATCTGGTGCTTCAATCTACGAGAAATTATTGGGGCGGAATGGATGGCCAAGATGGAAACTATGCCGGTCGTTGTTGATCGTGCGGTGTAGAGATGCCCTCAAGGAACTAGGATGAAGGAGGACTCTGGAGAACTTTGATCGAAAGAATCTCGGTAGTTACTCGCCCAAATCCTTTGCTGACAAGTGTTTGGGCAATCTGGGATACTCCTCTATCGATTGGAGGAAGCAATGGAACTCAATGACCTGCAAACGTAGATTTGCGGATTGAAGAGGTTCGGTTGCAAGTGAATCCCCCAAATCTCGCTCCTTGCTCCAAAACACGTTCTGAGACTCGCAAATCAAAGCTTATGCTCGAAGGTATCCTCCGACCAAAGGATTAGGTCAAAACGCATGATATGGCGGCTGAATGAAGGTCTACGGCAATATACGGTCAGAGGGGAGATCGAAATTCAAATATTTGGAGATCTGGAGGTGTGCAGAGGATGGAAGAGCTAGAGTATGGCAAGGCGGATGTGTAGGTGAGGTTGGGGTTGATTTTGATGTTTGGAGCTCCTCCGATCGTGCAGATTGGAGGTTGAAGATGAGGACCTGATCTTGGTGATTCAGATGAAATCAAAATGAAAGAAGAATACTAAAGCAAAGATAGACTACCTAAGTTACCTATGTAATTGCATATTCATCAACTTTATTCATTTATTTTAACTCAAAATCTCTTATAAAACACATGTATATATTGATAAATTCATATTCTTACTAGCATGCATCTGTGTGTAAATATTGTGCATTAATTACTATTTTGATGTAAAATAAATAAATAAATAATGGAACAATAAAAGAAAATAAAATATTGTTTATATGTAATAGATACATGCTGACCCGAACCCCGAGAGAAGGTCAAGACTTGACATGTTCGACCAGGAACAAAGTAGGGAGAGATAGGGTCTTTAATCAGAAAATCTTAAAAATATATTTTGTAAATACTTTTCCGTATATATTTGTATAAAACTTACACTATTTTACTTATCCATAAATGACTTAAATTAGATAATTTTCTAAACATAAATTGTAAATAAATATGTTTACTAAATAATAAAAATATTTGAAAAATTAAACCATGTACAAAATAAAAGTAATCACACTCGGTAAAAGCCGTAAAGCGATGATTTAAACACCAATTCTTGCTCCATATGAACTCGAATTGAATCAAAATCACTTCCATTATATTCTAAATGAAATTATCTTTAAAATGCAGTAGTTTCATAATTTTTGTAGTTATGGTTTTAAAGTTGGTTTTCTGGGGGTGATTGTTGCAATTTGATCATTTATTTAATGTATTTATTATTATTTTTTATATATTATCTTTTTAATAATTGTAAATATTGCTTACAATAATTTAAAGTAAATAAAAAAATTTATTGTTTTTTTTAAAAATTCATTATTTGTACTTGTGTATTATGTACCTTATGTATATATGATATGTATGTAATCAACCACCTTATTTAAAAATCACCAAAAAATAACATCTAACATTAATTAATTAAATTAATCTAAATTTGAAAATCTATTTGATTTATTTAAATTAATTTGAAAACATACCTTTTGTATATATTTGAATATATGCCTTAAATAGCCACCATTAAAGTGTGTAATTAATTTATTATTTTAATTTTTTTATTAATTTACTTTAATTTTGTATTTTATTTTAAAATTATTTAATGAGTTTATTTTATTTGTTTAATTCCACCACTAACTCTCTTCCTTATTTTCATCTCCATTCATATAATTTCTATTTAATTGGCTCATCCTCCCTTATTCTCACTTGATCAATCTTTTGGTGGGAGGAGACTATTCTCCAAGAGCCATCTTATCGTAGAGAAGTGCTTAGCTTATGAGACATCCGGTGATAGCGAATCGGTCCTCGTCGAGTCCATCACGGTATTATCTGCTCCCATTCTGTGGGATAATCTCGATTGATTGTAGTTTAATTTTGCACTTTTAATTTCGTTGTCATTTTTTTTATTTTTGATCGTAGTTTTTAATCGTAGTTATTTGCTAATTATTCATCATCATTATATAACCCTCTCTCGAATTCAATCCTCCGTCTCATTTTCTCGATCTCATTGCTTCAAGTTCTACCTCATGCAACCACACACCTCTGACCACGTACGATGGCCGAAGAATCGGTTCCATTCCCTCACAACCATCGAAACCTCCTCGTCCACTAATCCGTCTGATTTTGGACCGAGTAGCCGTACTCGAGTCGAGTTATCTTATTTTGTGCACGTTCATAGGAATTAAAAAATACAAAAAAATAGTTTATGTTTTACAAAAAAGTATTGCAGCTACTGATTTAAAAAAAAGAAAAAAATAATACAACTGTTATTAAATACATTATTACAAAAAAATTACAAAAAATAAAAAAAAGTTTGGGGTCGTCCACTACAGCCCCATCAGGTGCCTCCCTCCACCGTCTCCGACCTCGACACCCCTCCATGCTTTCACCGCTCGCCAGCCATCTAGAAGAAACCCGGCCACAGAAGGCATGTGTTGCCCTGTCGCAGCTGCCATCTGATCTCCCGACGACCTCCAACGTTGCCCATCAGCCGCCTGGAGGAATATGAGTCGCAACCGGCAATACCATCTCAGCCAGAACTGCTAGGAGCTCCTCCCTCGATTGCCGGCCACACCGCCCACATCAGTCAACCTCCATCCACGCAAAGGAGAGGTCCACCTCCACCGCCATCTGATCTGCCCCCCGACCTTCAACGCCGCCCATCATCTGCCATCATGATTCGTTAAGAAGTTATCGTTCAAAAAAATGGCACCGTTGCCGAGTAGGCTCGACAAGGGTAGTTAGGTTTCTCTTTAGACTTACTCTTCTTGGTTATAAATTTTCTTTTATATTTTACCACATTTGATTCATTGTTCATATTCATTGTATCTCATTCATTTTTTCTTGCCCATATTTTTTATATTTGTATCTCTTGCACATTTTTATTTTCTCTTTCTTATGAGGGCCCGATGAGTTGGAGAGGCTTTCTTAGAAGTGTCGGTGTACTCTAGTGATGCGGAGGTGGATTCTTCTCAAAGTCACAGGAGAGCGCTGGAGGAGGAGAAGAAGATTTTAAGAAGACCATCATTTGGAGTGTAGATAGCTTAGATTTATTTTGGCATATTCAAAAATTCTTTAAAAAAAAACATTATATACCTTATTTTCTGGGTCTGTTTCGCCAAGTGTCAGTGCACATGGGGGACCTCAAAGCAGTTTTCCCGTTGTTTTTATCGCTTTAATTTTTATTTGTTTATCAAGGATTTGTGTTTTCTGACTTCATTTTATTTTGTTTTATGTGAGTGAAGCCCCTAGCCTTATGTTTTATTTGGTTGATCCAGGTAGTTATTAGGTCCAAAGCCCTAAAAGAATATATGTTCCTATAGATCGTTTGGACTTAGATAAATAGTAATTTGGTTTTTCTCGAATGGAAGTTACTACTTAGGATGGTTCTCACTTACATTTGCACAATGTTTAGTTTTATTTTTATGTGCGGATCATATTTCATGTAGAGTGCTGGAGTCAGGAACACACCTCTATCTCTAGCCTTTGCATCTCATATTTTCTCGTGAATTGACTTTTTTGTTTTCCTCACTCTATTTTGTGGATTTAGGAATAAAGGAAATCGGTAAATTTGTTACATGTGTTTTATTCAAAAATATCAAAAAAGTGAAAATTAAAAAAATTAGAAATTGGACTGCTAATATCACTTGACTCTTAAAATCAAACATAAAAAATTCATACCATTGTCTTGGGACAGCAATCCTCTCATTGTATTCGCATTTTATTTGCCACGTACACACTAAGGATTAGTGCCCCAACCCACACCTTCCTACGTGATTGTACAACTTTGTGTTGATCACCTAAATCTAAAATTGACACGATAATTGACTGAACCTTCACGGTCTTCACATTCCGTTGAGTAGGTGAATCAGGAGTTTTCATTGTGTTTGCATTGTGTTTGGTGTTGAGTTGGTTTCGATCATCCTCTCTAGATCATTAGCAGTCACATTCTCCTTAATCCCTCCCTCACAACCTATTTGATTTAATTCCTCATCATGGTGGGAACCACAAATTCTCTACCTTCAGGTGCAACAGTCCATTAGATGCGGCTTAAATCCTAACAAAATGGTAGAACAACGATCTCTTTGATCTGGACCTAGATTTCTATGAGCTTGCACATCATGATCCATTGGACAATTTTCCTATGACATCGAGAGAGAACCCGTTATTTGAATATAGTCATTCATTTTATTCCTTGAATCATCTTGATTTCTCACATCTCCCTGAGGGATATCTGTGGGCAGTGTGCCATGTACTTGGTTTCATTCCCGAGTTGTGCATCCGATCTATCGGATCACGAGATCGAGTCTTCTGAATATTCTGATTGTTATGATTCTTCCGATATTTTGATCATTCTATGCTTGATCTTTCTTCTCTCCATGACGACCGTCGCAAAGATGAGCTGACCCTTGAGTTATTCGATGCTACACCTGATCTCTCTTCATTACATGCATCAGATATCTGCTTTCTTATTGAGTCTCCTGATCTTGACCTTCCATACATTTTTGAGATAGTGATTAACGTGGAGGATTCCATGATAGATCCTTCCTTCTCCACGTTTGATTTTTTCGGCTCCAACCATTCACACCACTCTGACCATGAGCCGAAGATTTCTTTTGTACTACTGGTGCCCGATTTTATCTACACATCTATTTACCCGGTAGTAGACACCCGCCTGATTACTTATCTAGGTGTCAACATTCACACTATTGATCATGTTGTTATTATCGCACCGAGACAGCAAAGACAGTATAATATTCTCATTATAGATGTCATCCTAAACCTTGATACTTCGTTGTCCTAGTATTTATGCCCAGCTAGGGGCGTAAACTCTAACGCTTGTTGAAAGGCACGTCAACAATGTCTACCTTGTTTATATGGGTTTCATCTTGATTTTTCCCTTCCTTCTTCTGTGTTATCATTCACTCTTATTTATATTTGTGTGTTATACTTAGGATGTACTCTATCCTAAGTATGGGGGGGTGAATGATTCGAGTTGTTAATATTCGTCCTATTCATCACTCATGTTGTTGCTTATACTTAGGGATACTCTACCCTAAGTATAAAGAGAGTGATGTTGTTTATATGGTCTCTTTTGTGTTTTTATTCTTCTGATCCCTCGATTGTCCCCCAACTTGTTGATATTCTATACTTAGGGCTATTCTACCCTAAGTATAGGGGGCCAGGTCGAGCTATTGAGTTCGTACATTCTTTTCCTCGGTTCTCCCCATTTGTACGATCTTGTATGCTTAGGATTATTTGATCCTAAGTATAAGGGGGGTTACCGACTTCTATTCATTTCATATTCTTTGAGTCGTTGTAACATAGGATACTTTTCACTTTTCTATACTTAGCACAACTTATGCCATCCTTTGCCGCTCTCTGATCACTATGAGGACATAGTTCGAGCTAAGTATAGGGGGTGTCATATATATTGTATATATACTTTAGACATAACTCATACTTTTAAATATGATTATTTTTGGGATATGTATATAAATTTGTATAATCCACATGTGTATATAGACTTTGGTCACCTTTCATTAAAAAAACAAAAAAACAACAAAAACACAAAAAAAACAATAAAAACAAACAAAAATAAAAACAAATAAAAAAATTGTATATACTTGTATATATTTACTAAGCTTTTCTCTCTTAAAAAAATATCAGTGTATATCCTTGTATATATTTTACCAACCCTTTTCTTTTAAAAGAAGAAGAAGAAGAAGAAGAAGAAAGAGAGAAAGAAGAAAAAGAAAAGAAATATTTTGCTTTGTATATATTTCTTGAATTTGCATGTGCATTTTTCAGGATGATATTTACATTTAAACTAAGTCTGGAATAAAATTGAAGAATGGAGCTTAGTGGGCCTTAATCCACTTAATTTCAGAGGAACTTTATAAGAAATGGAATTAAGACTTTTCATGTCCTAGCAAGTTAATTCTTTGAGTCCATAAGACTATGTTCACATTTCGTGTTGATTAGTCTAAGTAGACTATTTAACAACACACACATGATTCTTCTAGACCATGGCTTATCTTGGACAATCAATCTACACGTAGCACTCTTCATGGAGGTGGTAGTGAGGAGGCAGAATATTTTGGCTTGGGCTAGCACACGGGTATGTAACAACTAATGGGAATATGTGTCTTCCTCTAGGGAGGGTAGTGCATCTCAACCTGATCTAGTGGCGTTGAGGTCTAAAGACATGGATGTTGTGGGGTTGCAATAATGCTTCAAAAGAGGGATAGTCTACTAGCTCAAGAAGAAAATTTTCTTATGTACAAGCTGCACCTTGTATATATTGTCAAAAAAATATAGATCTCCAAAAGTGGACAGGCCTGATTGAAAAGTAAAATGCCTGCCAGAGTGTATATACAAGTATAAAAAAAGAGCTTCAAAGTCAAATTTTTGTAAGCCTGTAGCTGGATGACTTGACTACACTGGTCATGCATCCAAGGATAGGTAGCTACACGGGTTACCTTCCATTTCTTTCTCCATCTCCTCTTCTTGAGCTGGTGGTACTTGAACTTAGAAGGGAATATCCCCGCTCCTCGAGGAAAGAGTTGCTAGACCGGGGGACCAGAGTTACCTTGTTGAGAGAGGTTGTTTCTTTGCTACTTTTGAGATGGGGAGCTATATTTCACTTACACCGTACAAGTAAAGATTCATAGTCATAAGAATTTGTGTATGTAGACTTGTTATGACCTAACTGTTGAGGAGATCTGAATAGGAGTCTTATGGAACTTGAAGGCTGTTAGGTTTTAAATCCAATTCCCATTAAGGTTCCGCCACACTAATAATCGAAAGGTCTGACAGAGCTCCATACTACAACTTTATGAAGATAATTTTAATACTTAATATTGTCCTAATTTACTTATTTTCCCTTTCTTTTTCTTTTATTCATATATTCCTTCAAATAAGTGTTTGCTAAGGGACTAGCAAAGGTAAAGAATAGGGGGATGATGAATCTGCATTTCATCATCCTTATTCATTTATTTTAGCTTAAAATCCCTTATAAAACACCTGTATAGATTAATAAATCCATATTCTTACTAGTATGCATCTATAGTCAAATAGTGTACATTCATTGCTATTTTAACCTAAACAAAATAAATAAAGAAATAAAGGAAAAATAAAGAAAATAAAATAATACATATATGTAATAGATACAGGCTGACCAGAGCCTTGAGAAATGGTCAAGACTTGACCTGATCGACTAGGAATAAAGTAAGGGGAGATAGGGTCTTTAATCAGAAAATCCAAAAAAAAATTGTAAATATGTTTCTGTGTATATTTTTTAAAAATTTACACTATTTTTTTGTCCATAAATTGACCTTAAATTAAACAATTTTCTAAACAAAAGTAGTAAATAAATATATTTACTAAATAACAAAAATATTTGTAAAATTAAACCATGTACAAAATAAAAGTAACCACACTTGGAAAAAGCCATAAAGCGATAATTGAAAGACTAATTTTGACTCCATATGAACCCGTAATGAATGAAACTCACCTCTGTTGTATTTTAAATTAAATTATCTTTAGAATGGTAGTCATTTCATAATTGTTCGAGTTATGGTATGAAAGTCAGTTTTATGGGGTGGTTTTTACAATTTGACCATTTATTTATTATATTTATAATTATTTTTTACATATTATATTTTTAATAATTGTAAATATTTCTCACCGTAATTTAAAGTAAACAAAAAATATTATTTTTTTAAAAAAATATTTCCTTACTTGTACATGTGTATAATGTACCTTATGTATATATGATATGTATGTATTTAACCACCTTATTTAAAAACCAACAAAAAATAATATTTAACATTAATTAAATAATTTAATCTAAATTCAAAAATTGAATTTAATTTATTTAAATTAATTTGAAACATGCCTTTTGTATATAATTAGAATATATGCCTTAATTATTTATTAAATAAATTTATTAATTTATTTAAATCAAATATATGCCTTATTAATTTGAAACATGCCTTTTCATATTAATTATTTTTTATTAATTTATTTAATTCTGAATTTCATTTTAAATTTATTTAATTTTTTTATTTAGTTCCACCATTGACTCTCTTCCTTATTTTCCTTTCGATTCAAATTTTAAATATCAAGTTCATATTTTTTCTATTAAATTGGCTCCTACTCTCTAATTCTCACTTGACCAATCTTTTGGTGAGAGGAGCCTATTCTCCAAGAGCCATCTTAACATAGAGAGGTGCCTATCTTCCGAGCCATCCGATGACAGCGAGTTGGTCCTCGTCGAGGCCATCACGACACTATCCACTCCCATTCGGTGAGATCCATTTTTCTCATTTTTATTATAGATTAATCGTAGTTTATTTTTTTGCATTTTTATAATCATTTTCATTTTTTAAATTTTATATCACAGTTTTTAATCGTACTTAATCGTTAATCTTTCATCATCACGATTTGATCTGCTCCCAAATTAGATCTTCCTTATCTTTTTCTTAATCTCATCGCTTCACGATATGCCTCACACAACCACACACCTGCAACCGTATACTCTCGCCGGAGAATCGGTTCCATTCCATCACAACCATCAGAACCTCCTTGTCCACTAACCATTTGATTTTTGATCGAGCCATCATGCTCGAGTCATTATTTTTTAATTTTTCAGGTACAAGGTTTTTGTTCAAAAAATTACAAAAACAATATTTACAATGTTGTCTACAATAAATAAATAAATAAAAGGCAACAGGCACCGCACGCCCTTCCAAACCGTCGACAATGCTTGTCACCCCACCATTGGAGAGGAGAACCTTCTTCGTCCTCCACTGTGAAGCCGCTAGAGGCATGTGTCGCCCCATTGCAGCCCCCTTCACTGCCGAGCGGAGCCCCACCAAGTGCAATCGACATGTGCCCACGCGGAGGCGAAGACCTCCAATGTCGTCGATGTCCGCTGACCGCCCGCAGCAGTCTCCGCCAACCGCACCGCCACCGGGGGCGTATCTCGCCCCTCCGCTACCACTCAACTCTCGTTATCCTTTCAACTACAGTCTCTCTCCATCATCATCGCTCGCGTAGAGGCGTGAATCTTCCCCGCTTGCTTGGAGTCTCCATCCCTCCTCCTCATAGAGCCTGTTGAGCCCAACCACCGCACATCCGACCTCCGCCGCAGATCGCATCCACCTTCCCTGCGCGAAGCTTCCATCCACTGCCACCCCAATACTTTGGAGGAAAAGAAGAGGGGTGACACCCCCGTGTGCCCTTTTGACACATGAATGAAAAGGAACCCCCAAAACCCAAAAATTTTTGGGGTAAAAATAACATATCCACCCCCCAACATTTTAAAAATTGCAAAAGCACCCTTCCTCCAGTTCAAGTCACTTGCTTTACACACGCTACTGGGTAAATTGCATTTTTCGACCCTCATTTATTTATTGTTAAATTTTAATGCAAAAAAATAAACATTTGCATTTCAGACATGTAATTCCAGACATTAATTTTGCATGCTTTCCTTATTAGAATAATTTTTTTTATGGTCAAATATTTCTTCAAAAAAATTGTTATGCTCCTGATGTATGTCTTTTCGTAATGTAATTTTCTCATTGGATTTTATTGTCATTTGCTAATATTAAAAAATCAAAAACTTCTCATTTTTTCCTATTTGAAATTTGAAGAATCATATGCAATTTCAAATATTGCATAAAAAATCTAAAAATATAATAGTTTACTTTCCGTGCCTTTTATTTACCAAGAAAATTACAAGCATTAATTATTTTTAAAATAAGGAATTGCAAAATATCAAAATCATAAAAAATCATAGAAAATTGTAGAAAAATCTAAAAGTAGTTATTCCAATTCCTGTTTGTAGATAATTCATTCTAGTTTTTAGGTAAAAATTAATACAGTAAGTTTTTATCTAGTTTTATATCTTTAAATTATAAAATATCCCTGCTTGCTCACTGTTTGATATTATTTTGAATTTCCTATTTTTTTAAAATCATAAAAACTTTAAAAATCATTGAAAAATCACCAAAAATAGTAAAAAAGGTTTAAATCAAAAAACTAATTTACTAGGCATTTTTTTTATCATTTTTGTCATATTTGGAAAATCCAAAAAATGCATTTATTTTGTGTATAAATTTGTATTGAAAAGTATATTTTTTTTGGAAAACTAAAAATTTATAGAGCTAAAAATGATTAAAAATTTGAACATAAGAAAATTAAAAAAATAAAAATAAAAAATAGGAAAAAATAAAAAATCCTATAAAAACTAGGATATTAGCATTGAGATTCCTTTTTCTTTTAAGTGATTTTTTTCGATTATTAGAATAATCCTTGGGATTTTGAGTCTCCCTGAGTTCGATCTTGTTGCTATACAGGTAAAATAAATAGCAAATTCTCTTGCTACATTTTTGTAATCAATTCGACTATAGAAGGAATAAATTTTTTGAGGGATTCTTTGGGTTGCAACAACGACATCACATTTATTTATCAAATTTTAATGATTTTAAATTTTGTAAATTTTTACTTTTCAAAAAATATAATTTTCAAAACAAATTTATACACAATGCATTTCTTTGGATTTTTCAAACATGAAAGAAATTATCAAAATGGCTAATAAAATATTTTTTGTTTTAAAATGTAGGTATTGTTTTTTGTGATTTTTCAATGATTTTTAAAGTTTTTATTATATTATAAAAATAGGAAATTCAAAATAAAATCAAAGAGTAAGAAAACAAGGATATTTTGCAATTTTAAAATAAAAAACAAGAAAAAAAATTACTGTATTTAATTTTTCCTAAAAACTAGAATGAATTATCTAAACACAAGAATTTGAATAACTATTTTTTTTGATTTTCTACAATTTTCTGTGATTTTTTTAAAAATTTTTGATATTTTGCATTTTTTTGAGATTTAAATATAATTAATGCATGAAATTTGCAAAGAAAATAAAAGGCATAAAATTAACGATTCTTTTTTAAAAAATTTTAAGAAATGATTGACTTTTTTTATTTTTCAAATTTCAAACAAGGAAAAATGAGAAGTTTTTTAATTTTCTAATATTAGCAAACACAATAAAATCCAATGAGAAAATTACACTATGAAACGAAATACATCAGAAGCATAACAAAATTTTTGCAGAATTATCTGACCATGAATAAAATCTATTCTAATAAGGAAAACATGCAAAATTAATGTCTGGAATTACAGGACTAAAATGCAAATGTTTATTATTTTTTCATTAAAATTTAACAGTAAATAAACGATGATGAAAAAAATGCAATTTACCTAGTGGCACGTGTAAAACACGTGACTTGAACTGGAGGCTTGAGGAAGGGTGCTTTTGCAATTTTTGAAATGCTGGGGGGGTGAATCTGCTATTTTTACCCCCAAATTTTAAGGGTTACATGGGTTCATGTTCATTCATGCGTCAAAAGGGAAAAGGGGGCGTCACCCCTCTTCTTCTACTCCAAAGTACAGGGGAGGCAGTGGACGGCGGCTTCATGCATGGATGGTGGACGCGGTCATCGGCGGAGGTCGGATGTGCTTTGGTTGGGCTCAACGAGCTCCATGCGGAGGGATGGCAACTCCAAGCGAGCGGGGAAGAGCCACGCCTCTACGCGACGGCGGCGATGGTGAGAGACTGTGGTTGAAAGGATAACAAGAGTGGAGTAGCAGCAGAGGGGCGACACGCCCCTAGTGGCAGCGTGGTTGGCGGAGACTATTATAGGTCGTCGGCGGACATAGGTGGCGTTGGAGGTCTTCGCCTCTGCATGGGTGGATGTCGATTGCGTTCTATAGGGCTCAGCTCGACAGTCAAGGGGGCTACAACGGGGCAACACACGCCTACAGCGGCTTCATGGTGGAGGAGGACAAAGGTGCTCCTCTCCAGGAGTGGGGCGTCGGGCTCCGCCGGTGGCTGGGAAGGGCGGGTGGCGCATGCTCCCTTTTATTTATTTATTTGTATACTGCAAATGCAAATAATGTTTTGTAATTTTTTAAACAAAATTCATGTACCTAAAACTAAAATGATAAAAAAACTCAAGCACGATGGCTCGGTCCAAAAATCAAATGGATTAGTGGACAAGGAGGTTCCGACAGTTGTGATGGAATGGACTGCTTCTCCAGCCACCATACACAGTCGGAGATGTGTGGTTGCGCAAGGTAGAACGTGAAGCGATGAGATCAAGAAAATGAGATGGAAGATCAAATTCGGGAGCAAGTCAAATCGGTATT
Organism: Ottelia alismoides; assembly: GCA_037367405.1. NCBI lineage: Eukaryota > Viridiplantae > Streptophyta > Magnoliopsida > Alismatales > Hydrocharitaceae > Ottelia > Ottelia alismoides. Next base: position 478,173 of record JAZKJV010010449.1, read on the forward strand.
ATAAATGATAAATAATTAGCTACGATTAAAAACTACGATCTAAAATTAAAAAATGACAATGAAATTAAAAATGCAGACAATAAACTACGATTAATCTAGATTAAAAATGAGAAATATGGATATCATTGAATGGGAGTGGATAATACCATGATGGCCTCGACGAGGACCGACTCGATGTCACCGAATGGCTCGGAAGCTAGGCACCTCTCTACGACAAGATGGCTCTTGGAGAATAGGCTCCTCTCACCAAAAGATTGATCAAGTGAGAATGAGGGAGAAGGAGCCAATTTAATAGAAAAATTATCAATTTAAATTCAAAATTTGAATGGGGAGGAAAATAAGGAAGGGACTTAGTGGTGGAATTAAATAAAATATTTAAAAAAATTAAATAAATTAAAAATAAAATTTGGAATTAAATAAATTAATAAAAAAATAATTAAATTAAAAAATTAATTTGACACCTTAATGGTGGCTATTTAGTGCATATATTCAAATTATATACAAAAGACATATTTTCAAATTAATTTAAATACATTAGATTAGATTTTCGAATTTAAATTAATTTAATTTATTTATGTTAGATATTATTTTGTTGGTTTTTAAATAAGGTGGTTAATTACATACATATCATATATACATAAGGTACATTATACAGATGTACACATAAGGAAATATTTTTAAAAATTTAATAAAATTTTTGTATTTACTTCAAATTACTGTGAGAAATATTTACAATTATTAAAAATATAATATGTTCAAAAATAAAAAAATAATAATAAATACAATAGTTAAATGATCAAATTGCAAAAACCACCATAGAAAAAAGACTTTCAATCTGTAATTCCAAAAATTATGAAATCACTGTCATCTTAAAGATAGTTTAATTTAGAATACAATGGAAGTGAGTTTGATTCAATTTGAGTTCATATGCAGTTGAAATTGGTCTTTCAATTGTTGCTTTATGGCTTTTTCCGAGTGTGGTTACTTTTATTTTGTACATGGGTTATTTTTACAAATATTTTTATTATTTAGTAAACATATTTATTTACAAATTTTTGTTTTGATAATTATTTAATTTAAGGTCTATTTATGGACAAATAAAATTGTGTAAGTTTTATACAAATATATACAGAAATGTATTTACAAAATATTTTTTGGATTTCCTGATTAAAGACCATATCTACCCCCCACTTTATTCATTGCCGATCAGGTCACGTCTTGACCTTCTCTAAGGGTTCGGGTCGGCCTGTATATATTTGATATATATAGTCTTTTATTTTCTTTATTTTTCCTTTATTTCTCTATTTATTTATTTTAGTTTAAAAAAGTAATTAATGTACAATATTTACACAGATGCATGCTAGTAAGAATATGGATTTATTAATATATACATGTGTTTTATAAGGGATTTTAAGCTAAAATAAATGAATAAAGATTATGAAATGCAGAATCATCAATAATGGAAGAGAAGGGTGGAATCGCCTCGATCTCCGGCTGGTGGCGGAGAGGCAAAGACGCGACAAGAGGCTCTGACGACATAGTTGGATCATGTCCTGCAGATGTTTCTCTCACACTACTGATCCTGAGGAATGATATTTGTCACCAACAAATCTCTCTAGAACTCGATCTCGAGTAGGAAGACGACCAAATGACAGATCAAACTCTCATCAAAGGGGGGAGATGTTTATTTATAGGTTGAAGTTTAGTGTGAGTTTGAATTCAAAAATGGGCGTTGATCGAGGCGAGTTTGGTGGAATGGTTAGGCTGGTGAGTGGGAGGATAGAATGAGCTGAATAATCGATAAAGGAATCGTGAGCAGTTGGCGAACGAGGTGCAGGGTTAAATTGCCTGAAGTAACAGCAGATGCGAGATGAGATGATGGGTAGCAGAGAATATGGAGTTGACTGACGAGTCTGTAGATTGCACTATTTAAAAGTATGTCGTGTATTGTCATCGTTAAAAATATGAGTCGTTTTTGTTGTAGACGGCAATAGGAATCGGTCAAGAAAATAATCATAATTATTTAATCAATTCTTAATCGCGTGGTTTTATGTTTATTTTACTTGGGCAAGTTCCAAGGTCGAACACAAGGAGGCAAAGGAACTATCTAGAATTATGTCTATCAAAGTTCGTGCGTGGTTTTCGAGGCGGTCTTTTTTTTGTAATTTTTCAATGCAAGTAAGAATGCAAAATGCAACTTTAGCCTATTTTAGGGGCTAGAATATAAATATTGATCAAAAGATGTCTGAAATATATGAAACTTGGCCAAGATGATAATTATGATTAAATGAATGTACTGTAATATTTTAGAATTTTAAGATGCAAGATGAATTTTTTTATGATTTTTTTTAAATGCAAACAAAATTAAATTCAATATTTAATTTTAATAAATATTAAACTTAAATATTTTCATAGTATAAAAATATCTAAGATCCATCACTAGATGATAAATCTCAGAAAAATCCTAAACCTCGAAAATGTGAGATTTAATACCTATTAAAAATCAAACATTGAAATATGCAAAATGAGTTTTACAAGGTAAACTATGTGAGCACATGCAATTATTTTTGGGCATAATGTTAAACACAATTAATTCTACAATCCATGATTTTTTAGGAATTTTTAGAGCAACAGTTAATCTATGATAAATTTCAGAGCACAAAATGGGAAAAATATGCAATTTTCTACAAAATAATTAATTATTAATTAACCATTGATACCCAAAAATGTCATACATATGCCATAATGTAGATAATTAAATGTAGAACAAAATGCCTATTTTTGATAGATAAAATGATGCAACGAAGAGGTCCAAAATAGAGAAGGAATACTGGGGTATTTCCGTAATAATTAAATAAATATAAATAGGACAAATGCAGTAAGGACTATTGTACAATTACTGAGAGTTCTGGGGGAGAAACTGTAAAATTTCCAAGGGGTCACGTGTGGGGCACGTGAACCTTGGTCGGTGGGGTAAATGCATGAATATGGTGACTCCGAGGGGCGTCCTTGAAAATTTCCCAGAAGATCACGTGCAATTCATGTGACCCTAGGCTCTCTGGATTGAACTGCAGTATGAGAAATCACTAGGGGCCCTTCTATAATTCTTCACGTGGATCACGTGTCGTGCACGCGCGATAGCAGGCTCGGAGAGAGGTTCGACGCGGGCTCCACGTGTCGGTGCTGCTAGATTCGACCTTGGTATGGAGCTCTAGTCCAAATCTGAAGTTTATGAATCGATCTGAGCAGTTGATGAAGGTTGATCCAACGAAAGAAGCTTTGGAGTTTTATGGATGGTCGGATGCTCGATCCTGGTTGATTGGACGGTGGTGGTAGGCTGACAAATGGTCGGCGGGCATCGGTGGAGAGGCGGAGCAGCGTGGCGTTGACTGGCGGTGAGGCGATCATCCCGGAACGATCGGTGACGAGGATGGAGAGGGCTTCATTGAGAAGCGTCGATCGTCCTCTGGCCAATTGGAGAGGATGGGTCCTGAGCATCGGAGGAGTTTGATTGTCGGAGAAGGTGACGCGACGGAGCAGAGGAAGTCGATGAAGTCAGAGGCAGAAGTCGTTGAAGTCGTAGCAGTTGACGGAGATGTTGCCGTTGCGGAGGAGTTGACGAATAAGGAGGTGTAGCACTCGAAGGTAGTTGTGGGCTCAACGACCGAGGTCGGAGCGAAGCAGGTCGGCGGGGTGATGTTGCTACGAGCTGGTGAGGCTTGGACCTCACCCTAGAAGGGGGAGGAGCAGTCTGACACCCCGACCCCTCGACCTGTTGTGCAAGCGGCGGATGCATTCAATCGAGGGGCGGCGGAGGTTTTATAATGTCAAGGTGAAGACGGAGAAGGAAGGAGGGGTCATCGGGGATTTCATGAGATCGAATCGGAGAGATGCGGCGAGGTCGCATGGTGAATCGGGAAGGCAATGAAGGCAACGGGTGAGGATCGCTCGGGTTTAGAGGTAGCGGTTGGCGAGATTTATGGAGGAGAAGATTGGCAGTGAAAATCGTGGGGCGGCAGAGATTTCGATTTGGGAAAGGAGGCTGGGCGAGGACGATTTACAGTGGCCGTCCGATAGGCCAATATGGGACTGCCACGATGGAGACACGTGGCGGTCGGATGGGTGAAGGAGGAAGCACGTGCGTGGCACGTGTCTGGGAGGTACGTGCATCACACCTGCAGCTTTTTAATTTTTTTTATAAAAAAAATTAATAAAAACACTAAAAATGGCTGACACGTGGCGGCTCCAGGAGCTGCCAATTGTTTGCACCACAAAAATCGGAATATAAAAACTTTAAAAAATACAAAATAAATATCAAACGGCCACGGATAAAAAACTATTCTTTACAAAAATTGCTCATCTTGATAAGATCTACAACTTTCATGAAGACACCAAAATCAAAATCGATCAATTGCATAAAGTGATATTTTTGGGGTATCCCTTGTACATAGAATACCTTGATTTTTGGGTTTATAATTTTTTTCTTATTTTTAAGCAAGATAATAATCTGAAAAAAATATAATAAAATCAAAGATAAATATTTAAATATTAATCAATTTTTTTGGATTTTTATTAATTAAGAAAAAGATGAAATACAATAAAACTTGAAAAAGACCAATTTTGTACATACAATTAGTGAAGACTTGGACTCAATTTGTTTCTTTGATTTCAAACTCAGTTTGGATATGGATTTTTATGTATTTTAATAAAACTTTTATCAAAGAAGATAAATGGAAAAGAAATAAATTAATTAGGTTAATTATGTACATAAAATACTAGGTCAAAATCAGCTAAAATACAAAATGTACAAAAGAGGCCCAAAACCCAACTTTCACATATAAGCATCAATTCACTTGAACTTGGTCTTGTTTTGAATGGATTTGAATGTACATTAGTTCAAAAGTGAGTAGCATTAAAAGCGACACTGGATGGGGAAGATATGAGGGTTTTAGTGTAGGAATCCTAGAACTAGGGTTTGGGTTTTTGGTCCACTTATTTGGGTTAGTGATTTTTTTTGTATTTTTCATTTATTCTTGTTAGTTATATGTACACAATGGATGTGGTTTTGGATCATACAGAGTTAGCATGAATTAGTTAAAAATCAGAGAAGTTAGGCTATTTACAAGTCAATTTTGGCTCGGATTTTTGGCTTCTTATTTTGTGTAGATATGAGTGATAAAATGCAATTCTTATTAAAACATGCATGAATGCTAATTATGTAGAATAAATAAAGAAATGCCAATGATTTTGAGAGATTTGAGCTTAATTAATGAGATTTAAAGTAATGAATCTGATATTCATCATCCCCCTATACTTAAACCATGCTCGTCCCTGAGCATCAAAAAGAAATGCCATGAGGTTAAATGAGATTGGGTTCCATATCAAGACCATGAACTGAAGGTGAAAATGAAACTAGACTTTACCTTTGGATTATTAGTTTGATGGAACTTCAGTGAGATTTAGAATTTAAAAATCGACAGCCTTCAAGTTCTACACATCATTGTCACAGTGTTGGCTCAGAAGTCATCTTAGATCAATCCTCTTCCCAAATCTACCCTACGAACATTAAACAATCGACTCATGTGTGTGAAAGGTTTTAGCTCTTCCCTTCTAGAACGTCGGACTACCATGCACACCTCCTCTCCAGTAACTCATCCTCAGAGAGTCAGGTATTTTCTTCTAAGGTCTGTTGCGATGTTCACAATCAAATTGAGGGAGAAGTTAGGAGAAGGAGAAAAGAACTAGAGGGTGGCCAGTGTACTCACTTCCCCTTGTGAAGCTGGCCAGTGTAGCCGAGTCTCCACCAAGATCTGTAGGTTTTCTTGAAGCTTGGAACTTTTTGGTCAGATATTTATTTGGTAGAATTCTTCTTTGTATTTGGAATTTTTGGTGGTTCTGCTTGGTTCTTATTGTGCCCCTACGGATATAGAATCTTTTTTGTTTCCGTACTTTTTTTGGGGTCTTAGAAAAATTGTGCCCAGCTGTCCATCCCTTTTCCGAAGCTTTATTTCAACCCATACTCCGGTTTTTAGATTTCCACGCTACCGGAAAAGAAACTCACACAGTCTTCCAACATCCTGTCTGAGTTGAGCTAAGTGCATAGTGTGAGATTACAAATTAATTCCCTATTCCAGAGTTGTACCCAGAATGAAGAGACCAGGTTAGACACTAAGAGTCAAGCACTGCACATTGTCATGTGGAACTCAAAGAATTAAGTCAAAGACCTGAAACTTCTAAAATCCTCTTTCTCGGTGAAGTTCCTCTGAAAATTAGGTGGATTAAGGTCAAGTCGAGACCACTCTCGATTTCTGCTCATAACTCGGTTCAGAAGCCAACGACTTTTCACAGATACAAATGAATGCGATGCTGGATGAAGTGCATATGTGTGAAATGCAGACACGTTTTTTCTTTTTTTGTGACTTTTAATTTTTTAATGCAAGGGATTTTTTTGCAAAAAATGAATAAGAATCCATTTTTTTTTCAAAAATTTTGGGTTGGACACAGTCAGTGTTAGTAGCATAACTCTTTTTCTTTTTCTCTTTTTTTTTATTTTTTATTTTTGTTGTTTTTTTCCCAAATTAATTACCCACCCCGTAAATACATACAGACTTACGCGAAAGTACAAGATATGGGTAAAATATATACAAAGTATATATACAGACCCCTCCATACTTAGCGAGCATAGTGTCTTCAAAGCACAAGAAGCGTAAAGAAGACATAGCTTGAGATAAGAGTAAGAGAGTAAAAAAGGAAAAGGAAAAGAAAAAGAAAAAGAAAGAGATACATCGGTTTGCCCCTCTATACTTAGGCTGTGAATAGTCTAAGTATAGAACAAGAGCGGGAAAAAAATGAAGCGATCGTTATATGTGAATGATGAGAGTATATACAGATGAGCATTGGTTCCCCCTATACTTAGGCTCTGGTCAGCCTAAGTATAGAATAAGGGTGGAAATGGAATGAACGTGAGATGAGGAGAGTGGTATGTACAGATGGCATCGGTCCCCCCCCCATATACTTAGGCCTTGGCTTAAGTAGAGGAAGAAGTTGTACAAGGAGACCGTTATGGTCGGGAGGGAGAGTTGGCAGCCAATGATTAAGGCAGTTTTCGGTCGATCTTTTTGTGAGTCTGGGTGGGAGATCGTAATGATGAGAAGGAGATGAACCATATGATTCCCAACTATTATCAGAATTATCCTTGGAGAGATCAAGTTGGATATTAGATGAAGTGTATGAATCAGACAAAAGTTAACCATCGTCAGAGTTGTCCTCAGAGGAATAGTATTTGAAATTGGACACACTCCAGATATTCTTGTCTTTTTGTTTCTTCAGTTGTTTTCTCAGAATTCGTTCCTCCTTGGGATCAAGCGGTTTGTCCTCGGATGAATACTCTGAAGCACCAGTCTTAGTCAACTCATATGAAATAATTCCAGTGCATTTGATGAGGGCAGGAGCATCGGCTTTTGATGAATAATAATGAAGAATGGGAGTCATCCAACGGGAGTCGAATTTTGGATCCTTGCGAAGATATAGTTTTAGAACTGCCGAACAGACTTCACTCATGTAGATTTACTTTTCCAGACCTGAGGCGGGATCATCAGATGATTCCTCTTCCAGAAGGTCAAAGGTGACTTTCTTTTTCGATGAAGGAGTAGTCATTTTGTTTCGCGAAGTTGTTAGTCCACTTGAGTCTCCAGATGAATAACCATTGGAATTCTTCTCCTTGGTCAGTATTCATCCTGCGTATTTATTCTTAGTTTTCTTATTGCTGGTGCACTCTTGATTTTGGATGATTTGGTCAAGGTATTCAGAGTAGGTTGCCCCAGGGAGCGACCAAGCATATGTCTCAGGATCATATAAGAAACATTTTTCTATTTTGAGATCCGTAGGAATTGAAATATTGGGGGGAGTCTATGCATGTTCGTTCTCAATTGATTTGATATTGTAGCATTCCTGCGTCGAATTGATGTGATCAAGGTAGTCAGAATAGGTTGACCCAATGTGTGACCATGCATAAGTCTCTGGATCATATGATTCATATACTTGATTCTCCATGGTGAGCGCAGCTGGGAATGGAGCAGAGGGGAGAGTCTCTAAACCAATAGTCTCATCAACAACTGTTATCTCAGATGTAGCAACGGGGTAGGTCTCTTCTACCGCTTCATGGTTACGGTTATCGAGTACTTCGTGGGTTGCCTCAGAAAATTGGGGTTCCTCAAGGACTGGGTGAGATCGAAGTGCTTCCAATGCAATAAAATTGATTTCCTAAGTCTCACATTCAATAATTTCCTTAGCCAATGCCAAGAATGGATTTCCGAGAATAATTGGAGACTGGGTGAATTCTCCTTGATGCTCAATATCAGTGATTATGAAGTCTACTGAGCGGAGCACCTTGGAAAGTCACGATGACAGGAATTGTTCCTCTTGGTTGTTTTATCAATCGGTCAGCCAATTGAACAATCTCTCGTATCTTCCTGATTGGTCCGAGTTTGAGTTCGTGAAATACAGATGTCGGGAGGATATTGATCGGTGAATCGTGATAACGCAGGAATTATTCCAAAAGAGGTGCCATGAATAAATAATACAAAGGTTGTCGCTGAGGCGGCCACTCATGGAACACCCGGGTTGATCAGCAATTAACCCACAATCAAAAGAATACAACAATCAAGCTCAAAACAAATGTGAATTAATCTTTATTTACTCTACAATAAAATGTATAGTGACAAGTATGTAGAGGTTGAACCACAGAGAGCAACACAAAATGCAATAGCCTACATGTCAATCACAGTCATCTTTGTGTGGTTTTTTTTTATTTTTATTATTTTTTTATTAATATTATTAAAATATAATAATTAAGTATTATATATATGTAAATAATACAAATATATTAATTATATATATATCCATAGAGGGTAAGTATATAGCTTATAATACATGTAATATATATATATAGGTATATATAAATATAATAAAATAAATATATATAAATATATCCCTTTTTTTATGTTAAGATTAATGAGAATACATATAACTAATTACATATATAGAATATTTTTTTTCTTTTTTTTAGGATATATAGATATATATATACATAAAGGGGCTATTAGAATATTCACAAAAATACTCAAATATAGTCAAAAATTCAGGAAAAGGGTCTTTTTGGAATTTTCATGGCTTTTTACTGTTTTTATGATTTTTGGGTATTTTTGCAAACATTTTTAGTATTTTAAAATAGCTAAATAATAGCAAACAGAGGACTAGGTACTGGCTGTCACAAAAATAGAGATTAAAAATAGCTAACAGCCTCAAAAATTTTCCACACTAATTTTCTAATAACGATAATAAAATATAGCATAAACAGGGCCTGAGTTTATATTTTTCTGATTTTTCTTTGATTTTTTATATTTTTTTGAAGTTTTTGGGTATTTTTGAATTTTTAGGGTTTTCTTTTTGAGATTTTTAGGGATTTTTGGATTGACACTAATATAGGTCAAAATACACCATAGGTATTTTTTTTTGGAATTTTTCGAGGCATTTTCATATTTTTTTGGGATTTTATAAGTTAGACAGGGAATGAAAGACATGTTTTTGAATTTTAATAAATGCAAAAATGCAACAAAATGCAAAACTAAAAATATGGCGTTCAAGCATGACCATACAGGAGCTTAAGTCTATTTTTGCAAGATTTTTCGATTTAATATGAAGCATAAAATAAATAGACAAAGTCTTCAAAAATTAAATGGCCTGGCAGGGGTATTTTTGCAAATAAAATAGTTGGCAGGGGCATACATGCAAAAATTACAACAAAAATACACTTTAACTTTTATTTTCAGGACCATTTAATAAATACAGGAACCCGACAGGGTTTAGATGCGAATTTTCATGCGCCTCATGTGGTTGCTGCACGTGAGGCACGGAAGGACTAAAGTGCAAATCTTGAAACATCGGGGGTCCTTCCACAAAATATACATTTTATTTACAACTGAAACTTCTATTTCTGGCATTAAATAATAAATACAAAAAGTACGGGGGCTGGATGTGAAAATTACCCCTAATAAACACGTGGCATCCGACGGTTCTGATCCTTTCACTTGCCACGCGTCGTCTCCTGGACGCCCGATGACGCTTCGCCGATGAAGCGCTGAGATTAGATCAGCCCCGCTGATCTGACGGTGGATACAAGGCTCCATCGGACGGTTGCTGTTAAATCTGGGGCGGCTCTCCTGATCCGACGGCGCTGAAGCCCCCTGGAAGAACGGGGAAGAAGCTCGGAGCTGGCGAGCTTGGATCGACGAGCGTGGGCTCCTCCAGGGTTCCCCGGTGAGTCTGAAGTGTTCTGAACGTAGCTGGGAGCGTCCCGCGTCGATTGATGGTGTTTTCATGGCTCCTGGGGGTCCGAGTCGATGGAGCAAGGTCGGAGAAGAAAGGGGCCCCCAGGAACCTCTTCCTGGTTCAGTGCGAGCCCATTTGGGCTCGGTTCTTCGAAGTTCCTGCACAGGAAGAACCGCGGGCGAGAGAGCTTGCTCCTCGACCCGGGGTTTTGAAGCTGCAACGCAAAAATGAGGTGGGCGGAGGGGCTCCGGCGAACGGCGGAGGAGGAGCCCCGATTCGCCAAGACCTAGGGTCTTGGGTTGGACAAATGCAGGCGTTGGATGGAGAAGGCGATGAGGAACGAGTTGGGGTGCATATAGCGGGCGGAAACAGTGAGATTCACGGGGAAGAAGTCGCCGGAGCGGAGCTCCGGCGAATTTCGAATTTTGGATTCCTAACTACGGTGATTAACTAACCACTAATCTAAATACTGGAATGAAATGCTAACATTAAAAACTAACAAAAAAACACATTAAAGGGCAGCTCTTATACCTGGGGGCCTCCAGGGAGCAGGGTGGACGCCGGAGCTCCGCCGCGTCAAAATCTCCTTCCTCCGGCCGAGTCACGGTGCTGGGCTACTCCCCCTGTCACGAGGAACAATCCAGGAGTGAGATCTAGGCTTTAGGTTGGAATAAAAGTGGCCAAATTCGAGGAAGGAAGCGGAGCTTTTTATTTATAAACATTGGCAAGGGGCCTTATTACCCGGCGATTATTAACTGATCCAATGAACATCTCGTTGATCTATGATTTTGGCGGGCATCATGGAAGATTAGGGAACAATTCTTGTGAAGGAAGCGTTGTCGATTGATGGATGGTGTGCCCGGGAAAAAGGCATGAAATCGGGGGAGTAGACAGTTCAGAGATGCCAGGCGAGGGATGGGACAGTTGACCTGGGAGTCAACGTTGGCCGGCGCCTCATTGGGCCACGTAAGCCGCTACGAGACAAAATAGCAAATCTGAAGGAAGATTGATTTATTTGACGCCCTAAATGATTTTATTAATTTTTTCTTATAAAATAAAAAATGTGTATTATTTCATCTAGTATTTATTTATGATTTTTATTGAATTTTTCGAGGCGTTTTGTTATAGTTTTATTTGGATAATATGTATATGTATGTATTTACATGTATTTTCATGTATTTTATTTTTAATTTGTTTATTTTCTTTTATTATTTTATAAATTTATACTTTATTTTTGTGAGTGTAAAGATATTTTTGTTTGATTTTTATACGTTCATTTGTATTTTTAAATAAATGTGTTTGTGTATATGTAAGTATACTTATAGGTATTTTACCTGTATATTATATACATTGTATTTATTTAATGTATTTTATTTGTTTTTATTTTAGCTTTGTATTTTTAATAATAATATATAATATATACATTATTGTAAAAAAATATAAAAGAATGAAATAATTAAAGAATGCTTTTCTCTTTTTATTTATGTACATCCTTCTCATAGGTATTTTGCCTATATAAACTTATTTTATTTTACATATTCTTTTTGGTTTTATTCTAAGGCTAAGATGTATATGAAATATATACATTATTTACAAGATTATAAAAATAGTAATTTATAAAAATAATGAATAGTGAATATAATGAATATTTTAATCAGGTATTATATACAAGAAAGGCCAAAAACCTAACTTCTGCATATGGACTCCAAAAATTATGAAACCAATTTTATAATATAGTTTATGAAATGCTATATACAATTAAAGGTGAGTTTGGGTGATTTGGAGTTTTTATTTGCAAGATATGGGTCTGTGAAGTTGAGATTTTGGCTTTTTATTTTGTGCATAAAATGTACACTGTGTATTATTTTTACACAAACTCAATTTTGTATTTTTATCTATATTATTATCTACAACTTTTATGAACAAAGTTTCTTTATTTGATGAATAAATAAATATGTACAAAATAGGTGCCAAAAATGCATAAATGAATGGAGTATTTATTGGATAATTGGCCCTTATCTCCCCCTACTTTATTCCTTGTCGACCAATTCCATTCTGGACTTGGTCTCGGGGTTAGGGTCATAAAATATTTGCAATATTTTATTCATTTTTCTTTCCTTTTCTTTATTCTATAATTTTGGCATTAAAAACCTTATTTAATGTACAATAAATACAAGAAACAATGAATGCTATTATATACAAATTAATGCTATTTACATGCATTTGCTGGGGTTTTTAAGGCCAAAATGATAGAATAAAGGTGATGAAATGGAGATTCATCACCCCCCTATACTTGCCTTTTGCTATTCCCTAACAAACACTTATGCAATAAGTGCAAAAAGAATAAAGAAAAGAAAAAGGAAGATGAAAGAAACATAGAGTGAATAGGGATGCTTTCAGTGCAATGCATGTCCTTACAAAATCTGAATTTGGAGCTCCTGTCAGACCTTGGTGTGAAGGTGTGTGGAACCTAGTCAGGAACCAGCTCTAAGATACAACAGCCTTCGATAGTCACAGAACTCGGTTCAACCCACCTCAATAGTCGGGTCAGAACTAGTCTACATCATACGCAAACTCTTATAACTATGAAGCTGACTTGTACGGTGTAAGTGATAGTGGCTCTCCCCAACTGAAATAATAAAGGAACTGACTTCTCCAGAATGACAACCCAATGATTCCCCAATCCAACAGCTCTTTCCTCGAGGAGCTGGGTATTCCCTTCTAAGTTCAAGTGGCAACCAGCTCAAGAGGAGGGGGTGAAGAGAAGAATGGACGGTAGCCAGTGTAGCTACCTATCCTGGGATGCAAGACCAGTGTAGTCAAGTCATCCAGCTGTAGGCTTACATATTTAACTTTGGAGCTCAAGCTTGCTTATTGACTTTGTACATACTTTGACATACTATTCACAGCAGCATTTACATAAGGAGTTTTTCCTCTTGAGCCAGTAGACTATCCCTCTTTTGAAGCTTTATCGCAACCCACAATCTCCTGTCTTTAGACCTCATTGCTATTGGATCCGGTTGGGGTGCACTTCCCTCCCTAGAAGAGGACGAATGTTTCCACCCGTGTGCGTCTCAGACTGGCAAATCCAACCCCCTCACCACTCCAACTGAGTTGAGCCAAGTGAAAGGTGCAGGTGTCCAAGTTAGGTCACGGTCGGCAAGAGTCATACGTGTGTTTCGAAAAGTTCTAGTTAGTCCACTGAGTTGACTTGAACCCAGCCCTGATTTCTTAAAGAATTAAGTCTGTATAGACCTGAGGTACCTTAAACCTAGTTCCCATAAGGTTCCAGTGCAATTAGGTGCGGTAAGGTCTAACCGAGCTCCAATTTGAGATTTTCTTAGACTGATTCAATCATCAAGCTTCACTCAAAAAGAGTATGAATGGTATGCTTATGCTGTGCACAATGAATGATGCAATTTTTCACAAAAATTTGAAAGGATCAAAAAATGTTTTTACAAAAAGAATTTCTGCACAGGAAGTACGAACTGAAAATATTCAAATAGTATATACACTTATTTACACAGGCGTGCTGCTTTATTTCCAACATTTAGGAATGTTTAGCAACTTTACAGGTGTGAATGAAATAGTTTATTTGGGTATGTACAGAAAGAATTGTATGTGTCTTGTTTCTGATTTAGTAGTATCTGCAATGGTGTTCTCGTTAGCTTTTTGAAAATAATTTTACCAACTATAGTACACGATAATTTTTGCAATCCTTTACACACATTTGAAAACTATTTTTGCAAAGATTTTTCACACTATATGTATATATATACAATTTTCACAATAAGTTTGACAAGCTTTTTTCAAAACATTTGCACATAGGTTTTTGAAATCCTTTCTTTCACACAAAGAAAAGTTTTGCAATCAACATAGTTTCACACATTTGAAATCATTTCACCTCAAATTTTTCAAAACTGGTCACACTATTTTTCAAATCATACTGTATAGGTATCTGATTTATTAATCAGTAGATACAAAAGAAGAAAGAAAAAAAAATTGTATTTGTTGTACAATATGATTTCAGTTCTTATAAACTTTATTTGGCTTATTCCTTATTTGCAAATGAGAGATTTTTGTGCGGATTCCTCAGACTTACTCGAGAATCATTTTCACAAGGGTTTTTGAAAACTCTAGTCCAAAATAATTTTGCAACATGTACACGCATTTGAAAACCCTTTTACAAATGTTTTACACAACATAGATATATTTTTCAAAACAGTTTTTGACAATCAAATTTTCACAATCATTCGCACACTAATTTTCACAAAGTTTTTGCGTTCACTCAAAGAAAATAGGTTTTACACACAAACTAATTTTTCAAACATTGAATAGTTGTTCACGCTATTTTCAAACAAATTTCACAAGATTTTTCAAAGGAAAACGTTTCGTACAAAACACTTTTCTGACTCACTAGTCAGTATAATTACAATGAGTCTGAGGAACTCACAATCATCTTTCATTATTATAAAGCTACTTTTTATTTTGTGTTGTAGTGATTTTATTTTTCAGTATGAGTTATGGCTTTTAGTATATACACGCTATATACGATCCCCCTATACTTAGCTTGAGCTATGTCCTCGTAGATCAAAAGGAAAAAGCAAAGACATAACTCGTACTGAGTATAGACAGATCTAAAGAATAAATATGAAAGAAATGAATGAATGAGAAGTTGACTGTCCCCCCTATACTTAGGATCAAATAATCCTAAGTATAGCAGACTGTACAAAAAGCGGGGAGGGTCAAGGGTGGGAATATACTGATCGTGCTCAGATTGTCTCCCCCTATACTTAGGGTGAGATACTCCTAAGTATAGACAAGAAGAGGAGACAATGGAGAAGATCAAACCAAAATCAAAAACTCTAGGTGCACATCCCCCTATACTTAGGACAAAGTACGTCCTAAGTATAGAAAACTGTCTACAAAGGCAACGCCTTTTAGATAGAAAAAGAAAATAGAAAAGGAAAAGAAGAGAAGAAGAAAATCAGAGAAATAGTGGTTGGAGTACATTGTCTGAATCTTTTGGTGCTGCAGGTGCTGTGGAGATGTCATCGTGGTGCACTAGTTGAATAGAGTCAACTATGGCCAAGAATGCATCGGGTTCCAAGTAAGGTTTCAGTAGTTGGCCGTTGACGACGAAGGGCTGTGCGTCAGGGGACAATTCTGATATCGCAATGCTTCCGTTGTCACGCACTTCACATATTCGGAATGGCCCTGTCCACTTACTTTTCAATTTACCTGGAAATATCCGCAACTTTGTATCAAACAACCACACTTTTTGCCCAACGTTGAAGTTCTTTCATCTGATGTGCCGGTCATGCCAGCATTTCACCTTCTCCTTGTACATCAAGGTGTTATCGTATGCGCAGTCTCGGAACTCCAAGAGCCTGTTCAGATCGTCCTTTCTCTTCTGACCACTTTTTCGTGAGTCTAAGTTACAATTATTAATTGCCCAAAGAGATTTGTGAATTAATTCCACGGGCAGATGTCATGGTTTTCCATATACAAGACGGTAGGGCGACATGCCCAAGGGAGACTTGTAGGCCGTACGGTAAGCCCAAAGAGCAGAGTCCAAGAGTTGAGACCAGTCTTTTCTGTTTGGCCTAACAAGTTTCTGCAATATGGTCTTGATTTCTCTATTGGATAACTCCGCCATGCCATTGGTCTGCGGATGATAAGGAGACGCGACACAGTGATCGATGCCGTACTCCTTCGTTAACTTCTTGACCTCTTTGTTGATGAAATGGCTACCCCCGTCTGAGATGAGAATCTTTGGTATCCCAAACCGCGAAATGATGTTCTTCTTCAGAAACTGGCAAACTGTTTTGTTGTCGGCGGCTCGGGCGGGGATAGCTTCAACCCAACGGCTCACGTAATCTACGGCAAGAAGGATGTGCTCAAAACCTTGACTGTTAGGGAAAGGCCCCATGAAGTCAATGCCCCATGCATCGAAAACATCTGCTATCTGAATGATTTTCAGAGGCATTGAGTCTTTGTCAGTGAGTGTCCCTTTCAGTCGCTGACAGTCAATACATCTTTTAACAAATTCTGCTGCATCCTTAAATAAAGTGGGCCACCAGAGGCCACACTGCAATACTTTTGCTGCCGTACGATCTCCAGAATGGTGCCCACCAGATTCGAGCGAATGACAATGCTCGAGGACACTAGATTGCTCCGTCTGAGGAATGCACCTGCGCCAAATACAATCTTCCCCTTCTCTGAATAGGAGAGGATCTTCCCACTGGTAGAAGCGGATGGTCGACACGAATTTGTTCTTCTGATTCTTCGTCCAATCCGAAGGTATTACCCCCGAGGCGAGGTAATTGACAATGTCAGCATACCAAGGGAGAGCATCCACAGCTAAGATAGCTTCGTCAGGGAAGGTTTCTGTGATAGGTGCATTGCTCGCAGGAGGCTCATGCTGCTCAATTCTGGAGAGGTGATCTGCTACCACATTCTGAACTCCAGGTTTGTCTTTGATTTCCAGATCGAATTCCTGGAGGAGAAGGATCCAACGAATCAGTCTGGGCTTGGCATCCTTCTTCTGCTGTAGGTACCGAATAGCAGAGTGGTCCATGAAAATTGTGACCTTCGACCCCAACAAATAGGATATGAACTTCTCTAAGGCGAAAACCACAGCCAGCAGTTCTTTCTCTGTCACTGTATAATTTCTTTGAGCTTCATCTAATGTTCTGCTGGCATAGTGAATGGCATAGGGCGCCTTGTCTTTCCTCTGTCTAAGAACAGCTCCAACTGCAAAGTCTGACGCATTGGTCATTATCTCAAATGGAAGAGTCCAGTCGGGAGGCTGTAAGATTGGAGCCTGAGTGATAAGCTCCTTCAATTGATTGAAAGCAAGGAGGACCGGCTGATCAACAATGAACTCCGTCTCCTTGCACAAGAGCTCTGTCAGAGGTCGGGCAATGCGGCTGAAATCCTTGATAAATCGTCTGTAAAATCCCACATTCCCCAGGAATGACCTCACATTCTTTACTGACTGAGGTGGCTGAAGGTTTGAAATGACATCCACCTTGGCTGGGTCGACTTCCATGCCACGTTTGGAAACGACATGGCCCAGCACAATACCTTCTATGACCATAAAGTGGCTCTTTTCCCATGAGAGCACTAAATTGACTTCCCGGCATTTCTGAAGCACTCTGTCTAGGTGCGCGAGGTAAGAATCGAAACTATCACCATAGACAGAGAAATCATCCATGAACACCTCGAGAAAACTGCCTACCATCTCGGCGAATACAGCTAGCATGCATCTTTGGAAGGTTGCGGGTGCATTGCATAATCCAAAGGGCATCCTCTTGAAGGCGTAGGTACCGAACGAGCAAGTGAAGGTAGTCTTCTCTTGATCCTCAGGGGCGATCGCTACTTGGTTGTACGCGGAGTACCCATCCAGGAAGCAGAAGAACTCCTTGCCTGCTAATCTCTCCAATACTTGGTCAATAAATGGCAAGGGAAAGTGGTCCTTCTTGGTTGCTGCGTTAAGACGGCGGTAGTCAACACACACCCGCCAGGAGGTTGGTACCCGAGTAGAAATTTCCTCTCCTTTTTCATTTGTGACCACGGTAAGCCCGGATTTCTTGGGAACTACATGCAGGGGGCTTACCCACTTTGAATCGGAGATGGGATAGATGAAGCCTGCATCACACCATTTTGTGATTTCTTTCATGACCACGTCCCGAAGGTTAGGGTTCAGTCTTCTCTGAAATTCACGGGACGGCTTGGCATCGTCTTCTAGATAGATATGGTGTGAGCACAGAGCTGGATTTATCCCTCGGAGATCTGATACGCTCCAACCAAGTGCCTTGCGGTTCTTTTCTAGAACCTCGAGAAGTCGAGATTCCTGATCCGGATTCAGTCTGCTGCTGATAATGACCGGATACATGTGTTCTTCACCTGCAAGGAAAGCATACTTCAGACCTGTAGGAAGTGGCTTGAGTTCTGGTTTTAGTCTGTCCACTTTATCGGTCACTTCTGATACCATGCTGGTGGTGGGATGTACCTTGAGACTGTCACCATCCTTAACATCCCGTTGAGATCCCAGTGATGTACCGAACGGTTCTGCGGTGAGCTGATTGTGTTCGGTCTGGAGTGAATGCTCATGAAGATGCGCCTGCATCTGAGAATCTGTCTTCCACAAATCATCGGAGCATATGCTGGCTGTGCTTTCTATGTCCTCCTCAAGAGTGAGGATTTCTCGGGTCCATGGATCGTCCAGCGACAACTCTGAGTCTCTGATTTCTGCAATAAAATCACAGTCTGCTTCTGGTGCTGCTTGACTCTCATCAGTTGTGGCATTCTGCTCCTTGTTCATGTTGATCGTGATTTGCTGGGTGTTCGAGCTGAAAGTGATCTTTCCAGACCCGTAATCAACCACGGCACCTGAAGTACGGAGAAATGGTATGCCAAGGATGATAGGAGTCTGGAGCAGTGGTGCAGGAGAGTCCATATCAAGGACTACAAAGTCAGCTGGGAATTTCATCTCCTGCACGGTAACTATCACGTCTTCCAACAGACCTCGAGGCCGCTTGACGGATCGGTCAGCGAACTGAAGGATCATACGTGTCTGCTTGAGCGGTCCCAGCCCGAATTCTTGCATTATGGACGAGGGCATAAGGTTGATGGAAGAACCACTGTCAAGAAGAGTACGCTCGAAGACCTGATCGAAAATCACACAACTGATCAGAGGTGCTCCTGTATCTTGCTTTTTCTGGGGGAGGTTGGGGATAACTGCAACTGTGGCCATGGATAGAACGTGCTTTTCTACCTCTCGGCGTCGGTTGTCTTGCGCTGGGCGACGCCTGTTAGTACATGCCTCTTTCAATCCTTTCTTCACAGCTGGCATGTATTCCACGGCCTTCAGCAAGGGAATCTCAACAGTCAATTTATCCAAAATGTCCACGACACCTGGATCAGACAATGCATTTTTTCTTTTTGCAATTTTTTTAGATTTTTGTATTGCATGCGGAAAAGGAATATTCATATTACTGGCAGGAAAATTAGAGTTCTTATTTACATCAAAATCATCGCCCACAGAATGTCGTACATCCGGACTACAAAAAGGAGTACAAGCTGGATCTGAATATGCTGGTGCTGCTGGGCGATCAAAAAGGGTAGCATCGGCTCCATCGGCTGGCAAGGGGTCGGCTGCTGCTGGCTGCACCTCCAAAGCTGGCGCGGCTTCGCTTCTGCTACATGCTTCTTTTTGTTGTTTTTGTTTTTGCTGATTTTTTTGTGTTTTTGGCTGAGGCTGATGACATGGCACGACGGCTGGACTGGCTTCTCCTTCCTCTTCCTCCTCACCCGCCCCTGGAGTTGGCACGGCTGATGCGGAAGATGACGATCCACCTGTTTCTTTATTCTCCCCACATCTGGTAGCAAGCGGAGGCAAGGCCCTACCGCTCCTGAGAGTAACAGTATTAGAATAAACAGTAATATCATTATCACACGCGGACTGGACATCACATTCTACCTGCTCCTTCTTCTTGAAATTGTTGGGGTTGGCTTCGACCTGTGCCGGAATGGTAGTGCGAGTGGCGGTCAGGTCATCAAGCCGCTTGGTCATCTCCGCTAGCCCTTGAACAAGCTGGGCTAGACACTCCATAGTGGGATTAGCTGGGGGGACATCAGAAGATGCAGCGTGCAGACCACGCTGCTGTTGGTTAGATGAGTGGAGAGGCTGCTGGTGGTGTTGCTGTGTGGGAGCAGGAAGTTGAAGTTGCTGGTAGGACGGAGGTGGATACTGCTGGTATGGTTGAGGCTGAGCAGCCGCATACTGGTGATACGGCTGTGGGTGGCGATACTGCGGCTGCTGCTGGTACGAAAAGTTCTGCCTACATTGGTGTGCGAACTGAGGAGGCTGCTGGTGTTGTTGGTGAGGTTGAGAGGTTTGGCCGAAACGACCACCCTGAGGTTGGTGGTACTGCCGGTTGGCAAATTGCTGACCCTGGAGTTGTCCTTGAGGACGGGTCGGCTGTGTGTCATTCGTCCATACCCCATTAACTTCTTGAATCAGGGGTGGTGGTGGGAAAACTTGATCAGGAATGGAAAGGAACTCTAGCTGGTAAACGACCATCTGCTGCTGCGGCGGGCCCTGGTCAAGCGCCTACACGTAGTACACGTGCTGGACTGCCGGTGGCTGCTGGCTCGGCTGAGGCTGATGCTGCGGTTGCGGCTCGTCCTTCCTCTCAGCGGGAGTGTCTGATGGTGTAGCCGACTGGACAGAGTTGATAGTACCGACCAACAGCTCTAGGTTCTTGTTGATCTGATCGAGTTTATCCAGGTTCTGGGTCCTCTTCTCGATCACAGCGAGTTTCTCAAGGTCCTGTGATCGCTTCTCAATGATATCAACCTTAGAGAGATGGCCCCCAATGATGCTGAGGTTGGAGCTCTCATCTCTCTCTGCTTCTTTTGATGCAGCCATGTGAACTTGTTTCTGTAGGATCTGGGGCTGCTTCTGGTACGCCTTGGATGAAGAGAGGGCGGCCTCTCCTTCGGCCATTTCTTCGAAAATCTGCCATAAAACATCTTCATCCTTGTTGAAATGGGAGCCCCCACATGCTGCGTCCACGAGCCTTTGACTCTCAATATTGAGTCCCCCGAAGAAATGTTGGACCAGGCTGGTCTTAGGGATTTCGTGGTGGGGACACTTCTCCTGCAGATCAGTGAATCTCTCCCAAGCCTCATGTACGGACTCATGTGCTCCTTGGGAGAAATTGCTAATACGGGCTCGCATTTGGTTGAGCCGACCGAGAGGGTAGTACTTGTGCAGGAAGGCGGATTTCAACTCCTCCCAGGTCGTCACAACCTTTCCCATGTGATTGACCCAGTAGAGGGCCTTATCCTGTAGACTGAAGGGGAAAGCCGTCATCTTGACAATGTCCAGGGGGACATTCGGATAGTGGGTGGTGCGGCAAATGCGGGAGAATTGCTGCAGGTGAATGTACGGCTCTTCATTGGTGTTGCCATGGAATGCAGGGAGAAGGGCTTTGAATTGGGGCTTCAGCTCAAAGTGAGCGTGTACCGGTGGAATGAGAATCCACTCGGTCATCTGGTTGTCTCTCGGATTGTATGTTTCTTTAAGTGTCGGCTTTGGCGGTGGTGGGAATTCGGGATCATCATTGGGGTCATCACCACCTTCTCCACCTCCACCTCCTCCTCCCCTGCCTCCTCTGCCTCAGCCTCCTCCTCCGTCGTTGCGGTTTATCACATCATTCAACATATCCTGGAAAGCAGTCTGTGTAAGGGCCTGCTCAGTCAGCTGCTGCTGTATGGCCTGGATAGATGCCAACAACTGTGCATTGACTTGGTTCTGATCTGGCACCTGTCCCTCTGGTATGGGTGGCTGCTGACCCTTGCCCTTTCCTCCTGGCGCCATGTCAGGATCTGAGTCGGACGAAATGAACTCCGGAGTAGTCTCCAGGGCTCGCACTGGCTTCTATCTGCAGAATGAGGTAGTCCGAATCAGATCACTTGCAATTAACTTTCAGCTGTCGTGATGAAGCTGGAATTCAGGTCAACCCCAGCATGTTGTGAATAGAGAAATGATGTAACTGTAATCGACTCCTATTCACAACGGCGGTAGTGGGACAAAAGTGATCCCAGTTTATTGGGTGGCCAATAGAAAGGTAGAAAACGAGGAGTCTGGAGATCGCTCCGCAAAGTCCGGATCGGGTTCTCGGGAATCGCCTCGAAATTATTGGCGAGGTTGAGTCCATGGAATCGATGTAGGTGTCGGTATGGTCCCGGCGAAACCATCCATGGATCAACTTCGCGGAGCACAAGAGAATGTCGGATTCTGGAAGAATGATACGATGGTCAACGAGGAACAAAAGGAGTGTAAAACAGTAGAAAGGCTCGGTTGAGCGGGGTGGTCAAAGGAAGACATAACAAAATTTGCGCAAAGGCGCGGGACTTTGATCTTTGAACCTTAATCTAGATCCATACAAACACAAGACAAAATCGGGTTCACCAACTCACGCCATGTGAAGCCGTAAAAGCTCGGCTATTTATTATCTTTTCATTTTTAGAGTTGTGATTTTCAGGCATATCTTATAACAAGTCCTTAGTACGCTACCCTATAGGAGAGAGAGTATTGCCAGAAGAGTATCCCGTACTTGTCCTCCTCCTGTGTAACCTGTAGTCTGTACTTTTTGGAGTCCTTGTAACCCTTCCTGGATCCCTACTCAGCCAAAGAAAAGAGAAAGGAAGCCGATAGGCGAAACCAATACTTCGGTTCTCGCACGCAACGGAATCACCCGTGAGCGCGCAAGAACCTACTCGGACGCAGGACGATGAGACAGACACCCCCGTGAAGGCGTGGCCTATGCTCAATACTTCGGACAGGGTCGATGCTCTCACAACAGAGAGTCACCATTGGTGACCAAGTCCTACTTGCCTATGTACGATAGAAGCGCCATTACTTCGGAAATCCAGGCGATACACAAGGCAGTTGCAGACTGGGTTTTGGGCTTTCTATCCTTAGGGGTCGCACTCGCTCAAGGGAGTAGGGTTTTGGTCCCCCTCCAAGGTACCTGAAAACAATGAGGGCTTTATGAACCCGGTACAATGATAGTCCATTACCGATTTTAATTAAGGTCAAAGTTTATTTAGCAGTCCCTTGGTTTTAATTTTTTTGGTTTTCACTTTTTTTGGATCTGTTTTCATACCAGCGCCTAACGTTTTTGTAGATTTTCATTTAAGTCCTAGGTGCTCAAAATCAGAGGGAGATAGCGGAAAAGCCGTGCAAGTGGTTCCATGATGGAAATCTCATCATTGAATCGAATGATGCATGCTGAGTTAGAAGACTTACAATGCATCCCAGCTCTCTCCATGTGGTATGCAAAACAGAATTTTTAAACCTATCTATATGTCGGTATGCAAGGCACAAAATCGTCCTAAACATAAGCTGCTATTAGCGTGAAGATCCATAAGCTGCTTATTTGTCTCTAGACCAAGAGATTCCGGTCTTGGCTCACCCCTCCTCTGCTCAACAAATTGAGGGTAGGAGAAAGCTCTTTACAGGGTTCGCTACGGCACAGAGGGCTAAGAGACAAATTTACAACTTGTTTGAGTTTGACTAGATCCAATCGAAGTAGACTATAGGAACATGCATTCTTATTAATGTTTGGACCTAGCTACCGAGTCAAGCAACCTATATCTAGGGTCTCCAAGCACACAAAACAAAGTAAAAGAAAGGCGGAAAGCTCAAAACTACGGGAAACAAAATAAAAGAAGGCGATGAAAACTCGAAAAAGCCGCGATGAGGCCCCCAGGTGAACAATCACCTGGGCACTGGACCTCATTGTGAAGAGTAGAGTCCTGTTTAATTACATGCCAAATAGTCTCTCTCTCACCATGAATTACAAAAATAGTTCTAAATAACTAGCCTATCTAATGCCCTTCTCTTTGCTTCTTTGGTGCACTCTCCAGATGGTCATGAGAAGAGAAGACCATCCTCCTCCAAGCTCGGCTGCCTTGGCCTCCTAGGAAGCCATCCTAGCGTGACGGTCCCTCGCATCAAAGTTACAAAAAGATTGCATTAGCATACTCAGTTAATCAAATAGAGCAGATAAATTAATCACAATAAATAAAGAAATGAAGCATGGTGATTAATGGCAATAAAACAATAGCTGCTCACACAAAAATGAATCATGAATCAAAATTTTTATACAAGGATGACAAAAATCAATTTGGCTATGCTCATTGCTCCCCGGCAACGGCGCCATCTGATAACGCATGAATTATTCCAAAAGGGTTGCCATGAATAAATAATACAAAGGTTGTCGCTGAGGCGGCCACTCATGGAACACCCGGGTTGATCAGCAATTAACCCACAATCCAAAGAATACAACAATCAAGCTCAAAACAAATGTGAATTAATCTTTATTTACTCTACCATAAAATGTATAGTGACAAGTATGTAGAGGTCGAACCACAGAGAGCAACACAAAATGCAATAGCCTACATGTCAATCACAGTCATCTTTGTGTGGGTTTTTTTATTATTTTTTTATTAATATTATTAAAATATAATAATTAAGTATTATATATATATATGTATATAATACAAATATATTAATTATATATATATCCATAGAGGGTAAGTATATAGCTTATAATACATGTAATATATATATATATAGGTATATATAAATATAATAAAATAAATATATATATATATCCCTTTTTTTATGTTAAGATTAATGAGAATACATATAACTAATTACATATATAGAATATTTTTTTTCTTTCTTTTTTTTTAGGATGTATAGATATATATACATAAAGGGGGTATTAGAATATTCACAAAAATACTCAAATATAGTCAAAAATTCAGGAAAATGGTCTTTTTGGAATTTTCATGGCTTTTTACTGTTTTTATGATTTTTGGGTATTTTTGCAAACATTTTTAGTATTTTTAAATAGCTAAATAATAGCAAACAGAGGACTAGGTACTGGCTGTCACAAAAATAGAGATTAAAAATAGCTAACAGCCTCAAAAATTTTCCACACTAATTTTCTAATAACGATAATAAAATATAGCATAAACAGGGCCTGAGTTTATATTTTTCTGATTTTTCTTTGATTTTTTATATTTTTTTTGAAGTTTTTGGGTATTTTTGAATTTTGAAGGTTTTCTTTTTGAGATTTTTAGGGATTTTTGGACTGACACTAAGATAGGTCAAAATACACCATAGGTAATTTTTTTGGAATTTTTCGAGGCATTTTCATATTTTTTTTGGGATTTTATAAGTTAGACAGGGAATGAAAGACATGTTTTTGAATTTTAATAAATGCAAAAATGCAACAAAATGCAAAACTAAAAATATGGCGTTCAAGCATGACCATACAGGAGCTTAAGTCTATTTTTGCAAGATTTTTCGATTTAATATGAAGCATAAAATAAATAGACAAAGTCTTCAAAAATTAAATGGCCTGGCAGGGGTATTTTTGCAAATAAAATAGTTGGCATGGGCATACATGCAAAAATTACAACAAAAATACACTTTAACTTTTATTTTCAGGACCATTTAATAAATACAGGAACTCGGCAGGGTTTAGGTGCAAATTTTCACGCGCCTCACGTGGTTGCTGCACGTGAGGCACGGAAGGACTAAAGTGCAAATCTTGAAACAACGGGGTCCTTCCGCAAAATATATATTTTATTTACAACTGAAACTTCTATTTTTGGCATTAAATAATAAATACAAAAAGTACGGGGGCTGGATGTGAAAATTACCCCTAATAAACACGTGGCATCCGACGGTTCTGATCCTTTCACTTGCCACGCGTCGTCTCCTGGACGCCCGATGACGCTTTGCCGATGAAGCGCTGAGATTAGATCAGGCCCGCTGATCTGACGGTGGATACGAGGCTCCATCGGACGGTTGCTGTTAAATCTGGGGCGGCTCTCCTGATCCGACGGCGCTGAAGCCCCCTGGAAGAACGGGGAAGAAGCTCAGAGCTGGCGAGCTTGGATCGACGAGCGTGGGCTCCTCCAGGGTTCCCCGGCGAGTCTGAAGTGTTCTGAACGTAGCTGGGAGCGTCCCGCGTCGATTGATGGCGTTTTCATGGCTCCTGGGGGTCCGAGTCGATGGAGCGAGGTCGGAGAAGAAAGGGGCCCCCAGGAACCTCTTCCTGGTTCAGTGCGAGCCCATTTGGGCTCGGTTCTTCGAAGTTCCTGCACAGGAAGAACCGCGGGCGAGAGAACTTGCTCCTCGACCCGGGGTTTTGAAGCTGCAACGCAAAAATGAGGTGGGCGGAGGGGCTCCGGCGAACGGCGGAGGAGGAGCCCCGATTCGCCAAGACCTAGGGTCTTGGGTTGGACAAATGCGGGCGTTGGATGGAGAAGGCGACGAGGAACGAGTTGGGGTGCATATAGCGGGCGGAAACAGTGAGATTCACTGTGAAGACCGGAGCGAAGCTCCGGCGAACTTCGAATTTTGGATTCCTAACTACGGTGATTAACTAACCACTAATCTAAATACTGGAATGAAATGCTAACATTAAAAGCTAACAAAAAAAATGCATTAAAGGGCAACTCTTATACCTGGGGGCCTCCAGGGAGCAGGGCGGACGCCGGAGCTCCGCCGCGTCAAAATCTCCTTCCTTCGGTCGAGTCACGGTGCTGGGCTACTCCCCCTCTCACGAGGAACAATCCAGGAGCGAGATCTAGGCTTTAGGTTGGAATAAAAGTGGCCAAATTCGAGGAAGGAAGCGGAGCTTTTTATTTATAAACATTGGCAAGGGGCCTTATTACCCGGCGATTATTAACTGATCCAATGAACATCTCGTTGATCTATGATTTTGGCGGGCATCATGGAAGATTAGGGAACAATTCTTGTGAAGGAAGCGTTGTCGATTGATGGATGGTGTGCCCGGGAAAAAGGCATGAAATCGGGGGAGTAGACAGTTCAGAGACGCCAGGCGAGGGATGGGACAGTTGACCTGGGAGTCAACGTTGGCCGGTGCCTTATTGGGCCACGTAAGCCGCTACGAGACAAAATAACAAATCTGAAGGAAGATTGATTTATTTGACGCCCTAAATGATTTTATTAATTTTTTCTTAAAAAATAAAAAATGTGTATTATTTCATCTAGTATTTATTATGATTTTTATTGAATTTTTCGAGGCGTTTTGTTATAGTTTTATTTGGATAATATGTATATGTATGTATTTACATGTATTTTCATGTATTTTATTTTTAATTTGTTTATTTTCTTTTATTATTTTATTGGCTTATTTTATAAATTTATACTTTATTTTTGTGAGTGTAAAGATATTTTTGTTTGATTTTTATACGTTTATTTGTATTTTTAAATAAATGTGTTTGTGTATATGTAAGTATACTTATAGGTATTTTACCTGTATATTATATACATTGTATTTATTTAATGGATTTTATTTGTTTTTATTTTAGCTTTGTATTTTTAATAATAATATATAATATATACATTATTGTAAAAAAATATAAAAGAATGAAATAATTAAAGAATGCTTTTCTCTTTTTATTTATGTGCATCCTTCTCATATGTATTTTGCCTATATAAACTTATTTTATTTTACATATTCTTTTTGGTTTTATTCTAAGGCTAAGATGTATATGAATTATATACATTATTTACAAGATTCTAAAAATAGTAATTTATAAAAATAATGAATAGTGAATATAATGAATATTTTAATCAGGTATTATATACAAGAAAGGCCAAAAACCTAACTTCTGCATATGGACTCCAAAAATTATGAAACCAATTTTATAAAATAGTTTATGAAATGCTATATACAATTAAAGGTGAGTTTGGGTGATTTGGAGTTTTTATTTGCAAGATATGGGTCTGTGAAGTTGAGATTTTGGCTTTTTATTTTGTGCATAAAATGTACACTGTGTATTATTTTTACACAAACTCAATTTTGTATTTTTATCTGTATTATTATCTACAACTTTTATGAAAAGTTACTTTATTTGATGAATAAATAAATATGTACAAAATAGGTGCCAAAAATGCATAAATGAATGGAGTATTTATTAGATAATTGGCCCTTATGTCCCCCTACTTTATTCCTTGTCGACCAATTCCATTCTGGACTTGGTCTCGGGGTTAGGGTCATAAAATATTTGCAATATTTTATTCCTTTTTCTTTCCTTTTCTTTATTCTATAATTTTGGCATTAAAAACCTTATTTAATGTACAATAAATACAAGAAACAATGAATGCTATTATATACAAATTAATGCTATTTACATGCATTTGCTGGGGTTTTTAAGGCCAAAATGATAGAATAAAGGTGATGAAATGGAGATTCATCAAATCGTCATCAATTCAAGCATGGGTGAAAATTGTGTCCTTGATTACACAGTCAAATCTGGGTAACCACTTCACTATGCGGCTCTTGGTTTTTCACCTCAACACCAAGGAGGAGGCCATTGACAAGATATGTCATTCAGTCTTTGTTCTAATCATGTCCGACTTTTTGATCATTAATTTGTCTATTACAAATCCTTTATGGTCGGGGAAGTGTTCAATGGCCTGTATAAAGGGACGTTCAAAAATCAATTTTTTCCTCCAGTGCTTCCTGTACAGCAGGATCCAAATTCCTTAGATCTTCTTCAGTCTCAATTTTTATGTATTTTTCGAGATTTCCAATTTTTTTGTTATTTTTTAATATTTCTATTTTTTGGTATTTTCTATATGGTGTGGTGATGTGGTATCTTCCGTAGATGATGTAGGGCTTTGATGTTCAGAGTAAGAGTCAGATGCATAGTCATTTCTAGGGGAATAAAGTGCAGAAGTGTCGCTGTCATAATCGTCCCTAGGTTTCTGAATATCCTCAAAGTTGTCAATAGAGATCTAATCTTTTCCTCATCCATTTTTATGTCTGAGCCACTAGAGATTGTAATTAATCTGCCAACAAACTTTCTGAATCTATCCTCCATTAAATTAATGGGATATTTACACCCATAACCCTGTGTAGTTTCGTAATTACCCCAAGAACTCTCGATAATCACGAATTACATCCATGACCTCGAATAACTGCTCCGTTTTACACCCATAACCCTCCGTTAGTTCAGTCTATTAACTCAACCAGACAGGTGAGTTAATCTAACCCATCAATGATGTAACGACTGAGATTAATAAAAAAGGTTGCGGTTGAGCGCATGTGGGGTATGTGGAGCATCCACCAGCGACGCTTCAGGACTTCCCACACCTGGGGGGAATCGAGCATAGGAGCTTCATGACTTCCCGCACCTCGGCAGCTGGTCTTCGAGTAGGTGTAGGTCGGGGGGTGGGGGGAGCTTCAGGGGGGAGTGGGGGTGGCAGAGCATGGAAGAACTCGGCCAGGGGGGTGTCTTCCATTAGCGAGTCAGGGGGGGTGGGACTTCCGTGGGCATCTGGTCTTCGAGAGGTGCAGGTCGGGGCGGGTGGGAGGGGGTGTTGCGGAGTCGGCCGGGGGAGGGGGGCTTCCAATAGCGACTCGGGGCAGGTGGGACTTCCATGGGCAGTTGGTCTTCGAGCAGGTGCAGGTCGGGTGGGACTTCCGTGGCCACGAGCAAGGGCGGAGGGGGGGGCATTGCGGAGTTGACCGGGGGAGGAGGCTTCCAGTAGCGAGCCGAGGCGAGTGGGACTTCTGTGGGCGGCTGGTCTTCGAGCAGGTGCAGGTCGGGACTTCCGTGGCCTCGAGCGGGGGAGCAGGCAGGGGGGAGTGGGGAACTCGACCAGGGGGGAGGGCTTCCAGGAGAGACTCGGGCCGTGTGGGGCTTCCGCGGGGCTTAGGGGTGGGCTTCCGTGCCTTCAAGCAGGGGCACGGGGTGGGCTTCCGTGCCTTCGAACAGGGGCACAGGTGACTCGGTAGGGGTGGCTTGGCGAGCGGGATGGAGCTCGCATGTTGGAGGCGGAGGCACGTGAGGGGAACAGTTGGAGCTAGCATGTCGGAGGTGGAGGCACGGGAGGGGAACGGTTGGAGCTAGCATGCCGGAGGCGGACGCGCAGGGCGGGGTGTTGGGGGGAGGCCTTAGGCTTCTCAGGGAGGGGAGGAGATATCATTTTGTTCGATCTATGGCATCATGTTATAAATATGATGTGTTTCCAAGGGCAAAATGGTCAACATAGACCTTTTTCCGTCATAGTTAACAGAGAATTGAGACGGAACTTCACCCAGGGTTATGCCATGTAAAGGTTAAGCATTATTCGGGGTTCTGGATGTAATTCGTGACTATCGAGGGTTCCTGGGGTAATTACGAAACTACTCAGGGTTATGGGTGTAAATATCCCTAAAATAAATTTTTATTTATCCTCCAAATATCATCCTCCAAAATCTTTTCATGATCAATAACGGGAGCAGTCAGGGGTGTGTTTTTGTATTTGAGATTCAATAATTTCATCTTCCATTTTTCTGTATGTGCTAGGAGAAGAGTCTCTTGAAATATCCAATATATGATCTTTATTTTATAAAAATTTCTCCTCAAAAATTATGGAAGGAGGTTGCTCATGTGATTCATGCATGTGGAGTTGGTCTGAGTAGAGTTCAATCCTTTGATAATGATTGGTCGAACCATGATATTGTGGAGTCAACACACAGGGGTTCTATGTTTCTATGTTGTCAACCCAGTCCTCTGTATGAGGGTCATGTCTGAAGAGGGGGTTGTCATGGTCATGGTTGTTCATTGGTGTTCAAAGGTAGGGATGATGGAAGATGTAAAGAAGTGTTAAATTCGATCATGTGGTTATGTTCTCCCATGAATGATGGATTGACATTTACCGAATATGAAGGATGAATTGTATGATCGGACTAGAGTGGATTGACATTCATCGGTTGTTGGTTTGTATGATCCGAATACAAAGGGTTGTCATTCATGAAGTACATCGGATTTGTAGAGAATGTTGGATCTATTGGTGGTTGAGAGTCTTTTGTGGAAGATGGATGGTGTGTAGTTGGAGGAGGTTTTGATGTTTTGGGTCTAACTTATACAAATTCATTTTCATAGTATAGCTCTGATGGATTATCGGATAAATGTTCCGCCATTTTTGAAAGAGATGAAATGAATGACGATTTGGGTATGTTCAAGATGAATTGATTTTCATGATCTGGATCTGGAGAGTTCTTGGACAAAAGTTGCATGACTTTCGAATGAGGTTTATTGGTTGGCAAATCAAGAAAGGAGAGAGATGGCACAAGTGTAGGGCTTTTGATTTTCAAAATCGGTTCACGCATGCAAAATCAATCACAAATTAAACCCCAGTTCACCAACTCACACAATTAAGCCGTAAGAGTTCGACGATTATCTTTTCAATTTCATGTTTGTGATAAAACACTCTTGGAAAGAATTTAGCGAGCTGTTAGGTACCGGAAATTTTCTTAATGACTGGTCGAATTCTTATGATTAGTTGCACCTACTTTCAGCCAGTATGGGAGTAAGTACGGACTGTAGAACGGCTACCCATTGCTTGAGGACGGAGCCTTACACAGTGTCCTCTAAACCACCCACTCTGCTAAGGAAATCCGGACCGTTTACCGGCTACCCTTAGATCCTCACTGAGAAGTACCTAATCGTTTTTGGTAGAATCAGTAGTCAATATGAAAATCCGGGTTTGGGCTCTAGCCTTAAGTGTTGTCTCTCGCTCACTCAAAAAAATAAAAGAATCCAAGGTCGGGGTTGCTCTTCAGCAAAAATTCTTGATTTTATGGGTTATTTAAAGTAGGCAATTCTTAGCAGTCCCAATTTTAATTAGGTGGTCACTGAAGAATTAAATGAGCACAAATACACGTCTACCGTCCAGTCCCAATTTACTTTAGAATTTTGTGATAAAACAAGAGGGCGAAATTCGGGAAAGCTAATGCACGTGAAAACAATGATGTATGCTCAGTTAGAAGACTTACAGTGGATCCTCACAATCTTCATGTGGGATGCAATACAGAAATGTTGGCGTTGAAGTCGTAGTAATTGACAGAGATGTTGGCGTTGTGGAGGAGTTGACGAAGAGGGTGGTGTAGCGGTTGAAGGTAGTCGTGGGCTCAACGATCGAGGTCGGAGCGAAGCAGGTCGACGGGGTGGCGCTGCTACTGAGGCTCGGACCTCGCCGTAGAAGGGGGAGGGGCAGTCTATCACCCCGACCCCTCAACCTGTTGTGCAAGAGGCGGATGCATTCTATCGATGGGCGGCAGAGCTTTAATAAGGTCGAGGTGA
This sequence comes from Ottelia alismoides, assembly GCA_037367405.1. Lineage (NCBI taxonomy): Eukaryota > Viridiplantae > Streptophyta > Magnoliopsida > Alismatales > Hydrocharitaceae > Ottelia > Ottelia alismoides. The sequence goes on from JAZKJV010010449.1 coordinate 510,204, forward strand.
CGATGGAGAAGGAAGGTGGGGTCATAGGGGATTTGATGAGATCGAATCAGAGAGATGCGGCGAGGTCGCGAGGCGAATTGGGAAGGCGGTGAGGGCAACGGGCAAGGGTTGCTGGGGTTTAGAGGTAGCAGTCGGCGAGATATACAGAGGAGAAGATTGGCGGAGAAAATCGTGGTGCGGCGAAGATTTCTATTTGGGAAAGGAGGCTGGGTGGGACGATGAACAGTGGTTGTCCGATCAGCCGAGATCGGACAACCACGATTGAGACACGTGGCGGTCGAATGGGTGAAGGAGGAAGCACGTGCATGGCACGTGCCTGGGAGGCACGTGTGGCTTTTTAATTTTTTATTTTTTTATAAAAACAAATTAATAAAAACCCTAAAAATGATTGACCCGTGGCGGCTCCAGTAGCGGCCACATGTTAGCACCACAAAATCAGAAAATGAAAACTTTAAAAAATATAAAATAAATATCAAACGACCTCAGATCGAAAAAGTTTCTTCACGGAAATTGCACTTCTCGAAGAGATCTACAACTTTCATGAAAAAACCAAAATTGATCAATTGCACAAAGTGATATTTTTGGGGTATCCCATGCACGTAGAATACCTTAATTTTTAGGTTATATATATTTTTATCATTTTTAAACCAGATAAAAATCCAGAAAAATATAATAAAATCAAAGATAAATATTTACATATTAATTTTTTTTGGATTTTTATTAATTAATAAAAAGACAAAATACAATAAAACACGAAAAGACCAATTTTGTACAGACGGTTAGTGAAGACTCGGACTTAATTTGTCTCTTTGATTTCAAGCTCAGTTTGGATTTAGATTTTTACGCATTTTAATAAAACTTCTATCAAAGAAGACAAATGAAAAAGAAATAAAATAAAATAGGTTAATTATGTACATAAAATACTAGGTCAAAATCAGCTAAAATACAAAATGTACAAAAGAGTCCCAAAACCTAACTTTCACATATAAGCTCCGATTCACTTGAACTTGGTCTTGTTTTGAAGGTATTTGAATGTACATTAGTTCAAAAGTGAGTAGGATTAAAATAAACACTGGATGGGGAAGATATGAGAGTTTTAGTCGGAGAATCCTAGAACTAGGGTTTGGGTTTTTGGTCCACTTATTTGGGTTAGTGATTTTTTTGTATTTTTCATTTATTCTTATTAGTGATATGTAGACAGTAGAGGTGGTTATGGTTCATTCAGAGTTAGCATGAGTTAGCTAAAAATCAGGGAAGTTAGGCTATTTACAGGTCAATTTTGGCTGGGATTTTTGGCTTCTTATTTTGTGCAGAAATGAGTGATAAAATGCAATTCTTATTAAAACATGCATGAATGCTAATTATGCAAAATAAATAAAGAAACGCCAATGATTTTGAGGGATTTGAGCTTAATTAATGAGATTTAGAGTGATGAATCTGAAATTCATCATTGACTGAGGTCAACATAACCAGGTTTGGCCAATTAGAGTGCACCACAGATGCGCACAAAATAGGGAAAACGACAAAATAAACGAATAAAAGCTAAACAAATGAAGTAAAAATAGAAATGAATTTATCTAATTACATAATGTAAATAAAAAATGTTAAGAATAAATTAAAGTTGATTTTAGTGATTTTTAATTTATTAAATAATGTATATACAAGGGTTAAAATAAGTACAAGGTGTTATTTATAAATCTTATACCTATATATACAATATTTTGATTTTAATTAATTATTTATACAAATATGTACATAATTTAATATTTTATTTATTTACAACATTTTATAAAGGTTTTAACAGTATTTTTATTTGATTTTTAAGAATTAATTTATTAGGTCAATTAAATAGATATAAGTATATGTATATATACATGGTAATACATATACAATATATACATGATTTTATTTTTGTTGATTTTTGATTTTGTGTTTTTTATTTGTATTTTATATGAGTTAAATACAATATTTACAATTAGTTCAAAATACAATATTTAAAAATATGCACAAGAAAATAAATAATTAAATAATATATATAGTGTACACATGTATATTATACAATAGTACCCCAATTGTTCACATTTCACACGTTAACACTGATTTTTATGAAATCACCTCCATTTTAAAGATAATTTAATTTGGAGTACAGTGAAATTGAGTTTGATGAATATGGAGCTTAAATGGTGTAGATATTGATCTTGAAAGTTTGTACTTTGTGGATTATGGAGAGTGATGTAATTTACACAATATATATATATATATATATTGTAATTATTTTTATTACTTACAAAAGAATTTTATTCGCAAATTTAAAAAAGAAATAATTTTTATTTGCAAATGATTTGATAATGAATAAATTAATGGAAGAGTGTGTAGTATAGACAATATTGTACATGTTATACAGGTGAAAAATTAATTTTCTAGATTTATCTAGTAATTAGGCCTTATCTCCCCCTACTTTCTTCCTTGTCGATCAGGTCATGTCTTTACCTTTTCTCGATGTTTGATACAACGTGTATCTATTACATATGTCCAGTCTTTTATTTTCTTTATTTTTCTTTATTTCTTTCTTTATTTATTTTAGGTTAAAGTAGTGATAAATTTATAATATTTACATAGAAATTAGACTTAATAAAAGAATGAAATTACTGATATTTACAGGAGTTTTATAAGGGATTATAAGCTAAAATAAACAAATAAAGATGATGAAATGCATATTCATCATCCCCCTATGCTTTACCTTTACTAGTCCCTTGGCAAACACTTATTTGAAAGAATAAGTGAATAAAAGAAAAATAAAATAATAATGGAAAAATAAAGAATTTAGAATAATATTGAGTATTAAACTTATCTTCATAAAATTGTAGTATGGAGCTCAGTCATACCTTTGGATTATTAGTGTAGTTGAACCTTATTGGGTAATGGATTTAAAACCTAACAACCCTCAAGTTCCACAAGACTCCTATTCAAGTCACCTCGACAGTCAAGTCAGAAAAAATCTACATAAACAAATTCTTATGGCTATGAATCTTGACTCGTACGGTGTAAGTGAAATATAGCTCCCCACCTCAAAAGTGGCAAAGAAACAGCCTCTCTCAACAAGGTAACTCTAGTCCCCCAGTCTAGCAACTCTTTCGTCGAGGAGCAGGGATATTCCCTTCTAAGTTCAAGTGCAACAAACTCAAGAAGAGGAGATGAAGAAAAGAATGGACGGTAGTCAGTGTAGTTACCTGTCCTTGGATGCATGACCAGTGGAGCCAAGTCATCCAGCTACAAGCTCACAAGAATTTGACTTCGAAGGTCATCCTTACTTATTAACTATACACTCCGACATGCATTTTATTTTCAATCAAGCATGTCCACTTTTTTGGAGTTTTTGATTTTGCATTTTTTTGAATATATACAAGGTTGCAACATGTACATAAGGAGTTTTTCTTCTTGAGCCAGTAGACTATCCCTCTTTTGAAGCATCATTGCAACCCCACAACATCCTGTCGTTAGACCTCAAGCCTACTAGACCAATTCAGATGCACTAGCCTCCCTAGAGGAAGACGAATGTTTCCAGTAGTTGTTACACAGTGTGATGCCCTAAGAGAGAAGATTCTTCCCCCTCACCACCTCATCCATGAAGAGCTACGTGTAGAGAGCTTGTCCAAGTTAAGCCATTGTCTAGAAGAATCATGCATGTGTCGTAAAATATTCTACTTAGACCAATCAAGATGACATGTGAACATAGTCTTACGGACTCAAAAAATTAAGTCGCTAGGACTTGAAAAGTCTTAAGTCCAGTTCTTATAAGGTTCCTATGTAATTAAGTGGATTAAAGTCATAACCAAGCTCCATTCCTCAATTTTAGTTTGTACTAGTTTAAATGTCAATACTATATTGAAAAAATGCACATGCAAATGCAAGAAGTATATGTTGGACATGCGAGCCCACAGCAAGCCATTATGCAATAAATGTTATTGCGAATATCTTTCCCTGATCTGAAATGAAGAATAAATAATTTACATAATAGGTCCCATAGTACAATTAGGGTTATGTACCATGGCCATCATGATGATCATACAACTATTGATTCAATTATTGAATCATAGAGGCTGGTGCTTGGATGAATATCTAAAGAGTTAGATTGAGGACTCACCAAGCACTGTCAAATGATTATTAAGAGACGATTTCCAGCTTGAGTAGGAGATGGCAATCCTATCTCAGTTAGGCTGATTTCTAACCAACCTCTTGATGCAGGTCCTCTGTATAGGAATAGAGATTCGGAGGTGTCAGATGAGTTAGGTCAAAGAGTTGACTTAATGAGATCGATATAACCAAAGTCCTATATCGTATGTTGTCATGATATAGGCACACATCCTCTGACCGGAGACAGATGTGTTACTATATGTCTGAGTATGTACATTTGGCAGACCAATTGATTGATGACCTAATCAAGGTCTATACACCGGTGCGCTGGTGTGCATATAAGGGCATATGTGTAATACGATCTCTCAATGGAATCATATAGGTTCATTACTGAACCAGAAGACATGAGCTCACTCATGAGATATTGGGAAGAATCAAATTCCATGCACGGTCGTCTCGCTTTGGAAGCTTGACTAAATTTGTAGGTTTGATATATACTTTTGGAAAGTATATGATCAAGACCTAGGTATGATATATGCTTTTGGAAAGTATATGATCGATACCAACTCCCAGTGATCGAATGAGAAACTTAATGATAAAACTCTGAAGTAGACAATGTAAAATTGATCTTATACTTCAGTCTTATTCTGAGTCTTCTAGTATGCAAGATGTACAGGTATTGGGAATACTTGAGGGTAATGTGATCATAAACGATTGTATAACCATGACACTTCCATTCCTAGGGAGTGAAGAAACGGGACTGGAATTTAGTGACTCCTCTCAGTGGAGAAGTAATCTGATCTTGATCCAAATGTTGGACATTGATCTGAATGTGATTCAAATACAATGAGAAGATTAGATTTGCATTCTTGATTTAATTAAGCTTCTATGGGAGGCCTGAAATCTAGATTTGAGATGTGATCTCAATATCCAAGTCACTATACGTGGAAAAATACAATCGTCCTGTCCTTATCTCCAAGTATATGCGGAGAAAGCGCATTATCCTTGAAAGAGTTCATGATAATTTCATTGTTGATATAAGTATTCGAGCATTGAGAAAATGGATAATTAAATGTGATTTAATTATCATTAATAAATATGAATTTGATTCATATTATAGGAGAGTTATCTTAGATAATTAAATGTGATTTGATTATCAAAGATGTGAATAATGTGAATGTGATTCATATTATTTGGGCATATAAGAAAAAAAGATCCAAGATGATTAAATGAGAATTAATTATCATGGATATTAATAATGTGGATAGCAATATCCAATTATTCATAATATATTATAAATGTGATTTATAACGTACTAGAGAGAGCTAATTATAATTTATATTTGTTGATTAATTATTAATGTGTATTGGATACACATTGTGTAATTAATTGAAAATGTAAATTCTATTTTTGTTTGGGTTGTGAATGTGATTCACAATTTTCCAATGGTAAGATTGCAATATTCTCAAAATTAATTATGAATTATTTTTTGAAGAATGAATCACAACAAAAGTTGTTGAATTAAATAATGGAGAATTTCATGGAGATATACAATCTCATGAGATTTCATGAGATTGTCCCACTTCGAAATAAGTGGTCGTCCACTATATTCCAACGGGATTGAGATCTCCACGAAATTTGTCTCCTTATTTGATTGGTTTTATTTTGTGATTGATGTATATTTGATTTGTCAAATATATTTGATAAAAATTAAATCACAAGTTGTTGGCTTTTACCAACAACAATCTTGACCATTGGATTAGACATAACTCAATCTCATCCATTGATTTTATATGTCCCATGGATTGAGATCCATGGATCCCAAAACCCTATAAATAGAGAGGCATACCATGCTCTCTTGGAACACATGCTATGGAAGAGCATCTCTCTCTCTCTCTCTCTCTCTCTCTCTCTCTCTCTCTTTCTCTCTACACGTATACTCTCTTCTTCTTCTCTCATGGCTGTCCACCATGGATGCCCTAGAGAAGTTCTCTATCGCCACAATGTCGTCGTTATGCTGCCCGATCGTTTGTTCGTGGATCTCTGTCTCATTCAGTTCTCCTCGCTCGTGAAGAAGACATTAGATCTCGTGTGTTGAGATCAGGAGATCCACTGCTTGAATCATCACCATGGATTGTGAGAAGTACGCGATTCATTCCCACGCTCGCAAGCGTCTCCTCCTTCGGATCGGACTTGAGACAGGAGGTCTCTTCGTTTAGAGACTCGATCGCAACCACGCTTCAAGAGGTAATCCTATTACTTGTTTGTGGTTTAGACGAAATGATTTGAGAAGTGTTCTTGGATCATGTAGTTTCGTCGCATGATTTTTTTTTAATTTTCACTACATTGAACAACTAGTACGACTAGTCTTTCCTCGTCGTATTCGATACGACGCTCATGCTTCCATGATGTGCATGATAATTATACCATATCCTTCAAGTGGTATCAGAGCCTTAGGTCGATGTTTTTGGATACGATCCATAAAACCGAAGGCGACTTGGGTTCGTTAAGGTTGCGAAAGTTTTATCACATTTTATTTTTGCATCTCTGTTTTCTGATTATTTTCGGACCTGTTTAAATTGTTTAAACACGAAAATAAAATTTGGATTTTGTTCCCCATTAAATAACAAAACCATAGGATCTGAGTTTACGTAATTTGGATTCTGTTTGCTTGAGATATGGTTGTTTTAATGAACATGTATTCACTGTTGCGGGAACTACGAATCTTAACATTATTAATGAGTTAATTACTGTATTGATCTACCTCGAAATGCATGAAATATCACTTAGGTTTTGTCCTAAATCAAATTAGCAATCTTCGAAAATGGATTTTATCTAATTTGGATTTAAATTGATTGTGATATGTTATGCTAAAATTACAGTCCTAATCAAGAACCATGTGATTGTCAATTAGTGAAATTAATTGTTTTATGAAATATTTATGGAAAATATTTGAGAAATATTTAATGACGATTATTTCCTTAATTGACTTGGCCTTAACCAATAATTGATTAGATTTGATCTAAATCATAATTGGAAACACAATCATTAAACTCCTTGCATGAATGGGATTGGGATTTTGTCTAGCAAATTTCCTTATAATAAAAAATGTTTTGATTATTACTATATGGTATAATTTTAATTGAAGAACCGATGATCATCTCAAATACAAAGTGATTCACACGGCATTATTTTTTCCCAATGCGAATATGGTGTCTAGTCAGGGATCGTTAAGGTAGCAGGTTGCACCGGATGCGGTCTGTCCCACTCCCGCCGGTACTGGCCATGACTGCGGGTAGGGAACGAATGATGCCTAAGAGATCATGATGTATTTTTCTGACTATTAAAATTCAAATTAATACGTATTTTTTAGATAATACCATATATTCAAGTAAAAATCAAGTTTGTTGATTTAATTGGATTGATAATTAATTTAATATGATTAAGTTAAATATATCCAATTAAAAACTCTCTATTATAATAGATGTGTTATTTCCCTTGGAAGAATTAATTATGTGAATATGATTCATGATAATTAATTAGAATTTGAATATGATATGGAGGATCACATAAGTGACATCCATGGTCTCCCGTCAAGGCGAAGGGTTCCGTCACCAGGGATTGTATGTAGGAGACGCTTGTCCGAAGTTACAGCTCATGTATGCAAGCGCATCTAGATTGGGCTCTTTGCTTCTTGAAAGAGTAAGGTCGTATGCGTAGTGACCCAAATATCGGATCCTCATATTATTGGGGCGATATTGGATTACATATAGCGAGTTCTATTCATGTTGACGGTTGGTTCAATTAATGATGGGTCAACATCACCTTAGGGGTGGTGGGCCCGGGTGTTAAAGACTGAATTGGGATATGCAAGTTGGACTTGAAAGGCGGAATGTGTCCCGCTTCTTTTTATCAGAGTTTCAGATTTTCATATTATTGGGATGTAACAAAGATAAGGAAGGAGATCCCAGATCTTGCTGGGATATAATGGTAAGTATGTCTCTTACATTGAAAGTGATTAAGGGAATGAACTTTCAGTGTTGACAAGGCAAGATAATATTGATATAAAAATTCCTAAATCAAAGTAAATTATATATTTATGCAAATTTGTTATTTCAAATAATCCTTCTTTAATCCCATTGTATTAGATGTTGAAAGTGATTAAGGGAATGAACTTTCAGTATTGGTAGGAATTCAACTACCAATACTGCAATAAGTTGATGTGTTGATAGTATGACTATCAAATGTATCTAGAATCCTTATAGAAGGAATCAGATAGTACATCAGATTAATCTACATATAATCATTGATATTGACTTACTTATTTGATAAGATAAAGTATAATAATTGTATCTCAATCTTCTAATGACACTTGCAATTGGTTGCATCTGTATTAGAATATTAGAATATTGATCTTAAGGTTTAATGGTCATCCATGTTGGAAGTGATGCAATTGTTCCAACAATTTATATTGGATCAATAGACTTCATATTTTCAGTGGGAGCCCTTAGTCTTAGAGAATGTCTCTATGACCTAGATATTAGAATACACTTATTGCTTATTTCTGAATGTTGGAAATAAACATGATTTCAGTAATAGACATATCATAAAGAGTTATGATGGAGATATTTCAGATAGTAATCTAAAATCTTGTGGACTCTACTAAATTAGAAAATTAATGGATGGTTCACTAAGACTTCTAATACTAAAAAATTAAACTTTTAAAGATCAATATGAGGATAAAGATCATTTGTCAATGATCTGGAATCATGTTTTGTACATATGTCTATTGATGAGATCAATGGACAAGTAAGAGATGAAACTTTAGAATGTCTAAAATTTCAAAGCTTGCATACTTATGAATGTTGTATTCAAAGTAATATGTCCAATACACCCTTCTTTGGAAAGGTGTAAGATGTCAAGGTATTCAGGATCTCATACATATTAATGTTTGTGAATCATCTATATCAGAATGAACATTACGGATATGAGATATCTATTTGTGATTATTTGTGATATGAGATTTCTTCTCTTCACCTAATAAACCTTTGAAATGTTCAAAGATTTCACAATTTTGGTTTAGAACCAAAGTTTGAAGGAAGATGAAATGAATTTGATCTAACCAAGGTAGCATGTACCTATTAGACGAATTCAAGGAATGTTTTATGGAGATATGAATATCATTCCTATCTCAATCCTCCTAATGAACCATTAACTCAATAGTGTTGTAGAGAGATACAATTGATCATGTGTGACATTATTTGATCAATGATTAATCTTAGCATAATTATCTCTTAGTTTCCAGGTATATATATGTGGTAGAGACTACATTATATGTCCTTACAAGGTTCAATGCTAGAAAGCTGGAATCTAGCACCAGAGGGTGCTACTTCATTAGGAAAATAAAGAATGGTATTGGATACCTACTTTATGACCTTGAAATTCTTAAAGGATGACTCTCTTGAAAATCAAGATGAAAATGAAGTAAATGGAACTCATTTAATCTTGAGAAGATAATGAGGCTCCCTAAATCGGAAACTAAGTAGACAATTAAAGATGAAACATTCGTACCTCTTCAAATAAGTTTGGGGATGGATTCCATGTGTCAATTGAATCTAAAAATGATCTAACTTCATATGATGAAACTTCTAAAGATCATGACATGGAAAGATGGATATTAGCAATAAAAGTCTAATGTAGACTTCATATACAAGTGTTGTATATGGACCCTCGAGGATCCACCTATAAGGGTTAGACCCATTAAGGTGTAAATGGATCTACAAGTTGAAGGACAAGAAAGAGATCATAATAAATAAAAGAAAATAAAAACACGAAAAAGACAGTAAGAACAACATTACTCCCCCTATACATAGGCTAAAGGATCCCTAAGTATAAGCAACAACAAGAGTGATGAAACATGACGAATATGAACAACTCAAATCATTCACCTCCCTTATACTTAGAATAGAGTACATCCTAAGTATAGCACGCACACACGTAAAAGTGGTGAACAATAAAAACAGAAGAAGAAAGAATAAAATGAAAGGATATATACAAGAGAAAAATAGCTCATGTTTTAGACACAAAAGATGTCAAAAAGTCATCGTATGATACCACTTATATAGAATCATCAACAGATCAGGAATGTATCATGATCTAGATATAGCTTCAGCAACTGTCGATTCAAAAGAAATGGTTGTGTGTCAGTTGACAATCCAGATATGACAATACTACAATTGTCATGCACTACTCTCACAATGAATGTTCCTGACCATTTGCTTTTCAATTTGCCTGAAAATAACTTCAATTTGTCATCAAACAACCATACTTTTTGATCAGGAGAGAAAGTTATTCTTCTATTGTGTCTACCGTGCTAGCGCTCAATTTCTCCTTATACATATGTGAGTTGTCATATGCGAAATCTGGGAATTCCAGCAATTTATTCATATCTAACTTCCTGCGCTTTCCTGCTTTCTCATAATCTAAATTGCATACAAGGGGTGCCCATAATGATCTGTGAATTAATTCTACTAGCATGTGGCAAGGCTTTCTGTACTCCAATCTGAAGGGAGGCATATCCAATAGAGCTTTGTACGTTGTCTGATAAGCTCATAGAACTTAGTCAAGCATCTGGGAACAATTCTTCCTATTTGGATGTACAAGTTTTTGCATTATAATCTTGATCTCCCTATTTGAAATCTCAGCAAAGCCATTAGTTTATGGATGGTAAGGAGACATGACTCTGTGCTCAATCGCGTACTCCTTCATAAGCTTCTTGACTTCTCTATTAATGAATCAGCTTCCATCATCTAAAATGAGTATCTTGGGAATCCTGAACTGTGCAATAATATTATCCTCGAGAAAGGAATACACCGTACGACTATCAGTTGCTCGGGTGGGGATAGCTTCCACCCATCTATCCCATTTGATTTTATATCTTCTTTAATTGTGTTCTTTGATGAAAGTTTTGTCAAGTGGCATAAAAATCTAATTCCAAATTAAGACAAAAATCAAAGAAACTAACTGTATCCGAGTGATCTCTATGAGTATGTATAAAATTCGTTTGTTTCGTAATCCTATTTTATTTCCCTATTTTCTTATTTATTAAAAAATAAAAAAAAATTAGATAAATGTGTAACTAATTGTCTTTTATTTTATCGTGTTTTTTTAATAATTTTTATCCTTTTAAAAATCACTTAAAAATTACAAAACTCTAAAAAATAGTTTTCCAAACACATATAAAATACCAAAATAGCACTTTGTATAGATTACCTCTTTTGCTCCAGTTCCTTCATGAAAGTTGTAGATCTCGTCAAGACTAACAATGTTCATGAAGGAATTTTTTCTTCTGAGGTCTCCCTCTATTTCTTTTTTATTTTCTTACTCTTTTGTTTTTGAATTTTTTTGGGGTGACACGTGGCAGCCCCTGGGCATGCCACGTGGCACCCCCTGGGCATGCCACGTGGCACCCCCTACTTTCTCTCTACAGTCTCACCCCGGGTCACGTGCCTAGTACGTGACCCTCCTTTGTCTCCCCCAAATCCTCAACGGTCGTTGCCCCCTCCCCAAAAGTTTCTCCTCAGCCCCCTCAAAGATCGTGCCTCCCCCGCCTTTACCTCAAAGGTTGTTATGGTTGTGTGTATGTAGCTCCTCCTCACCACCTTCTCCTATAAGGCTCCAATTCTACCCTCCATCTCGGGCATCTTCCATCTCCAAAAAGAGAGGTATGAGCTTCGAATCTATGTGGTGACAGCACCTTGGAATTGACGGTAATGACGACCACCTTCTCCTGCGAGATGAGATCCAAAGTAGTGATCCTCCTTTGCTGTAGCAACTTCCCCCTCGGATTTGCTGCGAAGCTTCTCAACATACCTCATCGGTGTCGACTGAGGTAAGGAAACGTTAGCCACACCATAGCTCCCAACTTCGATGAACCCATCCCACCCAAGTTCTTCGTTTGTGCATCTTCACCACCGCTACATCCTGAACTCTACAGCAGCTCCGCTCCGTAACCACTGCTTCCACAGCAGCACACGATCCGACCGCCGAAGCCCCCTGGGCTGGTCTGCCTTGGTGTCGCCCGCTCCGACCGTGTATCTTCCCTCTCCAAGTCGCTCCTTAATCGTGACCACCACCGTCACTTGGAGACTACAGCAGCTCTGACGCCTCCACCCACTAGTCGCGCAGCCCTCTGCCCGCAGCCACCGCACATCAGCCTCCAAGCTCGCGCTGCCCTCCTCGACCACCAAAGATTCATCACGTGCCTTCGAGCAGCACTTCTCCCGCTCTTCGCAGCTCGATTAGCAGCAGTTTGATCAGGTGTTCCAACGGTTCGTGCCACGCCACGTTCCTCCCCTCCCCCCCCCCCCCCCGAGCCTTGGCCCCAGCCTCGATGCTCAGGTCGACCGAACCTCCATCAAGCATCCAGCATCCACCACCTAAGCTTGAAACACCGAGCCTCTGCCAGAGCACCCAAGCCTCCACTTCGGGCTCCGAACCGTCAACCCCGCTGCAGAGCCTCCAGGCGCATGTGCTTCATGCATGCATTGGGGGAAAATTGCACCTCCCCCCTTGTTCTTTAGAAAATTACATCGACGGCCCCGCGAGCAGCTAACATCAGCATCACGTGCGAGGTACGTTATGCACGAGTAAATTTGCAAGGAGGCCTCTACTTGTTCGACTAATTACGAAAAGGCCAACGCCATTAGAAGCACACGCAACGCATGTGATACCTTTGGAAAATTACGTCCCCTACGAGTTTTTTTAATATATAGATAAGTCCTCTAGGGACCTCTTTGAGAAGAAAGTATTTATTTTTATTACATTTCAGTATCTAGAAGTTGGTTATTGCATAACTTTCTCATACGAACTCACTTTTTAACACATAATATGTGGTTTTGAAGCTTATTCCGTGCGCTTTCATATTATATATCTTGTGGACAGATCTGAGGCTATTTATTGAGGTATATTATTTGAGGATCTCTGTTGACATATGTAGGTCTATTTACGATATTTTGTGTCATATTTTATTACGAAAAGTGACGATCTATTTTGCAAGGATTCAATTGAGGTTTTTGATTTGATTAATTATATGTTGATAATTTATTTTTGAGAAATCAATCTTTGTAGAGGGTAAGATCAAAGAGGAATTATTAAATTGCACAAATATTTTTAGGAGATTTTAATTTATTCCTTCCATAATTATTTATTATTTAATTGAGGATTTGATCTTTACAAGGTCTATTTGAGGAGAATTTAGTATAATTCTTGAAATTATATTTGATCAAACTCTATTTATCTGAGGATTAAACTGAGAGAATTTTTGAATTCACCACCTTTATTTGAGGATTGTTTTTTATCTCCTTATTAATCAGATTATTTAATGATTAATCTCCTTGCCTTTAGCTTGAATTTGATTGGAAACTCATCTCTTGAATCCCTTTCAATCAATGATAAATTTTTAGGATTAATTGACCAATTTCATTGAGGATTTAAATCGTATAAGATCACAGATCCTGTGCTCTGACACTCTAATAATTTTTCGTTGCATTTTCATCATCATATCTTCGCTTTAATTTTCTAACACAAAAATTAACCTAGCATTTAATTAAATATTTAAATTGATGTAAAATCACACAACTAGAAATATTATGTTCCCTATGCTCGACCTTTGTATCCTTCAAAGTAAAAGTTATTCCACAACATTCAAAGATTGTTGTTTTTGATCGATCAAATTTTGTCTCATAGACTACAATTATCAACAATTAAAAAGGCGATTTCCGCATTCATCAAATGGCGTCGTTGCCGAGGAATGGTGTATTTTAGGGTTTTAAATTAGTTTATGTAATTAGTTTTTGTGAAAATAATTCCTGTGTCCTTTTTTCCTTTCTTTTTTAGTTTATTTCTACATTTTATTTTGCATCTTTCTTTAACTTCTGACACTAACTGTAATTTCTCTATTCGCAAATAACTCAGAGCAAATTTTTTTGACAAAAATCAAGGTTCTGTGGAGAGGAATGTCTATTTTGTGTGAGAGAGTTAGTTTAGATTTTATTTTCTACAGTATTCACAGGGTCCCTCTATCTGAACCCTGATAACTTGTAATAATTCAAAGTGGACTTTTTTTTCTGGTGTGCTGGATATGTTTCAACCCTTATGTGTGGTTGGAACCTGACTTGAGTGGCGTAAGAATTAGGCACATATATGCTAGCTTTTTTTTTTCTTGTGCTCATAATTTTTAGGCCACACATTTTTCACTAATTATACGCACTATAGATCATTATACTTTGCCAAAAATTGAAATCCATTCTTCTCGCTAATAGAACTATCTGCCTAGGGCATTTTCCCTCTGTACATATCATTTAGTGTAAATTTAAATTCCTTGTATTGTATCCTATGTGAATAACGTGTGGAATCATTGTAAGTCTCCTTCTTAAGCATGCATTATTGATTTACGCTTGCATTGGCTTTTTCGATTTTCCCTCAGTTTTTACACCTTAAGAATTAATGGAATTAGGACTGCTCATTAGGCTTGATATTATTGTGCTCAATTAAGACCTCAGTGATAACCCTAATCTGAAATTGGGACTACTAATCAAGGGGACTGTAAATAAAATTGACATAAAATTAACCCTTGTGTCTGGTGGAGAGAAACCCACTCATTGTTTGTAAAGACAACATCGCACACTTAGGGTAGAGCCAAAATCTGAAAATTTTCATTCAGACTACTATTTTTAGAAACAGCTAGCTTCTTCTCAGTGAGGGAACATGGGTAGTCGTTCTACGGTCCATACTTCCCTTAGCAGAGTGGGTGGTTTAGAGGATACCGTGCAAGGCTCCGTCCTCAAGTAAGGTAGCTATATTTTTACACATATACTGCTTGAAAGTAGATGCAACTAGTTGTATGAACTCAGGACAATCTTTGTGAAAAAATTTCAACACCTAATAGTTCCTCTTAATCTTCAAGATTGTTTTTTTTCACTAATTAAAATTGAAAAGATAAGAAGCTGAATCCTGATGTGCCTTGACAAGTGTCAAGTGGGTGAATCAACTAGTTTATTTTGTTGTTTTGTCTTGTGTCCATTTCGCTCCTTGTTTATATCATCATCTTCATCTTTTTTTCATTCCACCATGTACTCTTGATCCAGACCCTGAAGTCGGAACTTTGATCGACTTCATCACCTCACCAAAATTCACGACTTCTTCATACTTCTCACTTTCTGCGTGTTATTACCCACCCAATTCCCTCCCATACCAATCTAGGACATCCTCTACCCAAAAGCTTGCTAGCCATCATGACATATACGTTAAGCAAACAACTGTGGAGAATGATGATCGGTTGACCTGCATGGGTCAAGATTACACCTATAGACCTTTGACCCAAATACTTCCTTCTGACAACCAAATAGAGAGGCCTACGCCTTATATTCACCCTAACTGGATCGAATCTCACAGGCCCTCTTGTTCTGCACTCAATGAGCCCTCATGCACATAGAATGGGATTCAGTATCCAACTCCACCTTCCCATTGTTGGTGGATATTCGATTTTGAGGCTCAGACTATCGTAGCAAGAGACCCATACTCAACTCAGAAATGTGTGCCTATGTTTAGGAATCCTGAGTATGGAACCTCAACCTCTCAGTAAAATCATTCTAACCAGTCCATTAATCTTCCAAGCAAGCACTGGAGGATGAATACTCGCAAATCAAAATAAGTATGGAAGAATTGAGCAATGAATTTAAAAAAGCGTTGGAAGTAGAAAATAGAATGTGCTAAACTTGGAATCGAGATATATTTAGGTGGACATGATCTCAAGGACAGAAATGATACTATGGCACCAACATCTCCTATACAGCTAGAGTCACCCACCGCTGACCACTGGCCATTATACCGAAAATACCCAAAAAATCAAAAAAAACAAAAAATTCAAAAAAATGGGCAATTATGAAATGGAGGTATTTTTAATACAAAAGATTGATCTTAGAACTTCCATCGATCAAGGCCATAGAATATGTGCCCTATCTTAAGAGATTTGTGAAGAGTCGACTAAACCCTAAAAAGATGGGCAAGAAACGATCAAACATTGAGCACCCTGGAAAGATGTCTAAGTATCCTATCATTTTAGGAAAGTCGTTCATAGCCTCTGCTAAGGCAATTGTCGATTGTGAGACTCAGGACATCATATTTTCAAACTCAGATCACAATGCACAAAGCCTCAATGACATGACCTTCTCTGAGGAAAATCGACTTGAAACTGGCAGTCGTGATTAGCAGGCAAGCACTTTACATGATTAGACCTCTCCTTACGAAACCCAGACTCAAACCCTAGGAGAAACACTTGAGAAATCAGATGTTGAATTGTATTTGGATTCTCACCACCCTAACACTGCTCCTAGGAGAAAACATTATTTAGGAGCTTATGAAGAATTGGACCATATTTTAGAGGATCGACATGATTATTTATGTGGTCCAATCTTTGAGTCGGCAGTAATCCATGAGATACTGAAACCATACAAGGAACCGACTCAGGAAACCTCCGATGTCAACAAAATTCACGAATATCAGGAGGTGACACAACATCCCCATCCAGAAATTTCAAAGCCACCAGGAACATGCTCCCTCGCGCGAAGCCGCGTATGAACCTATAAGAATTGGTTGACTTTTACGAGGATTCATTTGACGAGGAACTCATAAATGCTACATTTGTTACTCAAGATACGGAGAAGAAGATTGCCCATCTTCCTCCCAATGCTTCTCATGGAAACAAATCAACCAAGAAAGTCACCTTTGACCTTAGACACTAGGTGATTTCTGAAGAGTTTTCATCCAATCCTGAAGTGGTTCATCATGTAAGTGCAATTAGTACAGCTATGATCAAAGGGCACTTACCTCTGGTTGATAATAGTTTGAGATCCTCTCCGTATGACTACTATTCTTCTAAGGACGACTCTAACGATGGCCGGTCCTCTTCATCCTCCCCCTCTTCACCCCCACCCCCCACCACATCTCCATATTGTCTCCCACCACACTCCTGCAAGAAGACTCAGCGCAAACCTCCTTGACCTTGTACATCCGTAAATATACTCAGTTCCCCATTTGTAATTATCCAATCATACTTAGGCTGACCTGAGCCTAAGTATAGGGGGATCAGTACCATTGTGTATACTTCACTTTTATTCTTTTACCCTCACCCTCGACTGCCTCATTTCATATTTTTCTACTATGCTTAGTTCCTTAAAAGTCTAAGTATAGGGGGGTATGTCGATTCCTTTTTCTTTTTCGCTCAACTATACTTAGTATGAGCCATGTCTACATTTCACTTTGTGCCATGAGGACATAGTGCAAGCTAAGTATAGGGGGTGTTTGTATATTTTCTACATACTTTATCCATAACTCGTACTTAATTGTTTTCATTTAAAATTGGGTATGGGTACAAGTAATGTATATTATACAAAATTCTTTATGTA
The DNA here is from genome assembly GCA_037367405.1 of Ottelia alismoides. Lineage (NCBI taxonomy): Eukaryota > Viridiplantae > Streptophyta > Magnoliopsida > Alismatales > Hydrocharitaceae > Ottelia > Ottelia alismoides. Next base: position 527,804 of record JAZKJV010010449.1, read on the forward strand.
AATAATACCTGATAATCAAAAAACAAAAAAATAACGCAAAAACAAAAACCTTTTTGTATAAAAAAAACCACTCAAGCTATTGCATTTCATTAAGAATCTCATGCATCCATCCTTTAGTTGGTGCATTCCTAACACATCCACTTTTACTCAAGGCTTAAGGATTTGAGGACACTTGATTTCTGAGATCTTGAGAGTCTGAGTTGACCATTAGTCATTTGCGTTTTTGAACATAATAATCCACACTTCCCTAGTTTGAGGATTTGAGCACTATAATACACTCTTCATCTCTACCTTCTAAAGAATATGGTCATCACATCACTTTCACAACTACTTGATTAATGAGATGAGTTGAGTTATCACTTAAGGAACTAGGACTGGAGAGTTGAGTTTACACCCAATTTAATGATACTCGAGGATGGGATAAAGTTAATGAAGGCTTCAAGAAACCTGAGTGTTAGCAAAACCATAGCCAGCATGTGAACAAGTTCGCATGCTATCGTTTGATATCTACCTATGTGCTAGGATGTGATGAAAGCTAATTAAATTATTGATCAATGTACACCAACTTTTGGAAAAAGCAGTGGAGCTAGCAAAATAATGAAATGAAAATTTGAGAGACGTTCTCCTATACAAAGAAAATCTCAATCATTACAAATACAAATTCAAAAGAGCTTCCACCCGAAGGCAAGTGCTCCCAACCATTTCAAAGTGTTCACTTGGACCAAATGCTATTAGGACCAAGGAGTCAGGCTATCACCAAAAAAAGGGTGTTGCGTCGTATAGTGATACAAGTCTGGGTGTCGAAGGTATCTTAGATACTTAAAAGATACACACCCCATTGTACTCCCAAGAAAACAAGTGCAGACGAATCCAAATTCTCTTTATGGACACATTGATCAACAAACCAAAATTTACATGTGTTGAGTAATAAGGCACTAGAGAGGCCCCTTGTTCCAATGTGAGGGATAGAAAAATATAAACAATCATATGCCCTCCATCATCTAGCCATCCATATACACTTTCAAATCTGACAAACTAATGAGATTGTGGATTAAATGCAAGAACCAACTTATTCCCTAGTATTGAGGATTAGGCCTAGAGGAGAGTCTCCTGGACTAGACCTTGGGTGACATCTTAATGCGACTCTCATGAAGGCAATACACAAAAAGTCATATCGTTATATTTTATGTACAAATGGAGAGTCTGATAAATAGAGAAGTTGGATTCCTTCTGATTAAAGCATGGTTGAATCCAGAATTTTAGGATCACTCAAAATAAGTGTCTTCGATGAATTAAGCCTTGAAAATCACATGCGTAGTTAGGGATTTATCAAACTAAGTCATTCATTATTTGATGCTCGGAGATGAGCATGGTTTAAGTATATGGGTATAATGAATCTATGATTCAACATGCTAAAATTAGTCAATTAGGCTCTGTTCCTCAAAATTAATATGCATTTAATCATCAATATAGCATCATTAACATGCATACATGTGTAAATAATATTCGCATTTCATCATGTATAGTTGCATAAGATAAGGAACTGAAAATCCATGTGTAAATTGACCTAAAAAACAGTTATATTCCCATATTTTTAGTTAATTCATCCTAACTCTGATTGACCTGAAACCACTTCCATTGTGTAGATATTACTAACAAAAACAAAGAAAAATACAAAAAAAGTGCTAACTTAAATAAGTGATAAATAGCCCCAATTCCTACTTTCACAATAGACAGACGGAAATGCACATATCTTCGTCATACAATGTCTGATTTTGGTCTACTCAATTTTAAAGTACTCCATTTTCCAATACCTTCAAAACAAGACTAATTTCATAAAAATCGGAGCTCGTGTGTGAAAGTTGGGTTTTGGGCCTCTTTTGCGCATTTTATCCTTTTGCGATTTTTAACCTGGATTTTGATGTACATAACTAACCCATTTGATTTTATTTATTCTTTTTTGTGTTCTTTGGTGAAAGTTTTATCAAGTGGCATAAAAATCCAAATCTAAACTAAGATAGAAATCAAAGAAACTGACTGTGTCCGAGTAACCTCCGTGAGTCTGTACCAAATTCGCTTGTTCAATACTCCTATTTTAGTTACCTATTTTCTTAATTACTAAAAAAACAAAAAAATCAGATTATTGTGTGAATAAGTATCTGTTATTTTATCGTGTTTTTTTCTAGAATTTTATCCTCTTTAAAAATCATAAAAAAATTACAAAACTCCAAAAAGTGATTTTCCATACATGAGAAATCACTAAAAATACCACTTTCTACAGATATCCTCTTTTGCTCCTTGTTCCTTTATGAAGTTGTAGATCTCGTTTATACGAACAACTTTCATGAAGGAAATTTTTCTATCCACTCCAATTCATTTTCTATTTTCTTTCCCTTTTGTTTTTGAAAATTTTATGGGTGACACGTGGTAGCCCCTAGGATTGCCATGTGGCACCCCTGTTTTCTCTCTCCAGCCCCCCTGGGTCATGTGCCTAGCACATGACCCTCCTTCATCTCCCCTAAATCCTCAACGGTCCCCGCCCCTTCCCTAGACATTTCTCCTCCGCCTCCACAATGTCGTTCCTCCCCCACCTTCGCCTCACTGGTCGTTATGGTCGTGCTTGCACGTAATGCCTCCTCACCACCACCTCCTATAAGGCTCCAGCTCCGCCCACCATCTCGGGCATCCGCCATCTCCAAAAAGAGAGGTTCGAGCATCGAATCTAGGTGGTGACAACAGCTTGGAATTGACGGCAACGACTCGTACCTTCCACTACGAGGTGGGATCCAAAGGAGTGATCCTCTTTTGGTGCAGCAACTTCCACCTTGGATTTGTTGTGAATCTTCTCAACATACCTCACCGATGTTGACTGAGGCAAGGACACGAGAGCCAAACCATAGCTCCAACCTCTGGCGAACCCGTCCCTCCCAAGTTATTCATCTGCGCATCTTCACCACCGCCGCATCCTGAAGTCTACAACAACTCCGCTCCACGATCACCGCTTCTGTCGCAGCACGTGATCTGCCCGACGTAGCCCTCTGGGCCAATCCTCCTTGGCGTCGCCCGCTCTGGTCTGTAGCTTCTATCTCTATACCGCTCCTTAACCGCGACCATTGCTTTCGCTAGGAGCCTACAACAGCTTTGACGCCTCCGCACACCGATAACGCATCCCTCTACCCGCAGCCACCGCACGTCAACCTCTGAGCTCGCACCGCCCGCCTTGACCACCCTAGCTTCACCGCACGCCTTCGAGTAGCATGTCAACCGCTCTTTACCGCTCGAGCATCAATTGTTGGATCAGAGGATCCAATGGTTTGTGTCACGCCAGGTTCCCCCTCCCCCCTTCGAGCCTTGGCCCCAGCCTCGAGGCTAGGGTCGACCGAACCTCCGCCAAGCATCCAACATCTGCCACCTAGGCTCAGAACATCGAGCCTTTGCTAGAGCACTCGAGCCTATGCTTCGGGATCTGAACCACCAACCCCACTACCGAGCCTCTGGGCGTACGTGCTCTGGGCTTGCGATGGGGGAAAATTGCATCTTCCCCCTTGTTTTTTCAGAAAATTACATCGACGCCTAACGAGTCTGAAATCGTGCTTGTTAAAAAGAGATGTTGTTATTTGTTCATGCTAAAAATGATGTGTGATTTGTCGTTCGTGCAATGTAGGCGGCAAACGGAATCAGTCAAGAAATAACCACAAAATAACTTAATCAAATTTTACTAGAGTGGTTTTATGTTTATTCTACTTTGACAAGTCCCATGGTCGAACACAACGAGGCAAAGGAACAACCTAGAATTATGTCTATCAAATTTCATGTGTGGTTTTTGAGGCAGTCTTTTTTTTGTATTTTTTAATGCAATAAAGGATGCAAAATGCAAATTCGGCCTATCTTAGGGACTAAAATGTCAAATACATTCAAACGATGACGAAAAATATAAAGCTTGGCCACGATGCAAAATATGATTAAATGAATGCACTGTAGTTTTTTTGGAATTTTTGGATGCAATATGAATTTCTTATGAACTTTTAAATGCAAACAAAATGAATTTAATATTAAATTATATTAAATATTAAACCTAATTATTTTCGAGAAGTAAAATTATCTAAGATCTATCACTAAGTAATGGACCTTAGAAAAAACTAAATCTCAAAAATACTAGTTTCAGTGCCTATTAAAATATAAAAACTGAAATATGCAAAAATGATTTTTACCGAGCAATTTATGCATGCAAATGCAATTCTTTTTGGGCACAATGTCAAGCACAGAAAACTCTACAATATGTTATTTTTCGGGAATTTTTAAATAACAGTTAATCAATGACAAATTTAAGAGCATGAAATGGGTAAAATAAGCAATTTTCCGCAAAACAAATAATTATTAGTTAACCATCGATCACAAAAATGTCCCCAATATGTCAAAGAGTAGAGAATTAATGGAAGAACATCATGATATTTTTTGGATAATTAAATAATGCAATGTAGAGGTCTAAAATGAAGAGGAAAGACTGGAGTGTTTCTGCAATAAAAAAATATAAAATAAATATGTTTAAACAATGCAGGGGGGCCTAATTTAAATTACCAGTCTGATGGGGGGTCTGCTGCAAAATTTTTCAGCAGCCCCTAGATCGGTGGGGGCCTGAGCGTAATATGGAGATCTCTGAGGCTATCTTTGAAAATTACCTAACAGGTCATGTGGCACGCATGTGACCTCAGGGTTGGAGTTACTTGCGAAGCACGGAAGTCCTGGGAGCTTCTCTGCAATGTTCCCCCAACGCACGTGCGATGCACGTATGCGGGGGCCTCGGGGTCCGTACCCGGCTACTGGCTGTAGCGGCGAGGCTGAAAGGCAGAGGGGCAGTAGAGCGATGGCCGGCGGAGGTCTTCTGGATGGCCCCCAGGCGCGGTGGTGGTCGAGGGGCGGTCGAGGCCTATCCCAGGCAATGGAGTCGTTGTCGAAGGTGGACGTAGCTTCGATGTTTGTCTAAGAAGACGGCAGGGATGGTGGAGTCGTGGATGGTTGATGGCGTCGTGGGAGGCGTTGGAGGTGGGCGGTGAAGTCGATGTAGCGGTGGTGGAGGTAGTGGGTCGTAGCTGCTGTAGAGGCAGTTGTTGATGGACGATGCGGACGCGTAATCGTGATGGAGAGGCAGAGGAGATCTGGATGGCCAGTTGTTGCTGGCGAAGCACGTCGGAGTAGAAGGTGGTGACGATCGATGTCGGAGTCGTTGGCGGTGTGGACCGGGTGGTTGAATGTTGAAGATGTGCGGCGGAAGTCGTGGGAGAGTTGTTGGCTCGACGGAGTTCAAACCGGAGCTGAGCAGAGTAGCACAAGGTTGCGAGCTGTGACAGCCGTGGAAGGAGCGGCCGGATCTCGCTGAAGAGGGAAGAAGTGGGCTGTCACCACCGCCCTTCGTTGAGGCTAACGGCGGATGGGTCGAAGAGGGGGGCAGAGCGACTTCTTAAATAGGATGGGTTTGGGCACCGGAGAGGGAAAGAATCGGGACGGCGCGCGATTTGCGGAGGGGATCGGCGAGATGTGCGAGAGATCGCAGAGGCGGTTGGCTGCGAGAGATGCGGAGGAGGTTCTCGTTGGCGGAGATCATAGGGGGGGCGGTGGCGGTTCCGAAACGAGGGGGGAAGACGACGCACAGGAGTAGTCCGATCGAGCGCGATCGGACGGTTCCTGTGGCACCATGTGGCCGCTGGATGTGAGAAGGGGCGGGGCACGTGCAGAGCACGTGCCTGGGAGGCACGTGCGATGCACGGGCGGTGGATCTTTTAAAAAAACGAATTATAAAGAAGCCAAAAAACGTCGACACCACAAAATTCTGAGAATAAATACTCTGTAAAATCAAAAATAAATAGTAAACAACCTCGGATCGAAAATGTTTCTTCACAAATATTGCTCGTCTCGATGAGATCGACAACTTTCATAAAGACATCAAAACCAAAATCGATCAAATGCACAAAGTAAATTTTGGGGGTATCCCATGTACATAGAATACCTTGATTTTTGGGTTTTTAATTTTTTTGTCATTTTTAAACGGGATAAAAATCCGGAAAAATTGTGGGAAAAACAAAAATAAATAAAGACACCTTAATCTATTTTTTTGGATTTTTATTAATTAAGATAATATGTACATAAAATATCAGGTCAAAAACCGCTAAAATACACAATGTACAAAAGAGGCCCAAAACCCAACTTTCACATATGAGCTCCGATTCACTTGAACTTGGTTTTGTTTATAGGGTAATTGAATATACATTAGTTCAAAAGTGAGTAGGATCAAAACGGACACTTGGTGGGGAAGATATGGGGTTTTTAGTCTGGAAATCCTGAAACTAGGGTTTGGGTTTTTGGTCCACTTATTTGGGTTAGTTTTTTTTTAGCGATATGTACACAGTGGAGGTGGTTTTGGATTATTCGGAGTTAGCATGAATGAGTTAAAAATCGGGGAAGTTAGGCTATTTACAGGTTAATTTTGGATGAGATTTTTGGCTTCTTATTTTATGCAGAAAGTAGTGCTAAAATGCAATTCTTATAAAAACATGCATGAATGCTAATTATGCCGAATAGATGCAGAAATGCTGATGATTTTGTGGGATCTGAGCTTAATAAATGATATTTAGAGTGATGAATCCGAGATTCATCATCCCCCTATACTTAAACCATGCTTGTCCCTGAGCATCAAAAAGAAATGCCATTAGGTGAAATGAGATTGGATTCCATACCAAGACCATGAGCTGAAGGTGAAAGTGAAACTAAGTCAACCTTTGGATTATTAGTGTGGCGGAACTTCAATGAGGCTTAGAATTTTAAAATCAACAGCCCTCAAGTTCTACACATCATTGCTACAGTTTCAGCTCAGAAGTCATGTTATATCAATCCTCTTTCCAAAGTATACCCTATGAACATTGAACAATTAACTCATGTGTGTGAAAGGTTTTAGCTCTTCACATCCATAATGCCGGACTACCATGCTCCTTTCCTCTCTAGTAACTCGTCCTCGGGGAGTCGGGTATTTCATTCTAAGGTCTGTCGTGTTGTGTTCACAATCGAAGTGGGGGGGGGGAGATAGAAGAAGGGGAAAAGAACTGGAGGGTGGCTAGAGTAGTCACCTCTCCTTGTGAAGATAGATAGTGTAGCCGAGTCTCCACCAAGATCTGTAGGTTCCTTGAAGCTTGGACCTTTTTGGTCAGATATTTAATTGGTAGAATGCTTCTTTGTATTTGGAAATTTTGGTGGTTCTGCTTGGATCTTGGTGTGCCCCTATGGATATAGAATCTTTTTGTTCCATACATTTTTTGGGGTCTTAGAAAAATTGTGCCCAGCCATCCATCCCTTTTCCGAAGCTTTATTTCAACCCGTACTCCGGTCTTTAGATTTCCACACTACCAGAAAAGAAACTCACACAGTCTTCCAACATCCCGTCTGAGTTGAGCTAAGTGCGTAGTGGGAGAGTACAAATTAATTCCCTATTCCAGAGTTGTACCCAGAACGAAGAGACCAGGTTAGACACTAAGAGTCAAACGCTGCACATTGTCATGTGGAACTTAAAGAATTAAGTCAAAGACCTGAAGTTTCTAAAATCCTATTTCTTCGTGAAGTTCCTCAGAAAATTAGGTGGATTAAGGTCAAGTCCAGACCACTCTCAGTTTCTGCTCACAACTCGGTTCAGAACCCAATGACTTTTCACATATGCAAATGAATGGAATGCTGGATGAAGTGCATGTATGTGAAATGCAGACGAATTTTTTTGAAATTTTATGCAAGGGATTTTTTTATGCAAAATGGATAAGAAGCCATTTTTTTTCAAAACTTTTGGGCAAAGTCAGTGTTAGTAGCAAAACTTTTTTCTTTTTCTTATTTTGTTTTGTTTTGTTTTGTTTTTTGTTTTCATAATAATAACCCATCCCGTAAATACATATAGACTTATGTGAAGGTATGAGATATGGGTAAAATATATACAAAGTATATATACAGACCCCCTATACTTAGTGAGTGTTGTGTTCTCAGAGCACAAGAAGAGTAAAGAAGACATAGTTCGGGCTAAGCGTAAGAGAGTGAAAAAGGGAAAGAAATAGATGGATCGGAACGCCCTCCTTTACTTAGGTTGTGAATAGTCTAAGTAGAGAAGAAGAGCGAAAAGAATGAGGCGGTTGGGATATGTGAATGAGGAGAGTATATACAGATGGGCATCAGTTCCCCATATACTTTGGCTCTGGTCATCAAAAGTATAGAAGAAGGGTGGAAGTGAGGCGATCGGGAGATAGGAGAAGGATGGTATGCACAAATGGCATCGGTCCACCCTATACTTAGGCATTGGCCTAAGTAGAGGAAGAAGCTGTACAAGGAGACCGATGTGGTCGGGAGGGAGGGTGGGTAGTCGATGATTAAGGCGGTTTGTGGCTGATCTTTTTGTGAGCCTGTGATGGGGGATCGATATAACGAGATGGAGATGAAGCATATGATTCCCAACTATTATCAGTGTCATCCTTAGAAAAATCATGATGGATAGTAGATGAAACATTTGAGTCAGATGAAAGGTATCCATCATCAGAGTTATCCTCAGAGGAATAGTATTTGAAAGTGGACACACTCCAGATATTCATGTCTTTTTGTTTCTTCAATTGTTTCCTCAAAATTCGTTCCTTTTTGGAATCAGGCGGTTTATCCTCAGATGAATACTCAGAAGCACCAGTCTCAGTAAGCTCAATATGAAATAATTCCAGTGTACTTGTAGAGAGCAGGAGCATCAGCTTTGGATGAATAGTAGTTAGGAACGGGAGGTGTCCAACGAGAATCCAATTTTGGATCCTTGCGTAGATATGTCTTTAGAGCTGCCGAACACACATCACTCATGTAGACTATCTTTTCCGGACCTGATGAGTGATCATCAGCTGATTCCTCTTCCGGAAGGTCAAAGGTGACTCTCTTTTTCTTGCTTCCTGTAGGTGTCGGTTCACTTGAGTATCCGGATGAGTAGCCATTGGAATTTTTCTCATTGGTCGATGTTCGTCCTGTGTGTTGGTTCTTAGTCTCATGAATATTGGTGCACTCTCGATTTGGGATGATTTGGTCAAGATATTCAGAGAAGGTTGCTCCAGGGTGCGACCATGCATATGTCTCAGGATCGTTGTAGAAGGATTTGTCTATTTTGAGATCCACGTGAATTGAAATACTGGGGAGAGTTTCTGCATGTTCGTTCTTAATTGATTCGATGTTGGAGCATTCCTGTGTCGAGTTGATGTAATCCTTGTAGTCAGAGTAGGTTGACCCAGGGTGTACCCATGCATAAGTCTCTGGATCATATAATTCATGTACTTGATTCTCCATGGTGAGAGCAGCGGGGAATGGAGCAGGTGGGGGATTCTCTAAACCAATAGTCTCATCGACAACCGCTATCTCATGTGTAGTAGCGGGTTAGGGCTCTTCTACCTCTTCATGGTTTCAGCTGTCGGGGACTTCTTGGGTTTCCTCAGAAGATCGTGGTTCCTCAAAGACATGGTCCGATCTAAGTGCTTCCAATGTTGTGAAATTGATTTCCCGAGACTCACAGTCAATTATTGCCTTAGACAATGCTAAGAATGGCTTTCCAAGAATAATTGGAGACTGGGTGAATTCTCCTTGATGCTCAATATCAATGATCGTGAATTCTACTTTTGAGCGGAGCACCTTGGAATGTTATGATGACAGAAATGATTCCTCTCAGCCGCTTTATTGATCGGTCAGCCAATTGAACAATCTCTCGTATCTTCCGAATCGGTTCGAGTTTGAGTTCATGGAATACAAATGTCGGGAGGATATTGATCGGTGAATCGTCATCAATCCGAGCATGGGTGAAAACTGTCTCTTTGATTACACAGTCAAATCTGGGCAACCGCTTCACTATGCAGCTTTTGGTTTTTCTCCTCAACACCAAGGAGGAGGTTGTTGACAAGATATGTCTTTCGGTCTTTGTTCTAATCTTTCCCGACTTTTTCATAGTTAATTTGTCCATTACAAATCTTTTAAGGTCGGCGAAGTGTTCAATGGCCTGTAGAAAGGGAAGTTCAAAAATAAGTTTCTTTTCTAGTGCTTCCCGTACAGTGACAAGCGTTAAAATCAGTTCGCTGCTTTTTTAGAGAATAGCGTTGTCGATGTAGAAAAAGCCGCGAAAATAAGATCTTAACTCCTATCTAACAAATTCGGTTTTCGGACGAAAACCTACATTGATTATTTATCCAGGTGAGTGTGCCTGGGTCGAACTCAAGGAGGCAGAATAGAAAACTTTGATTTTTTTAAGGAAAGATTTTTGTAATTTTTTTTATCTCTTCTTAAAGTGATCAAAGGGAAAAAAAACACTTTTTACTTTATTCTTTTATTTAATTTTTATTTGATTTTAATCTTTTCATATTTTTATTTAATTTTTAAAAAGGGATATTTTTCAAAAAGATTTATTTATTATATAATAGGTAAATATAGGTAGATGATACTATATAATAGGAGGACGGTTCGAGCAACAAGCTCGAACTAAACACGAAAACAAAACAAAATGAAGCACTTTTCGAAAAAATCAAAACACGATGAAAACACCATAAAATCACTTGCAAATTTAATACAAACTAGTTGGGGTAGTTGTGTAACTACCCTAAAGAAATCAACAAGAGAAGAAGTCAAACGAGGTCCAAAGATCCCCTACAGCCGAGGGGCATAAGCATAAAAAAAACTATTAAAATGTTCTGCAGTTAGGTCCTCACAGGGACTAAAATGAAAGAAAAATACAAGTGTTTTACATTTAGATCCCTACGGAGGGACCTAAATGTAATTTCTGAAAACCTTAGGAGCGGGTTGGAAGTTATGGAAAACCTTCTGGATTTATGTTGCAAAATTCACACTGGTTCGCTGTGGATGGCTAAGATTAGAAGTTGATGGCACTGATCGAACGTCTCCGCGCTAGCCACGTGTCGTACACCTGTGCGCCTGGGCTGTTCTTCAGTTCTTAGTTTGTTGAAAAGATGACGACGTAGGTGTCTTCTCCGACTTTTCTCCACACAAACGGCGACGTGTTGGGCTCTCCGGTGGGGCCAGAGGGGTGGCTCCTCCACCCCTCGAGCTCGCCCGCGGTAGATGGTGGTCGGAGGCGGCTCCGATCGGTGGTGGTCAACCGAGGAAGATGGAGGTCCATAGATCCTGGAGGTTGTTACAATCTGGCAGCCCTTCTTTGAGGTTGAATTTCTTGATGATCAAAAGCTTCTAGATGTTATGAAAATGCTCCGGATTGAAGATGGATCTGCAAATAAGAGATTGATGTGCTCGATTCGAAGAATCGGCCAATAGATTAAAGGTTTGCAAGATCAAAATGTGATGAAAATTGTAGTTTTCAAAATTATTGCTAGATGAGTGAAATTGTAGCTGAAATGAAACGCGATTTGAATGTGATTCAAAACGATCTGAAGATGGAATTGATGCGCATCTAAGTAGAATGATTAAGCTTCTAATGACGTCTTAATCTCGCTTATAGGTACACAAAGATCGAGGAGAAATTAGAAGAAAAATGGATGAACAGGTCTGGGGAAATGTCAAGGTGTATTACCTCAAAACAAGCTCGACGGGAAACATTGGCCGGAGCGTGACGCGGCGATGTGCAGTGATGCAAGGCAGTGATTGGCCTTGGAACCTCCTCCGATGACTCCTCCTCCACGCGAGCTCGCTGGACCGGAGATGTCACCTCCACGTTGGGCGGAGCGCGGCTTGGAAAGGTGGGGGTCGGGCAACTGGAGCTGAAGCTACAGGTTGTTGGAGAGTTAGTTGGCGATGGCGGATCTTTAGGGGTTATAGATTAGGTTCGTGCTACCCTAGTAATATCTAATGGCGGAAGAAGTAGAGGGTTGTTGGGGGAATAGATCCAATGGCTTAGATGGCCTGGAGGAGTGAAAACGCGTGTTGAAGTAATGGATGAAGTCGGCTGGTCAGAACAAGATGGATGAATAGCTTCTTGAGGAAGATGACCTAGTTGCTGACAAGTGTTAGCACCTGGTTGGCCAGAAGCAGAAAATCATTATAAATTCGATATTAAATAACAAATAAGTTTATTTTAAATAGGTATAGATACAAGAAATGTAAATAATGAAATAATTTTAATTATGGAATAAATACTTTTTATAAATAATAAATATTATTCAAAATATAAATATTATATTAATAAATATGTATTTATAAATAGGTTTTGAATTTTTAATTTAATAAATAAATAAGTAAAAATTAATTTTATATTTTTTAATTATTAGAATAATAAATAAGTCTTGTGTGAATTTTTATAGATTTTAATAATTAAATTTCATATTTTAATAAATAAGGGTATAAGTTAGCCAGTTCATTTATACCTATAATTTAGGGATTTTGATTTTATGAAAATAATAAATAAGCTCCAAAAATTATGAAATAAATTAAGGTTAAATTACAAGATCATGAAAATATTTGAAATTATAATATTAAGAAAATTATAAATAATGTGTATTATATAAAATAAATAGCCCAGAAACCGTGTTGCCTTTTGGTCCCAAAACCAACTTTTTGCAACAGACTCCGAATTCGATGAAACCACCTTTATTAATTAGAGAATACTATTTTATGAACTTTAAAGGTGAGTAGAGTGAAATTGGAGTTCGTGTGAAGAAGTTATGATGTTCGGAATTTGAGATTTTGACAATTTATAGGCTGGGTTTCTTGGTATATATACAGGGTAGTATTTTTAATTTATTTTTATATTTTTATATATTTTTAGAAATAATTAGGAAAAGAGTTTGGTGAAAAATATGTACATATGAATTAATTAAAAATCTTTGAAGTTTTATATTTATTTTATAAATAGTGGGAAGTGTATGGAGTGTGTATTAATTTATTTTTAGGTTTTCTTTCCTTATCTCCCCCTACTTTTTGGTTTGTCGACCAATCCATGCTGACTTGATCTCGGGAGTTAGGCTATAAATATACCTTACAGTTATATTTATAGTTTTAAGTCATATTGTACATATATACATATATCCAATCTGCCTTTTTGTTCTTTTCTTTGATTCTTTATTTATTTACATTATTGGATGGTTAAAATTTAATATTTATTCATGATTGGGAATTTGTTAAAAGATGGAAACTAATGAATATTTACATGCATTTGTTAAGGGTTTTAAGACAAAATGCGATAGAAAAGTTAACGAATCATGGATTCATCAACCCCTTATACTTAAACTTTGCTAGTCCCTTAGCAAACACTTATTTGAAAAATAAGTGAAAAAGAAAGAAAGTTAGACTGAATTTGTTTTCCTAAACCAATTTATGAGAACAGACAGAGGACAGAGCTCGATCGGGTCTGAAACAAGCATTTTGTCAGAACCTTAACTAGGATTAGGATTTTATCCTCAACAGTTCTCAAGTTCCAAAAATCCTTAATCAAGATCACTTCATCGGCTAGTTCAGACTCACTTATTCATATCGCAAACTCTATCATCCTTGAAAGCAACTTGTACAGTGTGTGAATTGATTTAGCTCTTCCTGCTTAGAGAACCGAAGAAAATCGTCCATCCTAGCTATACACTTCTATGGCTTCCTCTTCCCGCTACTCTTTCCTCGGGGAGGGAGGCTTTCCCTTCTGAGTTCAGTTCTGCTATGTCCACAATCGAATATAGGGAGAAATTAAAAGAATGAGAAAATAAGTGGAGTGCGACCAGTGTAGACACATCTCCTTGTGAAGCTCAGTCGTGTAGCTGAGTCTCCACTAAGATGTGCAGGCATTTTTGGTGGAAGCTTGGACCATTGTGGTTTTATTTGGTGGCTTCTGCTTTGCTTTGACTTTGTAATTTGCTTGCACTGCATTCATCTTTTTGTGCCTCAACGGATATTGCATCTTTTTATTTCGTCCCTTTTTTTAGGTCTTAGAAAAATTGTGTCAGCAGATCCTTCCCTCATCCAAAGCAACTATCGCAACCCCAATCTCTCCCGTCTTTAGATGTCAATGCCGCAATGATAAGGATAGAAACGCACTACTAAGATGTACTGCCCTTCGTAACTCCATGCGAGTCGAGCTAAGTGCAGAGTGCATGTGTTCAAGATTGGTTCACTGGTGTAGAGTTGTACGGATGACTCCAAATGGTCTACTTAAGCACATATGACTTGATTTCTCGAATATGGTCTTACGGAACCCAAAGATTTTATGTCACAAGACCTCAAGAGTCTAAGATACAGATCCTAACCAGGCTCCTTACAACGAGAGTTAAAGGCCGTAATCAAAATCCATCCTTTAGACTAGACTCAGTCCTTAGTTACATAAATCAAACTGATTCTGAAAAATGCGAATGCAAATGCAACCATATTTTTGTGAGGTATATTTTCTGAATTTTACTCATTTTTATGGATTTTAAGGATTTAGTAATTTTTATGACTTTTAGGACTTTGTATTTTTATGTATTTTATGGTTTTTATAAACAAACTTTTATACAAGAATTTTACAAGATATATTTTATTTGGGTTAAGTATCTAATGTATTTTACAGATTTTATCTACAAGGATTATACAAAGATTAAATGGTTTTTACCCATATTTTAATAAATAGGATTTTAAATAAGTATTATACAACTTTTAAATACAACTTTTAAGTATATATTTCAATTACAGATTTTAAATACAATTTTTTAAACATATTTTAATTATTTACAAGGGTTTTATAAATAATATATAAATATATAAGTGGATTTTAAATTAACCCTTACCCACTTTTTATGGATTTTAAAGATATAGAAAGTACATAAAATTACGAGTTATGGACAAAGATATATATACAATATATACGCACCCCCCTATACTTAGCTTGTGCTATGTCCTCATAGCGTCAAAAGAGAAAAAGGAGGACATAACTCCTGCTAAGTAAAAGTGGGTGAAAAAGAATAAAGGGTACAAGTCAGTGAACCCCCCTATACTTACTATCAGGTCATCGCAAGTATCACGGGAGAGCAAAAATGGGATGACTGAATGAAAAAGAATAAATAACAAAAGTTCAAAAGGAAAAGAATACAAAATCATCGAAATCTCTCAGTCCCCCCTATACTTAGGATAAGGCATCCTAAGTATAGAAAAGAGTGTTACCAAAAATTAGAGACCAGTGATTTGTGAAAAAGAAAGGCTATACAAAAAAATCAGAATAAAAAAAAAACATGAATCAGCGGAAAATCAGTCCCCCATATACTTAGTATATGATATCCTAAGCATAGAGACTAGCAAAAATGGGGACGATTGTGGTCTACGAAGAATATACAAGTGTTGTGGATCTCCAGAATCGAATGGCTCGAAAGACTTTGTACAAGATGAGATGAAGTGAAAGAATGATCATGATTCCTGTACAAAATAGATCACTTCAGTACGGGCCAGATGATCAGTAGTCTCGACGAAGTGCTTCAACATCTGCCCGTTAACCATGAACGGCTCTGCACCTGGTGACACATCTTATATTGCTATACTGCCATTGTCGTGCACCGTTCGGACTATATACGGTCCTTCACACTTGCTTTTTAATTTGCCAGGAAAAATTCTCAATCTCGCATTGAATAACCAGACTTTCTGCCCTAGGACAAAGCTCTTGTGCCGAATATGTCTGTCATGCCATTTTTTCACTTTGTCCTTATATATGAGTGTGTTCTTGTATGCTTGATTTTGAATTTCTACCAGCTCATTCAGATCTATCGTTCTCTTGGCTCCTGCTTTCTGTGCATCCATTAATATCTCTCGAATTGCCCATTCGGATTTGTGCATGATCTCTATGGGCAAGTGGCACGAGTTTCCATAAACCAGTCTGAATGGTGAAGTACCTAAGGGAGTTTTGTATGCAGTACGATATGCCCAAAGAACCTGATCTAGAAGCAGTGACCATCTCTTCCTATCCGGTCGTACTAGTTTCTGGAGAATTGATTTCACCTCCCTATTTGAAACTTCAGTCATGCCATTTGTCTGTGAGTGGTAAGGAGAAGCTACTCTGTGATCACTGTCATATTGCTTCACTAGCTTTTTCACCTCCTTATTAATGAAATGGTTACCCCCATCAGAAATGAGAATACATGAGATCCCGAACCACGTAATAATGTGTTCCCTTCGGAACTTGCAAACAGTCTTACTGTCTGCGGTTCGTGCGGGTATAGCCTCCACCCATTGATGAATCCACATTTCATCATCTTTATTCTATCATTTCAGCCTCAAAAACCCTAGCAAATGCCTGAAAATTGCATTAAATAGAGTAATTTAGCATTCATGCATATGTGTGTAAAAAGTGTATAAAATACTGTTTTTAATGCCAAAATTATAGAATAAAGAAAAGAAAAGAAAAAGAATAAAATATTGTAAATATTTTATGACTCGAAACCCCGAGACCTAGGCATCTTGATGAATAGGTCGACAAGGAATAAAGTAGGAGGAGATAAGGGCCAAATACCTATATTTATTAATTCATTCTTTATTCATTTCGGGACCCATTTTTGGTTCTACTTTTTATACATCAAATAAAGAAACTTTGTACATGAAAGTTGTAGATAATTTAATAAAGAAAAATACAAAATTGATTTCACAGAAAAATAATGTACAGATAAAAAGTTATGGTCTGAATAAAAATCCAGAATCCCAACTTCCCAGACCTGTATCTCACAAATGAAAACTCCAAATGCAGCAAACTCACCTTTAATTGTATATAGAATAAAATTATCTATTTAATGGTGGTTTCGCATTTGGCGGAGCTACGGTTTAAAAGTTGAGTTTTGGACCCACATTGTATACATGTACAGCTTAAAATATTCAATTTATTCCTTGATCATTATTTTTGTATTTTTATATTTTTATAATTTTGTGAATATTATTTATACTAATTTTGTACATTAAATCAGGAATAAAAACCCAAATAAAACTCAAAATAAAAATAAATGTATATAAAATACACAGGTATTATACCTATATACATACCTATACAATACCTACTTATATTTTATTTAATATACAAAACATATTAATAAAATCAAATAAAAATATATCTATGTGTGTAAAAGTACTTTATAATTATATAAAAAAGAAATAAAAATAATAAAATTAAAATACACAAAATAAAAATAAAAGAACAAAATATGTAGATATTATACCTATATAGGCTATAATAAGTAACTTATAAAAATAAATCTCATAAAAATAATTAAAATTCATTATAAAATAGTTTATAAAATTATAAACACTTTTCATTTTATAACCTATTTAAAATAATATCGTTTAGTATTTTTAATTAATTTTTTTAGTTTTTCTCCAGGCTTTTTCCTGGTTGGTCCACGTGGACCAACCAAGGGGCAGCAAGAGTTGACCTTCGGTCAACTCTCTGTCCAACACCTGGATTGCTGTCAGAAGAGAGTTTAACCCATTTTCATCCATTTTTCGAGGCCTTAGCTTTCACCTTCTGGGGATGCACCCTCAATGACTTTTGTTCCTCGTTGAACCACCTTGCACGCCCAGTTTTTGTCTTGGAGAGTGCATCGCTGCATCACTGCCAATAGCCTCGTTCTTCTCGCCTGTCGACCACCATTCAAAACCGACCCCCCGACTTCCCTTCGATTCTTGATCCTTCTTCCGCCAAATCCACCCAAAAACCCCTAGCCCATCGTGTTCCTGGTGACAACAGGAGTCGAATAGAGCCTGGGTTTGAGTCATATGGCATCGAATCGTAGTTGATCCATCCCTTGCCGGAGCTCCGCCGCGACCTCCATCCCGACGTCTCTGGTGAGTCTCACCCCCTTCTCATTCCATTTTCTTGTAGCCTTAGCGTAGTATAGATTAGCATTGCAGCAATTTAGATTTTCCTCGCGTAAATCGCCGTGAATCCCCGATCAAAGATCACGGCGGAGCTTAGCTCCGCCTCCACTTTCTGGCCACCTCCATCTTCGATAGCCGCCAAGATCACCCCCATCTTCTTCCTCATCGCTCCGTCATCACGTGTCACCATTCCATCTCCCTCGATCTCGCTCAGATCGAGCCACCGAGCTCCACTCTCCGCTGCTCGCCGGAGCTCCTCGCCCGAGCCACCTTCTGCCTCCATTGCATCATCAGAACCCCCCTATTTTCCTCGCCTGGTTTTTGCACGTCTCACCTGCAGGTCAGAGCCCAAGAGGAGGCTCTATCGAGCCCCGACCATTCGGAGAAGCAACGCCCAGGTTGCCGTTGCCGTCTGCTGTCATCTCGCCATCTCAGGCACGCCTGAGACCACCTTCAAACGCGGAGAGGCCCCAGGATCGTTTTGCCCTTGATCCTAGGGCCGGAGGGGCCGTGTGTCGGCCGAATTCGCCCGCCAAAGCTTGCCGGGGGGAGTGTTCTTCGTGAACCTCTCCCCACCGTTGGATCAGGAGCCACCCTCCAGGCGTACAGGAACCGTCAGATCCTCAAGTGCTTGCAACCGTCGGATCTCGTCGCGCATCTGATCTGGGACGTCCACGCGAACCGTCATCGAGCCACCAGCGCACGCCACGTGGATAAGTGGACCTCCCTCGGCCGCACGATCATCATCTTGGGTATTTTGTGATTTTCACCTAAGAATTTTTGTATTTAACTTCTAGTCCTAGAACTTTATTTTCCCGTTAAAAAGTTTTGTAATATTTGCACTTAGGCCCAAGAACATTCTTTATTTGCACTTCAGTCCTCGGTCACGTCACCTCACGTGACTGGGGTGCGTGACTTTTGGGTATTTTGCATTTTCGAACCTAAACTTTCATCTATTTGCAGTTATACCCCTGTGCGTAGTTATTTAAATACGTTTTTTTTGGATAAATTGCATGTTTGCCCTGCCGGTTTTTAGTAATTGCAAGTATGCCCCTGTGAACGACTGATCATGTGCCCTGCGCGAGTATTTTGGTGAAATTTGCACCTAAGCCCCTGCATGTTTTGAGAATTGCATTTATACCCCTGCTAGGATTAGGATTTTTGTGTGTTTGATCTATTTATTTCACACATCATCTAAGTGCCAAAAATTCTCAAAAATTCAAGTTAAGCTCATGTGTGCTTGTCCTTTAATGCTATATTTTTAGTTTTTATTTTTGCTGCATTTTTATATTTATTAAAAATAAAAAACATGCCATTTCAGTACTGTTTAGCTTAGAAAATACCAAAAAAATATTAAAATACCTTAAAAAATCCAAAAAAATTACCTAATGTCTATTTTAACCTATTTTAGTGTCAATCCCAAAATCACTAAAAAACTCAAAAGAAAACCTTAAAAAGTTGAAAATACACAAAAACATCAAAAAAATATATAAAATCATAGAAAACTCAGAAAAATGGAAACTCAAGTTCGTTAGGTTCTACATTTTATTATCTTTATTTTAAAATTAGTTTGGAAAATTTTGGTGGCTATTTAATAATTTTTATTCCCATTTTACCCCCAACCAGTAGCTAATTCACTGTTTTGCTTTATTTTGCTATTTAAAAATACCAAAAACATTCTGAAAAATCCCAAAAATTACAAAAACAGTAAAAAATTATAAAAAGACCAAAATGATTTTACTTCTTGATTTTTGATTATTTTTGCATATTTTTATAAATATTTTATCACTCTTTTTATTACATTATTTTTATATTCCAATATTAAAAAAATATAAAATATAAAATATAAAAAAAATCAGTAAATTAAAAATCAAAACATAAAAATATAAAATTAAATAAAAAAATAAAAAAAGAATTAAAAAACCCACAAAAAAAATTAGATTGGCTAAGTAGTATATTAGACCTAGGTTTTGACCTTTGTCTATACTCTGCACCTTTGTTTCCTGTGTTCGACCCCTACTTGCTTGCCATTGTACATTTTTAGTTGGGAATAATAAATTTTAATCCTTGCTCTTGATTGATTGATCGATTGTGTGGGTTAATTGTTGACAAATGGGAAGGTTTGAGTAGTCGCATCAGCGACAGTGAGTCTGATTTGTCAGACCACTCTTTAGCGGCTCTCGCTAGATCGCTTTTCAAATGGCGTCGTTGTCGGGGAGCATCGGCTTGTAGAGTACTTTTGCGTCTTTTATCTTTTTAGCCATTTTTGATTATTTGTTTTTCTTGCATAATCTGTTTTGAACTGTCTGACACTTCTCTTATTTTCTTGCGAGGGACCGCTGACCGAAGAGGATCGCCTAGGGGATCTTGTGCATCCTTGGGAGGAGGAGCCGGCTATTCTACCCTAGCCGACAGGAGAGAGCAGGAGAGCTTGAGAGAGATAGTTAGATTTTTCATTTATTTTTGTGAGAGAGAGTAGTTTTATTAATTTGTAATAATACAGGACTTGGACACTCAGACACTTCGGGCCTAATTTCCGGGTGTTTGTTCACCCGGGGGCTCACCGTGGTTTTCTTCGCGTTTCTCGACTGTCATTTTCCAGTTTTGATTTCTTTTCCATTTCTTTTGTGGATTGAGCTCTTAGACCTAGGCATTGCTTGATCGATTAGATTAGGTCCAAACACCTTAACAACAATTGCATGTACCTATAGCTCGTGCTTGGACTTAGTTTAATTAAACAGTTGATTCACTCTTCTTTGATCCGCGCGCCGCGAGCTCATCCTGCCAAGCGCTTCTCCTAAACTCGATGTGTCGAGAGAAGGAGAGGTGAGCCTAGACCGGACCTTAGGATTGGAGATTAGTGGTTAGCTTGTGGTTCTTCACGCTAGCAGTTGCCTATCTTAGGATGATTTCCGCATTGCATACCGACATGTAGTTAGGTGTACAAATTCTGCTTTGCATCCTGCATGGAGAGAGCTGGGATTCGCTGTAAGTCTTCTTACTTTGCATCCATCATTTAGGCACAAAGGTGAGATTTCCACCTTGGTGTCGACTTGCATTGGCTTTTCTGACTCTATTCTCCCTCTGTTTTTGGACAAAGTAGGATCAAAGAAAATACAAAAATCGTTAGGCGCTTGTTTGAATCAACTCAAAAGAAGCGATAACACCAAAATAATTAAAAAAGGGACTGCTAAGAAAACCTTGACCAAAAATAAAATTGGTAATTGGATTCATTGATTGGGGACAGCAACACCCTCACTTGTATTCAGGTTGCATGGGAAGGTCTCCTTCCAAGTGAGTTGAGTGCTTCGTAAGGATTAGAGCCCAAATCCCAGCTTGTGGCTGCCTTGTGTATCGCCTGGATTTCTGAAGTATTGGCGCTACTATCGTACGTAGGCGAGTAGGGCTTGGTCGCCATTGGTGACTCACTATTGTGTGAGCATCGACCTTGTCTGAAGTACCGAGCATAGGCCACGCCTTCACGGGTATGTCTGTCTCACCGTCTGCATCCGAGTAGGATCTTGCACGCTCACGGGTGATTCCATTGCGAGCGAGATCTGAAGTATCGGTTTCGCCTATCGGCTTCCTCCCTCTTTTCTTTGGCTAAGTAGGGATCCAGGAAGGGTTACAAGGACCTCAAAAAGCGCAAGCTACAGGTTACACAGGAGGAGGACAAGTACGAGAATACTTTTCCGACAGTACTCTTGCTCCTATAGGCGTAGCGCTCTAAGGACTCGTTGAAAGATAACTTCCTGAATTCAAGATAAAAATTACAAAGATAAAATCCGAACCTTCACGGCTTCATGTGTTGAGTTGGTGAATCCCCTTGCTTTGTGTTTGATTACTAGTTGCATTTAGGTCAAGAACAAAAATATCGCGCCTTTCCGTAAATTTTGTTCTCCTTCTATTTGACCCTTGCTCATTGTGAGCCTTCTACTGTTTTACAATCCTTTTATTTCTTGTTTACCATCGTGCTCTTCATCCAACATCTTTTCCTCTTGGCCTTCTCGAGATGCCGTCACACGGGTGGTTTAGTCGGGACCTCGCCGACGCCCACATCGATTCCGTGTCGGCAACGTCTTCAATAAAGAGGGGTGATCTCCGAGAAGTTAATTCGGATCATGCAGATGTCTCCTTGGATACCCCTATTCTCGCTTCTTTCAACACTTGCCTTTCTCCAATAAATCCGCTATTCGGGATGGACTCGCAACCCGAACTAGCTCTTCCCCTTCAGCTAAACCAGGATTACTCTTGTCCCCGAAATAACCCCTTGTGGATGGAGATCGATTTCAGTCAATATCCTATGCTTCGTTCACAACATTATGGGATTGACCTTAATTCCAGATTTATCTCAACAACGGGTATTCCAGAAGATACTGATCGGGTTTGCTCCGTCATGCAGATTTTTCACCCGATCACGAGCCAACAATTCAAGTGCAGTCTGAGATGGCAGGTGGAAGAGGAAAGGGACCACAGCCCCAACATGAACCTGAAATCAATGCAGGGGAAGGGCAGTACACCATGCAAAACGAGGTTAACAGTCAGTTGTTGGCTTCCGTCCAAGAAATTCAGCAGCAGTTGACTAATCAAGCCCTGGCCCAGACCGCCTTCCAAGATATGCCGAATGATCTGAGGAGGAGGGCCGACGCAAGAGACGGCCGACAAGAGGATGGTCCGAACTATGGTCCTAATTTTCATGAAGTCAGAGATGAGTTCTCAGTGGGAGGACCCGAATTTGAAGCAGTAGAAGTAGATCCACCGCAGCCAAAGCCTATACTCAAGGAAACATACAACCCAGGAGCGGGACACATCACTGAGTGGATTCAGGTTCCACGTATGCATGCCAACTTCGAGCTGAAGCCGCAATTTCTGTCGCTACTTCCCACATTCCACGGGAACACCACTGAGGAACCATATATCTTTCTCAAGAAATTTAGCTGCATCTGCGCCACTGCTCACTACCCTGGTATTCCTCTGGGGGTAGTAAAGATGACCGCTTTTCCTTTCAGCCTGCAAGACAAGGCTCTATATTGGGTCGACCATCTTGGGAAGGTCGTCACGACCTGGGAGGAGCTGAAGTCTGCCTTTCTCCATAAATTCTATCCTCTCGGTCGATTAAATCATGTGTACGCCCGTATATCCAGTTTCTGCCAGCAGCCCCACGAGACTGTTCATGAAGCGTGGGAGAGATTCAAGGACTTGCAGGAGAAGTGCCCACACCACGAAATTCCAAAGACTAGTCTCGTACAACATTTCTCTGGGGGGCTATCACTTGAGAGCCAAAAGCTTGTAGACGCCGCTTGCGGAGGTTCACATTTCAACAAGGAGGAGGACGTGGTATGGAACGTCTTCGAGGAAATGGCTGAAGGAGAAGCCGCACAAACCTCTTCCAGATCAAACATGAAGCCACCAACCGCCATCAGCAAGCTAGTGAACATGGCTTCTCACACCGAGGACAAGGATGAGAGCTCCAACCTGAGCATCATTGGGAGCCACTTGTCCACGGTGGATATCATTGAGAAGAGGTCGCAGTACCTCGAAAACTTGGCAGTCATAGAGAAGAGGACCCAGGGTCTGGAAAAGCTCGACCAGATTTCTCAGCCGCTGGAGCAACTCGTTCGTGCATTGAATGCAAACATGTGCAACGCTGTGTCTACTTCTGCCGAGCCGAACGCTGAGAGGAAGGAGCCTACAATGCAGCAAAACCCTCAGCCGACTCCACCGCAGCCCCAGCCTGTCCAGCACGTGTACTACGTGCAGGTTCCGGAGCAGCCCCCGCAGCACCAGTCACAGATGGTTGTATACCAACCTGAGTCCCAGCTAGTCTATTCTGAGCAGTTCTCTCCACCCCCGCCACTGATTCAGGAGATCAATGGCGTATGGAACAATGAAGCGCAACTGACCCGTCCTCAGGGACACTCTCATGGTCAGAACATGGGCAACAAGCCCTACCATCAACAACCGCAGGGTGGGAGACCCTTTCAGCCCTCCTACCAATACCAGCCTCCTTCTCACGGAAACACCTGGAGGCAGAATTCTCAGTACGGTCCTCAACAGTCCGGATATCGCAGACAAGAATATCATCAGCAGCCGGCTACTCAATACAATCAATAGAATGCACAATACTCCTCCAACCCTCCTCCTCACAAATTCCCTCAAGATTATCAGTCGCAATCTCAGCCGCCATATCAGCATTCTAGACCCCAGCAGGGGGACTCCTTTGAGATTGTGCCGGTTAATCCGACCCTGGCCTGTTTAGAGCAGTTAATGAAGAACATGGCTGAGATGACCCAGAAGATCGACGACCTGACGGCAGCCAAGACCGTCATACCAGCCCAGGTCGAAGCCAACCCGAACAACTTCCGACGCAAGGAGCAGGTAGCCGGCAGTGTCCAACCCGAATCTGGTGAATAAAATTGTTTTTTATCTAATGCTGTTACTCTCAGGAGCGGTAGGACACTCCAGCCATCGGTGACGGCGAAGGGAAAGAATCTTGCATCTGACGGGGAATCGTCAGTCCAGCCAACACCAGGGCCAAGCAGCATTTTGGGAGCAGCACCAGCATTCAAAAAATCATAAAAAATGAAGAAAATAGCAAAACACAAAAAGATAACAGCAACCTCAGTGGAGAACAACCAGCATTGGAGACGCCTGCACCTGCCTCACAGCCAGTTGCTAACATGAGGAACACTGCACCTGCAGCGAGTCCAACGCCAGCACCAAAAGCCGAGCGTGTCATTTTTGGTCCATAAATTATAGATGAATCCATTCCTTTTTGCCATCTACCTGTACACAACAATATGGACACTATTTTGAATGAAAATGGTGAAGATTTTGTAAATATTCCTTTTCCTGAAGCAATGAAAAAACACAAAAAAATGAAAATTTTGAAAAATGCTTTGTCTGATCCTGCCATTATAGAAATCATCCAAAATTTGGTGCTGAATATGCCATTGATGTAGGCTCTTGAGTACATGCCAGCTGTGAAGAAAGGATTAAAAGAGGCATGCACGACCAAGCGCAGGCCGAATCCCCACAACTCCAGAAGCAAGGGTGGCAAGTCCGAAAAGCACATTCTCACAATGGTCACCGTTAACGCCATCAGCAACCTCCCAGATAAAAAGCCATATATGGGAGCACCTCTTGTACGTTGTCAGATATTCAATCAGGAGTTTGAACGAACACTTCTCGACAGCGGGTCTTCTGTCAATTTGATGCCAGCTTTGCTACTCACGGAGTTCAGGATAGGACCGCTCAAGCCTACAAAGATGATTCTACAGTTCGCAGACAAATCAGTCAAGCGGCCTAGGGGCCTGTTGGAGGACGTGATCGTCACGGTTCAGGGGAAGTCATTCCCGACCGATTTTGTGGTCTTAGATATGGACGTCCCCTCTCCATTGCTCCTTACCCTAATTATACTTGGAAGACCATTTCTGCGGACATCAAACACAGTAGTGAATTACGGGACGGGAGAAATCACTTTTGGCGCTGGCAATGAAATAATCAGAGTAGAGACCCTGTCTGAGGGAACACCAGCCGAAAAGACATCTCCATCATGTGCAAGGGTGATTGAGTATGCTGACGACTGCGACTTTCTAGCAGAAATTCAAGATACCAACTTATTTCTGGATGACAATGAAATCTATGAACTCCTCTGCCCCGAGGAGGAAGTGGAGACTACAGTCGAATTTCCCCTTATCAATCAGGATGAGGATTTTGATGATGTGCTGTAAGAGACCGTCGTGGGGGTGATGAGCCTTCAAAACCAAGAGCTAAAGTCTGAAGAATCTTTTGATGAGGAGGAAATTATCGAGACATTTTGTCAAGATCTGAGAGAAGAAGTAGAACAGATTATGGTGGACACTGAACAGTTGAAAGAATCACCACCTACACTAATTGCTGAGGTCACCTCTGAAGCAGCTCAGACTCCGCCAGAGCTAAAACCTTTGCCCTCCAACATGAAGTATGCCTTCCTTGCAGGAGAACCAAACATGTACCCGGTCATCATCAATGCACATCTGACCGAAGACCAAGAATCTCGTCTGATGGAGGTTCTTGAACGCAACCGCAAGGCGATATGCTGGCGAACATCCGATCTCCATAGGATCAATCTGTCATTATGCTCGCACCGCATCTTTCTGGAAGAAGATTGCATGCCCTCTCGAGAACTGCAGAGAAGATTAAATCCTAACTTGCGGGAGGTCGTTATGAAAGAGATCCAAAAATGGTGTGATGCGGGATTTATCTATCCCATCTCCGATAGCAAATGGGTAAGCCCTCTGCATGTTGTGCCCAAGAAATCAGGGATCACCGTTGTGAAGAATGACAAAGGAGAAGAGATCGCAACCAGAGTACCCACTTCTTGGCGAGTATGTGTGGACTACAGACGACTTAATCTCGCTACCAAGAAGGATCACTTTCCTCTACCCTTCATCAACCAGATCTTGGAGAGATTGGCTGCAAAGGAATATTTCTGCTTCTTGGATGGCTACTCAGGGTATAATCAAGTTGCTATTGCTCCTGAAGATCAAGAGAAGACCACGTTCACCTGTCCTTTTGGCACATATGCCTTCAGACGGATGCCGTTCGGGCTATGCAATGCCCCAGCCACATTTCAGAGGTGTATGCTTGTAGTTTTTGCCGATATGTGGGAAACTTTCTCGAGGTCTTTATGGTCGATTTTTCGGTCTACGGGGATTCATTTGACCAATGTCTAGATTACATAGACCAAGTCTTACGGAGGTGCTGCGAAGTCAATCTTGTGCTCTCGTGGGAAAATAGCAACTTCATGGTGACCGAAGGTATTATGCTAGGTCACGTTGTTCCCAAACGTGGTATGGAGGTTGACCCAGCCAAGGTGGACGTGATTTCCAAACTTGAGCCACCCACAAACATCAAGCAAGTCCGGTCATTCTTGGGCCAGTCGGTTTCTACCGGTGATTCAACAAAGATTTCAGCAAACTGGCCAGACCGTTAACTGAGTTTCTCAGCAAGGACAATCAATTCATTGTAGATGACCGTGTGCTCCTTGCCTTTAATCAGTTGAAAGAACTCATCACACATGCCCCTGTCTTACAACCACCGATTTGGACTCAGCCTTTCAAGATCATGACCGACGCGTCAGATTATACCATCGGGGTTGTACTGGGGCAGAGGAAAGACAATGTACCATTTGTGATTCACTACGCTAGCTGAACGCTCGATGAAGCCCAAAGAAACTACACTGTCACTGAAAAGGAGCTGCTAGCGGTAGTCTTTCCCTTGGAAAAGTTCAGATCCTACCTACTTGGGTCTAAAGTAGTCATTTACACTGATCATTCGACCATTCGATACTTACAGCAGAAGAAGGACGCCAAACCACATCTCATTCGGTGGACCATTCTCCTACGGGAATTTGACAGTGAAATCAAAGATAAACCTAGGGTAAAGAATGTAGTGGCTGATCATCTGTCAAGGCTTCCTGATCCGGAATCTCCTGAGCTGAACCTGCAACCGATCACAGAGACCTTTCCAGATGAGGCAATTCTATCTGTCACCTCCCTTCCTTGATATGCGGACATCGTGAACTACCTGGTGGCCAAGAAAATCCCACAGGACTGGCCTAAATTGAAAATGGGCAGATTCTTGTCTAAAATCCATTTCTACCAGTGGGAAGACCCGTATTTGTTTCGTGAGGGAGCAGATTGTATCTGGAGAAGGTGCATTCCTCAGGAGGAAGTTCCAAGTGTCCTCACTTTATGTAATGACCAAGATTCTGGAGGACATCATTTGAGCAAACGAACGACAACAAAAGTTCTTCAAAGTGGCCTCTGGTGGCCTTCATTATTCAAAAATGCAGATGAGTATGTCAAATGCTGCACTGACTGCCAGAAGATGGGCGGAACCATAGGAATGAGAGACACGATGCCTCTGAAATACATTCAGATCTCCGACGTCTTTGACACATGGGGTATCGACTTTATGGGCCCATTTCCCAACAGCCAGAGTTATAAATACATTTTGCTTGCTGTCGACTATGTAAGTCGATGGGTGAAGGCTATTCCCGCCCGAACCGCCGACAGTAGGACTGTCTGTCGATTCTTGAGAGATCACATCATAGCACGGTTCGGGATTCCCAAGATTCTCATATCTGACGGGGGTAGTCATTTCATAAACAGAGAGGTGAAGAAGCTGACCCAAGAATTCTGCATTGAGCATCGTGTTGCTTCACCCTACCACCCGCAGTCCAATGGCTTAGCTGAATGTTCAAACAGGGAGATCAAGACAATCTTACAGAAGCTTGTGCGTGCAGATCGCAAGAACTGGTCTCAGCTGCTTGATTCTGTTCTTTGGGCTTATAGAACAACGTACAAGTCACCCTTGGGAATGTCTCCCTACCGCCTTGTATATGGCAAGCCATGGCATTTGCCTGTCGAACTAATTCACAAATCCTTATGGGCCATTAACATATGTAATTTGGACTCTAAGCAAGTAGGAAAGAATAGAAAACTGGATCTGAACAGATTACTGGAATTCAGAGATTATGCATATGACAACAGCCTGATGTACAAGGAGAAGATCAAAACATGGCATGATAAGCATATCCGTCGCAAGTCCTTTGATCCAGGTCAGAAGGTGTGGTTGTTTGATACGAAATTGAAGATATTTCCTTGCAAATTGAAGAGTAAATGGACTGGGCCGTTCATGGTTAGGCAGGTGCGTGACAACGGAAGCGTATTGATATCCAATCTATCAGCTGACGCACAGCCAATTGTAGTCAATGGATAGCTTCTGAAGCCATACCTTGAATATAATACATTCATGGTTGTCGTTGACTCGATTCAAGTAATCTATGAGGATGAGCTGAATATCTCCATAGAGGCAGAGGAATGCCAAGCACGGCAAAACATTTTTGAATAATTTTTCTTTTTCTTCTTTTCTTCTTTTCAATTTCTTTTATCCTCTTCTACCGAATTGATGCCATCCCTTTCATCATTGCTACACTTAGGATGTACTTTATCCTAAGTATAGGGGGATGCGCATCCCGAGTTGTTCATATCAACTTTCATCTCTTTTCTTCTTTTCTTCTTTTCTTCTTTTCCTTTTTGATCTTCTATATCTATCCAAAAAGTGTCGCCCCTTGTAGACAGTCTTCTATACTTAGGACGTACTTTGTCCTAAGTATAGGGGGACGTGCACCCTGAGTTCTTCTATTCTTTTCGATCCTCTCCATTGTCTCCGCTTCTTGTCTATACTTAGGGTTATCTTACCCTAAGTATAGGGGGAGACAATCTGAGTAAGATATTGATGAATACTCATTCATCACTCTTTATTCTTATATTTTAGCTACAAAAACCTTTGCAAATGCATGTAGATATGTGTTAATACAAATAATTACCAAAAGCATGCATTGTGTAAAAACCTATAATTAGCATGTTTTTGTGCAAAAATAAAAGAATAAAGATTAAAAAGAAAAAGAGGGAAATATTTAGAATAAATATTGATCAACCTAACCCAAGGGAGGGCTCAGCATGGGCCTGACAGCATAAAAGCCAAAGTAGAGGGAGATAGGGGCTCATGTGTAAATATTTACGTAAATAAATAAAAATATTTTTCCTCAGAAAAATAGCCCAAAATATGCTTGTAAATACTTGTACATATTTATAAGTATAAAAACAAAAGAAAAAGGGTAAAAATCAAAAAGAACAAAAACACCACTTTCATCATGTACATGAACCACTCTTATATATTTACTTAACCTTGTAAATAAATAAAATTAATTTCCAAAATTTTAATAAATATTCTATGTTATATAATGTAAATAAATAAAAAAAAACAATTGAAACAAAAACAAAATAAAAATAAAAAAATTAAAAACACAAAAATATATTGTAAATATACCATGTATATAAATTTATATAAGTATTTATTTTACCTATGTATATAAATAATAAAAATCAAATAAAAATACCTTTTTATTCCTTTTTTTATAATGAAAATAAATAAAATATAAAATAGGAAGAAAATTGCATAAAAATAATAATTAAAAAATAAAAAATTAAAAACCCTATATAGTGTACATATACCTATATATTACATATAATGTAAGTACCTTATTTTTAATCCGAAAAATTAATTCAAAATCACTAAAAAATAGAAAAAAATAAAAGAAAAATATTTTGTGTTTTAAGTTTTCACTAATTCGGCCCCTAGCTACCCTTAATTTTCATTGCAAAATCCAGCCGCGTGGCCTGATCCTGTTGGCCCTAGGGATGTTGACCGCCCGGTCAACTACCCCCCCCAGGACCACTTCACACGGGTCCTTAGCGGGCTACCCGTTTCTCGGATTTTCCCTGCCTAAACCCGATAGCCTACCACCTAAACCCCGGGTCCGACTCCTTAATGATGCATCCGAGACCCTCGCCGGAGCTTCATCCTCAGGATCCGCGCGCTTCCACGCCCTACCCGCACCGTTCTTCCCAGACTCTCCAGCATATATAGCCGTTGCTCCGCCACCTCATTTCTCCATCTTTGGTCATTCGAATCCACCTCCTGTGAGCTCCAGCGTACTCGTGAGAGTGACAGCTCGCGTCTGGCACCGTCGAAGCGAGGAGAGGAGGCGTGTCCATCGATCCGGCGAGCTCAACCGCCGTTGCTCCGCCACCAGTAGGAGCACCGAGCCTCGGAGGGAGACGCTCCTCGAGGCGAAGACCAGGAGCTTCCTTAGCTCCTCCCCAGTATCCTCGTCCACCCAGGTAGCTCCGATAGTCTTTCTTTTTCCGTAATTTCTAGTTACCCCCAAATCGCTCCGCCGCCATCCATCGTCGATTCCTCCCGCTTCCGACCACCATCCGATCATCGGGCATCGCCATAGCCTTCGCCGACTTCTCACGCACATTCTCCGCATCTCCATCCAACCCAGCTCGCACAGGAGCTGGGAGTCGAGCTCCTCCATCTACCCCCTTCGCCGGAGCTCGCCATATCGACCCACAGACCACTGTCACCCCACCTGACCGGGTCGAGGCAGTTTGCCCTCGACCCGCGAGTCTTCTGGATTGCTTTGCAGGTCGAACGAAGGCCATCTGAGGTCCTTCGCCATTCAGCCAGGAGGCACAGCTCCGCCGACCTCGCCCGAGCTCCTCAGAGCTCGGCTGGATCATCGGAGCCCACCACCAGCTGCGGGACACCCTTGCAGAGCTTCTCCGACCTTCAGGCGCAGCAGAGGAGCCCCGAAGCGAAGCCACCCGGCCGGCGAACTTCGTCGGTCATCTGTTCTTCGAGGATCCTCCTCCTCCGTTCGATCAGTCCTCCCGCTCCAGGTGTCATCTGGGCCGTTCATCCCTGGAGCTGCCTTCACCGTCAGATCAGAGGAGAGTCGATCGCAGCCGTTGGTTCACGTGCTACCACACTTCTACGCCGTCGGATACTCCACGTGGCGCGCATCCAGCGATCCGAGTAATAAAGGGTAAATTACCCTTAGGCCCTCTTAGTTATTTTATTTCGTTTTTAGTCTTGTAAATATTTAGCATAGTTGTTTAAGTTTTGGTACTTTTGCATAGAGACCCGTGTGCTTGCCTTTATTTGCTGTTATACCCCTGTACATGGTCTGACACGTGCTTCGTCACGTGGTTTCGTTGGGATAATTGCATTGTATGCCCCTGTTGTTCTGGATGTTAACAGTTGAATGAAACTTTTAGTTTATTTGCATTCATACCCCTGTGCGTATTGTATTTAAACATGTGCGTGATATTTTGGGTATTTTGCGAATAGGTCCCTGGACTTTTGGTACCTGTTACCAATAAATCCTTGGAACTTATTTTTCTTGGATTTGGGTCCCTGAGTGCCCCAGGCACATGCGTGGCACGTGTTTTGCTGGGTTAATTGCACCAAACCCCCCAAACTTTTGGGTATTTGCACTTTGGTCCCTGTGCACTGTGCCCCTTCTTTATTTTTGAATAAAATAGCAAATTACCTCCAAATCCAATGAAAATTGGATACATGGCTCCTGCCATTGTGTAAAATTTTCGAGGATTTTTTAGGACATTTTTGTTTTCATTTTAAATTTTTAAAAAATCAAAAACACTTAATTTTGCTACTGTCTAACTTTAAAACCCCCAAAAAAATGTTAAAACTCATTTAAAAATTCCAGAAAAATTGTCTACTGTTTGGTTTACTTAGCTTGATTTTCTAGCCAATTTTGGCTATTTTTCATTATCTAAAACACCTAAAAATTGAAAACACCTAAAATCTTATAAAAATTCTAATAATTAAACCAAAAATCCAAAAATAATAAAATAAGTGCCTAAATTTTCCTTGTTTAATTCTCTTTACAGGAAAATTACCTCCCAGCTAATTTGGGGCTTTAGATATTTTATCTACAGCCTTTTAGCTCGGCTGGACAGTACCTGTTGTTTTAGTCACTTTTTGATTTTTAGAAAATTAAATAAACATCAGAAAATTCTCAAAAATTCACCAAAAACACTAAAAATCATAAAACACAAAAAAATATTTTTGTTTGAATTTTTGGTTGATTTTTATTGCTTTTAATAAATTGTTGAAGTGTATGTTTCTTTACTTTTCTTATTTTCTTAATTCATTAAAAATCCAAAAAAATATTAAATAATTAAAAACCACCAAAAATAGTTGCTTCTTTTATTATATTTCCCTTTTTGACTACTTCGTAGGTCGAGAGGCCAACCCGTGCTCCTTGAGTTCGACCCTGGTCGCTATACCAGGTTAATCTAATAGCAGGACCGCTTTCGTGTTTTGATCGATTTTATCTATTATTAATGGTTCATTTTTCTTGATCGAGTGCATCTGAGTAACCGAGGTCGCAACGACCATTTTTGTACCTTTACCTTAGCCGCTCAGATCGTCTCAGATATGTTCATTCCCACCCTTGACCCTCCCTGCGTTGTGTACAGTCTGCTATACATAGGAATATTTGATCCTAAGTATAGGGGGGACGGTCGACTTCTCATTCGTTGATTCATTCATCAGTTCTTTATTCTTTGAACTTGCCTATACTTAGTACGAGTTATGTCTGCTCTTTTCTCTCCGATCTATGAGGACATAGCTCAAGCTAAGTATAGGGGGGTCGTATATACTGCATATATACTTTAGCCATAACTCGTACTTTCGTATTTTCCTAATAATATGGCTAATAATTCTTTAAAATGCATTAAACTCCTTAATAAAAAGGTGTTTTATTCCTCAAATTCTTTTTGGTATATACTGATTAATAAATCAAGTGAAAATGTTTTTTGCAAAATGTTTGAAAAATAGTTTGAAAATCCTTGTGAACATTTATTGAAAACTATTTTGAAAATATTTTGTTACATGTTTTCAACCTTTGTAAAAATGTGTGGTTTGAAAAGTTTATTTCCTTTGTGTGAAATAAAAATGTTTGAAAAATGATGTGCAAATGGTTTGAAAAATGGTTGCAAAAATATTTGAAAAATCTATATACACTTTTTGGAAAACCTTTGCAAAATGATTTTCAAATGTGTGTACATGTTTGAAAAAATGTTTGTAAAAATTATTTTGGACTATACTTCTAAAAAATTGTGTGAAAAGCTTGTGTCAAATAAGTTTGAGGAATATATACATCACACCAATAATCCACTATATACTGATAAAAGTGATCACTTACCCTGTAAATTCTTAAAATCCACTTCTTGTAGATATAAGAAGCACTCCCGTGTACATAGTTTTCACCTAACTTTTAGCCAGAAACTTTTTGTTTTCAAAAATACCAAAAACATTTGCAAAATTAAAATTCAAAAACATCTTAAAAATCTTTTTGAAAAATACAAAAATGCATATTCATCATCATCTTTTCAAAAATCCATAAAAAGTTCAAAATCCTTGAAAATTGCATCACAAAAATATTCTCTGCATAGCATTGCATAGCATGAGCATTTTTCGGATTGAGTTTGATAGTTGAACGAGTCTGAGTAAAATCCGGAGATTGGAGCTTGATTGGACCTTAAAGTCTACCTAATAACAGGAACCCTATAGGAACTGTGTTTGAGGTACTACAGGTCTAGTTGACTTAATTCTTTGAGGATCATGAGACTTGGTTCAATGGATTCTTGACATCCTAAGTAGAGCACTTCGGAGCACACGCACGATTCTTGTTGATAATGACCTATCTTGGACACATGCACCTTTCACATGGCTCAACTCAGTTGGAGTGGTGAGGGGATTGGATTTGCCGGTATGAGACGCACACAAGTGGAAACATTTGTCCTCCTCTAGGGAGGGAAGTGCACCCCAACCCATCCAGTGATAAGGAAGTCTAAAGAAAGGATGTTGTGGGTTGCGATAAAGCTTCAAAAGAGGGATAGTCTACTGGCTCAAGAGGAAAAACTCCTTATGTAAATGCTGCTGTGAATAGTATTAAAAAAAATGTATGTTCAGGCATGTACAAAAAATAAAAAGCCTGCAAGTATGTACAAAGTCAATAAGCAAGCTTGAGTTCCAAAGTCAAATACGTGAACCTGCAGCAGGATGACTTGACTACACTGGTCTTGCATCCCAGGATAGGTAGCTACACTGGCTACCGTCCATTCTTCTCTTCACCCCCTCCTCTTGAGTTGGTTGCCACTTGAACTTAGAAGGGAATACCCCGCTCCTCGAGGATGGAGTTATTGGATTGGGGAATCATTGGGTTGTCGTACTGGAGAAGTCAGTCTCTTTGTCATTCTAGTTGGGGAGAGCCACCATCACTTACACTGTACGAGTCAGATTCATAGTCGTAAGAGTTTGTGTATGAGTTGAAGTATTTCTGACCTGGCTATTGAGGGGACTTGGACAGAGTTTCAGGATTCTCAAGGACTGTTGGATTTCAAATTCGGTTCTCATTAAGGTTCCGCCCGCACTAAAATTCCAAAGGTCCAACTTAAGCTCCAAACTTTGATTTTGTGAAGACAAGTTTGATGATAAAATAAAATCCAAGTTCTTCTTTTCCTTCTCTTTCTTTTTCTTTTTGTACTTATTGCATAAGTGTTTGCTAGGGACTAGCAAAGGTAAAGTATAGGGGGATGATGAATCCACATTTCATCATTTTTATTCTATCATTTTGGCCTCAAAAACCCTAGCAAATGCCTGAAAATAGCATTAAATAGAGTAATTTAGCATTCATGCATATGTGTGTAAAAAGTGTATAAAATACTGTTTTTAATGCCAAAACTATAGAATAAAGAAAAGAAAAGAAAAAGAATAAAATATTGTAAATATTTTATGACCCGAAACCCCGAGACCTAGGCATCTTGATGAATAGGTCGACAAGGAATAAAGTAGGGGGAGATAAGGGCCAAATACCTATATTTATTAATTCATTCTTTATTCATTTCGGGACCCATTATTGGTTCTACTTTATATACATAAAATAAAGAAACTTTGTACATGAAAGTTGTAGATAATTTAATAAAGAAAAATAGAAAATTGATTTCACAGAAAAATAATATACAGATAAAAAGTTATGGTCTGAATAAAAATCCAGAATCCCAACTTCCCAGACCTGTATCTCACAATGAAAACTCCAAATGCAGCAAACTCACATTTAATTGTATATAGAATAAAATAATCTATTTAATGGTGGTGGTTTCGCATTTTGGCGGAGCTACGGTTTGAAAGTTGAGTTTTGGACCCACATTGTATACCTGTACAGCTTAAAATATTCAATTTATTCTTTGATCATTATTTTTATATTTTTATATTTTTATAATTTTGTGAATATTATTTATAATAATTATGTACATTAAATCAGGAATAAAAACCCAAATAAAACTCAAAATAAAAATAAATGTATATAAAATACACATGTATTATACATATTTACATACCTATACAATACCTACTTATATTTTATTTAATATACAAAATATATTAATAAAATAAAATAAAAATATATTTATGTGTGTAAAAGTATTTATAATTATATAAAATAAAAAATAAAAATAATAAAATTAAAATACACAAAATAAAAATAAAAGAACAAAATATGTAGATATTATACCTATATAGGCTATAATAAGTAACTTATAAAAATAAATCTCATAAAAATAATTATAATTCATTATAAAATAGTTTATAAAATTATAAACACTTTTCATTTTATAACCTAATTAAAATAATATCGTTTAATATTTTTAATTAATTTTTTTAGTTTTTCTCCAGGCTTTTTCCTGGTTGGTCCACGTGGACCAACCAGGGGGCAGCAAGAGTTGACCTTCGGTCAACTCTCTGCCCAACACCTGGATTGCTGTCAAAAGAGAGTTTAACCCATTTTCATCCATTTTTCGAGGCCTTAGCTTTCACCTTCTGGGGATGCACCCTCAATGACTTTTGTTCCTCGTTGAACCACCTTGCACGCCCAGTGTTTGCCTTGGATAGTGCATCGTTGCATCACTGCCAATAGCCTCGTTCTTTTCGCCTGTCGACCACCATTCAAAACCGACCCCCCGACTTCCCTTCGATTCTTGATCCTTCTTCCACGAAATCCACCCGAAAACCCCTAGCCCATCGTGTTCCTGGTGACAGCAGGAGTCGAATAGAGCCTGGGTTTGAGTCATCTGGCGTAGAATCAAAGTTGATCCATCCCTCGTTGGAGCTCCGCCGCGACCTCCATCCCGACGTCTCTGGTGAGTCTCACCCCCTTCTCTTTCCATTTTCTTGTAGCCTTAGCGTAGTATAGATTAGCATTGCAGCAATTTAGATTTTCCTCGCGTAAATCGCCCTGAATCCCCAATCAAAGATCACGGCGGAGCTTAGCTCCGCCTCCACTTTCCGGCCACCTCAATCTTCGATAGCCTCCAAGATCACACCCATCTTCTTCCTCATCGCTCCATCATCACGCGTCACCCTTCCATCTCCCTCGATCACGCTCAGATCGAGCCACCGAGCTCCACTCTCTGCCGTTCGCCGGAGCTCCTCGCCTGAGCCACCTTCCGCCTCCATAGCATCATCAGAACCCCCTATTTTCCTCACCTGGTTTTTGCGCGTGTCACCTGCAGGTCAGAGCCCAAGAGGAGGCTCTATCGTGCCTCGATCATTCAGAGAAGCAACGCCGAAATCGCCGCCGCCGTTTGCCGTCATCTCGCCATCTCAGGCACGCCTGAGTCCACCTTCAGATGCAGAGATGCCCCAGGATCGTTTTGCCTTTGATCCTAGGGCCGGAGGGGCCGTGTGTCGGCCGAATTCGCCCGCCAAAACTCGCCGGGGGGACTGTTCTTCGTGAACCTCTCCCCACCGTTGGATCAGGAACCGTCAGATCCTCAAGTGCCTGCAACCGTCGGATCTCGTCGTGCATCTGATCTGGGACGTCCACGCGAACCGTCATCGAGCCACCAGCGCACACCACGTGGATAAGTGGACTTCCTCCGGCCGCACGATCAGCATCTTGGGTATTTTGCGATTTTCACCCAAGAATTTTTGTATTTAACTTCTAGTCCTAGAACTTTATTTTCCCGTTAAAAAGTTTTGTAATATTTGCACTTAGGCCCATGAACTTTCTTTTTTTGCACTTAAGTCCTCGGCCACATCACATCACATGACTGGGGCACGTGACTTTTGGGTATTTTGCATTTTCGAACCTAAACTTTCATCTATTTGTAGTTATACCCCTGCGCGTAGTTATTTAAATATGTTTTTTGGATAAATTGCATGTTTGCCCTGCCGGTTTTTCGTAATTGCAAGTATGCCCCTATGAACGACAGATCACGTGCCCTGCACGTGCATTTTGGTGAAATTTGCACCTAAGCCCCTGGATGTTTTGAGAATTGCAGTTATACCCCTGTCAGGCTTAGGATTTTTGTATGTTTGATCTATTTATTTTACGCATCATTTAAGTGCCAAAAATTCTCAAAAATTCAAGTTAAGCTCATGTGTGCTTGTCCTTTAATGCCATATTTTTAGTTTTTATTTTTGCTGCATTTTTCATATTTATTAAAAATCAAAACATACCATTTCAGCACTGTCTAGCTTATAAAATACCAAAAAAATATTAAAATACCTTAAAAAATTCCAAAAAAATTACCTACTGTCTATTTTAACCTATTTTAGTGTCAATCCCAAAATCACTAAAAAAATCAGAAGAAAAACCTTAAAAAGTTGAAAATACACAAAAACATCAAAAAATATATAAAATCATAGAAAACTTAGAAAAATGGAAACTCAAGTTCTGTAGGTTCTACATTTTTATATATTTATTTTAAAATTAGTTTGGAAAATTTTGGTGGCTATTTAATATTTTTCATTCCCATTTTACCACCAGCAATTAGCTAAATCATTGTTTTGCTTTATTTTGCGATTTAAAAATACCAAAAACATTCTGAAAAATCCCCAAAAATCACAAAAATAGTAAAAAGATTATAAAAAGATCAAAAAGATTTTATTTCTGAATTTTTGATTATTTTTGCATATTTTTATAAATATTTTATCACTCTTTTTATTACATTGTTTTTATATTCCAATATTAAAAACAATTATAAAATATAAAATACAAAAAATCAGTAAATTAAAAATCAAATCGCAAAAATATTAAATTAAATAATAAAAAATAAAAAAAGAATTAAAAACCCACAAAAAA
Organism: Ottelia alismoides; assembly: GCA_037367405.1. Lineage (NCBI taxonomy): Eukaryota > Viridiplantae > Streptophyta > Magnoliopsida > Alismatales > Hydrocharitaceae > Ottelia > Ottelia alismoides. The sequence continues at coordinate 566,181 of JAZKJV010010449.1, forward strand.
ATTAGATTTGCTAAGTAGTATATTAGACCTAGGTTTTGACTTTTGTCTATACTCCGCACCTTTGTTTCCTGTGTTCGACCCCTACTTGCTTACCATTGTACATTTTTAGTAGGGAATAATAAATTCTAATACTTGCTCTTGATTGATTGATTGATTGTGTGGGTTAATTGTTGACAAACGGGAAGGCTTGAGTAGTCGCATCAGCGACAGTGAGTCTGATTTGTCAGACCACTATTTAGCGGCTCTCGCTAGATCATTTTTCACCCATCTACTAACATAATCTACATCGAGAAGAATGTACTCAATGTCGCTGCTAGAAGGGAACGATCCCATGAAATCTATGCCCCATGCATCAAAGATCTCGCAAATAATGACGGGTCACATCGACATTGCATCTCTGGCGCTGATTGTCCCTACTGCTCTCTGACAATCTGGGCAACTCTTCACAAATGTGCAGGCATCTCTAGTAAGAGTCGGCCACCATAATCCGCTTTGAAGTACCTTCTGTGTTGTCCTCTTCCCTAAGTGATGTCCTCAATGACACAAAGTGAGGACACTATTATATTCCTCCTGAGGAATACAACGCCAGTAAACACAATCCGGTCCTTCACGAAAAAGAATTGGATCCTCCCAATGGTAATATCGTGCCTCAAAAACTAGTTTATCAACTCGATTCTTAGGCCAACCCTGAGGACTTTTCTGTGTGACCAGAAAGTTCACTATATTTGCATACCACAAAAGTTCAGTAACCGCAAAGATGCTTTCGTCAGGAAATCTCTCTGTGATCTCTGGCGTGTACTCATCTGAAGGCTGATCTGACTGTAATCGGGAGAGGTGATCAGCTACCACATTCTTTACCCCAGGTTTATCTTTGATGTCCAAATCGAATTCATGCAGTAATAGAATCCATCTAAGAAGACGTGCCTTAGCATCCTTCTTTTCCATTAAAAATCTGATAGCTGAATGATCTGTGTATACTGTGATTTTCGAGCCAAGCAGATATGATCGAAACTTATCTAACGCAAACACTACTGCCAACATTTCCTTTTCTGTCACTGTGTAATTTCACTGAGCATCGTCTAAGATTCTGTTGGCATAGTGAATGGCAACGGAAAGTCCATTCCTCCTCTGTCCTAATACAGCCCCGACCGCAAAATCTGAAGCATCCTTCATGATCTCGAAGGGTAGAGACCAATCATGCGGCTGTAGGACAGGAGCACTGATAATCTTCTCTTTCAAAGCGAGGAATGCATTAAGACATTTATCATTTAACACGAACTCGATGTCTTTGCCTAATAATTCAGTTAACGGTCAGGCAATCTTGGAGAAGTCTTAGATAAACCGTCGGTAAAAGCCGACATGCCCCAAAAATGACCGTAACTGTTTGATGTTGGATGGTGGCTCGAGTTTCTTGATGACATCCACCTTGGCAGGGTCAACCTCCATGCCTCATTGGGAGATGACGTGCCCCAACACGATCCCGTGAGTAACCATAAAATGGCTCTTTTCCCAGGACAGAACAAGATCTACCTCACAACACTTTTTAAGAACCTGGTCTAGGTGCGCTAAGCAATCGTCAAAGGACTCACCATAGACCGAAAAATCATCCATAAAAACCTCTAGAAAATCACCGACCATGTCTGCAAAAATAGCAAGCATGCACCTCTGGAAAGTAGTAGGAGCGTTGCACAATCCAAAGGGCATTTGTCTAAAGGCATACGTGCCGAACGGACATGTGAAGGTGGTTTTCTCCTGGTCTTTAGGAGCAATTGATACCTGGTTGTATCCGGAGTAACCATCAAGGAAACAGAAGTACTCCTTACCTGCCAACCGTTCTATGACCTGGTCTATAAAAGGTAAAGGGAAGCGGTCCTTCTTCGTCGCAGTGTTCAGCTTTCTATAATCAACACATACTCGCCACGACATTGTTGCTCTCTTTGGAATCTCCTCTCCACTCTCATTTTTAACCATCTGTATTCCCGATTTCTTTGGGACAACATGTAATGGGCTAACCCATTCGGAGTTGGAGATGGGATAAATGAACCATGCGTCACACCATTTCGTGATCTCTTTCTTGACATCTTCTCGTAACACCGGATTCAACCTACGCTGAAACTCTCTGGAGGGTTTGCTGTCATGATCGAGATAGATATGATGCGAACACAAAGCAGGATTAATCCCGCAGAGATCAGATACAGTCCACCCAATAGCCTTGCAGTTTCTTTGTAGAATCTCCATCAAACGAGATTCTTGATCGTCGGTCAAAGATGAGCTGATAATGACCGGAAATCGTTGATGTGGACCCACAAGGAAAGCATATTTCATGTTTGGTGGCAAAGTCTTTAATTCTAGTTAGGTAGTATCTGCATCTGCTGAAACATCCTCTTTATGTGGACGGGGATCTGTATCGGTTGTGGATGTGCTTGTGATTTGGTTATCCACCATCTCAATGTGCTCTAGAGTCGGACTACAGAAGATGTTCAAGACATCATCTGACTCCTCAGAATGATCAGAGGAAAATAACTCAGGCAAATGAAACTATGAATCATCTGAGACGGAGGAATCATGTAGAGTTTCTGAATCAGAAAGATATGCATTAAACTCCTCAAAATTCTGATCCCTTTTCTTCTCATCATTCAAACTAAAATATAATCCTCCGTCGGAAGAATCACCCCCTGTGGTCTCAGACCCGTCCTCTGTTAAACATTCTTAAGTCTCTACCTGATATCATTCGTGGTCGTCAAAACAGACCTCATCCATGTAATCGCAGGAGGCTAAAGAACTCAGAAATTCTGAAGATGCATTACTGGCTATGTTCGATTCTCTCTCCATCTCTATATGTACCTTCTCGCCCTCGGTGCGAAAAGATACCTTCCATGTATCATAGTCGAAGAGAGCCTTTGCGGTCTCTAAGAAAGGCCTCCCGAGAATGATCAGGGTAAGGTGTAACTGTGTAGGGCAATCCATGTCCAGGACAGTAAAATCTACTGGGAATTGCAGACCCTGCACGGTTACGATAACGTTCCTAAGTATACCCTTAGGTCTCTTTATGGATCTATCAGTAAACTGAAGTATTGCGCGGGATTTGTAAAGAAGGCCTAACTCAAGATTATCGAGTAAAGAAGAGGGTATCAGATTGATCGAGGAACCGTTATCTAATAGAGTGAGATCAAAATTAGCTTTTGCGATCTCGCACCTGACATAATGTGCACCTGAGTCTTTCTTCTTCTTCGGTAACTTATTCCGTATCACACAAGATATAGCCTTAGTCAAGACATGTTTCCCTGTTCGGGATCTCTTTTTCCTACGCGTGGTGCATCGGTTTTTCAATTGATTCTTAAGCGTAGGAAACTGATCTAAGGCATCGTGAAGCGGGATCTTCAGAAAGATGCGATCTTTTAGTAATTTTTCGATCTCTGGAGAAGCAACATTCTTTTTGGTATTTTTCTTTCCTTTTCCAAACAAAGCATCAGGAAATGGAACAAAATCAGAAGTTAGAAAATCAAAATTTTTATTTATTTCAAAATCAGCTTGTGCATCGAGAGTTTCAGAATTATGTACAAAACTCTCTAGGACAGGGGAAGAAATGTTTTTCTTGGGAATCTCTGCCTAATTTTGCGTGGTGTCATCGTCTGATTCACTAGTGTCCATATCTACTGTGTCGGCATCGCTCCCGTCTCTTGAGTCTGCAGGGTAGTCCTCATCATCTTGTTGGTTCTCCTCCTCGGCTTCATATTCTTGCGGCTCATGGATCTGCTCATGCTCCTCTAGTGCCCTCTCCTCTACTCCAGCAAGTGCTTGTGGTGATCTACCGCTCCTGATACGAATGAAGTTAGATAAAAATTCAAGAAACGAGATCTTACTTGTAGTGTCTACCTGATCTGGATGCCTCCTCATGTTGTTCGGGTTCATCTGAGGCAGGGCTGGAAGAGTAGTGTTCGGCACGGTTAACTCGTCCAGACGACGGTTAACCTGCTCCATCTCAGTCTTGTGTGCAATCTGGAGCGTACTCAGCATGTCCATGATCTGGTTGAGTGCCTGGGCCTGTGAAGACATCTCTGGTTCGGTGTGGTGGCCTTGGCTTTCTCCTCTCTCCTGCCTTGGCGTGTAATGCTGAAAAGTGGAAGGATGGGAGTATCGCTGAGGTGTGGAGGAAGATTGTTGTGGCTGTTGATACGGATAATTCTGTGAATAGTGAGCAGGGTGCTGATATGAATGCGGTCTCTGATGACAGACATTCGGGTGAGACTTTTGTGGCGTGAAGCTCTGGCGGTGCTGGGAATTCGGACGTCCATACTGCGGATGACCGTACGGCCGCTGCTGCTGATTCGGTATACTCGGCTGCTGAATCGGAGTATACCAAATCCCGTTGATCTCGCGAGTGGACTGCGGCTCCACCTCCATCTATGCGGTACTGGTGATCTGGCCGTGATTGGCGTGAGACTGATCCTCAGGCCAATCAAGCTGCAGAGTCTATGGCTCGCTCTGTACGAAGTTAAATAGACAGGTGGGCGGAGTGGGTAAGATCCTCTGTGCTGGTTGTGTGGTCGAAGAAGACTGAATCTGCTGGTATTGGAGTTGAAGATCAGAGACCTTCTTCGAGAGATCACTCAGCTGCTGAGGTAGAGATGAAAGTTTGTCCAACTCTCGCAGCGGCTGTAGGTCTTGGACCTGCTTCTGAATCACGTCCACCAACGTCAATTTCTTGCTAATGTATCCCATGTTGGTGTTGGATTTAGAGTCTGAGATGTTAGCCACCTTATAATAATCGTGGCAATGTGGTGGCTGCAGGGCTTTCTGAAATGCCCGAGTAAAGTCCACGACTCTCGAGTTCTCGGCCATCCCTTCGAAGATGGCCCAGACTGACTCGGTGTCTTTGTTCAAGTAGCTGTCGCGGCACTAACGAGCCCCTGGATGTCCGGCTGGAGTCCTCCGAAATAATTCTGAACAAGCACCTTCATCGGGATCTCATGATGCTGGCATCTCTTCGTAAGGTCCTTGAATCTATCCCATGCCTCATGGAAAGATTCGTGCGGCAGTTGTGTAAAGTTGGAGATCTGGCTCCTCATCATGTTTGTCCTTCCCAGAGGAAAATATTTACGCAGGAAAGTGGACTTTAGATCATCCCATGTAGAGATTTCCCTCCCCAGATGACTCAGCCAGTAAAGAGCCTTATCAGCTAAGGCAAAGGGGAAGGCCTTGAGGCGTACAACCTCCTACGTGACTCCTGGATAACAAGTCGTACCACAAATCATCTTGAATTGCTGTAAGAATGTGAACGACTCCTCTGCGGCATTCCCATAGTACTTGGGAAGCAAAGTAATGAAGGACGGTTGCAGCTCGTATGGCCATTGATTTGGCGGTAGCCGAATCCAATGGTGGAGCATTCTAGCTCTCGATTCATACTCATCCCGTAAAGTCGCGGGAACCATAGGCTGTAACTGGTTCCTAGCCCCTGCTCTTAGTGCGACTATTTCAGCCCACAGTTCATTCTGAATTCGAAATTGTTCTCAAATTTGTAGATTCATCTGCTGAAGTGAATTGAGAATTCCTGTAGTAGTATCTGTGGGTGGATCATGTCTTCCTTCCTGATGTTCCCTAGATGATGGCATCTCATCTGCTGCTGGTCCTTTGTCGCAAGCCATCTGATCGTTTGTGAAATAAAAGCTCTCGTAAGAACTCAGCGAAAAATAAGCTGGAAATGTAGATGATGTATTAAGGCAAGGTTCTGCCTCAATAGTCTGGCCAGGAGGTGAGGGAGTATGGGTCTGACTCTCCTCGAGATCTGATGGTACCAGCTCGGTAAAAAGTCATCTCGAGCCTCTGAAGAAGTACACTCGATGGTGGACGGTCGAAAGCTCACGGAGTCTAAGCAGAAAAGCCGTCGAGACGTCATCTTCGATGTCAAAAGGATTGATCGGGAGAGCACGATTTACGATTCAAAGGAGATGGAAAAATGCGAAAGCCGCGGAAACTCAGACCCCGCAACAAACACAAAGCAAACTCCGTATTCACCAACTCAACCCGATGAAGACCGTAAGAGTTTAGTCTTTTATCTTGTCGGTTTTAGGTTTGTATATAGCAAACAAGTATTGCGGTTATAGCGGGCTGAGCGAGCCAATAGGTGCCCGATGGTTTCTCCGAAACACTGGCCCGAGTCCTTACAGAAGATCACTCGCACTCAGCCAGTATGGGAGTAAGTACGGATCGTTTCCGGCTACCCGTGTTACTTGAGGACGGAGCCTTGTGCAGTGTCCCCTAAACCTCCCACTCTGCTAAGTAAACCCAGACCGTTTTCGGCTACCCGAGAGTACCCACTGAGGAACAGTGATCAGATGTATGAAGTAAGTAGTATTTCACGGGATATACGGGGTGTGGGCTCTAACCTTATGGGTCGATTCTCGCTAGCGCACTCTGAAAAGTTGTGCGGGGGTTACTCTCCCAAAACAGATGAATCGTTACTCTACCAATTTTTTTTCTTTTTTATAAAAACCCTAAAATCATGCACCAAGGTTGGGAGTCCTAAGACTAACTACGCAGGCACAATAAGATAGAATCAAAAACCTAAGCAAGCATCTAAAAAGGCGCGGTAAAGCCGATAAGCAAGAAAAACCGTGGTGGGTGCCTTGATCCCCCGAATACACGGTATTCGGCGAATCAGACCCTGGAAAAAATGGGGGGGTTGTTTATTTTTTATTACAGCTTCTCTCCCTTTCTCTCTCTCTTTTACAAAAATGATGCTAACTAAATCTGCCCTCTGCAACCGATTCGTAGAGAAGGAACCGGCCTGTGCTCTTTCAACTGATTCAGCTTCCTAAGAACCTGGTTTATCCTACAGGCCCTACAAAATTGGTTAGTAGCTTTAAAGAAAAACTGAGAGATGAGTCAAGAAAATCGTAAGAAAAACTGAAAGAAAAAGACGAAAACAAAACAAGAAAAGACGATCGATAAAAGTCGTACGAAAAATTGTACGAAAAAAACAAAACTAAAAGAAGAAAGAAAATAAACTCACAAAAATTCAAAAGAAAAAAACAAAATATTCTAACACCTCCCTAGAAACGGTGCCATTTTGATAATCATTAAAATCAGTTCGTGTCTTTTTTAGAGAATAATGTTGTCGATGTAGAAAAAGCCGTGAAAATCAGATCTTAACTCCTATAAACAAATTCGGTTTTCGGACGAAAACCTATACTGATTATTTATCCAGGTGAGTGTGCCTGGGTCGAACTCAAAGAGTCAGAACATAAAACTTTGATTTTTTTAAGGAAAGATTTTTGCAATTTTATTTTATCTCTTCTTAAAGTGATCAAAGGGAAAAACACTTTTTACTTTAATCTTTTATTTAATTTTTATTTGATTTTAATCTTTTCAAATTTTTATTTAATTTTCAAAAAGGAATATTTTTCAAAAAGATTTATTTATTATATAATAGGTGAATATAGGTAGATGATACTATATAATAGGAGGACAGTTCGAGCATCGGGCTTAAACTAAACACGAAAACAAAACAAAACGAAGCGGTTTTTGAAACAATCAAAAAACGATGAAAAGAAGATAAAATCACACGAAAATTTAATACAAACTAGCTGGGGTAGTTGTGTAACTACCCTAAAGAAATCGACAGGAGATGAAGTCAAACGAGGTCCAAAGATCCCCTACAGCCCAGGGGCATAAGCGCAAAAAAACTATTAAAATGTTCTGCAGTTAGGTCCTCGTAGGGACTAAAATGAAAGAAAAGTACAAGTGTTTTACATTTAGGTCCCTGCGGAGGCACCTAAATGTAATTTCTGAAAACCTTGGGAGCGGGTTGGAAGTTCTGGAAAACCTTCTGGATTTATGTTGCAAAATTTACACCGGTTCGCTGTGGACAACTCAGAATAGAAGTTAATGGCGCTGATCGAACGTCTCCGCGCTAGCCACGTGTCTCACAACTGTGCACCTGGGCTGTTATCCAGTTCTTGAGTTTGTTGAAAAGCTGACGACGCAGGTGTCTTCTCTGACTTTCCTCCACGCGAGCGGCGGCGTCTTGGGCTCTCCAGCGGGGCCAGAGGGGTGGCTCCTCCACCCCTCGAGCTCGCCCGCGGTAGGTGGTGGTCGGAGGCGGCTCCGATCGGCGGTGGTCAACCGAGGAAGATGGAGGTCCACAAATCCTGGAGGTTGTTACAGTCTGGCAACCCTTCTTTGAGGTTGAATTTTTTGATGATCGAAAGCATCCAGATTTTATGAAAATGCTCCGGATTGAAGATGGATCTGCAAATAAGAGATTGATGTACTCGATTCGAAGAATCGGCCAAGAGATTAAAGGTTTGCAAGATCAAAAAGTGATGAAAATTGTAGTTTTCAGAATTATTCTTATATGCGTGAAATTGTATCTGAAATGAAATGCGATTTGAATGTGATTCGAAACGATCTGAAGATGGAATTTGATGCGCGTCTAAGTAGAATGATTAAGCGTTCTAATGGCGTCTTAATCTCGCTAATAGGTACATGAAGATCGAGGAGAAATTAGAAGAAAAATGGATGAACATGTCTGGCGAAATGTCAAGGTGTATTACCTCGAAACAAGCTCGACGGGCGACCTTGGCTGGAATGTGACACGACGATGTGCGGCGATGCAAGGCAGCGATCGGCCTTGGAACCTCCTCCTATGACTCCTCCTCCACGCGAGCTCACTGGACCGGAGCTGTCACTTCCATGTCGGGCGGAGCGCAGCTTGGAAAGTTGGGGGTCGGGCAACTGGAGCTGAAGCTACAGGTTATTGGAGAGTTAGTTGGCAATGGCGGATCTTTAGGGGTTTTTATAGATTAGATTCGTGCTCCCCAAGTAATATCTAATGGCTGGCGAAGTAGAGGGTTGTTGGGGGAGTAGATCCAATGGCTTAGATGGCCTGGAGGAGTGAAAACGTGTGCTGGAGTAATGGATGAAGTCGGCTGGTCAGAACAAGCTGGTTGAACAGCTTCTTGAGGAAGATGACCTAGGTGCTGACAAGTGTCAGCACCTTGTTGGCTAGAAGCTGAAAATCATTATAAATTCGATATTAAATAACAAATAAGTTTATTTTAAATATGTATGAATACAAGAAATGTAAATAATTAAATGATCTTAATTATGGAATAAATACTTTTTATAAATAATAAATATTATTCAAAATATAAATATTATATTAATAAATATGTATTTATAAATAGGTTTTGAATTTTTAATTTAATAAATATATAAGTAAAAAATAATTTTACATTTTTGTAATTATTAGAATAATAAATAAGGCTTGTGTGAATTTTTATAGATTTTAATAAATTAAATTTCATATTTTAATAAATAAGGGTATAAGTTAGCCAGTTCATTTATACATATAATTTAGGGATTTTTATTTTATTAAAATAATAAATAAGCTCCAAAATTATGAAATAAATTAAGGTTAAATTACATGATCATTAAAATATTTAGAAATTATAAAATTAAGAAAATTATAAATAATGTGTATTATATAAAATAAATAGACCAGAAACCCCGTTGTCTTTTGGTCGCAAAACCGACTTTTTGAAAACAGACTCCGAATTCGATAAAACCACCTTTATTAATTAGAGAATATTATTTTATAAATTTTAAAGGTGAGCAGAGTGAAATTGGAATTTGTATGAAGAAGTTATGATGTTCGGAAGTTGAGATTTTGACAATTTATAGGTTGGGTTTCTTGGTATATGTACAGCAATATTTTTAATTAATTTTTATATTTTTATATATTTTTAGAAATAATTAGGAAAAGAGTTTGGTGAAGAAATATGTACATATGAATTAATAAAAAATCTTTGAAGTTTTATATTTATTTTATAAATAGTGGGAAGTGTATGGAGTGTGTATTAATTTATTTTTAGGTTTTCTTTCCTTATTTCCCCCTACTTTTTGGTTTATCGACCAATCCATGCTGACTTGGACTCGGGGGTTAGGCTATAAATATACCTTACAGTTATATTTATAGTTTTAAGTCATATTGTACATATATACATATATCCAATCTGTCTTTTTGTTCTTTTTCTTGATTCTTTATTTATTTACATTATTTATATGGTAAAAATTGAATATTATTCATGATTGGGAATTTGTTAAAAGATGGAAATTAATGAATATTTACATGCATTTGTTAAGGGTTTTAAGACAAAATGCGATAGAAAAGTTAATGAATCATGGATTCATCATACAGCAGGATCCAAATTCTTCAGATCTTGTTCAGTTTCAATTTTTATGTATTTTTCAAGATTTTCAATTTTTTGTGATTTTCGAATATTCCCATTTTTTGGTATTTTTTGTGTGACGTGGTGATGTGATGTGTTCCTCAGATGAGCAGGGGTTCTAATGTTCAGAGTGGGATTCAGAGGCATAGTCATTTCTAGGGGAATAATATGCAGAAGTGTCGTTGTCCGAATCGTCCCTAGGTTCATGACTGTCCTCAAAATTTTCAATCTTAGATCCAATCATTTCCTCATTTATTTTTATGTCCGAGCTACCAGAGATTGAAATTAATCGATCAGCAAATTCTTGAAATCTATCCTCTATTAACCAAAATTTTTTGTTCATCTTTAAGATATGACCAATCGTGGGACCAGTCGGGATGTGTTTTTATAATTGAGATTCAAAAATTTCCTCTTCCATTTTCCTATATGTACTAGGGGAGGAGTCTCTCGAAATATCCAATATATGGTCATTATTTTCTGACAATATCTCCTCAATAATTATGGAAGGCGGTTGCTCATATGGCCCATACATGTGTAGTTGGTCTGAGTAGAGTTCAATCCTTTGATTATGAGTTGTCGGACCTTGGTATTGTGAAGTCAGCATACAGGGTTGATGTGTTTCTATGTGGTCTGTCCAATCCTCTGTATGAGTATCATGTCTGAAGAGGGGGTTGTCATGGTCAATCCAAGACGATGATTGTTCATTGGTGTTCCAGGGTAGGGTCGATGGAAGAGGTGAAGAAGTGTTCAATATTTTCTTATCATCTCCAATGAATGATGGATTGACATTTACCGAATATGAAGGATGAATCATATGATCGGCATAGAGTGGATTGACGTATGAAGAAGTGGAGACCTCAGTCGGTTGTAGGTTTGTATGATCCGAATACAAAGGGTTGTCATTCAGAGAGTAGATCGGATCAGTAGAGAGAGATGAATCTATTGATGGTTGAGAGTCTCATGTGTAATTAGGAGGAGGTGTTTTGAGTCTAACCGATACAAATTCATTTTCGTAGTATAGCTCTGATGGATTCTCGGATAAACGTTTGGCCATTTTTGAAAGAGCTGAAAGGAATGAGGGGTTGGGTCTGCAAGAGTTATTGGATAAGCGTTCCATGATGATATTTAAATCAAGAAAGGAAAGAGATGATCGTACGAGGTAGTCAAAAGAAATTTTATCAAATGTGCGGCTATTGATCTTCGATATCAGTTCACGCACACCAATGCAAACACAAATCAAAGCCCAGGTTCACCAACACACACAATGATGCCGTAAGAGTTCGGCTATTACCTTTTTAATTTTAGTTGGTGATAAATCAATCTTGGCAAAAATTTAGCGAGTTGTTAGGTGCCGAAATTTTCATAATGACTGGCCCGAATTCTTACGACTAGTTGCACCTACTTTCAGCCAGTATGTGTAAGTATGGACCGTAGAACGGCTACCCATGTTACTTGAGGACGGAGCCTTACGTAGTGTCCTCTAAACCACCCACTCTGCTATGGAAATCCGGACCATTTACCAGCTACCCGTAGATCCTCACTGAGAAGTAGCAAATTGTTTTTGCTAGAATCAGTAGTAAATATTAAAATACAGGTTTGGGATCTAGCCTTAAGTGTCGTCTCTCACTCACTCAGAAAAAATAAAAACATCCAAGGTCGGATTTTCTCTCCCGTAGAAATTCTTGATTTTATGGGTTTTTTTGAAATCGTCTATATTTAGCACTCCCAATTTTAATTAGGTAATCACTGAAAAATTAAATGAGCGCAAATACACATCTACTATCCAGTCCCAATTTCCTTTTAAATTTATGTGACAAAGCAAGAGGGAGGAGTTCGGGAAAAGCTTATGCACGTGAAAACAATGACGTATGCTCAGTTAGAAGACTTACAGTGAATCCTCGCAATCTCCATGTGGGATGCAATACAAGAATTGAAAAATTATTGTATATGGATGCAAGCCGATGAAAACACCACACCTAAGTCGAAAGTTCTATTAGCGGGAAAGAATTGAGTTAAATTTTTGCTAAATTGAACGATCTATGTGCGTCTTAGTTAATGTGAGGTGTGGCCTTATATCCTACGAGCACAATCAAAAATATAAATGCTCTGAGAGCCGTATGTATAGGTCTAACCTAAATGCCACTCAAGTCAGGCCCCACCCTCACCGAAGAGTGAAACAGGCCACGACATACCACAGTAATAGTTCAAGGTCTTTTTTATACACACGACAGTCCAAACGGACACCACTATAAATGAGCAATTAATTACAGCAATTAAAAACCTAGACTCTATGCTCTCTCACGACTCGACTCGATCTTAATTTAATTGTGGCTTTTCGGAAGTTGGTAAAGATGCTTTGGTTTCTTGAAAAACTACTCCACGTACGCCAGGTACCTCGCAAGAAAATAAGAGAGAAAATGTAAGGGAGTGACTCAAAAATAAATCAAAAATAAGAGAAATAAATGCTGAAAAATAAAATAAAATAAATGCAGAAAAGAAAAAAAATGGAATTTTACAATGAAAAATTCGAGGGTCAGACTGCTCGAATGCGGAAAATCGAAAAAAAAAATTTTAAGACAAAAATCTAAGCTGTTTGCCTCCCCGACAGCGGTGCCATCTAACGAGTCCGAAATGACGCTTGTTAAAAGGAGATGTTGTTATTTGTTCATGCTAAAAATGATGTGTGATTTGTCATTCGTGCATTGTAGGCGGCAATCAGAATCGGTCAAGAAATAACCACAAAATAATTTAATCAAATTTTAATCGAGTGGTTTTATGTTTATTTTACTTGGGCAAGTCCCAAGGTCGAACACAAGGAGACAAAGGAACAACTTAGAATTATGTCTATCAAAATTCATGCGCGGTTTTCAAGGCTTTCTTTTTTGTAATTTTTAGTGTAATAAAGGATGCAAAATGCAAATTCGGCCTATCTTAGGGACTAAAATTTCAAATACATTCAAACGACGTCTGAAAAATATAAAACTTGGCCAAGATGCAAAATATGATGAAATGAATGCACTGTAATGTTTTTGGAATTTTTGGATGCAATATGATTTTTTATGAATTTTTAAATGCAAACAAAATGAATTTCTATAGTTAATTATAATAAATATTAAACCTAATTATTTCCGAGAAATAAAAGTATCTAAGATCTATCACTAAGTAATGGACCTTAGAAAAATCCTATACCTCAAAAATACTAGTTTCAATACCTATTAAAAATTAAACAGTGAAATATGCAAAATGCTTTTTACAAAGCAATTTATGCTTGCAAATCAAATCTTTTTGGGCATAATGTCAAGCACAATAAACTCTACAATATGTGATTTTTTGGGAATTTTTAGAGCAACGGTTAATCAATGACAAATTTAAGAGCATGAAATGGGTAAAATAAGCAATTTTCCACAAAACAAATAATTATTAATTAACCATCGATCACAAAAATGTCCCCAATATGTCAAATAGTAGAGAATTAATTGAAGAACATCATGCTATTTTTTTGGATAATTAAATAATACAATGTAGAGGTCTAAAATGAAGAGGAAAGATAAAGGTGTTTCTACAATAAAAATAAATAAAATAAATATGTTTAAACAATGCAAGGGGACCAAAATTAAATTACCAGTCTAATGGGGGTCCACTGCAAAATTTCCAGCAGGTCACGTATGGTGCACGTCACCCCTAGGTCGGTGGGGGCCTGAGCGTAATATGGAGATCTCCGGGGCAATCTTTGAAAATTACCCAGCAGGTCACGTGGCACACACGTGACCTCAGGGTTGGAGTTACTTGCGAAGCACGGAAGTCCCGGGGCTTCACTGCAACGTTCCCCCAACGCACATGCGATGCACGTGTGCGGGGGCCTCGGGGTCCGTAGCTGGCTACTTGCTGTCACAGCGAGGCTGAAAGGCGGAGGGGCGGCAGAGCGATGGCTGGCAGAGGGCTTCTGGATGGCCCCCCAGGCACAGTGGTGGTCGAGGGGTGGTCGAGGCCCAGCCTAGGCGGTGGAGTCATTGTTGAAGGCGGACATAGCTCTGATGGTTGTCGAAGAAGACGGCAGGGATGGCGGAGTCGTGGATAGTTGACGGCGTCGCGGGAGGCGTTGGCGGTTGGCGGTGAAGTCTATGCAATGGTGGCGGAGGTAGTGGGTCGTAGCTGCTGTAGAGACAATTGTTGATGGACGATGCAGGGGCGTAATCGTGACAGAGAGGCGGAGGAGATTTGGATGGTCGGCTGTTGCTAGCAAAGGACATCGGATTTTAAGGCGGTGACGATCGAAGTCGGAGTCGTTGGTGGTGTGGAGCTGGACGTTGAATGTCGAAGATGTGTGGCAGAAGTCGTGGGAGAGTCGTTGGCTCGACAGAGTTTAAATCGGAGCTATGCAGAGTAGCACAAGGCTGCGAGCTGCGACGGCCGTGGAAGGAGCAGTCGGATCTCCTTGGAGAGGGAAGAAGCGAGTTGTCACCACCGCCCTTCGTTGAGGCTAACGGCGGATGGGTCGAAGAGGGGGGCGGAGCGACTTCTTAAATAGGATGGGTTTGGGCGCCGGAGAGGGAAAGAATCGGGACGACACACGATTTGCGGAGGGGATCGGCGAGATGTGATGGAGATCGCAGATGCACTTGGCCACAAGAGACGCGGAGGAGGTTGTCATTGGCGGAGATCACGAGGGGGGGGGTTCCGAAACGAGGGGGAAGATGACGCACAGGCGCTGTCCGATCGAGCGCGATCGGATGGTTCCTATAGCGCTACGTGGCCGCTGGATGTGAGAGGGGGCAGGGCACGTGCGACGCACGTGTGGTGGCTCTTTTTTTAATAAAAACGAATTATGAAGAGGCCAAAAATTGATGACACGCGGTGGCCCCAGGGGATGCCACGTGTCAGCACCACAAAATTCCGAGAATAAAGACTTTGTAAAATCAAAAATAAATACTAAATGACTCAGATAAAAAATGTTTCTTCACAAAAATTGCTCGTCTCCATGAGATCTACAACTTTCATGAAGACATCAAAACCAGAATCGATCAAATGCACAAAGTGAATTTTTGGGGTATCCCATGTACATAGAATACCTTGATTTTTGGGTTTTGTAATTTTTTTGTCATTTTTAAACCAGATAAAAATCCGGAAAAAAATGTGGAAAAAACAAAGATAAATAAAGACATCTTAATCTAACTGTTTGGGATTTTTATTAATTAAGAAAATATGTACATAAAATATCAGGTCAAAAATCGCTAAAATACACAATGTACAAAAGAGGCCCAAAACCCAACTATCACATATGAGCTCCGATTCACTTGAACTTGGTCTTGTTTTGAAGGTAATTGAATGTACATTAGTTCAAAAGTGAGTATGATCAAAACGGACAATGGATGGGGAAGATATGGGGTTTTTAGTCCGGAAATCCTGAAACTAGAGTTTCGGTTTTTGGTCCACTTATTTGGGTTAGTTATTTTTTGTATTTTTCATTTATTCTTGTTAGTGATATGTACACAATAGATGTGGTTTTGGGTTATTCAAAGTTAGCATGAATGAATAAAAAATCGGAGAAGTTAGGCTATTTATAGGTCAATTTTGGCTGAGATTTTTGGCTTCTTATTTTGTGCAGAAAGAAGTGCTAAAATGCTATTCTTATGAAAACATGCATGAATGCTAATTATGCATAATAGATGCAGAAATGCTGATGATTTTGAGGGATCTGAGCTTAATAAATGAGATTTAGAGTGATGAATCCGAGATTCATCAACGCCCCCGTGGGCTGCTAATGTCAGTGTCACGTATGAGGCACTTGATGCACATGTAAATTTGCAAGGAGGCCCCTGCTTGTTCAACTAATTACCAAAAGGCCCCCGTCAGCAGAAGCATGCGCAACGCACGTGATACTAGGGGAAATTACGCCAAAACCCATATGAATTTTGCAAATAACTGATAAGTCCTCCAAGGAAATCTTTGAAAGAAAGTATTTATTTTTATTACATTTCAGTCCCTAGAAGATGTTTGTTGCATAACTTTCTCATACGAACTCAGTTTTTAACGCACAATATGTCGTTTTGAAGCTTATTCTGTGCTTTTTCATATTATATATATTATGGACAAATTTGAGGCTATTAATTGAGGTTTATTATTTGAGGATCTCTGTTGACATATGCAGGCCGATATATGACATTTTGTGTCATATTTTATTAAGAAGATTGATGATATATTTTGTTGGGATTTGAAGTTTTTTGATTTGATAAATTATCTGTTGATAATTTATTTTTGAGAAATCAATTTTGTAGAGGGAAAGACCAAAGAAGAATTATTAAATTTCACAAATATTTTTGAGGAGAATTTCATTTATTCCTTTCGTAATTGTTGATCATTTAATTGATGGTTTAATCTTTGTAGGGGCGTATTTGAGGAGAATTTAGTTTAATTCTCAAGATTTTATCTGATCAAACTCCATTTATCTAAGGATTAAACAGAGAGATTTTTTTAGATTACCACCTTTATTAGAGGATTATTTTTTATCTCCTTATTGATTGGATTATTTACTAATTAATCACCTTGCCTTTAGTTTTAATTTGATTGGAAACTCATCTCCTGAATCTCTTTCGATATGTGATATTATTTTAGGATTAATTGATCAATTTCATTGAGTATTTAAATCGTATAACATAACAGATCTTGTACTCTAGCGCTCTATTTATTTTTCATTGCGTTTTCATCATCATATTTTCTATTTATTTCTTGACACAGAAATTAACCTAGCATTTAATTAAATATTTAGATTGATTTAAAACCACACAACTAGAAATAGTTGATTCCCTGTGTTTAACCGTGGTACCTTGCCAATTAAAAAGTATTCCACAACATTCAATGATTTTGGTTTTTGATCGATCCAATTTCATCTCCTATACTACAATTATCGATTATTAAAGAAGTGATTCTCGCGTTCATCAGCAACCCTAAATCCTCAAGTGTCCAACAATAGAATAGGTTCCAAGCCATGGTTTTTTAGGGTTTTCGGATTTAGATTTACATGGAATCTTATTATATGTTGTAGTCTCTACTGCATATATACCTGGAAACTATGTGGCAATTATGCTAATATTTGTCATTGATTAAATCATGTCACACGTGATCCAATTGCATCTCCCTACAACTCTATTGAGTTTAGGTGTATTAGGAGGAGTGAGACAGGAATGAAATTCATATCTCCAAAAGGTATTACTTTAATTCATCTATAGGTATAGGCTACCTAGGTTAGATCAAATTCATTTCATCTTCCTTCAAACTTTGATTCTAAACCAAAAAAATGAAATCTTTGAACACTCAAAGGTTTCTAAGGTGAATGGAAGAAATCACAAATAATCATCAATAGATATCACATATCATTAATGTTGAATGTCATTTGATGATACACATACATCAATATGTATGAGATTTGGAATACTTTGACATCTTACACCATTCCCAGTGAAGGGTGCATTGGACATTTTTACTTCGAATACAATATTCACAAGTTTCATCTCTTACTAGTCTACTAATCTCATCAACAAACAAATGTCTAAAGCTTGATGCCAGGTCTTTATCAAATAATCTATATACTCTTATTGATCTTTTAAGGTTTAATTTTCAGTATTTAGACATGTTAGAGAACCATTCATTAATTTTCTAATTTAGTAGAGTCCTCTAGATGTTAGATTATTATCTGAAATATATTCATCATAACTCTCCGTGATACGTCTATTCCAGAATACAAGTTCATTTCCAATATTTAGAAATAAACAATGAGAGTATTCTAATATCTAGGTCATAGTGACATTCTATAATACTAAGGACTCTCCCACTGAAAATATGAAGTCTATCTATGCAATAGAGATTGTTGCAACAATTGCATCAATATCCATGTGGATGACTATTAAACCTTAAAATCAAAATTTTCTAGTTTTCTAAAACATATGCAACCAATTGCAAATGTTATTAGAAAAATGAGATACAATTATTTACTTTGATCTTATCTAATAAGCAAGTCAATTTCAATGATTATATGTAGATGTTTAATATTCTGATGCACTAATTGGATCCATCACAAACCCTAGGTTATTGTCCTATTGTCTATTTAATTTTCATTCCTTATTATTATGAGGGTACTTGCATATTGCAACCACATACATTATGTGTCCAACTGCAAGAACAATATTTTTATCATGAATCCAATTCATGATATTTTATGGTTATTATTGAGTATAGTTTTGAGTGGGTTCAATGAGGATTATCTGAAATAAGAAATTTGCAAAAATAAATAAATAAATATATATATATATACATATTTTACTTTGATTTTGGAATTTTTATATCAAAGTTCTCATGCCTTGTCAACACTGAAAGTCCATTCCCCTCTTCACTTTCAATGTAAGAGATATAATTACCAATATATCTCAAGCAAGATCTGGGATCTCCTTTCTTATTTTTTTACATCCTAATAATATGAGAACTTGCAACTCGGATAAAAAGAAGCGGGAACACATTCCACCTTGCAAGTCCAACTTGCATTCCCGATTCGGTCATTAACACCCGAGCCCACCACTCCTAAGGTGATGTTGACCCATCATTAATTGAACCAATCGTCAACAGGATTATAACTCGTTATGCGTAATCCAATATCACCCCAATAATATGAGGACTCGATATTGGGGTAACTATGCATACGACCTTACTCTTTCGAGAAGAAAAAAGCACAATCCAGATGCACTTGTATGCAGGAACAAACACTTCGGACATGCATCTCCTACATACAATCCTTGGCGATGGAACCCTTCGCCTTGACAGGAGACCATGGATGTCACTTATGTGATCCTCCATTACCCATTCGAATTTTAATTTACCATTATGAATCATAGTTATATGATTATTTCTTCCAAGATCTCTATTTATAATAGAGTATTTATATTGGATATAATTAATTCGATCGTATTAAATCAATTATCAATCCAATTTATCATCCAACAAGCAATTTTGATTATTACTTGAAGGATGGTATAATTTCAAATACATATTATTTGAATTTTAATAATTAAAAAAATATATCATGATCTCTTCAAGCATTATAGTTTCCTTACCCATTATCATGGCCAGTACCGACGGGAGTGGGATAGACCGCTGATGGAGAAACATGCTACCCCAATGCTCCCCGATTAGACACCATATATGCCTCAGGTCAGGATAATACGATTTGATCATTTTATATTTGAGATGATAATAGGTCTTTCAATGGAAGTTATACCATATAATATTAATCAAAAATATTTTTATTGATATTATAAGGAGATTTGCTAAATAAATCTCCAATCCTATTCAAGCAACAATGATTGTTGGGGTTGATGTACCAATTGTGATCTAGATCATATCTAATCAATTTTGGTTAAGGTAATGTCATTTAAGGAAATAATCATCATAAATATTTCACAAATATTCATCAATAATTATTTCAGAAAATTAAACATTAATTTCATTAATTTATTAAATGACAATCACAAGGTTCTTGATTAGGAAAGTAATTTTCAGCGGTGACCCTCACTTACAAAAATTAGCATATCTCAATTAATTTAAATACAAATAATTCAAAAAAAAGTTTCCAAAATTTGCTAATTTGATTTATAATAGAACGCAAGTGATATTCTTGCATTTATAATATTGTAATTAACTCCTTAATTACGCCAAGATTTTCCATCCCCGCAACAAAGGATACATGTTCACTAAAAAATCATAACTTGAGCAATCAGAATCCAAATCATGCAAGCTTAAGTCCAAAGGATTCCTTACTTAATGGAGAACATTATCCAAGTGATAATTTTGTGTTTAAACACCTTTTAAACAAGGTAAAAAATCATACAAAATAAGGTTGTGTGAACAAAATGCTATAAAACATCACACAACTAAAAATGCCCAAGTCATCTTAGGTTTATGGATCATATCCAAAACCTCCAACCTGTCTCTGATACCACTTAAATGATATGAGAAAAATCCTTAAGCGTAGTACGGAAACATGGAGATCGCATCATATGTGATAGGGAGCGACTAGTCGCACTAGTTACTCGAGGCAGTGGAAATTAAAATTTTTTAATGATGAAACCACATGATCCATGAACACTTATCAGATAGTTTCTAAACCACAAACAAACATTAAGTTTACCTCTTGAGCGTGGTTGTGATCGAGTCTCTAAATGAAGAGATATCTTGTCTCATGTCTGATCCAACGTAGGAGACGCTTGCGAGCGCGTTGATGAAACGTGTGCTCCTCAAAATCCATGTCGATGATCCAAGTGGTGAACCTCCTGATCTTGTCACACAAGATCCGACGTCTTCTCCACAAATGAGGTGCACTAAAGGAGACGTAGATCCACAAGCAAATGATCAAGCATCATAACGGCGATGCAGCGGCGATGGCGACTCTCTTTAGGGCTCACGGTAGACGACTACAATGAGAGAAAGAGAGAGACCTAGCTTGTAGAGAGAGAGGGAGAGATCATATTTCCATTTTTTAAAGAAGTTCGAGGGTTGCCTCTTCTTATATAATATTTTGGGATTCAATGGATCTCAATCCATGGACAACACATAATCAATGGATGTGATTGATTTGTGTTTCTTTCAATAGCCAAGATTTTGTTGTAAAAATACAACAATAATTAATTAAAATAAATAAATATATATTGAATAATAAATATAAATTAATTTCAAATTAAATCAATTATCATTGATGATAATTTGAAAGAGATTAGTCTCTCCCCATAAATAGGGGAACGTCCACCAATTCCAATAAGGACATGGTGGTCGCCCACCACCTTTAGATGGAATGTGGTTGTTATCTCTATATCTCATGAGATTACATTATCCCATAAAAATCTCCAAAATATGCAATAATATTTGTTGAATTTTTATTCACGCAAATATTTCATAATTATTTTGTGAACATTGCAATCATGCCATTGGAAATTTGAATCACATTCACAATCCAAAATAAATTGTAATTTACATTTTCAATTAATTGTCCAATGTGAAACTAATTCTCATCAATACTTAAATTATAAATGTTATTTACAAATAGCTCTCTCTTATATATTATAAATCACATTTCTAATATATATGATCAATATGGATAGTGTTATCCACATTATTCATATCTATGATAATTAAATAACATTTAATTGTCTTGGATCTCTATTCTCATGTGTCCAAATAATGTGAATCAAATTCACATTATTCACATCTTTCATAATTAAATAATATTTAATTATCTTAGATAACTCTCTTTATTTGTTCAAATAATATGAATCAAATTCATATCAATCATGATAATTAAATCACATTTAATTATTCATTTCTCAATGCTCGGATACATTATCAATAATAATATGATCCTTGAACTCTTTCAAAGATAATGCGCTTTCTCCGCAGATAATTCCTTTTTAATACATGTACATCCTACTTACTGGAAGACCTAGAATAAACCCGAAGTTTTAGATCTATTTAGTATGTCTCCTTCAAGGTTTTATCATTAAGTTTCTCATTCAATCATAAGGAGTCGGTATCGATCATATACTTTCCAAAAGAATATATCATACCTAGGTATTGATCATATATTTTCCAAAAGTATATATCAAACCTACAAATTCAGTCAAACTTCCAAAGCGAGATGATCGTGCACGAAATTTGATTACCAATGTATAGACCTTGATTAGGGCATCAATCTATTGTTTTGCCAAATGTACATACTCATACATATAGTAACATATTTTTCTCTGGTCAAAGGATGCGTGTCTATATCGTGACAGCTTCCGACATAAGTCTTTGGTGATCTTGATCTCGCTAAGTCAAATCTTTGACCAAACTAATCTGACACCTATGAATCTTTATTACTATGTAGAGGACCTACAACAAGAGGTCGGTCCGATATCAACCAAAGAGAACGGACTACCATCTCCTACTTTGGATGGAGATCATCTCTTAATAATCATTTGACGGTGCTTGATGAGTCATCAATATAACTCTTTAGATATTCATCCGAGCACCAGCCTCTACAATTCAACATTTGAATCAACAACTATATGATCATTAAAATGGCCACGATACATAACCCTAGTTGTACTAAGGGACCTATTATGCAAATTAGTTATTCTTCATTTTAAATCAGAGAATGATATTTACAATAACATTTATTCCATAATGGCTCTTCATGGTCTCGCATGTCCAACAAGTTCACCTCTCAAGTCGGGAACCAATCTCGACACAACCACACATAAGAAAAAATAATGTCCAGTCTCTTTTTACACATGCAAGCTCCCAAACAAGAACTGCTGGAAATAAGAAATTTCCTAATTATTACAAATAATTACAAGAATAATTACACTAATACAATTAATTAACGAATTATCTAATTGGCTAAGTCTCTCTCCAAATGGTAGAATCAATCCTCTCCAAGCTCGAACCTTTGTGTAGCACCTCATGAGTCGCTCCACAGGACCTAGTCAAATCAACAAATTATGGTTAGATAGCTCAATAGCTATTTAGCCAAAAAATAGGAAATTAATTGCGACAAAAATAACAAAAACACTCAAACAAACAAGGCTCAACTTTAATAGCTCAAAATTCACTCAATCACTAAAATCAAACCTAATCAAGTCTTCTCCCCGACAACGGTTTCATCTGATGGACCACTGAGCACTTATGTCAATCCATACTCTTTGTAGCACGACACTCAACGAATCATATAGAATCGAGAGAAGGATCTTCGTAAGGAGTGTTTCAGCTTGATTTTATATCTTAAGAAAGTACGGAGTTGAACATAGGGACACGACAGATTAAGATATTTTACTTAATGTTCGATAATGGTGATCAAGCTACTATGAGAGGCTATCTAGGACGAGCTGGGTCATAATGCATAATAATATGGATGAATGATATTTTTAATGATTTTCTATGCTAGTTAAAGGATGCTACAAAATGCAAATGAAAATAAGTACTCCAAATGGACCTAGGTGATAAGCGATTTTAATTCAAATAAGCTCATGAAATACTCTATAAATAAATGCTCTACATCCCTAAATCCAAGTTTTACAACGAATCAAGATCAAAGATTGGCCTAGATCATTTATGCATCATATTTTAATGCATATTGATGAATAATCAATTTAGCTCCACAAGACACACAAATCAATAATTAGTGATGAGAAAATCCCATATTAAAGCTCCTGGTTATTTAATAAATTAACAATCAAATAAGGTAACAAGATGATGCATTTGATCAATTTATCAAGACAAATAAGTGCATCAATTGAGCGCTAAGTTCTATGAATTTTCATTCATGCACAATAGGTTATAAATATAATCTAATTAGTCCACATCAAAGAGCATTAAATGAGCATTGAAACAAGACCAATTTTATGCTATTTGGATAAAGCGTTAGCAAGTTATTCACAATTCAATCTAGGGGTCAAAATGAAAGAAAACGTGAACTTTTTAATTCAAAAAGGTACAGAGAGGGGCTAAAATGCAACAAACAAAAGTCATATGGGTTATATGCAATTTTCACAATTCACGGAAGGATGAAAATGCAATAAAATGAAACGTGGGGCTTATCTCATAATTTTAACACTCAGCACACATTGTGCATGCGCGTGGAGGACCAAAATGTAAATCTACGAAGTTGTAGGGGTTCGAGTGCAAAACTCCCAGGTCACGTGCTCAAAACACACGAGGCAATGGAGGCTTGGATCACAGCTCTACACTACGTGGCGTCTCCACATTGGCTCGGGACAAGTTAGGTGCCTAAGGCTTAGGGTCGAATCGATGCTTTAGGAGGGAAGCTCAGGTCTTATCCCGATCATCATATCTGATCGAGATGATCAGATTGCAATTGTAACACGTGTTCTTCCCCCTCCTTCGTGAGGGGTGGCATGTGGGAAGAGCTCCGATGATAGGGTTGTGTCTCCTCTTGATGAATCTGGAGGCGGTGAAGATTGAAGGAGGTTAATGACACCTCTGCGAAGACCATGTGATAGTGTAGGAGCTCGGAAGTGAACTGGAGTGACATGTTGATGGCTTCGTCGTTGTGAAGCTCGAGGTCGGAGGTGGTCTTCGAATTCTGACCAATCAAGAGATGTGAAGTACATGCATGTGTTAGCACATAACCGAGGCTGATGGGGTTCAAAAGGGGTGGTCGTAAGTTGGAACGAGGTCTCCTCAGAGGGTGGGGGAGTTTAGCCCAGAGTGAGCTTCAGTATGTACAAGGCCAAAGGTGGTGTGAGGCGTAAGAGGTTGCAGAGAAGAGAAGATAAGGAGAAGATGCTGGCGCGAAGGTATCGGGAGTGATGCAGAGCTTGTACAATGGTTGGAAGGTGAAGGAAGTGACTGTGTGTGTGATAAGAAATACATGAAATAAGGTGAAAACAAAGAAATGAGGAAAAGGAAGAATCTTACCTAAGGAAGAAGATGATGGACGGAGACGCACTGGAGATGGGGAGGACAAACCTAGAAGGTAGAGTTAGATGCTTTGGTCATCAATGGAAGGTCTAGAAGCTAAGGGACCCCAGCTCAAGCCGCTTGTATGGTTGTGGCTCACCTGAAAAGGTGAGGATCTTGCTGGTGTGGAAGACTCGGACTTTGCGATCTCTCTATCTATCTCTTTGTAACGAAGGTGGAGAGGATGCTCGGAGCTCACACGCGTGATGTGGATGGGTGCGAGTGAGGGTTGAGAAGGAGTATTTGATGTAGGAGGAGATTGGAGTGTAGGTGGTGGGTTACATGGGTTCATGAGCTCACGGTGGACCAAGGAAGAGGAGAGAGGAGAAATGAGAGGTTAGGTGTTGGGCAAAGATGGGGTGGTTAGGGCATGGACTCGACGACGTCAAGAAGGTAAGGGTTTCGATAGAGGTGAGGGGATGATGGGAAGGGAGCGAACAGTTGGAGCAGGAATAGTGGGAGAGAGAGAGAGAGAGGTTCTTGAGGAAGGAGACGAGTCGTTGACCTTTGGATATCACGATCCAACGGTCCTAATGAGGGTGGAAGCGGGCAGATCAGATCAGATTTATGGATCTGATTGAGTGATTGAGAGAAGAACGGGAGCGGACAACTGAGATGTGTTCTCGCAGAGGAGATGGACGGCTAAGAGGAAAGGCAGTTGACACATGATGGGGCGTGCTATGTGGCAGTTCCAGGTAGAGCCACGTGGTCCAATGAGAAAAAAGAGAAATAAACAAAATAAAGAAAATACAAAACAAATATATACAAGAGAAATTTAAAAAAAAAATCAAAACAGGAAAGTTGCATATCTCGATGAGATCTACAAGTTTCCAAGAACACAAAATACGTCAAACGAAGGGAGAAATATTTTTGGAAGTATTTTTAAAGAATAAAAACACTTCATTTTTAATGTTTTGTTATTATTATTTTTTGTATTTTCAATTTATAATTAAACTCAAAACAAATATATAGAATATTTATCTAACTTTTTTGGTAATTTTGAATAAAAGAAATCAAAATAAAAAGGGAAATAAAACATATACAAATTTTTACACTAAATGAGGGTTAGTTAATTATAGAGAATAAGATGTTAATTTGAGTCAATTATATACACATTTTATTGAATAGTTTAAATAAGACGGATAATGAACAATAAATAATATGATGCATCACATATTCATCACCATTTCATTAATAGAGATGTCAAGAAGCTTGTGAAGGTGTGCGTCATTGAGCGTAGAGTTGTGTCTCCTTACCACCCACAGACTAACGACTTGGCTGAGATTTCAAATAGGGAGATAAAGACTATACTTCACAAACTTGTACGTCTAGATAGGAAGAACTGGTCCCTGATGCTTGACTCAGTTCTATGGGCTTATCAAATGGTATTCAAGTCCCCATTGGGTATTTCTCCCTATAGATTGGTTTATGGAAAGCCTTGCCACTTGCCAATTGAGTTGATACACAAAACTTTATGGGCACTCTATGTATGCAATTTGGACTATGAGAAAGCAAGAAAGAGTTGGAAAGTGGACCAGAACAGATTGTTGGAGTTCCAAGATGTCACCTATGACAATTCACTTATGTATAAGGAGAAATTCGAGCGTTGGCATGATAGATACATCAGAAGAAAGACTTTCTCCCTAATCAGAAAATACAGTTGTTTGATGTGAAATTGAAGTTATTCCCCGGAAAATTAAAAATCAAATGTTCGGACCGTTCATTGTTAGAGCTATGTGTAACAATGGTTGTATTGTCATATCTGGGTTGTCATCTGACACACAACCATTTTTTGTGAACAGACAGTTGCTAAAACCATATTTAGATCTTGATAAATTCCTGTCTATGGTTGATTCCATCTATGTTGTATCATACGATGATTCTTTAACATCTTCTGCATCTGATACATGAGTTGATATTCTCTTGTATATTTTATTTCATTTTATTATATCTTCTTCTGTTTTTATCATTCACCTCTTTTCTGTGTGTGTGTGTGTCTGTCTGTGATATAATTAGGATGTAGTTTATACAAAGTATAGGGGAGGTGAATGACTTGAGTTTTTTATTTTCATTCTATTTCATCACTCATGTTGCTTTACTTAGGGATCCTTTACCCTATGTATAGGGGGAGTGATGTCATTCATGTCATCTTCTTTCACGTTTTTATTTCTTTTTATTTCTTATTTTCCCTCACTTGTCCTTCAACTTATTGATATTCCTTTTCTATACTTAGGGATCTTTCATCCTAAGTATAAGAGAGGACAAGTCGAGTCGTTGAGTTTGTTTATTCTTTCCCTCGATTTTCCGCGTTTGTACAGTCTTCTATACTAAGGATTACTTGATCGTAAGTACAGGAGGGTGATGAATATGTGATTCACCACTTTAATTAGCTAAAAATAGAGCTACGTTCCAAGAATTTAATTTCATTTGCATGTTAACTTCATAAATTAGCATCAATGCACTTATAATTAATTTGCATAAATTAGCATTCATGTTGTATTTATCTACATATTTTCATCGAACTTCATGCATTTTTAATAATTTGTGTTAACTCCAATTGATCTGAAATTTACTCCAGTGTGGACAAATCGCTAACCTTAATCCATGAAAAATACTAAAAATACTAACTAGTTTATATGCAAAATAATCTAGAACCCTAATTTCAGACCAGACTGACTAAAACACTGATATATCTCTCATACAGAATATGATTTCACTCTACTCACTTTTAAAGAAATATACATTCAAATACATTCAAAATAAGACCAATTTCATAAAAATCGGAGCTCATTTGTTAAAGTCAGATTTTGGGCCTCTTTTGCACATTGTACATTCTCGTTGACTTTGACCTATCATTTTGTGTGCATATTTCATTCATTATAAATATTTTCTCATTCAATTATTTAAATTTCATCATATTTTAATAAATCACATAAAAATCAAAATCCAAAAAATTAGAAAAGCAATTAAAAAGACCAATTTTGGCCTGAGCTTTCTACCCGTATACACGTGTACATAATTAACTTCTCTAATTTTTTTGTAACCTATTCGAAACCCATAAAAATTCCAAAAAAATCACATCTGAGTCTGTTGCATTATTTTATAGCATGTTTGATCTTTGCATGCATTTATCTATCATCAAAAAATCAAATAAAAATTACAAAGCTAAAAAATTTGGTAATTTATATACACAAAATATCATTAAAAATTCATATATTGCATAAATCATTTTGTTTGCACTCGAGTCCATAAAGCATTGTAGATCATAATTAGATGCACATTTGTCGTGGAGAGCACTTTTGCATCTGAGTCTACTTTATATTTTTAATGTAATTATGTCAGCATTTTAAGCATTGGTCAAGCATTCTGGTCAACTCCACGGCACGTGGCGTGCGCCCATTAGGCCACCTGGGTCTGCTCTCTCTCCCCTAACATGGCCCGCACATGCCTACGTCTCCTCCTCACACGCTTAGCACATGCAGGCTTCTCCCTCCCTCTGTATGCACTTGTGTGTGTCATCCTCTTCCTCTGCTCGACTCAAACCTGCACCTATCGGCCAACCATTGCTCACCACTATCTATCTTATCCTATCGTTCCAGCGTCATTGACCCCCTCGTCAACCAACCACACACCTATCTTCCCTATATAATCCATAATGATTTTGCACCTAACCCTATCCCCTTTATCCCCTTCATCGAAGTCGCCAACCATCACCTTATCTCGATCGTTGCCTCTGTATCTTGCTCTCTCTACTTAAACCAATCAGGCCCTCAGGTCTAATGGTCTGTCGTGAAGGATATGGTTAGATCATCAAGCGCATCACGGAAGCGTGAGCGTCGTATCGAATACGACGAAGAGCGACTAGTCGGACTAGTTGCTCGATGCAGCGGAATTTAAAAAATTTTATACGACGAAACCAAATGATCCAAGAACACTTCTCGAATCGTTTCGTCTAAACCACAAACAAGTAATAGGATTACCTCTTGAAGCGTGGTTGCGATCAAGTCTCTAAACGAAGAGACCTCCTGTCTCAAGTCCGATCCGACGGAGGAGACGCTTGCGAGCGCGGGGATGAACCGCGTGCTTCTCGCAATCCATGTTGATGATCCAAGCGACGGATCTCCTGATCTCGACACACGAGATCCGACGTCTTCTTCACGAGCGAGGCGCACCGAAGGAGACGGAGATCCACGAGCAGAAGAACGGGCATCATAACGATGATGCCGCGGCGATGGAGAACCTCTCCATGGCATCCATGGTGGACGGCCATGAGAGGGAGAGAGAGGGCTGACCTCTAGAGAGAAAGAGAGAGAGAGATGCTTCTCAAGCATTATGTGTAAAGAGAGAGCATGGGTATGCCTCTCTATTTATAGGGTTTTGGGATCCATGGATCTCAATCCATGTGTCATATAAAATCAATGGTTGAGATTGATTTATGACAATCCAATGGTCAAGATTGTTGTTGGTAAAAGCCAACAACTTGTTATTTATTTTGATTAAATATATTTGATAAATCAAATATATATTAATACCAAATTAAACCAACTAAATAAGGAGTGAAAAAACAAATGAGAGCCTCCTTCCCTATTGGGAGGAGTGGACGGCCACCAATTCCATAAAGGAATTGGTGCCGCCCCCCTCTTCCCATATGGGGAGGGCAATCCCATGGATTCCCATGGGATTGCATATCTCCTTGTTTTTCTCTCAACTTATTTTCCAACAATTATTCACCAAAAAATAATTCTCAATTAATTTTGGGAATATTGCAATCTTGACATTGGAATATTGTGAATCACATTCACAACCCAAAACAAAATGTAATTTACATTTTCAATTAATTAAACAATGTGTATCCAATACACATTAATAATTAATCTACTAATATAAATTATATTTAACACTCTCTAATACATTATAAATCACATTTATAATATATTATGAATAATTGGATATTACTATCCACATTATTCTAATCCTTGATAATTAAATCATATTTAATCATCTTTGATCTCTTTATCTCATGTGTTCAAATAATATGAATCACATTCACATTATTCACATCTTTGATAATCAAATCACATTTAATTATCTAAGATAATTCTCCTTATAATATGAATCAAATTCATATTATTCATGATAATTAAATCACATTTAATTATCCATTTTCTTAATGCTCGGATACATATATCAACAATAGAATTATCCATGAACTCTTTCAAGGACAATGCGCTTTCTCCGCGAATACTTGGAGATAAGGACAGGGCGATTGTATTGTTCCACGTATAGTGACATGGATATTGAGATCACATCTCAAATCCAGATCTCGGGCCTCCCATAGATGCTTGATTAAATCAAGACCGCAAATCTAATCTTCTCATTGAATCTGAATCACATTCAGATCAATGTCCAACATTTGGACTAAGATCAGATTACTTCTCTACTGAGAGGAGTCACTAAAATCCAGACCCGTTTCATCACTCCCTAGGAATGGAAGCGTCATGGTTATACAACCGTTTATGATCACATCACCCTCAGGTATTCCTAACACCTGTACATCCTGCATACTGGAAGACTCAGATTAAACCAGAAGTATTAGATCAACTTTACACTGTCTACTTCAGGGTTTTATCAGTAAGTTTCTCATTCGATCATTGGGAGTCGGTATTGATCATATACTTTCCAAAAGCATATATCATACCTAGGTCTTGATCATATACTTTCCAAAAGTATATATCAAACCAACAAATTCAGTCAAGCTTCCAAAGCGAGACGACCGTGCGCACGGAATTTGATTCTTCCCAATATCTCATGAGTGAGCTCATGTCTTCCGGTTCAGTAGTGAACCTGTATGATCCCTTTGAGAGATCATATTACTCATATGCCCTTATATGCACACCAGCGCGCCGGTGTATAGACCTTGATTAGGCCATCAACCTATTGGTCTGCCAAATGTACATACTCAGACATATAGTAACACATCTATCTCCGGTCAGAGGATGTGTGCCTATATCATGACAGCATACGATATAGGACTTTGGTTATCTCGATCTCGTTAAGTCAACTCTTTGACCTAACTCATCCAACACCTCCGAATCTCTATTCC
Organism: Ottelia alismoides; assembly: GCA_037367405.1. Lineage (NCBI taxonomy): Eukaryota > Viridiplantae > Streptophyta > Magnoliopsida > Alismatales > Hydrocharitaceae > Ottelia > Ottelia alismoides. The sequence continues at coordinate 597,015 of JAZKJV010010449.1, forward strand.
TATGCAGAGGACCTGCATCAAGAGGTCGGTCAGATATCAACCTAAATGAGATAGGATTGCCATCTCCTACTCAGGCTGGAGATCATCTCTTAATAATCATTTGACGGTGCTTGATGAGTCCTCAATCTAACTCATTAGATATTCATCTAAGCACCGGCCTCTATGGTTCAATAATTGAATCAACAGCTGTATGATCATTAAGATGGCCATGGTACATAACCCTAATTGTACTAAGGGACCTATTATGCAAATTATATATTCTTTATTTCAGATTAAGGAGTGAATTGCAATAACATTTATTGCATAATGGCTCGCCGTGGGCTCGCATTTCCAACAATCTCCCACTAGCCCAAAGAGCCATTAATGGGCTAATCATTTAAACCTACACTCATGTGACAATCATAGGCTATTTAGAAAATAGCTAGGTAAGCTGATCAGTCACTCTGTTCTCAAGAGACTACGCCAAGTCCTTTTACGGCACTTGCATATCTCCTAGTAACAGTGATCGCATCCAATGCGAACGTTGCATCTCATGCAACCGATACTCAATTTTGTTGGTTATAGTGTCCTTGACACTACATCTTATTAATTATCATAACCGGTATTCCCATAATCCTTATTAGAATACCTTCATTCCTGGAGATCTCTATCTCCTAAGGTAACTGCAGTCAAGACCCTTATAGATCACTATCTACAAGGTCTTAAACCTTTGAAGATAAGACTTTGAGATCACTATCTCTAAGTTTTATCATCTTTGAAGATATTATTATTACTGCAATCAAGTGTTTTATCTCCATAGCAGGATTAGTAACAGTTTACTACTCCCACTGCATGGTAGACATCTGGTTCTTGCACACATCTAGAATACATTCAGCTTCTCATAACTGATGCACAAGTGCAAGCAGTTCTAGCATTCACTTCCTCAACTCTTTGAGGTGCTATCCCTATAGACAGGTCACTACCACATCTTAAGGGAAGGAAGCTTTTCTTGGAATTGTCCAGAAAATGGAATAAGTCCAAGGTGTACTACTAGTGCGACAGTCCCAATACCCTCTTCTCTTTGCTTCTGAACAACTTCAGAACTAATATCTAAGAGGTATCCTTGAGATCATATCTCGAGGTATGGGATAACCAGATTATAAAACACTTATTATTTATTCTTATATCATTCTAAATGATTAGAATAATATCGACATTAAGCACGATGAACACAATGGCACTCCCACTAAGCTTCACATGGTTCATCAAGATTTTATCTGAAATCACAACATTTATAATTTCATCAAATCTTATGTTCCATCTACAAGAAACTTATTGGAGTCCAAATATGGAGTTCTTCAGCTAGCACACCTTGCTTTCCTCAACCATGAAGCCCTGGGGCTACTTCATATGAATGTCCTCAGAGAGGTATTCATAGAGGAATGCAATCTTGACTCACATCATGAAGATGCCATAGTCAAGTTGTGCAGCTATAGTTAGCAATATTCTGATGGGTTAAAGCAAGGTCACTGGAGAGCAAGTCTTATCGCAAGCGATGTCTTCTCTTCGGTGTGTAGCGCATGGCTACGAACCGTGCTTTGAAGGTCTCTACCTTCTCATCAGGTTCCCTCTTTCTCTTGAAGATCCATTTACACCTTAATGGGTCTGACCCATATAGGTGGATCCTCGAGGGTCCATATACAACACTTGTATATGAAGTCTACATTAGACTTTTATTGCTAACATCCATCTTTCCATGTCATGATCCTCAGGAGCTTCATCACATGTAGTCCGATCATTTTCAGATTTAACTGACACATGGAATCCATCCTCAAACTTATTTGAAGAGGTATTAATGTTTCATCTTTAATTATCTATTTCAGTTTCCGATTTCAGGAGCCTCATTATCTTTTCAAGATTAAATGAGTTCCTTTACTTCATTTTCATCTTGATTCTCCAGAGAGTCATCCTATAAGAATCATATTCTCAAAGATGAGATCTTTTAAGAATCTCAAGGTCATAAAGTAGGTATCCAATACCATCCTTTATTTTCCTAATGAAGTAGCACTCTCTAGTGCTAGATTCCAGCTTACATGCATGGAACCTTATTAAGTATATAATGCAGTCTCTACTACATATATATCTTGGAAACTTAAGAGATAATTATGCTAGGATTAATCATTGATTAAATCATGTCACACATGATCAATTGTATCTCCCTACAACTCCTTTGAGTTAAGGTTCATTAGGAGGATTGAGATAGGAATGATATTCATATCTCCATAAGGTATTTCTTGAATTCATCTAATAGGTACGGGCTACCTTGGTTAGATCGAATTCATTTCATCTTCCTTCAAACTTTGGTTCTAAACCAAAATTGCGAAATCTTTGAACATTTCAAAGGTTTCTTAGGTGAAGAGAAGAGATCTCATATCATACATAATCATTAACAGATATCACATATCCATAATGTTTACTCTGATATAGATGATCTGCATACATCAATATGTATGAGATCCTTAATACCTAGGCATCTTACACCTTTCCCAAGGAAGGATGTATTAGACAATATTCACAAGTATGTGAGATTTGAATCTTTAGACAATCTAAAGTTTCATGTCTTACCAGTCCATTGATTTCATCAACAGACATATGTCCAAAATTTGATGCCAGATCATTGTCAAATGATCTTTATCCTCCTATTGATCTTTTAAAGGTTTAATTTTCAGTATTAGAAATCTTAATGAACCATTCAATAATTTTCTAATTTAATAGAGTCCACTAGATTTTTGATTACTATCTGAAATATTTCCATCATAACTCTTTATGATAGATTTATTACAGAATTCATGTTTATATCCAACAACTAGAAATAAACAATGACTTTATTCTAATATCTAGGTCATAGAGACATTCTCTAAGACTAAGGGCTCCCACTGAAAATATGAAGTCTATTGATCTCATGGAAACTGTTGCAACACTTGCATCACTTTCAACATGGATGATCAATAAACCTCAAGATCAAATTTCTAATATTCTAATACATATGCAACCAATTGCAAGTGTTATTAGAAGATTGAGATACAATTATTAGACTTTACCTTATCAAATAAGTAAGTCAATTTCAATGATTATATGTAGATTATACTGATGCTCCATCCGAGTCCTTTTCTGAGGATTCTAGACAGACTTGATAGTCATACTATCAATACATCAACTTATTGCAGCATTGGCATTCATCCAACTCTTTGGATGTCATATGGAAGTCATAGAAGTACAGTCAACTATTTGATTATACTTCTTGCTTGAGTCCAACCCATGCTTCCACTGCGCTCCCTCTATAAACAACCATTGCTTAAGAATAAGGATCTCTTATGTTAAAATCAAAAATTTCAATATAAGAGTATTTCAACATTTATACAAGCTTCACCCAATTCATACAATATGAATATTATGAAGCTTCATGAATGACTAGAGTATAGATAGTAGAATGATGACACTCATCATCTACATCCATCTAAACTCTTAAAGTATAGGTTCAGGTAGGTACTCAAACAATTTGAATACATCATCTCTTAAAGAGCTACCATTCTGCATGATGTAGAGAACCACATCATTCATGATTAAATGTCGAGAGCACATATGTATGCCAGAATATCTTTTATTGATTTTATAAGGATTAATTTGATAATTACGATCATCATCGACATGTCACTTCAAAAGTACATTTGATAAGATCAAGACTTATAGAGACTTACAAACCCTAGGGTTTTAGTCCTATTGTCTTATTTAATTATCACTTCTCATTATTATGAGGAAACTTGCACATTGCAACCACATATATTATGTGTCCAATTGCAAGTACAATATCTGGATTATAGGGTCCAATCCACGATATTTTACTTGTTATTATTGAGTAAAACATTGAGTGGGTTTAATGAAGGATTATCTGAAATAAGAAATTTGCATGAGAGTATATATTTATATATATACATGTTTTACTTTGAATTAGGAATTTCATATCAAAGTTGTCTTGCCATGTCAACAATGAAAGTTCATTCCCTTAATCACTTTCAATGTAAGAGATATACTTACCATTATATCTCAAGCAAGATCTGGGATCTCCTTCCTTATCTTTGTTGCATCCCAATAATATGAGAACCTACAACTCAGATAAAAAGAAGCGGGAACACATTCCGCCTTGCAAGTCCAACTTGCATCTCCCAATTCGGTCTTTAATACCCGGGCCCACCACCCCTAAGATGATGTTGACCCGTCATTAATTGAACCAACCGTCAACAAGAATACAACTCGCTATGCGCAATCCAATATCGCCCCAATAATATGAGGACCCGATATTGGGGTCACTACGCATACGTCCTTACTCTTTCGAGAAGCGACGAGCCCGATCCAAATGGATCATATGCAGGAGCTGTCACTTCGGACAGGCGTCTCCTACATATAATATCTGGCGACGAAACTCTTCGCCTTGACGGGAGACCATGGATGTCACTTATGTCATCCTCCATCTCTTATTCAAATTTAATTAATTACTATGAATCTCATTCATATAATTAATTCTTCCAAGGGAATTATTAACTCTAATCATATTAGAGTATTCTCAATTGGATATAATTAACTTAATCATATTAAATTAATTATCAATCCAATTTAATCAATCAAACTTAATTTTATGCTTGAATATACATATAAGATATTATTCTCAAAGTACGTATTAATTCGTATTTTAATAATTAGAAAAATACATCATAATCCCTCGGACATTATCCCGGCCCTACCCGCTGTCATGGCCAGTACCGGCGGGAGTGGGGCGGACCACATACGTTGCAACCCGCTGACCCAGCGATCCCTGACTAGACACCATATCCACCTCGAGAAAGGATAATGCCAAATTGATTATTTTGTACTTGAGATGATCATCGGTTCTTCAACCGAAATTATACCATATAGTAATCAAAACAATTTTGATTTTAAGGAAATTTGCTAGGCAAATTCCCAAGTCCTATTCAAGCAAGAAGTTTGATGATTGTAATTCCAATTAAGGTTTAGATCAAATCTAATCAACCAATTGGTTGGGGCCAAGTCAATTAGGCAAATAATCATGTTTCAATATTTCACAAATATTTTTCAAGATTATTTCACGAAATTAACAATTAATTTCACTAATTGACAATCACTTGGTTCTAGATTAGGAAAGCAATTTCAGCAGTGACCCCTACTTACTAAAATTGGCATATCTCAATCATATTAAATCCAAATTAAGCAAAGTCAATTTCTAAAGTTTTCTAATTTGATTTAGGACAGAACCTAAGTGATGTTTCACGCATTTCGAGGCAAGTCTAAACAGTAATTAACATTTTAATCACGTTCAGATTCACAGTTCCCGCAACAGTGCATACATGTTCATTAAAACGACCATATCTCGAGCATACGAAATCCGATTTACGCAAACTCAGATCCTATGGTTTCCTTATTTAATGGGGAACAAAATACAAGTGCTATTTTCGTGTTTAAACTATTTAAACTTGGCCGAAAAATTACACTAAACAGATCTGCGAAATCAAATGCGATAAAAAACTTTCGCGACCTCAACGAACCCAAGTCGTCCTCGGTTAGCGAATCATATTTGAAACCATCGACCTAAGGCTCTGATACCACTTGAAGGATATGGTTAGATCCTCAAGCGCATCACGGAAGCATGAGCGTCGTATCGAATACGACGAAGAGCGACTAGTCGGACTAGTTGCTCGATGCAGCGGAATTTAAAAAATTTTATACGACGAAACCAAATGATCCAAGAACACTTCTCGAATCGTTTCGCCTAAACCACAAACAAGTAATAAGATTATCTCTTGAAGCGTGGTTGCGATCAAGTCTCTAAACGAAGAGACCTCCTGTCTCAAGTCCGATCCGACGGAGGAGACGCTTGCGAGCGCGGGGATGAACCGCGTGCTTCTCGCAATCCATGTTGATGATCCAAGCGACGGATCTCCTGATCTCGACACACGAGATCCGACGTCTTCTTCACGAGCGAGGCGCACCGAAGGAGATGGAGATCCACGAGCAGAAGAACGGGCAGCATAACGATGTTGCCGCGGCGATGGAGAACCTCTCCATGGCATCCATGGTGGACGGCCATGAGAGGGAGAGAGAGGGCTGACTTCTAGAGAGAAAGAGAGAGAGAGATGCTTCTCAAGCATTATGTGTAAAGAGAGAGCATGGGTATGCCTCTCTATTTATAGGGTTTTGGGATCCATGGATCTCAATCCATGTGTCATATAAAATCAATGGTTGAGATTGATTTATGACAATCCAATGGTCAAGATTGTTGTTGGTAAAAGCCAACAACTTGTGATTTATTTTGATTAAATATATTTGATAAATCAAATATATATTAATACCAAATTAAACCAACTAAATAAGGAGTGAAAAAACAAATGAGAGCCTCCTTCCCTATTGGGAGGAGTGGACGGCCACCAATTCCATAAAGGAATTGGTGCCGTCCCCCTCTTCCCATATGGGGAGGGCAATCCCATGGATTCCCATGGGATTGCATATCTCCTTGTTTTTCTCTCAACTTATTTTCCAATAATTATTCACCAAAAAATAATTCTCAATTAATTTTGGGAATATTGCAATCTTGACATTGGAATATTGTGAATCACATTCACAACCCAAAACAAAATGTAATTTACATTTTCAATTAATTAAACAATGTGTATCCAATACACATTAGTAATTAATCTACTAATATAAATTATATTTAACTCTCTCTAATACATTATAAATCACATTTATAATATATTATGAATAATTGGATATTACTATCCACATTATTCTTATCCTTGATAATTAAATCATATTTAATCATCTTGGATCTCTTTATCTCATGTGTTCAAATAATATGAATCACATTCACATTATTCACATCTTTGATAATCAAATCACATTTAATTATCTAAGATAATTCTCCTTATAATATGAATCAAATTCATATTATTCATGATAATTAAATCACATTTAATTATCCATTTTCTCAATGCTCGGATACATATATCAACAATAGAATTATCCATGAACTCTTTCAAGGACAATGCGCTTTCTCCGCGAATACTTGGAGATAAGGACAGGGCGATTGTATTGTTCCACATATAGAGACATGGATATTGAGATCACATCGCAAATCCAGATCTCGGGCCTCCCATAGATGCTTGATTAAATCAAGACCGCAAATCTAATCTTCTCATTGAATCTGAATCACATTCAGATCAATGTCCAACATTTGGACTAAGATCAGATTACTTCTCTACTGAGAGGAGTCACTAAAATCCAGACCCGTTTCATCACTCCCTAGGAATGGAAGCGTCATGGTTATACAACCGTTTATGATCACATCACCCTCAGGTATTCCTAACACATGTACATCCTGCATACTGGAAGACTCAGATTAAACCAGAAGTATTAGATCAACTTTACACTGTCTACTTCAGGGTCTTATCAGTAAGTTTCTCATTCGATCATTGGGAGTCGGTATTGATCATATACTTTCCAAAAGCATATATCATACCTAGGTCTTGATCATATACTTTCCAAAAGTATATATCAAACCAACAAATTCAGTCAAGCTTCCAAAGCGAGACGACCGTGCGCACGGAATTTGATTCTTCCCAATATCTCATGAGTGAGCTCATGTCTTCCGGTTCAGTAGTGAACCTGTATGATCCCTTTGAGAGATCATATTACTCATATGCCCTTATATGCACACCAGCACGCCGGTGTATAGACCTTGATTAGGCCATCAACCTATTGGTCTGCCAAATGTACATACTCAGACATATAGTAACACATCTGTCTCCGGTCAGAGGATGTGTGCCTATATCATGACAGCATACGATATAGGACTTTGGTTATCTCGATCTCGTTAAGTCAACTCTTTGACCTAACTCATCCGACACCTCCGAATCTCTATTCCTATGCAGAGGACCTGCATCAAGAGGTCGGTCAGATATCAACCTAAATGAGATAGGATTGCCATCTCCTACTCAGGCTGGAGATCATCTCTTAATAATCATTTGACGGTGCTTGATGAGTCCTCAATCTAACTCATTAGATATTCATCTAAGCACCAGCCTCTATGGTTCAATAATTGAATCAATAGCTGTATGATCATTAAGATGGCCATGGTACATAACCCTAATTGTACTAAGGGACCTATTATGCAAATTATATATTCTTTATTTCAGATTAAGGAGTGAATTGCAATAACATTTATTGCATAATGGCTCGCCTTGGGCTCGCATTTCCAACATGTCGTTCTTCACTGTGGTTCTCCATAAGAAAATAGAGAGGAAGAGAGAGAGTTGGGAGTTGGGTCGGTGACAGCGAACCCAGCTCCAGCTAGGATTCTTTCAGGTGTGATCTGAGGTCATCTTCGACCTCGCTACTACCTCTCAATCAGATAGCAGTCTAGCTTCACCTCTTCTCCGGAGGTCGTGAGCGATTACCGGAGTTGGCCTTGGTCACTCCATATCACAAGCAAAAACCCCTGACTTACTTTGTTCATCTTTGTTTTCTCTTCGTCTCTTTAATCCTTGTCATTCCTTTCGATTCTCTCACTCGTCGATCATCACTGCACATTCCCCTGCATCATCCACCATTATATGCACATACAGGAGAGAGGGAGAGAGCTCGAAGGAAGGGTGGTGACATTCCCTCCCTTCGTTGGAAACGAACTTCACCCAGGTGCGATCCTCGACCTTTTCTGGTTGAGATGTGAACCCTTTGGGGAGCATCAGAAGCTTCGAGACCTCTGGTGGGTTTCTGAGGTGACAACCTGTTGTTTAGAAGTCCATCTCCTTCTGTCCAGACAACCTTCTTCACCAATCTTCTTCTTCTTCCCTGCTCTGCTTATTCTTCAATATCTTCTTCACATCAATCTCGTCGAACCCCTACTTCACTGACCTCCGACGATCATCACCACCATCTCAGAGCCCTGTCGCTTCACCTTCTTCCCCCTCCACAACCTTCCCTTGACTGGGCTCCTCTTCCTCCACGACGTGACAACAGATCCCTCATCCATCATCCATTATCCTTTAAGCAGTATATAAGAGCATCACTGTATCTAGAATCAAGTAACAACGAAGAAGAGATGCACCCCTTCGAGGTGCTATAGGGACCCTTTTATCAAGAACACAAGGGATCTTGCCTGCCGATTTTAGCCGCAAAATCCAGCCGCTAGATCGGTTGCAATGGACGAACGAGATCACATCTAAACCACCCACTCGAGCTCCATCCTCTGGTCATGACCGAGCAATCCCCAGCCGACACGTGGAGGTTCGCCCACGAGAAGGAGATATGCATGCTGAGCCGACTTCCAGACCAAACCCCACGTGCACCACACACACGAGTGGGGGAATTCATACAAGCACCCCATGGTTTTCCTGATTTGCCAGAAGATCCCAACCAGAAGACACGTGAGGAGCCCACATACACGGGGCAAATTGTGCCCCTGCCCCCAACTCTTTCAGGAACTACACTTATATCCCCGTTGGGGGTAAATTGCGGAACATGCCCTCCGATTTTCAAAAACTTCAAAATGATCCTTTTCAGGGGTATATTTGCAATAATTAATTTATTTTATTTATCATTTATTCCATGGAACTTCAATTATTCATATCTAGAACATTATTTATCGAATTTTGACATTTTTGGTGTCATTTTGATCCCTGATTTGTTGTCTTTCATATTAAACATTGAGATTCAATTTCTGAAACATTATTTGACAGTAAATAGTTGAAGTTCTATTTTTTCATTCTTGAGAACTTGTCTTTTAATTCATTGATTCTTTTTCTCGATAAATTTTGCAATGATATGGGATTCTTTGAGGGGTTCTTTCGGGAGATTAATCAATTCTTAATTGGATAATTATTTTTTGTAATTATTGGTGATTGTGCTAATAACATGGTGGCTTGACTTGGCTTCACTCCTATTTTAGCATCATTTTGCATTATCACATTACAATATTTTGCATCATTTAAAAAATCATCAAAAATAATGTATTTGTTTATTCATTTTCCACCACGCACCATAGCATCATTTTTTTGCATTATATTTATCTTGCAAATTCATACATCACATTTCTTTTCGCAACTAATTACATCTTATTAATTAAAAACCCATAAAAAGTTAAAAAAGAGAAAAGCACCAAAATTAAATATTTCTTATTGCTTTGAAAACCTGAATTTCTCATATTATTTAGAAATTAATTCCGAACCCTCACAATACCACCCTGAGTTTGACCTTGAGACTTACCCAAGTAAAATAAATAATCTTATCGCATCGAGACTTGATTTTACATATCATTTCTCGATGTAATCATCACTATTGAGGAATCACTGGATTTCCCAACTACAACAACTACGACACATTAATCATCAATTTCAACAAATTAACTTAGCGATTTTAGCGCTCATCAAATGGCGCTGTTTTTGGGAAGGTGTATAGTTAAGGATTAATTTTTAGGTAATTTAATTTTTAGGTTTTTCTATCCCTAGGTAGTCTGACCCCTAGTTTTCTTGTATTTATTTTTCCATTTATTTTCTCATCGTTTTTTCTCTTATTTTTTATATATTTTTTTGAGAACATCTCTCCAATATTTGTTCTTTTATTTTTTATGTGAGGTACATGGTGGACTTGCCTTAGAAGTCGACGCAACTCGAAGCTACTAGATGCACGAAGAATTTATTTTCTTATTTTTTTTGAGAGAGAGTGTTATTATTTTATTAATTTGTAATTAATTGCTCATTTCTAGCGGTTCTTGATTGGGTTCTCATGTGTGTAAAGAGACTGGACTTTTTCTGTGGTGTGTCAGACATATTTCACTCCCCTATGAGGGTGGGGCCCGACTTCAGTGCTTCATAGGTTAGGCCTGCACATAAGGCTATAGAGCTACTAGGGTCTCATTGTGTGTGCTCAGAGAACTTAGGAACACACTTTGCACTTAATTGAGATGCATTTTTTGATCGTTCAAACTAGTCAAAATTGGACTCAGTTCTTTCCGCCTAATAGAACTTTGTGCTAGGTGGTTTTGTCGGCTTGCATTTCATATGACTAAATTTCAAATTCTTATACGGCATCCAACATGGAGATTGCGAGGAAGCACTATAAGTCTTTTATCTCATCATATATTGTTGTTTTTCATGTGCGTCGGCTTTTCTCAATTTCCCCCTCTTTTTTTGTCACTTAAGAACTAAAGGAAATTGGGATTGTATTGTAGACATTTATTTTCTGCTCACCTAAAAACTTCAGTGATCCTCAATTAAAATTGGGAATACTAAACAAGGCTGACTTAATTAAACCCATAAAATCAAGAATTTTTTCAGGAGAGCAACCCCTCCTTGTATTCATTTATTGTTCTAAGTGAGTGTGGGATGCACACTTAAGATAGAGCCAAGCTCCAGAATCTTCATTTAGACTACTGATTCTAAAATGACTGGGTACTTCTCAGTGAGGGAACTACAGCATCCCTTAGTAGAGTGGGTGGCTAAAGGACAACGCAATTGGCATTGTACTCAAGTAACACTGGTAGTTGTCTTACAATCCATACTTACACCCATACAGGCTGAAAGTGGATACAACTAGACATAGAATGTGGGCCAGTCTTTAGAAGAATTTCCAACACCTAAGAACTCGCTAAAGAATGCAAGATTGGAATTATCACCATTTTAAAATCAGACAAAGAAACAGCTGAACTTTCACGGCCTTCACTGTGTACTTTGGTGAATTGTGGGGTTTGCATTGTGCATTGAATCTCAAAGATAGTACACTTGCACACACAGATCGAGGTTTCACTAATCATCTTCACCATCCTTTTCAAAGATGTTGGAATATTGGTACCAGATTCTGTGGGTTACACTCACATGATCGAATCGCGACCATCTTCGTATTCATTCTCATATCAGGAGAATCAACCATTTAAGTTGGTTCTCCCCATCCATTATATACTCCACCTTCATTCCATCTCACTCCTTCGGTTGAATATTCACAACATGAACCGCTCACAGAACCAAATGATTATTATGTAGACACATAGGAGCGAGCAAACTTGGGGATGGACATGTGCATAACCGAATTTGATAAAGAAACATGATTCTCGATTATGATTGAGAATTCATTGCTTGAACCATCCCCTACTCGGGATGACTCTCTCTCCACATACAATTTGTTTTCCTTTGACCAGACCCATAAAAGCTAGAGTCAAGGAAATAGGACTCATGACTCAGGTAACCATCATTGAGAATGACTATTACTTGGCTCAAGAATACATGTCGGAGTCATGGTATGTCATGTATAGACAATCATCTCTGAGTCATGAGAAGATGTCGGAGACATAGCTCGAATTAATCAGAGAGCCAATGCTTTGACAGAACAACTTGATATTGTCATCTAAATAGTGAAGGACATAGTGAGAATCGGAGAAGTGAGGACCACATAGAGCAAACCCAAGACATTTCATATGCAAAATTTTCAAACACATACACCACAGGCACCACAAGCGTATGGCCAATCAACTGACCCTTCTACTGGATCCATTAAAAATACCAAAACCATTAAAAAATAAAAAATTTAAAAAGTTGGACAACGGTGATATGGAAGCATTTTGTAAAAGTCTAAACTTAGAGATTCCATTAATCAAGGCCATAGAGTATGTTCCCGATCTTAAAAAATTTTTAAAGAGTCGATAATCACCTAAGAAGACGGGTAGAAAGAAATCTAGAACCGAATTCCAAATAATTACTATGGCCAGTTCAATGGTGATGATAAAGATAAGCAAAAGCTGTAGAGTCAAACGATTGTCTAGGGTTGCATGTGAAATTGAGAACACAGAATTTACCCATGTTCGGATTGACGATGACTCAACCTTGAAAATTCTCCTGAAGTCCATGTTTGATCGACTCAAACTCAGACTGCTTGAAAAGACTAGAGTGATAGTTTAATTTCTTGACCAATCCACAAAAAGATCGAAATGAATTATTTCTGTTGCTATGAACTTCCTAGGTGTCAAGAATAGAGTGGACTTCATTGTCCTGAACATTGAGCGCCAAGGAGAATTGTCTAAGTCATAATTCTGGGAAAGCCGTTCTTAGACTCTACTAGAGCGATTATCGATTGTGAGACTCATAACATTAAATTCCCAAATCAAAACCTTAATTATCAAACTCTTGAGGACATACCTGACCCTGATATAACCTAACATTAAACTGACAATCATAATCAGGAGAGTACCACCTCACTTGATCGGACCTCTCCTCATGAAACACAGACACAAATCCTAGGAGAGACACCCGAGAAACCGACTATTAAACCAAACTTCGAGTCTCACCAACCTGACATTGTTCCCATGATGAAATTAGATACAGGATCTTATGAGGAATCATACCATGTTTATGAGGATTATTATGATTATCTTAGCGGTCCAATTTTGGAGGTGGCTATAATTCATGAAATATTGGAACCTATCAAAGAGCCGACTCAAGAAATCTCTTATGTCACCAAAACTTTTGATTCACCGCACCTGAACACAATTATTTCGGATTGCCTTGATCATTACTGTGATTCCACACAAGCAAAGCCAACTTGGGGCAATACAGACACACTATACATTAGATGTCCGCTGACTAGGGAAGAATATTATAATGATTATTCATCTGATGAGGACCTGATTGCCAGCACTTCACCTCTTAGACCGCCACCAAAAGAGACAACCAGGACCAGATTGACCCTTCTTGATAAATCGGTTACTCCATCCTCTAGTCGATTATCTGGTAAGAAGAAGGAGAGCGTTGATCCCTCGAGGCATTCCCCCCAATACCTCAATCTGTATCTTTCTCATCTTCCTCTTTATGCTTCAGGTAATGGAAAACTGACTAAGAGAGTTTCCTTTGACTTACTTGGGAAGGAATCTGAGAATTCCTCGTCAGGTCTAGATGAGGAGAGTTATATGAGTTAGCCCAATTCAGGTGATATGGAGCGTTATGGGATCAAGCAGTCGTATGCTGACCCATGTTGTACTTTCCCTGCCCCTCACTATTATTCTTCTAGGGATGTCTCCCATGGTCCCATTCAGTACACCATAACAATTTGTTATGACCAGACTGAGACTCGGTCATTAGAGTATTCATCCAAGGATGAACCGATTGACCCTAAGACTGAGCAAACTTTGAGAAAGCAGCTTAAGAATAGCAATACTTGGAGTGCCTCTACTTTCACTATTATTCTTCTGACGACAACTCCGACGATGGTTGGGAAACTCCTACTTCATCTTCTTTCCATCATTATTCCCTTCCACCACATGCTTCCAAAAAGATCAGTCGTAAACATCCTTGATCATTGGCCATCCTCCCTCCTGCCCCCATTGGTTACCTTGTACATCTTCATCCTATACCTAGGCCAAGGCCAAAGTATAGGGGGGACTGATGCCATCTATATTTACTCATCATTCTATTCCTCCCTAATCCGTACTCAATGTTTTATTTTCTTTTTTCACTCTCTTACACTTAGCCTGAGCTACAGCTTCTTTGCGTTTTTGTGCTATGAGAACATAACAGTCGCTAAGTACAGGGGGTGTGTCTACATTGTACATATTTTACCCATAACTCGTACTTTTGTGTAAGTCTATATTTTATTTATGGGGTGGGTAACAATAATGTAAAAAACCTATAAAATATGTAAAAAAATAAAATAAAGAAAAAACTCAAAAAATTAAAAAATTGCATTTCATGCATGTGCACTTCATATATCACTACATGCATTTGCATTGGTGAGAAGCACTTGGGTTATGAACTGAGTAATGAGCATAAACCAAGAAGTGGTCTTGACTTGACCTTAATCCACCTAATTTTCAGAGGAACTTCACCGAGAAATAGGATTTTAAAAGCTTCGGGTTGTTGACCTAATTCTTCGATTTCGACATGATAATGTGCAGATTTTGACTCTTAGTGTCTAACCCGGTTGCCTCATTCGGGGTATGATTTTAAATAGGGAATCACTATGTACTTGCGCACTACGCACTTAGCTCAACTCAAATAGGATATCGGAAGACTGTGTGAGTCTCTTTTCTAGTAGCGTGGACATCTAAAGACCGGAGTGCAGGTTGAAATAAATCTTCGGATGAGGGATGGATGGATAGCACAATTTTTTAAGACCTCAAAATGTGTGTGGAAAGTAAGATTCTATATCCGTAGGGGCACAAAAAGATCCATCCAGAGCAACCAAAAATCCATATCAAAAAGAAGCCAACTACCAAATAAATATTTGACCAATAAGGTCCAAGTTTCAGACAGCCTGCAGATCTTGGTGGAGACTTGGCTAAACTGGCTGGCTTCACAAGGAGTTGTTACTACACTAGTCACCCTCCAGTTCTTTTACCCCTTCTTCTAAAAATTCCTTCCCCCTTCGTTGGCGAACATAGCAGGACTGAACTCAAAAGGAAATACCTGACTCCCCGAGGATGAGTTATTGGAGAGGAGGTTTGCATGGTAGTCCGACATTCTTGATGGGAAGAGAAAACACCCTTCACACACATGAGATGGTTTCTCAATGTTCATTATGTATGCTTTGGGAGGAGGATTTATCTAAGATGACTTATGAGCTGAAAATGTTACAATGATGTGTAGAACTTGGAGGTTGTTGATTTTAAATCCTTAATTCTCATAAGAATTCTACTAAACTATTAATCTAAAGGTCGGGTTTATCTCTATTTTCACATTTTGCTCATGATCTTGGTATGGAACCCAAAATCATTTCACTTTTGCATTTCATTCTTAGTAGCTCGAGGACGAGAAAGGTTTATGTATAGCGGGGTGATGAATCTTTGATTCATTAGTCTTAGCTGAAATGGAGCTTTGTTCAGAGAATTTAGGTTCATTTGCATGTTATCTTCATAAAATTAGCTTTCATGCACTCATAATTAATTTGCATAAATTCGCATTCATGTCTACATTCATATTCATCTGCATATTTTCACCAAACTTCATGTATTTTTAATTAATTCGTCCTAAGTCCAATTGACTTGAAATTAATCGAGCATGTACATACAACAAACCTTAATCAATAAAAAAATACTAACTAGTTTATGTGCAAAATAATCTCACACACTAATTTCAGACCAGTTGGAGTAAAACACTGATATATTTCTCATAACAGTATCCGATTTCACTTTACTCACTTTAAAGAAATATACATTCAAATACCTTAAAAACAAGACCAGCTTCATAAAAATTAGATCTCATTTGTGAAAGTTGGGTTTTGGGCCTCTTTTGCACATTGTAGATTTTTGTTGATTTTGACCTATCATTTCATGTGCATATTTCATTCATTCTGATTATTTTCTCTTTCATTTTTTTAATTTCATAATTTTTTTAATAAATCACATAAAAATAAAAATCCAAAAAAATCAGAAAAGCAATTAAAAAGACCAATTCTAACCTGAGCTTTCTAACCTAATCCACTTGCACATATTTAACTTCCCTAATTTTTTCTAACATATTCGTAACTTATAGAAATTGAAAAAAATTACATTTGAGTCCATTGCATTATTTTATAGCATATATGATTTTTTCATTTATTTATCTATCATCACAAAATTAAATAAAATTTGAAAAGCTAAAAAAATTTGGTATTTTATATACATAAAATATCACCAAAAAATTAGATATTGCATAAATCATTTCGCTTCACATAAGTCCTTCATAAACAATTTAAAATCATAACTAGATGCACATTTGTCGTGTTGAACACTTTTGCATTCGAGTCTATTTTTTATTTTTAATGTATTTATCTCAGCATTTTAAGCATTGATCAAGCATTCTGGTCAACCTTGTGCCACGTGGCACGCACCCATTGGGACATCTGGCCCTGGTCTCCCCCAGCCCTCTCTCCTCATGTGGCCCGCACAAGCCTACATCTCTTCCTCCTCCTCACGTGCTTAAAACGTGAGGGTCTTCTCCCTCCCTACTCATGCGCTTTGTGTGTGTCGTCGTCTTCCACTGCTCGACTCCGCCCCACACTTCCGGCCAACCATCGCTCACCCCTCTCTTATCCTATCCTTCCAGCGTTTTTGACCCCATCGTCAACCAACCACTCACACTCATCTTCCCTCTATCATCCCCAACGATTTCACACCTAACCCTATCCCCTTTATCCCCTCCGTTGAAGTCACCAACCATCACCTTATTTCGATCGCCACCTTCGTCTCTCGCTCTCTACTTAAACCCATCAGGACCTCAAGTCTAATGGTCCTCCTTTCTTTACAATGGTTCTCCATAAGCAAATAGAGGGGAAGGGAGAGAGCTTGGCATTGGGTCAGTGACAGTGATGAATCCATGATTTATTAACATTCTTTCTACATTTTATCTTAAAACCCTTCACAAAAACATGTTAATATTCAATAATTTCCATCTTTTAACACAATCATATTCATGAATAAAAATGCACTTTAATGCTCAAAATCATGTAAATAAATAAAAGGATAAAAATAAATAAAACAAAAAGAAGGCAGATTGTATATGTGTATATATGTACAATATGACATATAAAATATAAATATAGTTGTAAGATATATTTATAACCTAACCCTCGAGATCAAGTCATCATGGATTGGTCGACAAACAAACTACTAGGGGAAGATAAGGAAAGAAAATAATAGAATAATAATAATTAATTCTACACTCTTCACTATTTATCAAATAAATATCAAATCTTCATTGATTTTAATTAATTCATACGAACATATTTTTCACCAAACTCTTTTCCTCAATATTTTTGAAAATGTATAGAAAAATATAAAATTAAGTTAAAAATATTATCTTGTATATATGCCAAGAAATCCAACTTCTAAACTGTCAAATCTCAACCTCCGAACATCATAACTTTCTCATACGAATTCCAATTTCACTCTACTCAACTTTAAAAGTTATAAAATAATATTCTCTAATTAATAGAGGTGATTTCACTAAAATCGAAGTCTGTTTGAAAAAAGTTTGTTTTGGGACCTAATCACAACTGGGTTTTTATGCTACTTAATTTATCTAGAACACAGAAATTGTTGTTTTAATGATTTTATACCTTTTAATTATTTTCATGATCTTGTATTTTAAACATGATTTATTTCAGAAATTTCTGACATTATTTAATATTTTAAATAAATCAGAAACCCTATTTTATAGATAAAACTGAATTGTGTAACTTATACCCGTATTTATTAATATAATTAAATTAATTTATTAAAATCCACAAAAAATCAGATATATTCTATTTATTATTTTGATTATTAATAAAATATAAAAATAAGGTATTATTATTTAATTTATTAAGTTAAAAATTGAATACATATTTATCAAGTAGTATTTATACTTATTTATTAATATAATATTTATATTTCATAAATTATTTATTATTTACGAAACTTATAATTCCATAATTTATATAAATTAAGTATTTATGCTTTTGTTTTTTATACGTATTTAAAATAACATTATTTATTATTTAATATCTAATGTCTAATACATTTACACCATCTGGCCAACCAGGTGCTGACACGTGTCAGCACCTGGTGCTTCTTTTTCATGAACTCGGTCGTTGGATATGTTCCAATGCCCTCTTTTCCCCTAATTACCATGCGTTCATCCTAACCCCCTCACTCGATCTAAACCATCCATTGTCTTCACCTAACAACTACCTTACATGTCTACCATTGATTTCTACCCAATCTCCCATCGATCCCTCTATAAATCAGCTCAAAGTAGGCATGATCCAACTAACTCGTCCTAACTTCCTGGTTCCAACAACCACCTGGCCGACTCCTCGACTTTCGTGCCTTGCCCTGACCACCTACGGTGCTAACAGTACCTTGTAGCCGCTCTGCATTGAAGGAGGTGTATCAGAGGATAGTTCCAAAGCCTAGCTTGGCTTTGCATCGCAGCCCTCGCATGCATGGAGCTCCAGAATCATTTGCCATCGAGCGATAACCAGAAGTTCCTACACCTTCTATACCCAAGTGAATGCCTCCATCTCTTATTACATTCTCTCGATCTTTGTGCCTAAATTAGGAATATAATCACGTACTTAGGATGCCCTAATCATCTTTCTTAAATCACATATCAATTTCAATCTCAATTGTGACCGAATTTCACCAAATTTTGACCTAAACTTTAATTTTTTGGAAACTTCATTAAATGCAAGAACAACTATTTCATGTGGTTGATTCTGTTGTGAATCAAGCAACATTATTACACTTGCAGGCTTTCCAAGTATTCTGGAGTAATTTCTTGCATCTAGAGCCACGTCATTTCTGCATCTAATGATTCCTCTCCACAAAGTAATCGAGCAACAACTAGCTAGGGTTTTCAAACTATAGCTGAAGCCTTCTCCAGCATCCATTGCCTTCTCCGATCGCTTCTCACTGCATACAGGAGGAGATAGGTGATCCCCACCTGGCCCTGCCAGATCTTTTCTTGCAAATAAGTCCCTGACCAGGGACCTATTTGAAAGAAGTGCCTTTTAGATTTTTTGTGTATTTTTCTTCTTCATTCTTGCACTAGATATTGAACACTTGTGAACCATAGACATTATTCTATCGCCATCTTATTTTCTTACATTTTAATCAATTTTTAGGGATTTTATCGAGATTCAATTCTTCACTTTTCACATTCGTTTCAAATTTGTTTTTGAGTCTTTCTCGAGCTCGTTGCTCGAGCTTATTTTCTCTACAATAGAGTACTACATATCTACTATACTTTTCACCTACTATATTGTAGATAAATCTGTTTTGGAAAAAAAATATCACTTTGAAAATTAAATAAAATTTAGAAAAGATAAAAATAAAATAAAATTTTCAAAACCAAAAACCTATAAAAATATTTCTCGACTTTTCTTTCTTTCTTCGAGAAGATATAAAAATCACGAAATTTTTCGTATCTTCTCAAAAATCATGGTATTGCTATTCTGCCTCCTTGAGTTTGACCTAGGGACACTTACCTGGTTAATAATTAGTGAACAATAAAATAGGAGAGAAGTTTCTTTATTCATCTTGTTTCTCTTTCTCTCTCCTATCTTATTGAATTTTGTTTTATCAATTAGGGTTTTGATTCAGAGCGATTTTCTCTATACTGACACCGACATTTTATCGCTCTACAAAACCTTGATTACCAAAATGGTGTCGTTTTCGGGGATCGAACCTGGGTCACCCGCATGACAGGATGGAATACTTACCACTATACTTCACACAATGAAACCTCATGTTCACCAACTTGACACAGTGATGGCTGTTAAAGTTCGATCTTTTATCTTTTCAGTTTTAAAGTTAGGTGATAAAGCCATTGTTTAACAAGCTCATGGGTGTAGTCTCCCTGGGTAGTTCGTGTTTAAGCCGACGGTGCACACCGACCTAAACAAGACTACTTCTACTAACGTCTGAGGCAAGTGCTTGCAGCAAGTAACAAGACCCGAGAGTGAGTCCAAGCGCTTAGGGCACATGTCTAGGGATTTGGGCTCCATTCCTTAAGTTTACATGCCTCGCTCTGTATGGAGAGTACTTGCAAACAATGAGGGGATTGCTCTCCTAATACAAATTTTTAGTCCAGAATTTTTAAATTTTTATCAAGTTTTACTTAATTTTTTTATTTTTTATGTTTTCACTTTTTTGGATATTTTTTACAATAACTAGCGGGAGGTTGGTTCTTTTTTAAATTTTCAAAATATATCTCACGGAGGGAGAATCATGGAATGCGGTGTAAAATCATGATGCATGGAGAGATAGAGATCATATCTGACGCTAGCAGTCTAAATGCATGTGATCCGCATAGAATTTAAAGCATAAGCTAATGCATGCAAAAAGTGATAAAAACTTTATCCTAGAATAGTAGCTCTAGCATAAGAATGAATTAATTTTCAAATCAGTAAATTATTCCTAAGTATGGATTAGGGATATGGATTTTACTTTAGTCATCTTGTCAATCAAGCACACAACCTAGGCTCCACGAAATCACATGAAATGAAGAAAAATCGGTAGAAAAATCAAAACCTGTGGTGCCCCCAAGTGCATCAACACCTAGTGAAACAGACCCCGAAGAAAGTCTCAAAGTTCAGGTACTAGTTAGGATGTACATAGTGGACCCCTTCTATAAAAGGCAAAAAGGGCAAGTTCCCCTTCATCTTTCACAAAATACAAAAAAGTGATATAAAAATCCGCAACTTGATCTGCTCCTCTGCAACCGACTCATAGAGAAGGAGTCAATCTCTACAATCTCAACTGGTTCGGCTTCCAAAGAAGCCGGCTAATCCTGCACGCCCTGTAAAACTTGTTCGCAATCATACAAAATCGTAAAAATCAAAGAAATAACAAAAATCAGAAAAAATTGAAGAAAATTGGTGAAAGACATAAAAAGCCATAAAAATTGTAAAACAATTCTAAAGAAAACTGAAAAACTCAGAAAAAATTGTAAAAATCAAGAAGACGGAAAAATTACAAAAAATCAAAAAAAAATCAAGAAGAAAGAAAATCATAAAAAATCAAAAATCGAAATATAGCTAACGGCTCCCCAACAACAGCACCATTTTGATAACCAAATCTGAATTGTGGTAAATAAAGATCATCGGGTAGAGTACTATGAAGATAGATTTGAATAATCAAACAAAATTCTAATAAAATATGAGAGCCAGAGAGAAAAGAAATGATGATGTGAAAACTAATCTCCTATTTATTGTTCATTATTTATTTATCCAGGTAAGTGTGCCAGGGTCGAACTCAAAGAGAAAGAATAACAATATCACGGTTTTTTGGGATAAAGAGGTATTTTTTATTTTTATTTCTTCTTAAAAAAGGTGAGAAATCGAAGCAAACTCTTTTTGTTGGCTTTTAATTCAAAAATTTTTATTTTATTTTTTTTATCTTTTCCAATTTTTATTTAATTTTCAAAGTGATATTTTTTTTCAAAATAGATTTATCTACAATATAGTAGGTGAAAACTATAGTAGATATGTAGTACTATATAGTAGATAAAAGATGCTCGAGCGACGAGCTCGAGAAGAAACCAAATCAAAATTAAAATGGATGTGAAATTCAACAAATCAAAACTCAATGATATCTACATGAAAATACACGAAAAATACAAAGAAACCTCGCTAGGGTAGTTGTGTAACTAGCCTAGAAAAATCAACTAAAAATAATGTCTAAAATAGGTCTAAATGTTGCCTACAGTTTAGGGGTAGAAATGTAAGAAAAGAAATAAAGGTTCTGTTCAATCTTGTCCTTATTCAAGGATTGGAATGTGAAGAAAATAAAATTTATTACATTTAGATCCCTACACGGGGACCTAAATGCAATATCTGGAATCTTCTAGAGCGCGGATGAATCTCTAGAATTGTCTGGGCTTCTGTTGCAAAATTTCTACCGGTTCGCGCATCGACGGTCTTAATTAGAAGATACACGGGAGATCTGGATCGTCGAAGCTGGACACATGGCGTAAGTCTGTGCGCCCTGATGTTCTTGTTGTTCTTCCCTTTTCTGATGCAGGTGGCGGAGGTGCTGACTTCTCCAGTCGATATCCGGTGTAGGACTGCTTAAATCGACCTCCTGCAGGGCTAGAGGGGTGACTCCTTCACCCCTTGAGTACACCTGCAGTGGAAAGGAATTTGAGGACGATGGACGTGCTCGTTAGAAGACTGATGATGGCTGATTGGGCTGAGAATGTCACTTAGGGTTTTGGAACCCTAGATTGAAGATGGTGCTCTAGTTAAAGAGGAATTCACTCCAGAGGTTGTGATTACCTGCAAAAAGATTATTAGTGCTCGATTCATCATTGAATCGACCAAGAAATGTTAGGAAAATTGCAGGTTCAAATATGGTTCCAAAAAGGGTATTTCTCATGAAAATGGGAGGTGTTTTAGTTGATTGCGAATCAAAATGGGGATGGATTCTTGCGTGTTACTGAACGAAGGATGATTAACCTATTAGCCTCTCTAATAATGGCACGTGAATCGAGGAAATAAAAGGGGAAAAAGGTGAAGTAAGTCACCTGGGAAGAGAAGGTGTATGTCCTTATGGGTTTCGGCTCGACGGGGCGATGTTCCCGGAGCTGTACGCACGATGCTGGCGATGCAAGGATGTGCTCCGGCCTTGGAACTCTCCTCCGATGGTCCTTCTTCCACGCGGAGCAAGCCTCAGGTGCTGTCACCACTGGGTTGAGGCGGAGCAAGGCTGAGAATTTGGTTAATCGGCCAGGTATACTAGAACAGGGAATGTTAGGAAGAGGTTAGTTGGATCAGGATAACTTTGAGTCGATTTATAGAGAGATCGATGGGAGATTGGGTAGAAATAAATGGTAGGCGCGTAAGGTAGTTGTTAGGTAAATACAATGGGGGGTTTAGATAAAGTGAAGGTTAGGATGAGCATGAGGTAATTAGGTGAAGATAGGCAGGTAAAATAGAACTGCAATTGCAGTTCTTGAGGAAGATGATACCAGGTGCTGACGCGTGCCAGCACCTAGTTGTCCATATGTTAAAAAAATATTATAAATTATGTAATAAATAGTAAATGATGTTATTCTAAATAGTTATGAAAAATATAAATATTTAATTTATCTAAATTATGGAATAAATAATTTTTATAAATTATATATAAATTAAATAAATATAAATATTGTATTAATAAATATGTATAAATAATACTTGATAAATATGTATTAGATTTTTAAGTTAATAAATAATATCTTATTTTTATATTTTCGTAATTATTAGAAGGGATTTTTACCCAGCAAACCTATAAACATTTTAAAATGCCTCTACGACCTTTTGCACAACATAATTACCCCATCGACCCTGTAAATTACCCCCAAGAACCCTCACGGGCTTAAAACATATTACCCGGAGGGTTCATGGGTTAAGAGTTGGCAAGTTTATAGGATCGATGGGGGAATTAGGTTGTTTCAAAGATCGTAGAGGTGATTGGCAAAGTTTATAGGGTCTATCGGGTAAAAATCCCTTATTAGAATAATAAATAAAATATATGTGATTTTTTTTGGATTTTAATAAACTAATTTAATTATATTAATAAATACGGGTATAAGTTACGCTGTCAATTTTATCTATAAAATAGGGTTTTTGATTTATTTCAAATAATAAATAATGTCAGAAATTTCTGAAATAAAGCATGGTTAAAACACAAAATAATTAAAAATTATAAAATCATTAAAACGATAACTATTATGTTCTAGATAAAATAAATAGCCCAGAAAACCAGTTGTGATTAGGTCTTAAAACCAACTTTTAGCAAACGACTCTGATTTTGGTGAAATCACCTCCATTAATTAGAGAATATTATTTTATGAACTTTAAAGTGCGTAGAGTGAAATTGAAGTTTGTATGAGAAAGTTATGATGTTCCGAAGTTGAGAATTTGACAATTTACAAGTTGGATTTCTTGTTATATATACAAGATAATATTTTTAACTAATTTTTACAATTTTTATACATTTTTAGAAATAATTAGGAAAAAAGTTTGGTGAAAAATATGTTCATATGAATTAATTAAATATAAATGAAGATTTGATAGATATTTGATAAATAGTGAAGGATGTATAGAGGGTAAAATTAATTATTTTTTTATTGTTTTCTTTCCTTATCTCCCCCTACTTATTTGTTTGTCGACCAATCCATGTTGACTTGTTCTCGGGGGTTAAGTTGAAAATATATCTTTCAGCTGTATTTACTTTATAAGTCGCATTGTACATATTTACATATTTACAATCTTCCTTATTTTTGTTTTCTTTATTTTAATTCTTTTATTTATTTACATGTTTTGAATTGCATAAAAGTGCATTTTTATTCATGGGTGTGTTTTTTTAAAAGATGGAAATTAATGAGTGTTTATGTGTATTTGTTAAGGTTTTAAGATAAAATGCAGACAATGTTAATGAATCATGGATTCATCAGACAACGATCCCAACTCTGGCCAGGATTCTTTCAGGCTTGATCCGGAGTCATCTTCAGCCTCGCTGCTACCTCTCAATCAGAGAGCAGCCCAGCTTGACCTCTTCACCGGAGGTCGTGAGCGATAACCGAAGTGGCCTCAGCCACTCCATATCCTAGACGAAAACCCCCGACTTCCTTCTTTTTCATCTGTGTTATCTCTTTATCTCATATATCCTCATCATTCCCATCAATTCTCTCACCCATCGATCATCACTGCACATTCCCTACATCATCCACCATTATATGCACACACAGGAAAGAGGGAGAGAGCTCGAAGGAAGGGTGGTGACATCCCCTCCCTTTGCTGGCAACAAACTCCACCAAAGAACGATCCTCGACCTTTTCTGTGTAAGATGCGAAACAT
This sequence comes from Ottelia alismoides, assembly GCA_037367405.1. Taxonomy (NCBI): domain Eukaryota; kingdom Viridiplantae; phylum Streptophyta; class Magnoliopsida; order Alismatales; family Hydrocharitaceae; genus Ottelia; species Ottelia alismoides. The sequence goes on from JAZKJV010010449.1 coordinate 622,404, forward strand.
TTGGGGAGCATCAGAAGCTTTTAGACCTCTCTCATGTTTTTGAGGTGACAACCTGGAGTCGAGAAGTCCATCTCCTTCAGTCAAGCAAACTTCTTCACCAATCTTCTTCTTCCCTTCTCTACTTATTCTTCCATCTCATCTTCAAATCTCGTTAAATCACTACCTCACCGACCTCCGACGATCATCACCACCTTCTCATAACCCCGCCTTCCCCCTCCACAGCCTTCCCTCGACCAGGCTCCTCTTCCTTTGCGACACGACAACAGAGCCCCCATCCATCATCCATCGACATTTAAGAGGAATATAAGAACATCACTACATCGGGAATCAACCAACAAGGAAGAAGAGAGGCACCCCTTCCAAGTGCTACAGGGACCCTTTGATCAAGAACACAAGGGATCTTGGCTGTAGATTTGAGCCCCAAAATCCCACCGCTAGATCGGGTTGCAATCGATGAACGAGATCACATCCAGACCCGCCACTTGAGCCTCCAGTCTCACATCTTGACCGAGGCATCCCCAACCGACATGTGGAGGTTCGTCCATGAGCAGGAGATACACACGTCGAGCCGACTTCCAGACCAAACCCCATGTGTGTCGCACATGCGAGTGGGGTAACTTACACAAGCACCCCTGTAGTTTTCCTGATTTGCCAGAAGATCCAAGGCAGAAGACACATGAGGAGCCACGTGTGTGGTGTAAATTGCGCCCCTGCCCCCAACTCTTCCAAGAATTACACTTATATCCATGCTATGGGTAAATTGCTGAACATGCCCTTCGATTTTCAGAAACTTCAAAGAGATCCTTTTCAGGGGTATATTTGCAAGAATTTTATTTATCGTTTAGCCCCTAGAACTTCAATTATTCATATCCTTACCATTATTTATTGGATTTCGATGTTTTTGTGTTATTTTGATCCCTAATTCGTTATCTTTCATATTGAACACTAAGATTCTATCTGAGATATTATTTGACAATAATTAATTGAAGTTCTATTTTGTTCATTCTTGAGCGCTTGTCTTTTAATTCATTGATTTTTTGCTCGACAAAATTTGCAATGATAAGGGATTATTTGAGGGGTTATTTCAGGAGATTAATCAATTCTTAATTGGATAATTATTTGGTGCCTTGACTTGGTTTCACGGCTATTTTATCACCACTTTGCATTATCACATTACAACATTTTGTATCATTTAAAAAAACAGTAAAAATATTGCATTTGTTTATTCATATTTCACTACACATCATATCATTATTTTCTTACATTAAAATTATTTGCAAATTCATACAACGTGTTTCTTTTGCAATTAATTACATCTTCTTAATTAAAAACCCATAAAAAGTTTAAAAAAAGTGAAAAGCACCAAAAAATAAATATTTCTTCTCCCTTTGAAAACCTAAATTTCTCATATTATTTAGAGATTAATTTTGAACCCTCACATTACCTCCATGAGTTCAACCTTGGGACTTACCCAAGTAAAATAAATAATTCGATGTGATCAAGACTTGATTTTTTGTACCATTTCTCATTGTGATCATCATTGTTGACGAATCACTGGATTTCCTGCCTTCAGCAACTAAGACACATTAATCGTTTATTTCAATGAGTTAACTTTGGGATTTTAGCACTCGTTAGGGGGATTATGACTTCTCTTCTTCTTTTTTCTTTGAGTCAATATTGTAAAGTTTCTTTTCACTTTTTTATACTTAGATCGAGTTATGTCTTCCTCTATCGCTCTTGGATAACTATGAGGACATAGTTTGTGCTAAGTATCGGGGGTGTCGTATATATTGTATATATACTTTAGCCATAACTCATACGTACTTAAAAAAACTTTTGAAAGTTATTCCTAAAATTATTTGCAAGAATCTTTTGTAACATTATTTGCAAAAATTGTTTTATAAATTATTTTGTAAAAAAAATATATAAAATGTTTGTAAAACTCTTTGTAAAAGTATTTCAGTACAATTTTTCGTAAAATTGTTTTGTTTATAAAATGATTACTAAATTATTTTTGTATCAAAATTATGTGTATTGTACAGAATGTTTGTAAAATTTTTGAAAGCAAAATATTTGTAAAAACCTATTTGTAAAATAGTTTGCAAAAACATTTGTAAAACTTTTGTAAAATCTTTGTAAAATACTTTGTAAAAAACTTTGTAAAATATTTCTAAAATCTTTTGAAAAATGATTTGAAAAACTTTGTAAAAGTTTGAAAAAAAATTATCAAGTGGGATATACATTATGGGGTATATATGTTGTAAAACCCACGTGTGTATAAAAGCTGTAATTATTTATAAAAAAATTCATTGTCGTACATAAAATCTTTTTGTAAAATGTGTATTCAAAACATGGAGATAAATCCCTCTTGTAAATTACAATCTTGTACAAAATTCGTATAATTATTGTATTTATACTTGTATAAAATCCTTATAAATACATTTAATCCACTAACTCTTTTCTTTCAAAAAAAATATTTTGTATATATTTCTTGCAATTGCATGTGCACTTTTCAGAATGGTATTGACATTTAAACAAGTCTGGATTAAAACCAAAGAATGGAGCTTAGTCAAGACCTTAAATAACTTAATTTCAAAGGAACATTATAGGAACTAGAGTTAGGACTTTTCATGTCTAACGACTTAATTCTTTGAGTTCATCAGGCTATGTGCGCATGTCATCTTGATTGGTCTAAGTAGAATATTTAACAACGCATGCATGACCCTTTTAGACAGTCAGTTAACTTATACAAGCACTGTACACGTAGCTCAACACATATGAGGTGGTGAGGAGGCAGAATCCTTTAGCTTGGGGAAACGCCCCAGTGGAAACATTCGTAGTCACTATAAGTGATGTGCCTCAACCTAGTCTAGTGGCGTTGAAGTCTAAAGAGGGATGATGTGGGTTGCAATAATTCTTCAAAAAAGAGGGATAGTCTACTAGATCTAGAAGAAAAACTCCTTATGTACATGTTGCACCTTTGTATGAAATCAAAGGATTTAAAAAATAAAAATGAATGAAAAAAATCTCTCAAACAAGGCATATGCCTCAAAGTCTTATATAAAGGAAGCATGCAGCTGGAGACTTGGCTACAATGGTAAAGCTCCAAGGATATGTGGCGACATTGGTCACAATCCATTCACTTCTCTACTCTCTCTTCTTGATATGGTTGTACTTGAACTTAGAAGGGAATACCCCGCTCCTCAAGAAAATAGTAGCTAGACCGAGGAATTAGAGTTACCATGTTAGAGGAGGTTGTTGCTTTGTCATTTCTGAAGTGGGGAGCTATATTTCACTTACAAAGTACAAGTAAATATTCATAGTCACAAATGTTTGTGTATATACACTTGTTTTGACCTGACTATTAAGGCGACCTGAGCATAGTGTTGTGGAACTTGAGGGTTGTTGAGTCTTAAATCCTATTCCCAATAAGGTTCTACCAAACTAATAATCCAAAGGTTTGATTGAGCTCCATACTTTGATTTTATGAAAAAAATTTTAATAATCAATATTATTCTAAGTTCTTTATTTTTCCTTTATTCTTTTTCTTTTTAGTGTCTTATTCTTCAAATAAATGTTTTATAAGGGACTAGCAAAGGTAAAGCATAGGGGGATGATGAATATGTATTTCATCATCGTTATTCATTTATTTAGCTTAAAATCCCTTATAAAACATCTGTAAATACCAATAAATCTCTTATTTTACTAACCCTCATTCTTGTGTAAATATATTATATTTATCACCCTTTTAACCTAAAATAAATAAAGTAATAAATAAATAAAGGAAAAATAAAGAAAAACAAAGATTGTATATATGCAATAGACACATGCAATCTCTGAACCTGAGAGAAGGTCCAGACTTGACCTGATCGACAAGGAATAAAGTAGGTAAAGATAAGACCTAAATCAAGAAAACTAATACCCGTTTGTGTATATTAATCACTTGTACACCGTTGTATATAATACATATTACTTGTACTAATTTATTTATCACCAAACTCACTCCAAAAATAATTATTTTCTTCTTGAAAATTGTACATAAAAATAATTTATAAATAATAAAAATAATTACAAGAAGAACCTTGTACGTTGTGTAAAGAACAACACTCTAAAAAAGACGCAAAGCTCAACTTATCAGATCAATATCTTCTCCACCAAAACTCAAAATTAATCAAACTCACTCTCATTGTACTCCAAATTAAAATAAGCTTTTAAAATGGGAGTGGTTTAACAAAAATCGATGTTAAGATGAGAAATACGGTTTTTTGAGGTACTACTCTATATTATACATATGTATATTTTTTGTATATAATTTATATATTTATTTTATATATTTTACATAATTTGTATTTTCAACTATTTGTAAATATTGTATTTAACTTACATAAAATAAAAATAAAATCACAAAATAAATAATAAACAAAAATAAAAGCATGTACATATTGTGTGTCTATATCACTATATATATTGTAAAATATTACTTTTTATTTACCTTAATAATTCCATTCTTAAAAATTTAACATAAATACTATTAAAATCCATGTGAAATATTGTAAACTAATAAATTATTAAATTACATGTGTATTTGTATAAATAATATATTGAAAATCAAGGTGTTGTAAGTATTGGTATATATACCTACAAATAACATGTTTTATTTATTTATACCTTTATACATAACTTATTTAATTAATTAAAAATTAACAAAAATAAACTAATTTAATTACTAACATTTTTATTTTTCAATTTTTTATTTTTATTCATTTTCAATTTTTTTACATTTATTTCGCATTCAAAATGTTATTTTGTCGTTTTCCCCTTTTGTCCTGTTGTGAGGCGCACTTTGATTGGTGGATCTGGGGTCTGTTGACCCAGGTCAACTCCCCTTTCCACAGCTGCCCCCACGCATTTCACATGCCAATCTGCCTTCTTGATTTTTTTCCCATCTAATCAAGCCACTAACTGCACCTTATTCCTTCTCCATTTCATTATCCCTAACATTCCTCTCTCTCGCATATCATCACCTCCTTCTTTCACGCCTCAGATCGCTTGCATTTTGAATTTCAAATTTTGTCAAAGCTCTTGTTTATTGATACACCTAAACCTCAACCTTTGCTAGCTGATTCTTTTTCCCATACAAATCATTACCGAGGGTGCTTCCAAGAAGCTGATTTTGTGACAGAGTGTCAATCTCTTCATCCGATAGAGTGAGAAGGAGCAGGAGAAAGTGATTCACTACCACGCTGGAGTTCTACGTCGTCACATTCTGACTCTCTGCTCTATGCAGCAGATCGAGGTGATCACCTTCCTCATTTCATCCTTAGGTAGCGTATGTTAATTTCTCATTGATTTTGTTTTTCAATTTTATGTTTTAATCATCTATTTAACTAGATCAGATCATCCACTACCCCAGCTCTGATCTGCATGATCGGAGCTCTCCAGTCACTTTCACGTACCCCTGACCCGCCCATTACATTCACCTCAACCTTCACTGCCTCCTTTCATAATCTGACCCCCCAGATCTTCACCGAATCTGGGATGTTACTCCTCCTTTGACCGCCTTCACCAGAGTCGTTCTTCCCCCTCCCATTTCTCCCTTTTATGCTTAATAGAGTTAGACTCTGAGCAAGTACATTACTTTGCAGGTCAAAGGAGCACAAAAGGAGCTTAATCTCGACATCTTGAGTAGACTTCACCTTATAGAACTCATTACCCTCTAGATGTTCAAACACGGACCTTCAAGCTTCAAAGCTATATCCATCAGATGCAGGAGTACTTCGTGGAACTTCAGAGACCTTCAGAAGGCTAATCTGGTGATGATCGAGCGATATCTTCTCAATCGAACCTCTCTAGAGTGAGTATTTAAACGTGTTTTTCAAGTACGTCTTTCGAATGTTGGATTAAGAAGCAAAGCTCCATATCCAATCTACGCCATTCAAAAAAGCCCTAATTTGCAACAACCGATTGAGATTTCCAGATCGTATCACATCCATCAGTAAGAGCCTACAGTTGAGCCATTGGTCAGAGTTATAGATCCATCGTCTTCATCCATTCATCCACATGTATTAAGGGAATAATTGTGATCCAACACCTGCTTGTTTTTACTTTTGAAAACAATTGCATTTATTTCCCTTTCGTTTATTTTATTTGCTTTTCAGTCTAGCGTATTTTTATGACATTTATATTTTGGAAAAATTGCAATAAAAGTCCCGTACTAGTTTCTTAATATTTAGCTCATGGAACTTAATTAATTGCATTTAAGTCTGTGTCAGCGTGACTTACGTTCATTGGCATGCGTATTTTGGGTAGTTTGCACTATTAACCCCATATTTCTTTATCGTGTTATTTATTTGCTCTCATAAATATTTCTCTTTACATTTTACTCCTTGTGAATCTGAATATTATTTTGTTCATTATTTTGATTTAATAAATGCCAAAACTTCACTAAAAATCCATAAAATTCATTTTCATCACAAATTTTATTTCACATTTTAATCCTTTTATATATTGTAAATAATTCAAAAGGTCTAAAAATATCCCTTATTTTCATAAAAATTTAATAAAAAATATAAAAAAATCAAAAAAAAATCAAAAATCCGTGCTTATTTTATTTTATTTTATTTTCTGACCGAATTTTTTTCTAATTCCTTAAAAAATTAAAAATAAAAAAACTCCAAAAACACTGAAAAAATCATTTTAAATAATTGAATATCCAAAAAATGCAAAAATACTTTCCAAAAATTTGAAAAATAATATTTTTGATTATGCATGATTCCCTAATTTTTAGTTTCACTTTATACTTTAAAAATTCAAAAACATTTGCAATGTTTTCTATTTGCATTATTTCCTATTTTAAATTATTTTGAAAACAATAAAAAACTGAAAATTCTGGAAATATCACAAGAATAGTATAAAAATACTCAAAACAAAAAAATAAATATATTTTAATTTTCTTTATATTTTTGCTATATTTTAAAAATTCAAAAAGTTGCTTTTCTCTTTCTCTCTCTTCTTTTATTTCTTTTTTTGTTTTTATTTTATTTTGATTTCAAAATCTAAAAACATTTGTCAAATTTAAAATTCATGAAAAAATATAAAATCATAAAAAATATACAAATACAAAAATTCAAAACTCATAAAAATTTTAGAAGACAAAACTTCCACAAAAACCAAGAGTAGTATGCATCGAATTCCTCTTTCCTTTCTTTGATTTTTCATTGAATTGAATAACCATCGGGATTTTTGTTTCCTCCCTGAGTTCAATTCTATATGCTATACAGATAAATAAATAGCAAATTCTCTTGATGATATTCATTGATTTATTTTTGACTTGAGAAATAAATAAAATTTTTATTTGATAATTCTTTGGGTTGCAACGACAGTTTCACGTTGTAAATAATTTCATTAAGTAAAAACCCATAAAGTCGTGTTAAACACTCCTCATAGTGTTGAGGATAAGAAAGCCATGGCTTGATACCCCTACGCATCAATTGTAAGAAGCCTAATATATGATATGATGTACACAATGTCAGATATCTACCATGTAATGGAAGTGGTAAGCCGTTACCAATCCAGCTATGGAGAATAACACTGGAATGCAGTGAAGAACATCTTTAAGTATCTAAGACAGATACAAGATTACATATAGGTCTATGGAGATGGTGATCTCCAAGTCTTAGGATACAGAGATTTAGACTTCTGATCTGATATAGATGATTGCAAGTCAACTTCTGTGTTTGTGTGCTTGTTGAACAATGGTGTTGTAAGCTGGAGAAGCAGGACACTGCGATTGATTCAACAACAGAAGCTGAATACATTATCGCATCGGAAGCTGCAAAGGAGGCGGTGTGGTTACGCAAGTTCATCCTAGAACTTAAAGTAGTTTCCTCTGATACTCCCGTCCCACTACAATTCGATAACATGGGAGCATAGCTCAGGCGAAGGAACCCAGATGGCATCAAAGGAGAAAATATGGGGAATGGAATACCACATCATTCGAGAGATACAAAAGAGTGGTGACATCGTCATCACCAATGTGGCCTCTGTCGATAACATTGTTAATCCCCTTACCGATCCTTTACCCCCGAAAAGGTTTTCGACCGACATGTAATGAGCATCGATTTAAAGATTGTACCTGAACGGTTCTGAGAGATAGTGGGAGATTGTTATCCATGTGAACTTAGGGCTAACCATTCCTATAATAAATGTTATTGTAATCCTTAATATATCAATAAAGATTATTGATTCATTTCACTCCTTATCTGAGATTGAATGAATGAATATACTTATGAGGTCCCTCAGTACAATTAGGGTTATTTACCATGGCCATCTTAATAATCATACATTTGACGATTCATTGGTTGAATCATATAGGCTAGTGCTTGTATGATATCTAAAGAGTTAGATTGAGGACTCATCAAGCATCGTCAAATGTTTGTTAAGAGATGATCTCCAGCCTGAGGAGATGGTAATCGTTCTCTAAAGGCTAATATCTCACTGACTTCTTGATGTAGGTACTCTACATAGGAATAGAGATTAGGAGGTATCAGATAAGTTAGGTCAAAGAGTTGACATGGTGAGATCGAGATAACCAAGACCTATGTTGTATGCTTTCACGATATAGGCATGCATCATTAGACCAGGGACAGATGTATTGTTATATGTCTAAGTATGTACATTAGGCAGACTATTAGGTTTATGACCAAATCAAGATTTATACATCAGCGAGCTAGTGTGCATACGAGGGCATGTTAGTAGTACGATCTCTCAAAGTAATCACACAGATTCACTACTGAAGCGGACGACATTAGCTCACTCATGAGGTATTGGAAATAATCACATTCCATGCATGGTCGTCCTGCTTTGGAAGCATGACAAGAACTTGTAGGTATGACATATGCTTTTGGAAAGCATGTTATTGATACCAACACTCAGTGGCCAAATGAGAAAATTAATGATAAAACCTTGAAGAAGACAGTCCAAACATGATCTAAAACGTCGGGTTTATTCTAGGTCTTCCAGTATGTAAAATGTACGGGTATTAGAAATAATCGAGAATGATGTTATCCTAAACAATTGTATAACCAAGATACTTCCATTACAAGGGAGTGATGAAACGGGTTTGGATTTTAGTAACTCCTCTCAATAGATTAGTAATCCCATCTTAGACCAAATGTAGGACATTGATCTGAATGTGATTCGAATGCAATAAGAAGATTAGATTCATAGTTTGATTTAATTAAATATCTTTGAGAGGTCCCCAAGTTATGGATCTAAGATATGATGTCAACCCAAGTCACTATACATGGAATATAAAATCATCATGTCTTTATCTCTAAGTATATGCAGATAAAGCGCATTGTTCAATTGTCGATAACGTATCTGAGCATTGGGAAATGGATAATTAAATATGATTTAATTATCATAAAATAATGTGAATATGATTCATATTATTTTGACACAAGAGAATAGTCATCTAAGATAATTAAATATGATTTAATTATCAAGAATTTGATTAATGTGGATATCACTATCTAGGATAATCATAAATAATAAAAATGTGAATTATAATATGTTGTAAAGTCTTAATTGTAAATAGTATTTATGAATTTAATGTTGATGTGAATCAGATTCACATTGAACAATTAATTGTAAATGCAATTTAAATTTTATATTGGATGTATGAATATGATTCATAATTGTCGATGGCATGATTGAAATTATCACAAAATAAATTGGAATTATTTTGGTGAATAATTATGACAAAAGTTGTTGCATATGAGGAATATTTTGTTGAGATTCAAAATCGGAGAGAGAGCCACCTTACATACATAGAGGGTGGACGACCACCTTGAGTCCTAGTTTAATGTGGTCGTCCACTCTACGAAAGGAAGGAGGCTTGCTCTCCTTCCATTCATTCTACATGTTGATTGATTTAATTCAAATTAAATTGTATTGATAAATATTCAATATATTCATTTTATTTTAAATTGATTATATATTTATGCAACAAAATCATGTCCAATAATTGAAAGCACAAAATAATATACATCATTAATTATGTGTTCACATGGATTGAGATCCATGGACATCCAATAGGTTATAAAAGAAAGGATAGACATGCCTCTTTCTTTACAATAATTGTAAGAGCAACAAGTCTCTCGCTCTCTCTTGCTATTCTCTTACATGTCTAAGGCGTCTCTCTCTCTCTCTTTCCCAATTTTGTGGTCGTCCACCATATTGACCTAGAGAGCCTTGCAGCCGTTGAATCGTCGGTGTGCCACCGAATCGACTGCTCATGGGTCTCCGCCTTCTCTGGTGCATCTTGCTCGTGAGGAAGGTTGTCTATTTTATGAGACGAAATCAGTACTCCACGCTCAGATCATCAACTCAGATTGCGGGAAGTGCATGTCGCATATATGTGCCTGCAAGTGCATACTTCGTCGGATTGGACTTGATACATGAGGTTTCTTTGCTTAGAGATACATGATCACAAGCACGCTTTATGAGGTAATACTTTGACTCATTTGTGATCTTGATGAAACAGTTTGAGAAGTGTTCTCATATCATGTGCTTTCAACTATTAAAAATTTTTAAATTTTGTTGATCGTTGCTACTAGTATGACTAGTTGCTCTTGATCGTATTTGATGCGATTTACACGCTTCCGTAATGAGCTAAGGCCCATACCCTAGCCTTCAGGGAGATCATATTGTCCATGTATAGTGACTTGAAATTTGGATATCTATACAATTTCATGATTTATATCACTTTTGGTGAAATGTATCACTTAAAAATGTTGATCTTGAGTTGAAATGTTTCACACTCGTAAGCTCAACGGAATGCATTAGAGAACATTTATAAACTCATCTTTTAACTCCATTTCTAATCATAGTCCAAGCCATTTGGATTTAGAAATGAGCTTAAGAGGTGAGTTCTCCTCCATTTCCTTTATCTCTTCTCTTTACAATTGTTGGACATTGAAATTGAATTGGAAATTGGAAATTGGAATTAAATGAAATGAGACTTAATTCATGAAATGGAGTTAATAAAATCCATCTAGTTTCATCATTCCCATGGAATGGAAGTGTCATGGTAGATGATCCATTAATATAGATTTAATCCAGAGTATTCCCAATACTCATTCATCATTCATACTAGAAGATTTTGATATATCTAAAGTTCAAACCCTAGTTTCAATGTCTTCTTAAGCACATATCAATAGATTTCTCAATCGATAATGAGGCGATAATGTTAGTTATATACTTTCCAAAAGGATATATTAATATATCAAATTCATGTCTTATTTCATAAACAAGACGATCATGCATAGAACTATTTATGATCCCAAAATATCTCATGAGTGAGCTCTATCTGTCACGACCCTAATTCCAGGCCGTCGGATCCTCCCATATCTGGATCTGGTTACTCAGCAATAATTTATTCAGCAATCACAACCAACATTCGGAAATAAACTGCAATTAAAAAACTAAGAAGGAAGTATTTAACATCTTTCCATCATAAAATAGAGTTTATAGGATACATTGTCCTACTATAACCATTTACATGTACATCAGCTGGAAAGAAAATACACAAAAAGTTTACCACTACCTTATAGAGTAAAGCTATGGCTGGCTATATGGCTACTATGTTAGTTGGCTGGATTACTAAAGTCCTTGCGATGGCTCACCGACACTTGTTGGGTTTTCCATAAATCATAGGATAACAATTAGTGAATAATAAGTAACAAAAAAGAGAAAATGGTGTAAATTTTTTCAAAACTTGTTATCACAAAAAATTCCATTCCTTTTCATTAGTTTAAGTCCTATTTCTTTCTATTCCACATTAGGGATTAGTTCAGGGAATTACCTCACCACTATATGGACTCCGAAGCTATGGACACTTCGGGAATGAGATCGCGTTGATCTGGTAAGCTTATGTCGTCACACATCGCCTCAACCTATCCTCCAATACTACCCTGATAATTTTCTTTTCATTTATTAATCAGGATCTCAAACCCTCAGCCTGGTAAACAAAGGACCACACCGTACTCGAGGATCTGGTTGCTTAAAACATCAGGCTAACCTTTAATCACATAATCTAGCAGCTTTAAATACATGTTATCGTGACCCAGCTGCTATTGAACCACCCATGCCTCTACATGGTACGACCACATCTTCTATCGTTCAACCCAAATATATTGACTCCCGATACGATGCATTGCAAATCATTCATTTCGTGTGCACTTATCATAATAGGGTAACCATGTACCATCTAGGTAGGGCAATGCCAATACGGGTTCCTTCCGATAAACCTACAGGTTGCATGCCCGACCTGTAGTTCTCCTCCCAGTCTATTAACGTAAGACACATTCCTTTTCAGGATCCAACTGAAAACACATCAACTCCCATGATGTAATTCCTTCGTTAAGTCTTAGATTTGCATAAACATAAATATTGAGTATATACTTACACATGTATTAGTTCATATATTTATTTACTCATGTTTATTCTCATTTTAACTTCCAAACCCTAACTTTCCAAGCCATTGCATCCATTTGATGCTTATACCTTATTTTAGTTGAAATCACAAAGCAACTTTTCAAACTTTCTCAAAAATAGCCAAATTAGGGTTCTTCGTAGCAAAGAACATAAAATCAAGAATCTCAACGATCTCATATGAAAACACAACAGCAAAAGGAAGGATTTCATTACCTAATTGAGCTCTCTCTCGCGTATGTAGTGCTATATCGTGATTCTTTTTCAAAAAGGATGATTTATAGCTCCTGAAATGATAGAATTTCAATTTCATATTAAAAATGCTAAGAACGTGCCAAGAACATGAAGAACAAACGAAGAACACAAAGAACGTGAAGAACACATGAAGAACACGAAGAACGTGAAGAACATGTTTTTCTCTTAAAATTTCAGTAGAACTTCCCCTTAAAAGGGGCGATATTTCTAGGAAATTTCGGCAGAGTTTCCCCTTATATAGGGACATATTTCTATAAACATTTCAGTAGAGTTTCCCCTTATATCGGGACATATTTTAAAAGAAAAATGGAAAGAATTTCCTCTATAAAATCACCAAGAGGGAAACAACAACAGATACGAACGAATATAATCAAACTGCAAGAAATGAAGAATCGGTATACACCACGCATCTTAGGTGAGTGAAGGTGTGATGAATCACAAGATTCACTGACGTGCACGGCCTCCTGCACCTAAGTAGGGTATTACACAGATTTCTCCATAAAAATAAGTATAAAAACAGAATCGAAAGAATAGAATCATAAGCGATGGGAAATCGATAGACACCACGCATCTTGGGTGAATGAAATTGCGACGAATCACAGGGTTTACTGGCGTGCATAGTCGTCCACACCTAAGTAGGGTAATACATAGATTTCTCCTTGAACCACAATAAAAAATAAATCGGAAAGAAAGATGAATCGAAAACAAATATGGAAAAAATGAATCAAAAAACTTGCTTACGAAACAACTAAGAGAGGATCGTACTTTTCTCCTCCTCGTTTTCCCAGTAGTGCTTCGCTAGCATTCCTTACCTGCCTCCCTCTCCTCCTCCTAGCCTCTCGACCCTAGCCCTTGGGGTAGTGGTGGTAGTGGAAATCATAGAGAAAGAATGGGTGGGGGTATTTATAGGCTCCAGAAAACCACTAACCTTGGTTAGTAAATCATGGTTTAGTCCTTAACCGCGGTTAGAGGTCCATGGTTTTGAACAAGTCTTATCCAAAACATAAGGCTTAGGTTAGTACTTTTATAGTATTCTAGATTAATTAATGATGGTTAATTAATGCTAATCATGTTTAACTTTCACTAATAGTGATTTGTCTTTCGTAGCTCACGCTTAACTTTTTCTAACAATTGATTAGTATTTCTAATGGTCATTAGCGATCCTCAATCTATCATTAGTTTCTTCAGTCATGTTTAATTAATCTTAATGACGGTCATTACGGGTTAATGATATCTTAATCCTCCTTACTTCTCTTTCTTCCGAAAATCAAAACAAATCGAAACGAAGTCTGATTTATATGAAACAAATTCCGTTTGTTTCCTCTTGACGAGCCGGATCTTATGATATAAAATCCGAGAGATGGCCAAGTTCAAGGCTTTATGCTATCTCTTGGTTCATCAAGTATGAACTTATGTGATTCCTTTGAGAGATCATACTTCTCACATGTCCTCATATGCACACCAACTCTCCTGTATATGGACCTTGGTTAGGTCTTCAACCTAATGGCATATCTAATGTATACATTCATGCATATAGATGTATATATGTCTCTGGTCAAAGGATTGCCTGATCGTGATAGTGACGATTTAGGTTGTAGTTCATCTTGACCTCATACAGTTAGCTCTTTGATTTGACTATTCTGACACCTCCAAATCACTATTCATATGCAGAGGATTGCATCAGAAATCAGTCTTTCGAGAAAGATTGTCATCCATTTCTCAGACTGGAGATCATTATTGAATGTGTAGGATATTCAATATGGCCACAGTACATACCCTAAATATACAAAGGGACCTTAATTTAAATGCATTGAAAACATTCATTTCAGACGGACATGTGATTTTATTGCATTCATTGGTTGTCAATGGCTTAATAGTCCAATAATCTCCAACTAGCCCTAAGACCCATTCATGTACAACTCTTAAACCTGTATTTATGATATGTAGGTCAAAGGTCTTTTGTAAACGAATCATGACAATGATTCACTTAATGGGTTATAAGTGAATCATGACAAAGACTTGGTAAGTGTGTTGTCGGCAGAGGCAATCTTGGTGATGGCGATATCATGATAATTCCATATCTCTTGCATTATTTGATATTTCCTATCTATGTGTTTACTTTTATGATGTCATTGGGGTTCCTTCGCTTGTGCTATGTCATCCGTGTATGCCGATCAATGGAATGGGAGATTCTGATGAGGAAACTACACCAAGTTTCAAGATGAACTTTCACAACCACACAACCTCTTTAGAAGCTTCTGATGTAGCTATGTATTCTGCTTCAGTTGTTGAGTCAGTCATGATGTCATGTTTCTTGCTTCTCAAGCTCACAACACGACCATCTAATAAGATCAAGAACCATAAAGTTGACTTCATATCATCCACATCTGATTGGAAGACTAAATTGGTGTACAATAAGACCTGAGGATCATCATGTCCATAATCTAAGACATAGTCCTGAGTTCTTCTTAGGTACTTGAAGATGCTTTTCACCACGGTCCAATTTATCTCTCCATAACAAGATAAGTAACGGCTTACCACTCCCACTGCATGTCAGATATTTGGTCTTGTAGACATCATAGTATACATCAAGCTTCTTATAGCTACTGCATAAAAGCATCCATTCATGGCTTTATTTCTTCAACAATTTGAGGGGTCATCCATTTTGATAAGTGAATATCACATCTTAAAGGAAGGAAGCTTTTCTTGTAATAATCCATCTTTAATCTTTTCAAGATCTTCTTGTTATATCATTGTTCTAATAGTCCTAATACCCTCTTTCCTCTATTTTTGAACAAAGATGTTTCATCTTGAAAGTATGGGACAACCAGACCTTAATACCGTTCATCATTACAATATTGTTTCCAATGATAAGGATGTCATCTACTAAAGCATAATGAATACGATGGTGCTTCCACTGAGCTTATTGTATGCACATGGCTCATCCAGATTCTGAACAAAATCATAACTTTATGGATTTATCGACTTGGATGTTACAACTTTGAAAAGCTTGTTTGAGCCCATAGATGGATTTCTTCAGCTTGCACACTTTACCTTCCTCAACTATGAAGCCATGGGGCTACTCCATATAGATATCCTTTTCGAGGTATCCATTAAGGAATGTTGTCTTGGCATCCATATGTTAGATGTTATAATTAAGATGCGCAACTATAGAAAGTAATACATTGATGGATTTAAGCATGTCTACAAGAGAGAATGTCTATTCGTAATCGATGCCTTCTCTCTATGTGTAGACCATAGCTACGAGCTGTACTTTGATGGTATCTACCTTTCCATTGGGTCCCCTCTTTCGCTTAAAGATCCATTTGCACTCAATGGGTTTGGCCTTTTTAGGTGGATCATCAAGGGTTCATACACCATTCTTGTGCAGGGAGTCTATCTCAGACTTCACTACTGACATCCAATTATCCATGTCATGATCTCCAAAACTCTTCATAATATGAAGTTGGATCATCATGAAACTCTTCTGATACATGGAACATGTACCTTTCAAGTTATCTTACCACCCTAGAACTCTTTCTCAGAGGTATGGTAGTGTCATTTTCAATTATATCTTCAGTTTCCAGTGTGAGAACTTCATCAATCTCGTTAGACTTGATTAGTTCATTAACTTCATTTTAATATTAACATCTCTAGAAACAAATACCTTATGAGTCTCAACACTATAAAGTTGGTATCTAATACCATTCTTTATGTATCCAATGAAGTGGCACTTTCTAGTGTGAGATTCCAAGTTGCTTGCATCCACGTTTTCAGCATGGACCAAACAACCTCAAATCCTTAAGTTTGTACACTCAGCTTGGTACCGTACCAAAGCTCATGAGGGTTTTAGGTACAGATTTAGATGGAATCTTATTTAGGACATAAGCTGTAGTATCTATGGCATGTCCCCATAAATTGAGATAAGTTTACTTTACTCATCATTTATCTTACCATGTCCAACATGGTTCTATTGCATCTCTCTATAACTTTGTTGATTTAAGGAGTATTTGGAGGAGTGGGATTGGAAATAATCCGTCGATCCTTAAGGTATACTTTGAATTCATCTGAGAGATATTCACCACCTCTGTTAGACCGAAATCATTTTATCTTCCATCCATTTTGGTTCTCAACCAAAGACATGAACTCTATGAACTTTTTTAAGTTTTTCATAATTGTGATGCATAAGAAAGACAAAACCATACCGCGAATGATGATCACCAAATATCACATAGTATTGATGTCCATTACGAGTCGCAGTAAAAAAGGGACCGCATACATCAATATGTATTATGTCGAGTATACCTTCGCATCTTTCACATTTCTTTGAGAAGGCTGCCCTGGACACTTGTTTACGAATACAATGCTCATGGTTAGTAAATCACGAACTTCTAGGAAATCTAAAGGTCCATCCTTTACCAGTCGATCGATCCTATAATCAGACACATGTCCAAGTTTTTTATGCCAGATCATAGTTAAAGGATCTCCATCCTTTATTGATCATTTAGAGATTTTATTAATAGTGGTGTTGACATTCAAGACACATTCATGCAAGATAAATTAATAGAGTCCACATGTTGTTAGAGAACCATATGCTATAAAATTAACATAGTGACTTATGATAAGTTTATTACAAAAAGGAAAGTATATCCATATCTAACTAACTTAGATATGGATAGTAAGTCCCTTCTAACATTTGGTACATGGGGACAGTCTCTAATATATATGTCTCTTCCACTTGATAACGGACTCTACAGGTTCTAGTAGTGATTGTTGCAACATTTGCACTCCAATCCCCATTTGGATGACTATCTCCCCTTCATCAAGTATTCTGGTGTCTTGAATCATATGAAACTAATTGCATACATGAACAGAAGCACCGAAATGAACAACCCAACTTCTTTATCATCCCATGAGTAAGTTTGTTTCAATGATAAAGGTAGATTTCTTATTTACCAGAGTTATACCTTCATCCTTCTCTTAAAGACTTTGGGTATTCCGGATGGTTATTCTTCTAGAATCCTTGATTATAATAGTGATGGTAGACACCCATCTCCATGGATGTCATATGGGTTGAAGCATTAGAATATTGACCAACAGCTTGGCCTCTCTTCTTCTCTTAGATCGGATCCTTCCGAGATCTATGCTTCTTATCGTGCTTCCTTTTAGCGTGTGTAAACATTGCTCGCTAGATGGATACTCTTTATTCATAATTTCCTTAGTAGACCTTAATATAGAAAAAGTGATGTTCATATCTTCATACATCTCCTTTAAATTCAGGAAGATATCCTGAGCGGGTGCAATGTTTATAAAGTTGCTTCTGAAATACATTAGATAAATGATCCAAGAATGTAGTGACAAGCGATCGAATGATCCTCATCCCACTTCTTGTTGATATCACAAGCATCTTCGATCTGAGGGTTCCCATACTTCATAGACGAAAGCACACACGCAATGCGCTTTGTCTCAAGTACGTGTTCAAAATTTTAGATCTAATCCAAATAGTTTCGATGGATCAAATGATTGACCTCAAGCAACTTTTTAAGTGGGTTGAGAGATTTCATTCGAATTAAAAGAATGCACCTTAATTAATCTTTATTAATGTGAATAAACATTTTAAATTTTTGGGTTTTTTTCAATTTAGCCCTTCTTAACTTTTGCAATATCAGTTATACCCCTTCCTTATTTGTAATATCAGTTGCACCCCTACATTATTACAAAATTCACTATTATGTATTTTTCTAATATCAGTTATACCCCTACATTACCTTGATAGAATGGTAGAACTATGAATTTTGATAGAAGGTAGGCGTAAAATCAATATTCCATGGAAGGGACGTGCATAGCCGATATTGTAGAAGTTAAGAAGGGCATAAGTGATAAAAATCCTGAAATTTTTAAATCAAGATGCTCTCGTATTTTTCATATTGTCAAAGTATTTCCCTTGCAATCTTTTAAAGCATGAGGCAAGCTAACACAAAGTCCTCACTACAAAATCTGAGTTTGCTTTCCACTTTCATTGCACCCAAATAATATAAGAAAATGCAACTACAGTGAAAGAAGAGGGAACTCTTTCCACCTTGCAAGTCCAACTTGCATTCCCAGTTCAGTCTTCAACAACCTCACATTCACATATATGGAGTTAGCATATAGTATATAAAACTAACCATTAATGAGCGAATTTAAAATTTTCATGATATGTGCAATCCAATATTACATCAATAATATGGGGCACAATATTGGGGTCACTACACATACAACCCATCTCTTTTGAGAAACAAAGAGTCCAATCCATGTGAATTTGTATTCCAATGTCGTGACTAGGCATGAGCATCTCCAAAAATACAACCCATGACGACAGAGTTCTTCGTAATGATTGAACACCATAATAATCAAAGGTTATCTTAGTTTTATTCCAATTGAAATAGTAATAATCAAGCAAACTAAGTAATTCAATTTACGCACCTATTGATCTTCGTTGTTTTTAGAAGACTGCAATGTCACCTACTCATATTGAGTACTTCTTAAAGTCTCCTCTACCAAGTCATGTAGAATAAAGGATGAAAGCATTTCCGTAACATATAAGACAATAATTATGTAACCACCACGACATGCCAGGACTAGTCATCGAATTGATCGTGATTTCCCCATTATGAAAGGATTTAATTATAACTAATCGATTTAGCCTATTCACGATTTCTAATTGATGTACAATTAATCAAGTGCATAAATCAATAAAGGAAATATGAAATAAATATACTTACAAATCTATTTCATACATCCAAATAAACAAATATGATTTCAAATCCCAACTTTGCAAGTCGTGACCATTGCGTTTCAAATCAAAAGGCATTATATAACTTGGATTTAAAATTTATTGTGATCCAAAATATTTCAAAATTTTAGGTCCATTTCCTGATGTTAATATATCATATATACTCTCTTCTATTGTCTCAAAATAGGATAAACAAGTCATTGTAACAATCGAATCCTCATCCAACTCCACATATGAAGATATTCAATTTCTCGAGGCCGCAGGATTGGAATCGAGAGTCTTTTTCACATTGTTTGAGGACTTGATTACTGAATTAATAATTAGTATTATGTTATATGACTCGAAAATTATTATAAAAAAATCAATATTTTTTATTTGTGATCTTTGATCAAAATCAGAGTCTATGGTCGTTTTTGACATCTGAATCTTGTCTCGAATGCCATCAACTTTTTGTTTGTCTTTTGGGCATATGTATAGACCTTCTATATATCATATATATCCCAAAAAACATTTTCTCAATAGGATAGAATAGTAGCAACTTCATATGTTACTAAATCATTCGAAACATCAAATACAATCACAAAACAATGTACTCGATGATAGGAATAATGGCCAATTGTTCATCGAACTTTGTTACAATCCAAATCCTGTAAACAAAGGCTATAATATCAATTGAAGGGAGTTCTTAACTCACATATCATGGAAATGTTGCAATTTCAATATGTTTATCGCATGAGCATACAGTTTTGCATAAAAAAAATTATACAAAGCAAAACCACGATCTTAAGGAAATGATTTCCAACTATTGTTTCACATATACAAATGAATATTAGGAATAGATTAGGACTACCTCTTGTAGCATAAGTTTCAAAAGAAGATACCTTCTGAATGAAGTCCTATCTGAGGAATCTCCTCTCATGGTTGCCATGATGAGTTGCATAGCTTTCCCACGAACAATGATATCAACTTATTCTTGATGTTGTTGATGCAAGAGTAAAATCTAGATGATCTCAAACTCTTAATTTTATCTCACAAAATCGATTCCTCCTTCATGTACGTGAACCATGACGAAGAAGATGATCTTCTCTTCTGTAGGGCCATGCTTATGGTGAAAAAAGAGAGGCTTGATGGTGGGCATATAGGAATATAGGGAGAAAGGGTATAATGTGTTGAGAGTCTTTTACTCTACAAACTTTTCTCTCCATATTCAATGTAACTCAGGCTTCTTGTAATGCAACGGCACTTCATGTGTTGAAAGAGGGAGGCATGTCCTCGCTTTTGTACACCTTGGTGGACGTCCCCGTAGAGTCCATCTTTAAGAGGACTCGTCTACCATGAGGGCCATTAGATGATTATTTAAGAGCTACGACCATATCCTGGTCCTATTACGATTGAGATATAAGTTTCCTCTCCTTTTTATCATCATAAATAAATAAACAACAAATGAGAAAATAGGAGAATCATGATACACTACAAGAAAACTGTCTATTTGCGACTACAATTGTAGTCGCATTCTAGCGTCATAAAAGTTGCATTGTAGTCATATTTGAGACTTGCCACTACATGTAGACATATTGGGTGTAGTCGCATGTCATTTCCCACAAATACAAATGTGACCTCCATGTAGACATGTTGTGGTCACATTCTGAGCAAAATATAACTACAAAGCCGCCACATGTGGTCTCATTTTTTGTCGCAATTGAGATTTTCAGGCAAAAAAATAGCAACAGAAACTAGTTGTTGCTACACACGCTGCTACACTTGTAGACATATAAACATTCACACACATGCATACATACATATACATACACATTTACTCACATATATTCACTCTCACATACTTAATAACTAACACACACATATGAACACACACAAAATAAAAAAACTATCACTCACGCAAACATACACACACACACTCAATAACACATACACGTACAAATATACAAATTAATACACGTGTGCGCACACACACTCGATCTCTCTCTCTCTCACACACACACACATACACATACAAACTTATTCACACACATTCAAACATAGATGCATATTCTCGATCTCTCACACACATTCACATACTCCCATACATACACAAAGATTCATTACACGTGCTCGTACTCATATTGTGGATATATTGTTGGACATGTGAGTCCACGACGAGCCATTATGCAATAAATGTTATTGCAAATCATTCCCTAATCTGAAATAAAGAACAACTAATTTGCTTAATAGGTCCCTCTTTACAATTAGGGTTATGTATCATGGACATCTCAAAGATCATAGAATTGTTGATTCAAATGTTGAATCATAGAGGTTGGTGCTTGGATGGTATCGAGTTAGATTGAGCACTTATCAAGCAGCATCAAATGACTGTGACGAAAGGATCTCCAGCTTGAGAAGTCGATGACAATCCTCCTATAAATATTGATATCTGACTGACCTCTTGATGCAGGTAGTCTACATAGGAATAGAGATTCATAGGTATTAGATAAGTTAGGCCAAAGAGTTGACTTGAAGAGATCGAGATAACCAAGTCTTGACAATCCTTCTCTAAAGTCTAATATCGAACCAACCTATTGATGCAAGTCATATGCATAGGAATAGAGATTCAGAGGTAGCATATAAGTTAGGTCAAAGAGTTGACTTGAAGAGATCAAGATAACCAAGACCTAACAATCCTTCTCTACAGGTTGATATCTTACCAACCTCTTGATGCAGGTCCTCTACATAGGAATCGAGATTCAGAGGTATCAGATAAGTTATGTCAAATAGTTGACTTGAAGAGATCCAGAAAACCAAGACCTATGTCCTATACTATCATGATATAGGTATGCATCCTTTGACTAGAGACAAATGCGTTACTATATGTTTGAGTATGTACATTTGGAAAACCGATTGGTTGATGGCCTATCAAGGTCTATACTCTGGCAAGCCGGTGTGCATACGAGGGCATATGAGTTGAGTAATACGATCTCTCAAAGGGATCATGTTGGTTCATTAGTGAACTAGAAGACATGAGCTCACTCATAAGATATTGGGATCAAATTACATGCATGGTTGTCTCACTTTGGAAGCTTGACAGAATTTATAGGTATGATATATGTTTTTGGAAAGTATATAATCAATACCAACTCCCAATGTTCAAATGAGAAAATTAATGATAAATCCCTGAAGAAGACCGTTAAAATATGATCTAATACTTTGAATTTAATCTAGGTGTTCCAGTATGCAAGATGTACGGGTATTAGGAATACTTGAGTGTGATGTGATCGTAAATGATTGCATAACTGTGACACTTCCAATCTGAGGGAGTGATGAAATAGGTTTGGATTTTGTGACTCCTTTCCGTAGATCAATAAACTAATTTTAGTCCAAATGTTGGACATTGATCTGAATATGTTTCAAGTGTAATCAGAAGATTAGATTTACATTTTGATTTAATCAAATATCTATGAGAGGTTCTTGAGATCAGGATTTGAGATATGATCTCAATATCCAAATCACTATACATGGAATGTACAGTCGCCATGTCCTTATCTCCAAGTATCCGCGGAGAAAGCACATTGTTCTTGAAAGAGTTAGAACAATTCAATTGTTGATAATGTGTCTAAGCAATGGGAAATAGATAATTAATATGAATATGATTCATATTATTTGGACACAAGATAATAGTTTTCAAAGATAATTTAAATATGATTTACTTATCATAAATAATGTGAATATGATTCATATTATTTGGACACATGATAATTGACTTCTAACATGACTAAATATGATTTATTTACCAAGGATGTGATAATGTTGATATTATAATCCATAATAATCATAAATATTATAAATGTGATTTATCATATGTTGGAGAGATTTAATTGTAAATAAAATTTACGAATTAAATTTTGATGTGAATTGGATTCACATTGAACAATTAATTGTAAAAACAATTTACATTTTATAGGGTGAATTTGACTCATAATTGGCAATTGTTTGTTTGTAATTTCACAAAGAATTAGCAAAATTATTTTTGACAATTAATTTCAAGAATAAATATTTAATATAATAATTTTACATTATATGCTAGTTGGAGAGACAAAATCTCTCTCCAATTTGAGCATGGACGTCCAAGCTCCATATGGGGAAGGAGGTTGTCTCCTTCCCTTACATGGAAGGTGGACTTTGTAGTCCTAATTTGTTCATGATAATCAGTTGATTTAATTGGAATTAAATATGGTAAGATTATTTTCAACATGTTTATTTTCTTTTAAATTAATTATTTGTTATTGTAAATTATTGCAACAAAATCTCAACCATTGATTTAAATTAGGAGTGCATCTCCACCATCCAATATAGTATAAAGAACGGGTAGACCTAGCTTTTTTTACACACAATTGCAAGAGCAACAAATTTCTCCCCCTCTCTCTCTTGCATTTTCTACCACACTTCCAAGTGTCATTTCTCTCTCAATATTGTGGTTGTCCACTTTATTGTAGTTGAGAACCTCGTCATCGTCACGACGTCGTTTTGCTACCAGATCGAGTGCTCATGGATCTCCTCCTTCTTCGGTCCTCTTGCTCATGAATAAGGATCCATTTTTTCAAGAGACAAAATCAGGAGATTCCAACCTCGGATCATCAACTCAGATTGCGGGAGCTTTGCGTGTCATCTACGCGCCCGCAAGTGCTCTACGTTGGATCGGACTTAAGACAGAAGAATCTCTTACTTTAGAGATTAGTGATCGTAAATATGCTCCAAGAGGCAATTCTAGTTACGCAATTGTGATCTTGATGAAATAATTTGAGAAGTTCTCTAGAATCATGTGATTTCTTCTATTTAAATTTTTTCAAATCCCGTCGTCCATTGCAACCAGTATGACTAGTTCCCTAGATTGTATTTATAAGATATACACGCTTTCGTGGTGTACTAAGGCCTAAACCATAGCCTTCAAGTGGTATTAGAGCCAGGTTAAAGGTCTTGGTTGTGATCCAAAACACTAAATGAATGAGGTTTTGTATATCGGATGCGTTGGGACTCATTGTTTTTCATTTGATGCATGTTTCGAATTATTTTTCGCTAAAATGAAAAGCCCATATTTATGCACTATTTGGACGAATTTTTTGGATAATAAAATGTATTTGGAAAATATGTCTCCAAAATAGTAGCCAATTGTTGGCACCAAAGGAGCATAAGCTATAATTCGAAAAGTTCCTACGGTCACATGTTTTAGTATGTATTCTCAGATCTATAACAAATTAGTTTATCTTTATTATTTTTCCATCATGAAATATGAAAAAAACTTTTTAGTAAGTAAAGAATTAAACCAGCAAATTGCTTGATTTTATTTCACATGATTTTGACTATGTTTTCCCTTGATATTCCATATTTAGTTGATATGGGTCGATGATGATTGGATCATCAAGAATAATTTCTTAATATGTTTATCATTCAATGTCAATCAAGGAAATTATGGATTTTTCATGATTAATTAATTCTTAATATTTATTTGAAAGTATTTTATTGAACATCAATTACCATTAAATGAATGTTTCATGGCAAAATCCTAGTTTATCCTACAATGTTGTAGGATGACTTTTACTTGCAAAACAAACATGTTTCCTTGATATGACTAGAAATTTAGCATAATGATAGTCATCAAAGGAATGATATATAAAATTACAAGTACATTGATCTAACAATTATTATTTTTGAGTCATTATGGTGACGGTGTCTAGGCAGTGGACATGCTAATGGATTACTTAATTGGCCCCCTCTGCATCATTTGGAGTGGAAGCACTCTCTATTAGTATTGTTTGCACGACCTAGTTTGATCAATCTCGATGATAGGGTGATATGAATAAATTAAATTGTACTCTAATTACTAAAACTCAAGAATAATGTGTATTATGAGAGCTAATACTATATAGTAACATCAAGAAAACCCTAATTGTTTGTTGGTTAATTAAATTGATAATTGATTTAATGTGATTAAATTAATTATTCTAATTAAAATAAACATACTATTTTAAATAGAGTTGTAACTCTCTTGAAATAATTAATTACGTGAATATGATCCACAATAATTAATTTAAATTTGAATGGGATACGGAGAATTAAATAAATTACATCCATGATCTCCCATCAAGATGACGGGTTCCGTCGCCATGGATTGTATGCTGGAGACATATGTCCGAAGTGACAGCTCCTCCATACAAGCGTACATGGATCAGGCTCATCACTTCTCGAAAGAGTAAGGTCGTATGCATAGTGACCCCAATATTGATCCTCAAACAATTGGGGCAGTATTGGATTGTGCATATCGAGTGTTATTCATGTTGACAATTGATTCAATTAACAACGGGTCAACATCACCTTAGGTGTGGTAGTCTCGGGTGCTAATGATCTAATTAGGGAATGTAAGTTGGACTTGCAAGGCAGAATGAGTTTTCACTTCTTTTTACTCGAATTGCAAGTTCTCATATAATTGGGATGTAACAAAGGTAGAAAGGAGATCCTAGATCATGCTAGAGATATAACGGTAAGTATATCTCTTGCTTTGAAAGTGAATAAGGGAATGAACCTTCAGAGTTTAAAAGGCAAGAAAACTTTGATACAAAATCCTTAATAAAAGTAAAAATATATTTATGCAAATTATCTTATTTCAGATATCCTTCATTAAACCCACTCAAAATTATACTCAATCTTAACCAGTAAAGGATCACAAATTGGATCCATAATCAAGATATTGTACGTACAGTTGGATACTCGATTCCCAAAAAAATTATTTCCATTTCATCATTTAAATTGGATTACTATCATTCATGACATTATAAATAATAATGGCATTTTATCATGCATAATTTGCATAAAATAAGAAGCCAAAAATCCCAGCCCAATTGATCTGTAAAATATGCTAACTTCCATGATATTAAATTAATTCATGCTAACTCCAAATCAATTAAAAATACCTCCATTGTGTACATATCAATAACAAAAAAAATAAAAAATACAAAAAATCACTAACATAAATAAGTGGCCCATCAACTAAAACCGTAATTTCAAAATTTCCATACTAAAATGTTGATATCTTCCCCATACAATATCTGATTTGATCCTACCCCCTTTTGAACTAATGTACGTTCAATTACCTTCAAAACAAGACCAAGTTCAAGTGAATCGGAACTCTTATGTGAAAGTTGAGTTTTGGGCCTTTGTACATTATGTATTTTAGACGATTTTTACCAGATATTTTATGTAAATAATTAACTCTTTTTATGTTATTTCTTTTCCATTTATTTTATTTGACAAAAGTTTCAATAAAATACGCAAAAATCCAAACCTAAAATGAAGTCAAAGAAGATAACTGAATCTGAGTCTTCATTTAGAGTATGTACAATAAGTCCTCTTTATTTTATTCCTTTATTTCCTTAATTATTAAAAATAAAAAATAGATTAATGTGTAAATATTTGTCTTTTAGTTTTTCCGTATTTTTTCTCAATTTTTATCTTATTTAAAAATGACAAAAAATTACAAAACCCAAAAATCAAGGTATTCAATGTGCATAGAGTGCCACCAAAATTATCACTTTGTGCAACGAACCTATTTTGATTTTTGTCTCTTCGTGAAAGTTGTAAATCTCAATGAGACGAGCAACTTTCTTGAAGAATTTTTTTATCCGAGATTGTTTGCTATTTTTTATATCTATCTTTGTATTTTATTTTTCAATTTTTCTAGGAGTGACATGTGGCCGCTCTTGGGTTTCTTAAATTTTGTTATTTCATTTTAAAAAAATATTATAATTTTTAAAAATAAAAAAATGCCACATGGTGAGATCTAGGATGCCCAATCCTGGCCAATCGAGCAGCCCTCCTTGCGTCTTCCACCCACGTCTCCTCACTGCCTTTCCCAAATCAAGCGGTCGTCGCCTCCCTACAATCACCTCAGCCAATCTCGTCGCCGCTCTTCCAAATCTAGCCGCCACCTCTCAGTTGATCCCCATTGTCGCGATCTCCTTCCAAATTTGTTCCGCCTGTATCTCGTCCTCGATCCCCTCTTCCAATCTCCAATCCACCTTCCTTATCTGTAACCATCAACCTTCCCTCCATAATTATCACCTCCCTCGATTTCCAATCACATCGATCGCTCCTATCAAATCCCTCGCCTTCAATCTTCGACTCTCCCTCAATCTCTCCTATTTAACGACTAGGGTTCCTCCTATTTCATCATCCATCATTAGATCCATCATCGAGGAGGTGTCAACGGTGGCATCGCCCTCCTTCCCCTTCAATCTGATAAGGTCTGAGGTTCCCCCATCCTCATTGCAGTGCCTCCGCACAACTGCACTTGCTCTGGTCTTCGTGTCGTTGATCCCTACCACCCCTGTTCGACCTTCGATCGCTTCACCTCACTCCAGTCGGTCCTCTTCGACATCAGGAGGGCTCCGCCTACATTCGCTTCATCTTCTCCAGCCCTGTCTTCTCTGGAGGCATGCAACATCGACCTGTACTGCCCGCCGCCAATAGAGGCTTCACCTTCTTCACCTCCACTGACTGCTCTGTTTCTCATCTTCATTGACAAGGGCCCCCTCAAGAGCTAACCATCCCCAAGCTTGCCTCTTCTAGGAGCCCCTTCACAGCTCAAACATCACTTTGAGCTCACCAGTTCCCAAAAGGGCCCTCCGCCTTCCTCTACAGGAAACGCGTCAACAAACTCCAACTGCTCCGCCCACAAGCGACCCTCCTCCGCACGCACTCCACCAGCCACCCGCGAACCACTAGGCGTGAGGCCCGAGACCCTCCCCATGTGAGGTGCATGTATTGAAAATATATGAGCCTAATGAAGGGTCAATTCCTTTTTAGCTCCTAGGTAATCAAAATCAAAGGGAGAGAATCGAAAAAGCAATGCAAGGCAAAATCAATGATGCATGCTAAGCAGAAATGCTCATCTTTCCTCCAGCTCTCTTCATGCAAGGTTGCTAAGTAGAATTGAAACCTATCTATATGCAGATCCAAGTTGATGAAATCACCTTAGAATAGTTATTTTTATTAGCGTGAAAAACAATATGCCATCTATTCAGAAATGAAACCAAGGTCCGGTCTTCGATGCCACTCGATGCCCGCAACAACAGGTCAAACAAGCTTGATTAATTTTTAATAGGTATTCCACTTCATATTATTAGGGTTTAGGATTTTTATGAGATAGATCACATAGTGATAGATCTTAAATAATTTTACTCCCCAAAAATAAGTAGGTTTAAGATTTATTTTAATTAATTATTGAAAATCGCATTGTCTACCTCATTTAATCATTAAATATTCATATTACATCAGAAAATTTCAAAAAAAAAGTGCATTCATATCATCATTATTCACATTTTAGCCAAGTTATGTAATTTTTGGACCTTGTTTACTTAAAAATTGCACTTTTGTCTTTGAAATTGTCCCGTTTTGCATCTGCATTCAAAAATTGCACTAAAAATACCAAAACAATCGCCTCAAAAATCGTATATTAAATCTGATAGACAATAACTTAGGTTGTTTCTTTGCCACCTTGAGTTCGACTTAAATAAACATAAAACTGCTTCGATTAAACTCGATTAATTAATTAAGTGGTTATTATATATTGATCTCTAATTACCAAACTACAACACGAAAATGACAAACTAAATAGGGTAATTTCGGATTAATCAGGTGGCATCATTGTTGGGGAAGCAAAAGGCTTAGGTTTTTGTTTAGAAAATTTAGTGTTGGGTTTTTTATACACTTGGGTAGTCTGACCCCCAAGCCTACACTATGAATTTTCCATTATTTTATTTTCCAACATTTATTTCCTTTTTAGTATGTGTTTTCTTCCTTTTATTTTCGATTTACTTTTATGCCAGCTCTCTTAAATTTTCTCTCTTATTTTTGTATGAGGTGCCCGGCGTACTTAGAGCGGCTTTTTCAGAAACCGACACATCTTTACAACCTGCCAAAAAGCTATAAAAAATTAACATCGAGTTGAGTCATGAGAGAGCATAGAGTCTAAGATTTATTTTCAACATTATTTAATTATTTGTAATAATTTCTCATTTACAGCAGATTCTGTTTGGAATCTCACCAGTGTAGATAAGACTTGAACTCTTTCTCTGTGGTGTATCAGATCTATTCCACTCTCCAATGAGGGTAGGGCCCGACTTAAGAGGTTCGTAGGATAGACCTGCATTGTGGCTATTAGAGATACTAGGATTATTTTGCTTGTTCTTGTAGAACCTAGAACCGCGCTGCACTTAATTGAGACACACTTTTAGATCGTTCAACCTAGTCAAAATTTAACTCAATTCTTCCTAGCTAATAGAACTTCTACTAGGTGTGGTTTTGTCGACTTGTATCTCATATAAAATAATTTTCATTTCTTGTATTGCATCCCACATGGAGATTGCGAGGAATCACTATAAGTCTTCTAACAGAGCATACATCATTATTTCTCATGTGCATCGGCTTTTCTCAATTTCTCCCTCTTGTTTTGTCACTTAAGATCAAAAGTAAATTGGGACTGTATGGTAGTTGTGTATTTCTACTCATTTAATTCTTCAATGATTGCATAAATTAAAAATTGGGACAGCTAAACAAGGCCGACTTTAATTAAACCATAAAATCAAGAATTATTGTAGGAGAATAACCCCATCCTTGGATTCACTTATCTTGTTGAGTGAGTGAGAGACGTACACTAGGATAGAGCTAAGCTCTGGAATCTTTATTCTGACTGTTGATTCTAAAAATGACTAGCTACTTCTTAGTGAGGGACTACGATCTCCCTTAGCAGAGTGGATGGTTAAAGGACAACGCGATTGGCATCGTCCTTAAGTAACACGGATAGCCGTTTTACGGTCCGTATTTACACCCACACTGGCTGAAAGTGGATGCAACTAGCCGTACGAATTTAGGGTAGTCTTTAGCAAAATTTCTAGCACTTAACAGCTATCTTAAAGGATTCAAGATTGATTTTATCACCAAATAAAATTGACAAGATAATTGGTCGGACTCTTGCGGCCTTTATTATGAGAGTTGGTGAACCTGGGGTTTTTATTGTGCGTAGATCAAGATCAATCATCAAATACCTCTCACTTGTGCCTTCACACTCCCAATTTGATTCATGAATTGTAATCCTCTTCCGAACCACTTGAAATTGAGAATGGAGGATTGTGGTGAATTTTGTTCGGACTATGTGAACCTTCCACTGACCACTACAAACTAGCCATCCTCAATATCTCAGAGACTCTCTTACTCCGAGCCATCTTGGGTTCATGGATACCCTTCCCATGAATCATTGTCCTATGATTCTTCCTTCTTCCTTGAAGGAGGATAGACCCATACCTTATCTCTCTTTTCTCACCACATCAAGGAAGAATCTCACCTTGATGATTCTTATTCTAATTCTTTCCACTCTTTGAATCCTTTATATTCTGAAGGTTGATGAATCTGTGATTCATCGCTCTAAAAGTTGAAAATAGAGTCTTGTTCCCGAGTAAATAGACTTATATTGTAAAATTAGCATTCATGCATGCAAGCATAATATCTGCATTTTAGCATTCATACTTGCATTAAATAAGAAGCCAAATTCACTTGTAAATATTCACTTGTATATTAGTTAAAATAGCCTATTTGTATTTATTTTATACTAACTCCGATTCCAATAAAATCAACTCCATAGTGTATATATGACTAACACTAATAAAGGAAAAATATCTAAAAAAAATACTAACTTGTAAAATTGACCAATAAAACCCCAATCCAAGTTTGAAGTTGTAAACCTTAAAATGTGCATATCTCTCTCATACAGCCTCCGAATTAGGTCTACTCACTTTTAAAGTAATATACATTCCAAGACCTTCGAAAGAAGACCAATTTCATTAAAGTAATATACATTCCAAGACCTTCGAAACAAGACCAATTTCAATAAAAGTAATATACTCACTTTTAAACTTGGGTTTTGGGCCCCTTTTGTATATTGTACAAATTGATCGTTTTGCCCATGTATTTTACCTTTTCATTTTCTTGATTATTAAAAATCCAAAAAAAATAGACTAATTTGTAAATATTCTTCTTATATTTTCTCTATTTTTATTTTGATTTTTCTCTCTTTTAAAAATGGCAAAAAAATTACAAAAGATAAAATGCAGTATTTTATATCTATAAGGTACCACCCAAAAATACATTTTGTACAGTTGATTTCATTTGATTTTCGGCCCATCACGAAAGTTGTAGATCTCATCGAGACGAGCAACTTTCATGTTGACTACTTTTTGATTTAATTACTTTGTTATTTCTTTTTTATTTTCTTTACATTTAATCTTTGAATTTTCTAGGCACGACATGTGGC
This sequence comes from Ottelia alismoides, assembly GCA_037367405.1. Classification (NCBI taxonomy): domain Eukaryota; kingdom Viridiplantae; phylum Streptophyta; class Magnoliopsida; order Alismatales; family Hydrocharitaceae; genus Ottelia; species Ottelia alismoides. The sequence goes on from JAZKJV010010449.1 coordinate 654,278, forward strand.
TGCTCCTGGAGCCGCCACATGTCACCCCTTTATTTTATTATTTTCGAATTTATTTTATAATTTTAGGATTTATTTTTTATTATTATTTTCGGATTTTATTATTTTATTATTATTATTTTAATTATTGATATTTTTAGTAGCCTACTTATTTAACATATATTATAATTTTTTTTTCCTATTTACCTCTTCTCCTTTCTTCTTCCCCACTCCAAGTCGCCACTCTCCCCACTACTCCATTCTCCCCACTTCTTATCCAACTTCCCTCTCCTCTCCCTTTTTATTCCCATCATCCTCCACCATTTCCCTTCATCCGCCATTCGACAAGTGAGAGAGGTTCGAGCCCCGTTTTAAGTGTGAGGTGACAGCTCCGCTTAGACGTTGAGCGACGACGACCTGCAGGAGAGATCCACGGGTAATCTCCACGTAGCAAACTTCTCGTCAAGATCGCAAAGCTTCTCTGATTTTTCGTTGAATCGGATCGAGGCCACAACGAATGCCACACACCGCGACTTCACTTTCGACGAATCACAGGTAAGTATCTTCTATCTCATCTATTTATTTTATTTTATCTAACAATTTTTTATTATTGTTCTACAACAAACAACATCACATCATCATCACATCACAACCATTATCATCACCCAAACATTCACCATCAAATACATCACCACCTCATATTCATTTTTTTTATTCTCACTTCTTTGTCACCAAATCACCACATTTATCCCTTTTCAATTTTCATTGCATTTTATTTCCTGATTACAAAAAAACAAAAAATTATAAAAATCAAAATAAAAAAAATAAAATTGCAGATCAGGTTTTGCACGCCACCATCAACCGCTCCAGCAAGGCCTGACCACCGCTGGCCGCCGTTCACCGTGGCATCCCGCCAGGCCACGACCGCCTTCCAGCCTTCCAGCCACCGTCTTCTCCGCCCCCTCCAACCCAGCAGCTCACGGCCGCCGACCTTCAGAGTGGACTGCTCCCTCCACGGCTAGCCGCCAGCCCCCAGCACCACCGTGCGCTGCTGAGTTGGCGCCCCGCGCCTCCACCCGCTTTCCGCACCCCCGCACGGCACCACCACCGCCGCAACACCACCCCAGCGCATGGCCACGCCCCAGCTAGGCCGCCGTCCCTCGTCACCGCCCAAGCGAGCCGCTGTCAGCAGCCCGACACCACCTCCATCGGCGCACTGCCCTTGCGCCACCCCCTCGCCGTTGAACGTCGTAGCCACTGCAACCTTCAGCAGCCCGACACCACCGCCATCGGCGTCGCTACCTCGAGCCGCGCCCAACCGTCACCCCTCGACGCCGAGCGTGCCCCCGTGCGCCACCTCTCTCGTCGCTCTCTACGAGCGGCTGGGCGCCAACCTCCGCCTCTTCACCGACCGCGCACCGCCCTCACGGTCTCGCACGGCGCGGCCGCGCCGCCCCTCCGCACGGCCATCGTGCCCTAGCCGCCCCCATGTTCGTGCATTGTGCATGAACCCTAGAGTTGGGGATCAGGTCTATTTTCTATTTTATTGTATTTGTGAAATTTTCAAGTTTATCCTCTCACGTTTTTGAAATTGCAAACAAGCCCTGTGCACTTTTTCCTTTATTTACTTTCATTTTCTGTATTACGAAGATAACCCTGACTTTGCATGCTTATTTGGACTGATATTTTGCGTCATTTATTTAAAGAAAAATAGCATGTTGTAGAGAAACTAATTATTTATCTTGTGGCTATTTATTTATATTTTTGTGAGCATCTGATAATTTATTAAAAATCAGAGATTGAAAATCAGTGCCATTTTGCCCAATTATGCTCTGAAATTTGCACATAGTAATTTGTTGCTCCAAAAATTGTAAAAAAAATTGTAAATGGTGCCTCTAAGTGTGATCTAACTACAATCCAAATTTCGTCCAATTCGGAGTTGTCTAGTGCATAAAATAAATTTTAGGGTGATTTCTGTAAATGATTTTTAGTTAAATCCGTGAAATATATTTTTGAGAAATTTCAACTCTCCTGGATTAATAATTGAAATATCTATTTGAGATAAATAGCTTGTTGGATAATTTAACTTCGTGGATTTATTAGAAATTAAATACCCGCAGTTGCTCTATTTTCAGTAAAAAATTCATAAAAAAATCAAAAGATCTCGGAAAATTCCAAAAAAAAATAGTATAGCTTCATTTCATCATATTTAACTTCTAATAAAATTTTCATAATTTTTTGCATATAATTTGTACGAAAAATTGCATAAAAACCCCAAAAAAATTCGCATTTTTCATTTGTGCGTTTTAAAACCAAAAAATTCCAAAAAAATCCATTTTGCATTCTTTGTTGGATTAGGGTTTTAGGAAAAATACTGTTTGGCTGATTTGAATTAATTTCACATTAAAATTAAATTCGGCTAAGTCGCATGTTTTCTTATTAACTTAATTCATCCACATTTGTGCTTCTGTATTTTCTATTGCATAAAAAATTACAAAAAGAAATCCACTTGGAATACCGCAATCTAATCCATCTAAATTGATCCCGAGTTGTTCCTTTGCCTCCTTGAGTCGACCTTGGGGCTTGCCCAGGCTAAATAAACATCAAACCGCACATAATTTCATTCGACGATTTAATCGAGTTGTACGGTTATTTTTTATTGATCCAGATCTATCCGACTGCAACGAAATTAGTCAATTATACAACATCAAAAAGGGTAGATTTTCACATCGTCAAATGACGCGGTTGCCGGGGAGGCAAACGGCTTAGGATTATTTTAGAAAATTAGATTTTGGTTTTCCAATCACTCGGGTAGTCTAATCCCCGAACCACCTTATAATTATTCTATTTTTTTCAATAATTTTTCTATGAATTTTTTTAATTTTTTTATCTCTCTGACATTTTTATCTTTTTGTGCGAGGGCCCGGTGACTTGGAGCAGCTTTCTTGAAGTCGACGCATCTCGAAGTGCATCGGAGGCCGACTATTCGTGGATCAAGTCGGCTGTTGAGAAGCCAGAAGGATTTTTCATTTTTTTAACTTGTAAAAAGTGTCTGCATTTCCAGCGGTTCCCGTTTGGGTTCTCGCGCGTGTAAACATAGTGGAACCGTGTCCCTATGTGTTGTGTGGATTGAATTTTAGACTAGGCTTGCACTAGCGGCTCCTCGAGCCACTGTAGGGTTTGCTTTTGCTCGTAATATTTAGGACCACACTTCACTTAAAAGACGCACTTAGAGCGCAGAACTTAGTCAAATCAACCTGTGCTTCACTCACTAATAAAACTGCTTGTCTAGGAGCGAATTTTACCGTCTGTATTTGCATGTAGTATAAAAATTTTCAATTCAGTACTGCATCACGCATTGTAGAGAGCTGGAGGCACTGTAAGTCTTCTTACTCAAGCATTCATCATCATTTTCTCGATCGCATCGACTTTTTCCGATTCTCTCTCTCTCTCGTTTTTCTAACCTAGGATAAAGGAATTGGGACTGGACGGTAGACGTGATTGCTTGTGTGGATTAATATCTGTGATAATTAATCTCTAAAATCAAGACTTCTAATTGAATTGGACCAAAAAAAATAAATTAAAATTAACCCTTGTTTGCGGGAGGTTAAACCCGACCTTGTTTTCAGGCTGAGTGAGGGTACTTGAGTGTGTGTGAACACCTTAAGGCAGAGCCCAAATCCCCGCCCTCCATATCACGTTCCGACTGATCCTAGCAAATATCACAAGTCGAATTTTTAAGGTTCACTGACTAGTACCAAGTAGCCTCCGCCTGTCTCAGGTAGATAGGGGCGAAATTGCGGTACTTTGCGACAAGTTTCCAGTAACCCCCCGGGGTGAAGTTCTGGCCTTGTCAGCCTCCGCCTGCTTGCAGGTAGATAGGGGTGTGGTCTTTGAATCCATCGACTTGGGATAGGAGCAAAGAAAGGAAGGACCGACGGTATATTAGGCGACATGTTAAACAGGGAAGACGCATCCGGCTCTGAGCCGACTTCCCTATAGGCCGCGTAATCCTTGCTATCTTGCTTGAAAATCACACTTAAAATTTACAAGATTAATTGGACTCGGTTTCGAGTCCTTCACCGTGTTGAGTATGAACTCGGGGATTGCTCTTGCATTTGTCTTTGAGTCTGTCTGTGTGTGTCTCCTGTGTAATTGTGTATTTTCTACCTCAATCTTCTTCCTTTCCTCTTCAAGATGTCGGGATATTGGTTCCCATACCTTGTGACCTCTGGTCAATGCTCCTCAACCATATACCGTTCATCTTCACCTTCCTCTTCTTCTATGTATCCTCCGCCATCCACGGGAGACCCTTACCCGTGGTCGGTTTCACCTCAACCCGATTTCGAAGTCAGAACTTCGACTGACTTCTCCACTTCTTCGCATTTCTCACCTACTCCATATTCCCACACTCCAGATCCACTTCCATCTTGGGTTGACTGTCCTTATTCTCGAGAGCTTGCAGGAATCAACGAATCAAATGGAGAGCAAGCCACTGCTGAGATAAATGATTGGCAAAATTATATGCCCCCACATTATTCATTCTCACCTCAAGTAGGGACCATACCACCAGTTACATATAAACATCCCGACTTGATCTTAGGGCATAACTTGTTCGATCAAACAACCCGAATGGAGAGGCTTGTACATCATGATTTCCCAGACTTGATTGACTTTAGTGATCAAGATTCCATTAACCAGCCTTCATTCGGAGAGCCTATACATTCACAATCTTGGACTCGTGAGCTAGACTTATCAGTCCCCGTTTTATCATATGAGGCTCCGACCAATATTTTCCATCTAGATGGTCCATACTCGACCCAACATTACATGTCAGAGTCTAGGTATGTTGAGTATGAGACCCCAATATCTCAGCAGTATCCTCCAATTGAACAGAACTCTCCCATGATTTGTCATGAGAATTTTTTGGAGGATGACATCTCTAGACTTATTAAGAAAAATGAATCATTTGGTAACGAGTTGAGAGATGTCATGGAAATATTGAACTCAATATCTGCCAGCCTAGGTATGAAAGTGGAGAAGGAAGTAAGTAGATTTGATGTTGAAATCCGAACAAGCAACAGGGAACCCACACCATCTGTACAGCTGGAGTGCATTCTATCTCCCTCTTCTACTAACCCCCTGCCTTCCAATTCAGAGTCTGATCATTCATCCACCAAAAATGCCAAAAAATTTGAAAAATCAAAAAATCACATAAAATTTGAAAATGAAAAAGACCTACAAAAATTGGATCCTGCCCTAAGGGAAGCACTCGATGAAGAATTGATTTTCAAACTTCCCCTAATAAAGTCCATAGATCACTTTCCCAACCTCAAACGATTTGTGAGAAGTAAATTGATGCCTAAGAGGTCGGGCAATAAGAGGACAAGGACTGAAAGACATATAGTGTTTATGATCACCTCCTTGGTGATAGGGAGAAAGACCAAAAGCCGCAGAGTGAAGCGGTTGCCCCGAGTTGAATGTGAAATCAAAGACACCATCTTTACCCATGCAAGAATCGATGAAGACTCACCAATAACTATCCTCCCGACCTCTGTGTTTGACAAGCTCAAACTCAGGGCACTTAAGAAGTCGAGAGAGATCGTTCAGCTGGCTGATCGATCTATTAAACGGTCAAGAGGAAACATTTCAGTCATCGTTACTTTCCAAGGTGCTCTACTCTAGGTGGACTTCACGATCATTGACATCGAGCAAAGAGGAGAGTTTTCCCAGTCTCCGATTATTCTTAGGAAGCCGTTCATAGCCTTGGCTAAGGCGACTATAGATTGCGAGACTCGGGAAATCGATTTTACAGCATTGGGAACGCTTCGACCTCATCCATTCTTTGATTAGCTTTACTCTAAGGTGACTCGCACATCCGCTGACAGTCGTGACCATCGAGAGGAAGATGAGTCCCACCTCTCTACTACACCTGAGAGACCGATTGTACGGACGACCGTTGGATCAGAGACTCCTCACACCTCCACTTCATCAACTGCTTGCACCACCACCGTGACAGCTTCTAAGGAGGACTCACGACCAGAAGCTGACATTGAGTCAGACATGATTTTTGCTGATTGTCTTGATCATTTCGGTGATCCAACACAAGAGCCTAATAATGCCAAGCCAACTAAGATCACTAGCACTTTCTCAAGACGCGTGCTGACCCTTCAGGAATATTCCAATCTTTATGGTGACTCGTCTGATGAGGAACCCATAGTCAGAACCACACCACGACCCGGACCTTCTAAGGAAACAACCTAGACAAAATTGACTCTACATAAAAACACGGTTGCTCCCTCTTCTAGTCGGCTATCTAGTGAGAGGAAGTCGAGAATTGATTCCTCGAGATGTTCCCCCGAAACTCTCAAGGCGCGTCGCTCTCATCTCCCTCTCAATGATTCAGTTTCTAGAAAACCGACTAAGAAAGTTTCCATCAACACACCGGAGAAGGAATTTTCTGAGGAGTCCTCATCTGGTCCGGATAAGGTGATTTATATGAGTGAGCTCAGTTCGGCTGTCCTTAAGCCTTATCTAAGCAAGCAGCCGTGTGTCGACCCTCGTTGGACGATCCCTACACCTCACTATTATTCATCTGAGGATGATTCTGACAACGACACATATGTATATTATCCACCTCCTCGTGTCCGCAAGAAGGTTCGTCACAAACCTTCTTAATCCTTGTATATTCTCTCTCCTTCTTGTATATATTTTCCTCCCTCCCCAGTGATTCGAATCACTCGCCCCGACTCCATATCATTTCATTTTATGGCTATACTTAGGATGATCAGATCCTAAGTATAGGGGGGAGATTGACCCGAGTCTCTTCATCATTCTATGTACAATCTCCAGATCTCATCGGTTCTTATACTCACTCTTGACCAATACTTAGGCTGACTTGAGCCTAAGTATAGGGGGGACCGATGCCCGCCGTGTATATACTCCTCCATTTCCCCCTCTTATCCTCGTCCGCCCCATTCTTGTTCTTCTTCCACACTTAGGCTGCCAGAGCCTAAGTATAGGGGGGCGGGACGACTTCTCTACTCCTTTTTGTTATTTTAGCTCTCCTATGCTTAGCACGATATATGTCTTTTTCCTCGCTTTTCGTGCTCTGAGGACATAGCACACGCTAAGTATAGGGGAGCGTGTATATATTACATATATACTTTACCCATAGCTCGTACTTTCGCGTATTTTCGCGTATTTTTGTATATATTTTTCAATAATTATGGGTGGGTAAAAATTGAAAAATAAATTGTATACTTGTATAATACTTGTAAACCTTTTGTAAAAATTAAAAAAAAATTAATAAATTAAAATTTTATATACTTGTATAATATGTACTATATATATAATACTTGTATAAAAAGTTGTATAATTCTTGTAAAACATACTTTTGTAAAGTTTGTTGTAAAATAGGATGTATACCAAAAAAAATCGTGTATACTATGTACAAATTGTATCAACTAAAAATTGTTGTAAATAATAAAAAATTGTTGTATACTAAAAAAAACAAAAAATAGGCTTCTTATTTACTCTTGCATATTATCTTGCATTTTCAAAAAAAAAGTCTTGCGTTTCATTCATAGCATGTCATCTGCACCTCATCTGCATATCTCGCATATGCAAAGTGAAAATCTAGTGGGTTTTGAACCAAATTATGAGTAGATATTGAGGATGGACCTGATTTGACCTTAATCCACCTAATTTCAGAGTAACCTTATAGGAACTGGAGTTAAGATTTCTCAGCTCAAGTGACTTAATTCTTTGAGTCCGCAAGTCTATGTTCACATGTCATCTTGATCAGTCTAAGTAGAATATCCCGTGCACACGCATGATTCTTTTAGATAATGACCTAACTTGGACAAGCGCAATGCACATAGCTCTTCATTGATGAGGTGGTGAGGAGGTAGAATACTTTAGCTTGGAGTAGCACACAGGTGGAAACATCCGTCCTCCTCTAGGGAGGGTAGTGCATCTCAACCTAGTCTGGTGGTGTTGACATCTAAGGACAGGATGTTGTGGGTTGCAATAATGCTTCAAAAGAGGGATAGTCTACTGGCTCAAGAGGAAAAACTCCTGATGTACATGCTGCACCTTGTATATAGTTCCAAAAAAAGAGAAAAAAAGAGAAAAAATGCAAGAAAGAACTCCAAAAAAATCAGACAGGTCCAAGTGAAAATAAAATACATGTCGGAGTAGGTATACTAGCAAGAAGTCTGCAGCTGGATGACATGGCTACACTGGTCAGGCATCCCAGGATAGGTTGCTACGCTGGCTACCATCCATTCTTTTCTCTACCCCCTCCTCTTGAGTTGGTCGCACTTGAACTTAGAAGGGAATACCCTGCTCCTCGAGGAAAGAGTTATTGGATCGGGTTATTTGAATTACCTTGTTAGAGGAGGCTGCTTCTGAGCCATTTCTGATGTGGAGAGTTACATTACACTTACACAGTACAAATAAGAATAATAGTCATCAGAAATTTGCGTCTGAGGATTTGTTCTGACCTGACTGTCGAGGCGTCTTGAATAGAAGACTTGTGGAACTTGAAGTCTGTTAGGTCTTAAGTTCAGGTCCCAATAAGGTTCCGCCACACAATTAATCCAAAGGTCGAGTCAAGCTCCATTTTCAACTTTTGTTCATGACATTGGTATGGAACCCAAAATCATTTCACTCTTGCATTTCATTTTAGATGCTCGGGGACGAGCAAGGTTTAAGTATAGGGGGTTGATGAATCTGTGATTCATCACTCTAAAAGTTGAAAATAGAGTCTTGTTCCCGAGTAAATAGATGCATATTTCCCTTTATATTGTAAAATTATCATTCATGCATGCAAGCATAATATCTGCATTTTAGCATTCATACTTGCATTAAATAAGAAGCCAAATTCACTTGTAAGTATTCACTTGTATATTAGTTAAATTAGCCTATTTGTATTTATTTTATACTAACTCCGAATCCAATAAAATCAACTCCATAGTTTATATATGACTAACACTAATAAAGGAAAAATATCTAAAAAAATACTAACCTGTAAAATTGACCAATAAAACCCCACTCCAAGTTTGAAGTTGTAAACCTTAAAATGTGCATATCTCTCTCATACAGCCTCCGAATTAGGTCTACTCACTTTTAAAGTAATATACATTCCAAGACCTTTGAAACAAGACCAATTTCATTAAAATCGGAGCTCGTATACAAAACTTGGGTTTTGGGCCCCTTTTGTATATTGTACAAATTGACCGTTTTGCCCCTGTATTTTACCATTTCATTTTCTTGATTATTAAAAATCCAAAGAAATTAGACTAATTTGTAAATATTCTTCTTATATTTTCTCTATTTTTATTTTGGTTTTTCTCTCTTTTAAAAATGAAAAAAAATTACAAAAGATAAAATGCGGTATTTTATATCTATAAAGTACCACCCAAAAATACATTTTTGTACAGTTGATTTCATTTGATTTTCGGCCCTTCACAAAAGTTGTAGATCTCATCGAAACGAACAACTTTCATGTTGACTACTTTTTGATTTAATCCATTTTGTTATTTCTTTTTGATTTTCTTTACATTTAATCTTTGAATTTTCTGGGCACGACATGCAGCTGCTCCTGGAGCCGCCACATGTCACCCCTTTATTTTATTATTTTCGAATTTATTTTATTATTTTAGGATTTATTTTTTTATTATTATTTTTGGATTTTATTTTTTTTAATTATTGATATTTTTAGTAGCCTACTTATTTAACATATATTATATTATTTTTTTCCTATTTACCTCTTCTCCTTTCTTCTTCCCCACTCCAAGTCACCACTCTCCCCACTACTCCATTCTCCCTACTTCTTATCCAACTTCCCTCTCCTCACCCTTTTTATTCCCATCATCCTCCACCATTTCCCTTCATCTGCCATACTACAAGTGAGAGAGGTTCGAGCCCCGTTTTAAGTGTGAGGTGACAGCTCCCCTTAGACGTTGAGAGATGATGACCTGCAAGCGAGATCCGCGGGTAATCTCCGTGTAGCGAACTTCCCGTCAAGAGACGTTGAGGCCACAACGAATGCCGCACACCGCGACTTCACTTTCGACGAATCACAGGTAAGTATCTTCTATCTCATCTATTTATTTTATTTTATCTAACAATTTTTTTATTATTGTTCTACAACAAACAACATCACATCATCATCACATCACAACCATTATCATCACCCAAACATTCACCATCAAATACATCACCACCTCATATTCATTTATTTTATTCTCACATCTTTGTCACTAAATCACCACATTTATCCCTTTTCAATTTTCATTGCATTATATTTCCTGATTACAAAAAAACAAAAAAATATAAAAATCAAAATACAAAAAAAAATAAAATTACAGCTCAGGTTTTGCACGCCACCGTCAACCGCTCCAGCAAGGCCTGACCACCGCCGGCCGCCGTTCACCGCGGCATCCCGCCAGGCCACGACCACCTTCCAGCCTTCCAATCGCCGTCTCCTCCACCCCCTCCAACCCAACAGCTCACGGCCGCCGACCTTCAGAGTGGACTGCTCCCTCCACGGCTAGCCGCCAGCCCCTAGCACCACCGTGCGCTGCTGCGTGGTCGCCCCACGCCTCCACCCACTTTCCGCACCCCCGCGCGACACCACCACCGCCGCAGCACCACCCCGGCGCACGGCCACGCCCCAGCTAGGCTGCCGTCCCTCGTCACCGCCCAGGCGAGCCACTGTCAGCAGCCTGACACCACCTCCATCGGCGCACTGCCCTTGCGCCAACCCCTCGCCGCTGAACTTCGCAGCCGTTGCAACCTTCAGCAGCCCAACACCACCTCTATCAGCGCCGCTACCTCGAGCCGTGCCCAACCGTCGCCCCTCGACGCCGAGCGTGCCCCCGTGCGCCACCTCTCTCGCCGCTCTCCACGAGCGGCTGGGCGCAAACCTCCGCCTATTCACCGACCGCGCGCCGCCCTCACGGTCTCGCACGGTGCGGCCGCGCTGCCCCTCCGCGCCGCCGTCGTGCCCTAGCCGCCCCCATGTTCGTGCGTTGTGCGTGAACCCTAGAGTTGGGGATCAGGTATATTTTCTATTTTATTGTATTTGTGAAATTTGCAAGTTTATCCTCTCACATTTTTAAATTGCAAACAAGCCCTGTGCACTTTTCCTTTATTTACTTTCATTTTCTGTATTGCGAAGATAACCCTGACTTTGCATGCTTATTTGGACTGATATTTTGCTTCATTTATTTAAAAGAAAATAGCATGTTGTAGAGAAACTAATTATTTATCTTGTGGCTATTTATTTATATTTTTGTGAGCATCTGATAATTTATTAAAAATCAGAGATTGAAAATCAGTGCCATTTTGCCCAATTATGCTCTGAAATTTGCACATAGTAATTTGTTGCTCCAAAAATTGTAAAAAAATTGTAGATGGTGCCTCCAAGTGTGATCTAATTAAATCCAAATTTCGTCCAAGTCGGAGTTGTCTAGTGCATAAAATAAATTCTAGGGTGACTTCTGTAAATGATTTTTAGTTAAATCCACGAAATATATTTTTGAGAAATTTTAACTCTCCTGGATTACTAATTGAAATATCTATTTGAGATAAATAGCTTTTTGGATAATTTAACTTCGTGGATTTATTAGAAATTAAATACCCATAGTTGCTCTATTTTCAATAAAAAAATCATAAAAAAATAAAAAAATCTCAGAAAATTCCAAAAAAATAGTATAGCTTGATTTCATCATATTTAACTTCCAGTAAAATTTTCATTATTTTTGCATATAGTTTGCACGAAAAATTGCATAAAAACCCAAAAAAAATTGCATTTTTCATTTGTGTATTTTAAAACCAAAAATTCCAAAAAATCCATTTTGCATTCTTTGTTGGATTAGGGTTTTAGGAAAAATTTAGTTTGGCTGATTTGAATTAATTTCACATTAAAATTAAATTCAGCTAAGTCGCATATTTTCTTATTAACTTAATTCATCCACATTTGTGCATCTACATTTTCTATTGCATAAAAAAATACAAAAAGAAATCCACTTGGAAAACCGCAATCTAATCCATCTAACTTGATCCCGAGTTGTTCCTTTGCCTCCTTGAGTCGACCCTAGGGCTTGCCCAGGCTAAATAAACATCAAACCGCACATAATTTCATTTGACGATTTAATCGAGTTGTGCGGTTATTTTTGATCGATCCAAATCTATCCGACTGCAACGAAATTAGTCAATTACACAACATCAAAAAGGGTAGATTTTCTCATCATCAAAGGTGAAGAAGAAGAAGAAGAGAACCTAAAGAAGATGCCTTTAAAGAAAGGAGATAATGAAGAAGAACAGAATGAAGACACAATACAAACGATATTAGCAAGATTAGATGCATTAGAGAAACAACAGCTTTTACCGAGGGAACAAATTAACCAGCTAATTATTGGGGATGAACCACCAATGGAAGCGACATGTTGACGAACCTGTATTTCACCCTATTAATAATGCGGAATTAACCACTTCGTTGCAGTCGGGTAAAATCAGATTAGTCAAAGACCGCTTGGATAATGCATCAATTAACACCAAGGAAGCGGTCTTTTTATATTTTTCTTAAGCAAGCCCGTGGTCAAACTCAGGGACACGAGCCTCTTAAGTGATTTATCTAGACTTTTATTACTTGAATTGGGCGATGAATTAATAAAACGTGGGTCAAGATGCAATGAGGACACAAGCAATTTTTGCTTGATTTTTTTCAAGACACAAGATGCAAAGAAATGCAATATGAATATACCCTAATTATACAAAATCTCTGAGAAATTAGACAGTAGTCGAATACAGATTCGAATCATTAAGCAAGTTTCATTAATGTAATTTTACAAGGCATGAAAAGAAAAACATAAGAGACACTTTGATATTAAAATAATGCATCACAGTTCGAAGTGTCCATAAGATCTAAGCTTGCCATTAAGAAGACAGTGAAACAAGCTTCGAAATGAGACCAAAATCGACTCAAACAGAGCTAGGATGCTCAAGATATTCACAATTAAAACCAGGGGCATAAATGCAAGAAAAACATGAATATAAATAACAAACATGCCCTGAAAGGACTAAATGCAAATAAAAAAATGCGGGACCTTTCTTGTAATTTACCCACATGTGCGGGGGTATTTTTGTAATTATGTAAACTCACGAGGGCTTGAATGCAAAATACCCTAGTGCACGTGGATGCACGTGATGGCAGGACCTTTCTGTAATTTGGTGAAGTTTTGAGGGCATTCATGCAAAATACCCGGCCAGTCACGTAACAAGCACGTGATGGCGAGGTTCGGGTGGCTTGCAGGCTCGGAACTGGTTTGGACACGCGCTGATGCTTCGGTTGAGGCTAGGATGCTCCTGACCTGCATACTCGTATGCAGACTCAAGTCGAATGGCATGGATCTCTGCAGGCTATCCGATCAAGGAGATCGAATGATGGTTGTAGCTTGCGGTTGAGGAGACGTGACCGAGTGACAGTCATTGGATTGACATCGAGGGGTGCATCCAACAGTAGTTGTAGCTTCTGGAGCTGCCTCCTCCGTCGCGATGCTGGCGGAGGGAAAGGAACTCCAGTGAGGTGCCTTGTGGCCCGCCACCTTCTTCTATGGTCGATGAAGGTCCATGGAGCTTCTTGGAAGCTTGTAGAGGTAGATGGAACTCAGGTGGAAGTATCGGTCACCGTAGATGAGGCCAAAGAGGTCTGGACATCGGAGACAAGGTTCGCCAATGTTGCTCCGATGAAGCTCCGGTGAGTGTACCATTTGAGCACATGCAACGTTAGTGGACCAATAACCGAATCGTGTACGTGAAGAAAGTGGGTGACTTGAGGTGAAATGAGAGCCTAAGCAGATAAAGAAGATGGAGGCCCGGTTCTCCTCCACCGTGAAGGGTGGAGCAGATGAGTCGGAGTGGATTGAGGTTTCAGAAGAAATACGGAGGGAGCGAAGGGGCACGTGTGAATGAGGGAGGAGTGACGAAGCTGAATCAATGGTTAATGGAGTGTGAGGTAGTGAAGAGGAAGCTAATAAATTGAGAGAATATAAGAGAAAAATATAGAGAAGAATCCAAGAAGCTTAATTGAGGTTTGGCGGACGAGGAGCTTGGGATTGAGGTCCTAGTCGGACCTCGGGTCATTGCTAGACCCCTGCAGCTACTAGGGGCAGCTGGGCAAGGCGGAGCCACCGCAGACCTGGCCATCGTGGACCAGGGGTCAACATCAGAGGCCTTCGTTATCGTCGCTCTTCCATCGGTCCTCCCCTTGTCACGGGGAGGAGGAGTGGGGTTGGGCGAGGCCCTACATAAAGATGGACAACGGTGGAGTGGCGTGACGACGTCGTATTTAATGAAGCAAGGTGGCGATTCTGATGTTGAAGGTCGTGATTGAGTGGACGATATAGAGCGATGGGAGGGGAGATAAGGTGCATGTGGGCTCCCGCGAGGATGAAGGAAGAATGGGCTACGTCGGAGGGTAGTTAGTGAGAGGAGAAGGTGGCATAGAAGGTGGAGAAAATGGATAGGGCGAGACGGGTTGGAGAGGTGGAAGACGTGGGTGAGATGGGGACCAGAGGTAGACGTTGAAGCCCGATCGTTGGATCAAGCGATCCAATGGTCAGGAAAGAGGTGCTTATGGGTGGCTTGGATTAAATCTAGGGCGGCACTATCAGTGGGAACAAGAAACGCCACGTGTCGAGCTGAGAGAGAGGCGGGAGCAGTTGGAGATGATGTGATTTTGGGCTTGATCCAATGGTTGAGGAGGGAGCGGTAACATGCAGTGGCGATGGATATTCCATGACATGTGGCAAGAGGAGGTTTAGGCGGCAACGAACGATGGAAATGGAATCTGAAGGTTAATCGGATGGCTGAGGTTTGAAGAGGGAAGGAACGGCTGTGATGGAAGGATTCAGAAGGCCATCCAACGACTGGAAATAGTGGGCACAAGGCGCACAAAGAGATGGGCCACATGGCGCAACCAGAAGGCACCACGTGGCCCAATCAAATTATTTAGAGATGAAAAGTGAAATAAGAAGAAGAAGGAGGCTGATTTTGGAAAAACTCAAAACATGAAAGTTGTAGATCTCGATGAGCTCTACATGGTTCATGTCATCCAAAAGTGGAGATGAGGTCAGACCAAGGAAGAAATAATTTTGTGAGCATTTTTTAAGGGTAAAAACACTACAAATTTTAATTTTATTATTTTTTGTATGTTTAATTTATTCCAGGACTCTGATATGAACAAGGATTTGTTTGGTTTTTATTTACACTTAGTATAATCTAGGGGGTTAATAACCATGAATTAATAGCATGAAACTGGGTTTCATCACCTGTAACCCTGGCTAATACAGAGTAAGGAATTCTCTACAGCCACCCGAGCCAGATGTAGACTTTGAACTGAAGCCGTCCTTCTTGAACTAGCTTACTCAATTTCATGGAAATAGTGCTGAAGAACCATATGCATTCTTATACAATTTGGAGCTAGTATGTTGAAATTTGAGACACCTCAGGGTCATCCAGGACTACATTCATCTCACTACGCTTACATTCGCCTTAAAAGGCAAAGCCGACTAATGGGTGAAGAATCTAGGAGTGACGGTTACCAGATACAATCAATTCAAGAATATGTTCTTAAAGAAGTTCTACCCTTTGAGTAGGACTAATCAGATGAGGACACACATCACCAGATTCTCTCATATGCCTCATGAACCATTCTGTGATGCATGGGATAGATTCAAAGATTTGTTACAAAAGTGTTTGTGTCATGCTTTGGATGATAATATTTTGGTCCAGCTACTCTATTCTTGTCTCAGCTACAAGACACAAGGTTTAGTGAGCACTACACGTGGAGGAAACTATAAATCACGAGATGTGTATTCGAGCCGCTTAGAAATCACCAACAAGGAGTATACTGACTCCCTCAATAATCTACAATCTAAAGGAGGGAAGCAGACTATTGTTGAAATAACTAAGGATCTGATTCCAAACATGGGCATCGTCGTTGATAAGCTATCTGTAGTGGATCAGATTCACAAGAGATGAACGACATCTAAAACTGGATCTCATGGTTTCCGAAGCAGATGGAGGAGTTGACTGAGAAGGTGCCCAAGATCGAGATACTTGTCGCAGCTGCATCCTCCAGTCCTATTTACCAAATACATCTTATCTAGGAGAAGTCGATGTCAGGGCCACCTAAACCTTTGGGTTCAGGACCAATCCTATGCCTAATCTTTCTTGTTGTCACCACCACCAGTCGAGATCGTTGAAGAAGTACCACCTCCGGTGTTTGAAGTGAATGGCATTTGGTATACTCAGGACCATGTCTAATATGGTAGAACAGGGGACCGTCCGTTCTACTAACATCCCCCAAACTTCTATAATGCCACATTCCCACATGCCCCATCCCAACAACAGAGAACGCAACAATCATATGGTCGACAAGGCTAATACCAAGAAAACCATCAGGGTTCGCAGTACCAGCAGGCACCCTAGTTGTATCAACGGCAGTATCAGGCCCCACAAGGCCAATCTTCGAAGCAACTCTCAGAGATGTCTAGCTCTCAGACTGAACCTGTTGATATCCAGCAGCATATACACGAGGAGATTCACTATTTTCGGAATGAACTTCAAGATCTAGGGTTGACAAGCGTAACAGTTTGAACAAATCTCAATCTCATCAATATGGTGTTCAGGTATACTATTTAGAGTCATCTAGATCTTAACATGAGATTCTTTCATTTTGTAATATCAATGCTATGTCACTTAGAGCTGAAGGACAGTGGTTGTGCCAGACCAGGCAAGAGAAATGGAGCAAAATGACTCGGAAGTTCAACCGGATTATACTATCAAAGATGAAGAAGAAAGAAATCTAGATTCACTGCCATATCCAAGGAGACCACGGATTCCTGCTCAAGAGAAGGGAAAAGCACCAATGGAGTCTACAGAGGACCTTGCACCTCCACTCGCGGTTGATTCACCTTTGTCATATTTTCCACAACCATGATGTAGATGATTTCAATTTTTATGATCAGTTGAAGAATAAAGATCATTGTAATATGACCTCCTTTTCTAATAAATCAAAGCACGATGTTCCTGTTTATGATTCAAGATCTTTATCTAATATCCCGACTGCTTCCATTCCTTCCCCACATGCTCTTATGGGAGGAAGGCATAAATGAAAATGACCATTCAAGATGACCTAGAAATGGCACGATTTTGTCAAGAAAACATTACAGTCAATGTACTTGAAAATGAGATGCACTCCTACAAGGATTCACAGAAAGAAACCAAATGAATTTGTGGAGGCTCATGTCTTAATAGTTTCCACTACCCATTGTGTCAAAAATCAGTAACTACCAAGGAAAAAGAGTGACCTAGGTGCTCACTATGTGGAGAGTCGCATCGGCGATATTGCATTTGCACATACACTCCTAGATGACGGTT
The DNA here is from genome assembly GCA_037367405.1 of Ottelia alismoides. Lineage (NCBI taxonomy): Eukaryota > Viridiplantae > Streptophyta > Magnoliopsida > Alismatales > Hydrocharitaceae > Ottelia > Ottelia alismoides. The sequence continues at coordinate 671,708 of JAZKJV010010449.1, forward strand.
CTTTAATCAATCTTCTGCCCTTAGCATTATATTACATATTGGAGTTAGGACCTGGCAGAAAATCATCAGATGTACTCCAATTTACAGATCGATCAATGAAAATACCTAAGGGAGAGGTGAAGAATGTTGTTATCTTAGTTGAGGGGTAAGATTTCAAAGTGTACTTTACTATCCTTGATATGGAATCCCCAAATCATTGGAGAGAATCTCATATCATTCTTGGACAGCCATTCTTAAGGACCACAGGGATAGTATTCGATTACGGTACAGGAATGATGAAGTTCTATTCTCCAGGTGGAGAAGCGGACTTAGAGATGAAGCAGACAAAATGGCAAAGACCTGAGTTTGAATCTAGTACTAAGTACACAGAATCTTCATAGGCAGAGTGTAAGTTGATTAGCACGACTAGACTTTGGCAATAGACTCTAGCAGGATAGAGCTAGACCCTCTCATCTAGAGAGAACGCAGTGCATAGTGCAGTTTGCCAGGTATTGCCTGATTTACTTAGAGACACAAATGCCTATACTCTTGACGACACAGATATCCCTTTGGATATGTTAGTCCCATCATCTTCTGGACAGTCAAAGGACATAGATGACTAGTCAGATGCGGCATTGGTAGAATTACTGCACTACTTTTGCGATCTGACTCACCTTTTTTCATCAGAGTTGGTAGCTAGCACATCACATATTGATCCACCATCATCCAACACAGAGGAGAACTCAGATGCCATTCAGCCGGACCTAATTGATGATTCAAGTTTTCCTGAGCCGAAACCACTTCCTCACTCAAGTATGCATTTCTTGCGGGACCCAAAGAGAGATTTCCTATTATCATTAGCGCGACATTAACTGTAGAATAGGAGTCTAGGCTACTTGAAGTTCTTGAGCATAACTGCAAGGCCATTGGATGGACGGTATCAGATCTCGTAGGGATCAACCCCGCTCTCTGCTCGCACCAAATATATGTCGAGGATAACGCAAGACCTTCTGGGAATTTCAGAGAAGACTATACCCTAATATTCAGGAAGTAGTTAAGAAAGAGATTGAAAAATAGTACAAAACAAGGTTTATATACTCTATTTCTGACTCCAAGTGAGTGGCCCTGCTTCATTATTTCTGAAGAATTCCGGAATCCAGTTGGTCACCAACAAGGAGGTGGTAAAGATCGTGACACGAGTACCCATGTCGTGGTATGTCTATGTCGACTGTAGGCGCATGAATGTTGTAGACAAGAATATCGCTTTCCTCCGCCATTCATTGAACAAATCTTGGAGAGACTTGCAAGGAAAGTGGTCATATATTTTTTGATGGGTACTCAGGCTACAAACAGGTAGCCATCACTCCTGAGGATCAGGGAAAGACCACATTTACATGTCCATTTGACACTTACGTGTTCAGGTGCATGTCATTCGGGCTCGATAATGCCCCGGGCACAATTCTGATCTTCGTATTTGCCGAGATGGGGTGACTTCGTAAAAATCTTCATGGAAGACTTCTCGGTCTATGGTGATTCTTTTGATACGTGTTTAGCACACTTGGATCGGGTCCTCAAGTGGTGTAGGGAGGCCAATTTGGCACTCTTCGGGGAGAAAAGTCACTTCATGGTGACAGAGGGTATCGTGTTGGGGCATGTCATCTCCAAAAGGGAATGGAGGTTGACCCTGCCAAGGAGGATGTGACAAAGAAACTTGAGTCACCAACCAATGTTAAGTTAGTGCGGTCATTCTTAGGGCATGTCAAATTTTATCGAAGATTTATTCATGATTTTTATAAGATTGCCTACCCACTGACTGAGCTCTTAGGGAAAGACACAGAGTTTATAATCAATCACAATTGTCTCGAGGCCTCTGAGCTCCTGAAAAGAAAATCTGTGACTCGCCAATTTTACAAGCTCTCGACTGGTCTTTTCGTTTGAGATCATGACTTATGCATCGGATTTTACTATAGGAGTTGTACATGGACAAAGGCAAGTTGGTATATCGTATGCAATTCACTATGTGAGAAAAGTTTTGGATCCTACATAGAGAAATTATACAGTGACTAAAAAGGAAATGCTCATGCTAGTTTGGGCCCTAGAGAAATTCAGATCATATAGATTGGGATCAAGAAGGATGTGCAGGCATATCTTTTGAGATTGATCTTATTAATCCAGGAATTTGATTTGGAAATTAAGGATAAATCTAGAATAAAGAATGTTGTGGATGATCACCTTTTCAAGAATTGAGCAGAATGATAATCCTAATATTGAACCAATTTGAGAGACCTTCCCAGACGAGTTAGTTTGTTCCACTAACTCACTCCCAAGGTACGTTGACATGGTGAACTATCTTGTCTCCAAGATAGTTCCACAGGGGTGGCCTAAAAGTAGTATTGACCTACTGAAGTCAGATTCGAGGAGATACCACTTGGACGATCTGTTTCTTTTCTTTGAGTAGTCAGATTCTGTCTGGCAAAGGTGTATTCCTCAGTAGGAAAACCATAGTGTCCTCACACATTGTCATACACTTGAGGATGGAGGACACCATTCGGGAAATAGAATCACGCACAAGGTACTCCGATGTGGATTTTACTGATTGACCTTGTTTAGAGATGCCAATGAGTTTGTACGCTCGTGACTGATTTGTTAGAACATGAGAGGGATTGTTGGATATAGAGATGAAATGCCCATGCAACGGATGAATTTCTGTGATATTTTTGACGCATGGGGAATTGATTTTATGGGTCCCTTTCCCAACAGCAATGGACATGAGTACATCTTGTTAGTGGTTTATTATTTTACAAGGTGGGTGGAGCCTATCCCAACCCAAACCGCAGATAGCAAGACTATCTGTAAAATTTTCAAGGATTATATTATTGTGAGGTTCAGGGTTCCAAAGGTTTTCATTTCTGATGGGGGTAGACATTTTGTGAATAGAGAAATGAGATCATTAGCTAAGGTATATAAAAAAGCATAGAGTAGCCAATCCTTACCACCCATAATCTAATGGCAAGGCAGAGGTTTCTAATAGAGAGGTGAAGAGTATTCTTCAGAAGTTAGTTCCTCCCGATAGGAAGAACTGGCCTCAACTTTTGGATCAGGTTCCGTGGGCCTATAGGACAAGCGTACAAGACTCCACTCGGTACTTCACCTTTTAGGATGTTTTATGGAAAGCCATGCCATTTGCCCACAGAGCTAATTCAAAAATCAGAATGGGAGATCAAGAAGTTTAATTGGAGTTATCACCTTGGGAAGTTCTGTCGTAACTTGAATCTGAATGAGCTAATAGAAATCCAAAACCGGGCATATGACAATGGTGTGATCTATAAGGACAAGGTCAAGAGATGTCATGATAGACACATTAGGCATAAGACCATTGTCCCTGGGCAGAAAGTATGGTTGTTCACTGCATGATTGAAGATTTTTCATGGGAAACTCAACTCAAAATGGATGGGTCCCTACATTGTCATAGATGTACACAACAATGGAAGTGTTGATATTGATGAGCTCAAAGATAGAGCATAAACATTTTCAGTAAATGGGAAACTATTGAAGCTGTATGTAGATTCTAAAGAACGATTAGCCCAAGTCACGTTCATCAACTTCATGCAGTGTGAGCACATTGAAGACTCATTAAGCCACCCAACATAAAGAGAAGCGGTCAAACACAAGTTGTACAGATCATCTTATTCTTCATATCTTTCAAATGTACATTCTACTTGTTTATTCTCCAGACCTCAACATACCCTCGCACCTTCTCCAATACTTAGGCTAGCCAGAGCCCAAGTATAGGGGGACCCAATTCCCGCTTTATATACCTTTTCATGTCCTCAACCACCTCATTTTCTCTCTTCTTCTATACTTAGACTGTTCACATCCTAAGTATAGGGGGAGGGCCGAATTTTATTTTTCTTTTCTTTTTCTTTTTCTTTTTCACTCTCTTATGCTTAGCCCGAGTTAAATATTCTCTGTGCTTCTTGTGCTCTGAGGACAGCACTCGGTAAGTATAGGGGGTTTATATATACTTTGTATAAATTTTACCCATAGCTCGTACTTTTGCGTAAGCTATATTTTATTTACGGGGTGGGTAAGTTACAAAAAAAGAGGTTTTGCAACTAACATTGTCCGTGTCCAATTGTGTGTGCAACCAAAGTTTGAAATTGGATTTTTATTCATTTTTGCATTAAAAAAACTCTTAAAAAACATTTTTCACATTTACATTTCATTCAGAATTTCATTCATCCATGCATTTTTAGTTTGACGTATCCCTGACACTTACACTTTTACACAAGACTTCTGTAGTTCAAGGGCAATTGGTTTATGAGATTTTAAGATTTGAAGTTAATCAACCTTAGTCATTAGGGTCTATGAATTAATTATTCACACCTACCAAGTTCAAAAGATACGTAGGTTATATTACATAGTCTCTACCATAAAGAATATGGTCAGCACCTCATTTTTATGATTGCAGTTATAATGAGATGAGTTGGGATTTCACTTGAGGAACTAGGATGAGGGATTTGAGTTTGGATATGGTTTTATGATGCTCGAGGATAGGATAAAATCAATGACAGCTTAATGAAACCCGAGTGTCAAAACTTTAAGCTAGTATGAGAACAAGGTTCTTGTATTAATCTCTTGATATAAAACCTATGTGCCAGGGTGTGATGAAACTTAATTAATTGTTGATCAGTGTGTGCCAACGTGGTAAAAGCAGTGAAGCTAGCCAACCATCAATGAAATAAATTTCGAGAGAAGTTCTCTCATTCAAAGAAAAAGCTCTATCATTACAAATACAAACTAAAAGAGCTTCCACCAAAGGTAAGCATTCCCAAAAATGTCAAAGTGTCCACTTCAACCAAAGCTATTAGGACCAGGAGTCAAGCGAGTACCTAAAAGGGCTATGTATCGTGTAGTGATACAAGTCTGGGTGTTGAAAGTACGATAGGTACTCAAAAGAGACACACACTGATGTATTTCCAGGAAAAACACGTGCAGACGACTCTGAACTCTCTTAACGGACACACTGGTCAACAATGTAAAATGCATGTGTTGAGTTAATAAGGCACTCGAGTGGATCCTTGTTCCAATGAAAGGGAGAAATGAAATTACACCATACTATGCCTTCCATAAACTGGCCTTCCATCTTGATGAATTTCCATTTCATCACCTTTTTTCTATGATTTTGGCCATGAAAACCGTAGCTAATGCATGTAATAGCATTCATTATTTATTGTATTTCATGCACATAAAATAAGGTTTTTAATGCCAAAATTATATAATAAAGGGAAGAATAGAAAAAGGAATAAAATAAAGCAAATATTTTATGCCCCTGACCCCGAGACCAAGTCCAGAAGGGAATTGGTCCACAAGGAATAAAGTAGGGGGAGATAAGGGCCAAGAATACAATAAATATTTCATTTATTCATTCTTGATCTATGCATTTTTTACACCTATTTTGTATCTAATTATTTATTCTTAAAATATAGAAATTTTGTACATAAAAGTTGTAGATAATAATGTAAATAAAAATACAAAATTGAGTTTGTACAAAAATAATATACAGTGTACATTTTATACCCAGAATAAAAAGCCAGAAACCAAACTTCACAGACCCCATAACTTCCAAATAAAAACTCAAAACATAGCAAAATCACCTCTAATTGTATATAACATTTCATGAGCTATTAAATGGTGGTGGTTTTATATTTTTTGGAGTTATTGTGCAAAAGATAGGTTTAGGCCCCTATTGTACATAATACAGATTAAAATATTCAATTTATTCATTACTTATTATTTTTACAAATTCATATTTTTATAATTTTGTAAACATTATTTATAACATAAGTGTACATTAAAATTTGAATTAAACCTAAAAGAAAAAGGAGAATAAAATAAAACTATGCCAAGCCATGGATGAAATACCTTTGTATATAAATAAAAGAGATTATATTCTTTCATTATTTTATTCTTTCATATTTTTAAAATATTGTCAATAACATATATATTCTATTCAAAATACAAAACAAAAATAAAAAAACTCATTAAAATGCATTTAAATAAAACGAAGTATACAAAACATAGGCAAGATACCTATAACTATACCTATACAATTCATATACATATTTATTTAAATAGCAAATAAACTCATAAAAATCAAATAAAAATATATTTACACTCATAAAAATAAGTAATATATATATAAAATAAGAAAATAGAATAATAAAGTAAAATAAACAAAATAAAAATAAAAATACACAAAACATAGGTAAATATACCTACAAATACACTCATAAAAATTAATTACTAATAAATCAAGCCAAAAAAATAAATAAAAATCATATTAAAATACTACATAAAATAATAAACATTTTTTTATTTTTTTATACTCGAAAAATAATAAAATCATTTACTATTTTTTATAAATTATTTTTAAATAAAAACCATGTTTTGTTCTTTAGCGCCTTACGTGGACCAATCAGGAGCGGCGGACCGTTGACCTCTGGTCAACAGTCCCATCCACGTATCTGACCTGTCAGACCTGGTGAATCCCCGATTTTCTTGCATTTTTCACACTCGATACATCGCTCAATCACCTTCGATCTCTTCACGAAAATTTCTCCCAGGACCATCATGATTCACGCCGAGTCCTTAGATTGCTTGTAAACACACCAGATTCTTTGATATTAGCCGGTCAATAAGGGAGCCATGTGATGTTTATAAATAAACAAGCTCCCCCTCCTTCGCAAATTTGGTCAGTTTTCGTTCTTTTCCCCTCCTCATATTCATTCCTGGAGGCTTCCTCATGACAGGGGGAGGTTTTTGGCGCCTTGAATCGGCTGGAGGAGGTGGGAGCTGCACCCACGGCGGAGCTTCGGTGATGCCACACTCCCTGGTTTCCACCAGGTATTAGAGCACCTCTTTCTTGCTTTATTAGGTAGATTTTTATTGCAGCATTTATTTCCCGCATTTAGTTTAGTCTTTAGTGAAGTAAATCACCGTGAAACGGTTGAGTCATAGTTCGCCCGAGACCCGCTCCGGCGACGACTCCCGAACGTTCCAGTTATCCTCCGACACTCGTACTGCCCCCATATCGTTCCCTATCGCTTTCTCCATCATCAGCATGCCCCTGATACACCAGAGCCCTCGTGGTTCCGCGAATCGAGGTTCACCCCCGCCGCTCATCGGAACCTCGCCACCCACCTTCATTTGTTTGCGCAAAAGCTTCAAACCCCAGGTTGAGGTGAAGCCCTCGAGCCTCTTATTCTTCCTATGCAGTTCTAGACTCAAAAGGAGCCCTCTTGGGCTTGATTGAACCTGAGACGTGGTTCTTGGAGGCCCTCCCCTTCCTCAAGCTCGCCTGATCGATTGGGACCTCCAGGAGCCAAGAGGAGACCATCAGTAGACGCGAGGACCTTCCAGGCACGTGTACAGATCAACAGAGGCGACGGAGGAGGCCGGAGGCACCGTCCATTCATGATCGAAGCTCGCCGCGTGCGATCTTCGTCACTGTTCTTCCACCTTGCTCCATCATCGTCCGATCAAGATGGAGATCCCAGGCGCAGCAGTAGCCGTCGGATGCCAAGCACTAGAGCCGTCAGATCATCCGATCCGATCTAATCTCGTGCGTCCGATCTCGAAACGTCATCGACTGTCAGATGGAGGCCACGTGTATAAGTGAGAAGCCATCAGTCGTCAAACATTGTATTTATTGTTTAGTCCCGTAAATGTTGTGTAACATTTAAAATAAAGTAGATATTTTGTAAAAAGACCCCTAGGTTTCATGTGTTTACATTGAGGTCCAATCCACGTCAGATCACATGCGGTCCCACGTGCATTTGGAAAATATTCATTGAAGCCCTTATATTTATCTGTATTTCATAAAGGTCCATTAAATAAAATTTACAGTGTTCTATTTTTGTGGAATTTGCATGCAGACCCTTGTATTTTATGAAATTGTGTTTTGGTCCCTGTGCGTATGAGTCACGTATAGTCCCACGTGATAGGGAAAATTGCAATGGCCCCCTGGCCAATTTTGAAATGTGTATTTTGTCCTGAAAATTCATGTTAATGTTCAAAAGTTTTGGTATATTTGCATACCCCTGGACTTCATTTTATTTGCAAAAATACCCCTGCTAGTGTTGGAATTTTCTTTTTGCTTTCCCTAAAAATTGCATGCATCTATAAAATTCCAAAAATCACCAAAAAATACCATAGGTTCCTGTTGCATTATATTATCACTCCAAATTTTTATTTTGCATTTTTATTGCATTTTCATATTTATAAAAATTCAAAAACATGCATTTTTACTATTGTTTACATTATAAAATCTGAAAAAAATATAAAAACTTCTTGAAAAATTCTCAAAACAATGTATGTTGTGTCTTTTAGTGTGTTTGATTTTCTATCCAAAAATCACTAAAAAATAAAAAACATAACTCCTAAAAATTAGAAAACCCCAAAAACCTTCATAAAAATATTAAAAATTCTAGAAAAATCCTAAAAATGCAATGTTTGTTTCTAAAATTTCTGTATTTTATTATCGTTTTAAAATTAATTGAGGAACTTTTGACCTTTTTTGTTATTTTTCATCCTCATTTTAATTTCGACCAGTAATATGTTTCACTATTTACTCGTATTTTTGTCTTTAAAATTATCAAAAAATTAGGAAAAATCTTGAGAAAATCACAAAAATGTTAAATAAATATAAAAATCACAAAAATATTTTTTATTCTATATTACATATATATACTACTATTGATAATTATATGACTATGTATTACAGGTATAGCCTTATATATGGCATATTATATAATATAAAATAAAAAGGAATTATAAAAATATAAAAATATAAAAAGAAAATATAAAATCATAAAATTAATAATCAAATTAAAACTATAAACCGAAAATCAAATAAAAAATTTTATATATAAAAAAGAAAACCCACAAAAAGACTTGTGTGCATACATGACTAGCTTGTATATGAATAATTGTAGGCTGCATGTTTTTGCTCTCTGTAGTTCGATCTCTACATACTTATGCACGATGCATCATTATGGTAGAGTTAATAAATTTTATTTCACATTTTTGGGATGTAATTGCTTTATTTTTATTGTGGGTTATTGCTGATTAATATTGGGATTTATTGAGCGGTCACCGCATCGACTATTTATCTCCCTTGTGGATCAATACGACCCTTGATCTCTCCCATGTTATCAGATGGCGTCGTTGTCGGGGAGCAATGAGCGTAGCTTACTTTAGTTTGTCATGTTGTAAATATTCTCATGATCTTTTGCCTATAAATATTTATTGCCTTGGTTTATATTCTGTGATTATTTGTGCTAATACCCTTTTCTTGCAACTTTGATGCGAGGGTCCGCCATGCGAGGACGGTCTTCTAGGAGGCCGGTGCAACCATGCATGAAGGAAGGTCACGCCTGTTTGACCAGCCAGAGCAAGCACCAAGGAAGCAAGAAGAAGGCTTAGCTAGTTTTAAAAAGAAAAAAATGTAATTTTATGAGAGAGAGAGAGAGAGACAATTTTGGCATGTAATAATTTGGCCTCTACTCTTCACAACGAGGTCCATTGCCCGGGTGCCTGTTCACCTGGGGGCATCGTCACGGATTTTTCGTGTTTTCCCGCTTTCTTTTCTTTGTTTCCCGTAGTTTTGAGCTTTCCGCCTTTTCTTTATTTTGTTTTGTGTGTATGGAGCCCCTAGACTTAGGTTGCTTGACTCGGTAGCTAGGTCCACACATTAATAAGAATGCTCGTTCCTATAGTCTCTTACGTATGGATTTAGTCAAACGTAATTGATTCTTCATGATTAATAGCAGCTAATGTTTAGGGTGATTTTGTCGCTTGCACCCCGTCATGTAGTTAGGTTTAAAAATTCTATTTTGCATATCGCATGGAGAGAGCTGGGATGCACTGTAAGTCCTCTAACTCAGCATGCATCATTCGGTTCAATGGTGAGATTTCCATCATGGAACCAACTTGCACGACTTTTCCCGCTATCTCCCTCTGATTTTGAGTACTTAGGACCTAAATGAGATTCTAAAAAATGTTAGGCATTGGTATGAAGACGGACTCAAAAAAAGCGAAAACCCAAAAAAACTAAAACAAGGGGACTGCTAAATAAACTTTGACCTTTAATTAAAATTCGTAATGGACTATCATTGTACTGTGTTCATAAAGCCCTCATTGTTTTCAGGTACCTTTGGAGGGTGACCAAAACCCTACTCCCATGAGAGAGGTACGTCCAATAAGGGATAGAGCCAAAATCTCAGTCTGTAACTGCCTTGTGTATCGCTTGGATTTCCAAAGTAATGGCGCTTCTATCGTACGTGACCGAGTAGGGCTTTGTCAGCGATTGTGTTCCTGCCTTATGTGGAACATCGACATGGTATGAAGTACCGAGCATAGGCCACGCCTTCACGGGGGTGTCTGTCTCATCGGTTTGCGTCCGAGTAGGTTCTTGCACGCTCACGGGTGATTCCATACCGAGCGAGAATCGAAGTATTGGTTTCACCTATCGGATTCCTCTCTCAATTTCTTTGGCTGAGTAGGGATCTTGGAAGGGTTACAAGTACCTCAAAAAGTACAGACTATAGGTTACAAAGGAGGAGGACAAGTACGGGATTTTTTTCTGGCAGTACTCTCTCTCCTATAGGGGTAGCATGCTAAGGAATTGTTAAAATATTTGCCTGAAATAACAACTCTAAAACTGAAAAGATAATTAGTAGATGAACCTTCACGGCTCCACATGGCGTGAGTTGGTGAACCCGATTTTGTATTGTGTTTGTATGGATCTAGACTAAGGTTCAAAGATCAAGTCCCGCGCCTTTGCGCAAAATTTGTTGTATCAATCTCCATTGACCCCCGCTCAGCCGAGCCTTTATATTATTTTACATTCCTTTTTATTCCTCTTTGACCATCGTATCCTTCTTCCAACATACAATCCTCCTTGTGCTTCGTGAAGTCGATCTATGGATGGTTTTCGTCGGAATCCCGTCGACACTCACATCGATTCTATAGACTCAACTTCGCCAATAAATTCGAGGCGATTCCCGAGAACCCGACCTGGACTTTACGGATTGATCTCCAAACTCCTCGTCTTCTACCTCTCTTTTAACCACATAATAAACCGGTATCACTTTTGTCCAACTTTCGCCGTTGTGAATGGAAGTCAATCACAGTCCATATACTTTTCCGTTCATAATATGCTGGGATTGACCTTGATTCCAGATCCATCATGACAGCTGAATAATATTGCAAGTGGTCTGATTAGGATTCTCTCATTCTGCAGATAGAAGACAGACCAAGCCCTGGATTCTATTTCGGAATTCATTTTTTAAGACTCAGACCCTGACATGGCTCCTCAAGGAAAAGGCAAGGGTCAGCAGCCACCCTAGCCAAAGCAAGGATAGATGCCTGATCAGAATCAGGTTAATGCACAACTGTTGGCGTCCATTCAAGCTATCCAACAGCAGCTGATAGAGCAGGCCCTAACACAAACTGCATTCTAGGAGATGCTGAATGATGTAATGAACAGACCTGACGGAGGAGGAGGACGACGAGGAGGTGGTAATCCTCCGGATGATGAGGAAGAACCAGAACAGGGGAGACCCAAACCTACATTAAAGGAGACCTATAATCCTGGAGACAGCCAGATGACCGAGTGGATCCACATTCCACTGGTGCATGCTCACTTTGAGCTGAAGCCCCAGTTCGTCGCTCTTCTTCCATCTTTTCATTGAAACACCAGTGAAGAGCTATACATCCACCTGCAGCAGTTCTCATGCATCTGTCTTACTACTCACTACCCCAATGTTCCTTTGGACATTGTCAAAATGATGGCATTCCCCTTCAGCCTGCAAGACAAGGCCCTTTATTGGGTAAACCATCTGAGGAAGGTTGTGACAACCTGGGAGGAACTGAAGTCAGCTTTCCTGCACAAGTTTTACCCTCTCGGTCGGCTCAACTAGATGCGACCAAGAATCAGCAATTTCTCTTAGGGAGCCCACGAATCTATCCATGAAGCTTAGGAGAGGTTTACAGATCTACAGGAGAAATGCCCTCATCACAAGATTCCAAAGACCAGCCTGGTCCAACATTTCTTTGGGGGCCTGAACATCGAAAGCCAAAGGCTCGTTGAAGCAACACATGGGGGTTCACATTTCAACAAGGATGAAGACGTAGTCTGGCAGATATTCAAAGAAATGGCTGAAGGAGAGGCCGCCCTCTCTTCATCTAAGGCATACCAAAAGCAGCCCCATATCCTCCAAAAAGAAGTACACATGGCAGCGTCCCGCAAGGCAGAGAGAGATGAGAGCTCCAACCTTAGCATCATCGGGGGCCATATCTCAAAGGTTGATATCATCGAGAAACGATCACAGGACTTAGAAAAACTTGATGTGATCGAGAAGAGGACTCAAAATCTTGACAAGCTAGATCAGATCACCAAATAGTTAGAACTGTTGGTGGGCACCATCAACTCTGTCCAGGTGGTAGCACCATCAGAAGCTCCATTTGAGAAGAAGTACGATCTACCACCGCCACATCATTCTCAGCCGAGCCAGCAGCCACCGACGGTCTCACATGTGTACTACGTGCAGACGCCCAACCAAGGCCAGCCGCAGCAGCAGATGGTGGTGTACCAACCAGATTTTGTGACAGGATCCGATCTAGTCTTTCCACCACCACCCCTGATTCAAGAAGTCAACGGGGATTGGAGCAATAAAGCATAGCTCAAGGTCAGCTACCAACCAACCACCAATACCACCAACCTCAAGGTGGTCGATTTGGGCAGTCCTCACAACCGCCACCACAGTATCAGCAGCCTCCCTCATATGCAAATCAATGGAGGCAGAATCAACATATCAGCAGCCGCAGTACCGCCAGCTACAGCCTTTCCATCAGTATGCGGCCGCTCCACCTCTGCAGTACCAATAGTATCCCCTTCCTCTTACCAGCAGCTTCAGCTTACTACACCACCCCAACACCACCAACAACAACCTCAGCACCAATACATGCAGCAACAACGTGGTCTACACGCTGAATCTATTGAGGCAAATCCCGTGAACCCGACCATGGATTGTTTGTCCCAACTCGTCAAAGGGCTAGCAGATATGACCAAGAGGTTCGATGATCTGATCGCCACCAAGACCACTATCCCAACTCAGGTCGAAGCCAACACCAATAGCTTTAAAAAAAAAGAGCAGGTAGAATGTGATGTCCTGTCTGCGTCTGTAGAGTCAGACAATGATATTATTGTTTGTTCTAATGCTATCACTCTCAAGAGCGGTAGGGCCTTGCCTCCTCCTCCTATCAAGAATGGGGAGAATAAAGAACCAGGTGAATCGTCATCTTCTGCATTAACCGTGCCAGCTACAGGGACGGGTGAGGAGAATGAAGAAGGAGAAGTCATTCCAGCAGTCATACAACACCAGCACCCTCAGCAAAAACTACAAAAAATCAGCAAAACCAAAAAGAACAAAAAGAATTTTGCAGCCGAAGCAAAGCCATGCCAGCGTCGAAGGAGCAGCCAGTTGCAGTCGATCCCTCGCCAGCCGACAGAGCAGACGCCATACTTTTTGCTCACCCATCGACGCCATTTTCTCAATATCCAGCTTGTACTCCTTTTTGTAGTAGTTCGGATGTATAACAATTTGTGGGTGATAGTTCTGATGTAAATAAAAACTCTACTCTGCCTATAAGTGATGTAAATATTCCTTTTCCTAATGCAATAGAAAAATCCAAAAAAATTGCAAAAAGAAAAAGTGCATTGTCTGATCCTGGAGTTGTGGAAATAATAGATAACTTAATTGTTGAGATTCCCTTACTGAAGGCCATGGAATATATGCCAGCTGTGAAGAAAGGTTTGAAAGAAGCATGTACCAGCAAGCATCGCTCAGCACGCAAGAACAAACGCAATCAGTTCGAGAGGTACGTGCTTTCCATGGACACTGTCGCAGCTATCAGCAATCTCCCTCAGAAGAAACAAGACAAAGGAGCGCCACTTATCAGTTGTGAGATATTTGGTTAGGTCTTCGAGCGTACTCTCCTTGACAGTGGATCTTCTATCAACCTTTTGCCCTCGTCCCTAATGCAAGAATTTGGGCTAGGTCCGCTCAAGCCAACACAGATGATCCTTCAGTTCGCTGACTGATCCACCAAGCGACCTAAAGGTTTGATGGAAGACATCGTGGTGAAGGTGCATGAGATGCAATTCCCTATTGATTTCGTGGTCCTCGATATGGACTCACCTGCACCCTTACTCCAGAACTCTATCATCCTTGGCCAACCATTCTTGCGTACCTCAGGTGCTGTGGTTGACTACAGGCCCGGCAAGATCACTTTCCGCTCGGACAGCAAGCAGATCACTATAGACATGATCAGAGAGCTGAACGCCACGACTGATGAGAGCCATGCAGTACCAAAGCAGACTGTGACTTTATTGCAGATATCAGGGACTCATCACTTTCATTGAATGATTCATGGACCCGAGAAATCTTCACTCTCGAGGAGGACTTGGGAAGCATAGTTGATCTATGCTCCGATGATTCTTGGGAGACAGGCTCTCAGATGCTGGCGCAACTATGTGATTTCAAGAATTCACTCCAGCTCGAACACAATGAGCTTAGTACAGAACCGTTTAGCACATCATCAGGATCTCAACAGACTACTAAGGATGGTAGCTCCATCAATGAAGTACATCACACTACCAGTATAGCGTCTGAAGTGACCAACAAGTTGGACAGATCAGGACCAGAACTCAAGCCACTTCCTACAGGACTGAAGTATGCCTTCCTTGCGGGTGAATAACACATGTATCCGGTCATCATCAGCAGCAGGTTGAACTCGGATCAGGAATCTCGACTTCTCGAGGTTCTAGAAAAGAACCACAAGGCACTTAGTTGGTGCGTATCAGATCTCCATGGGATAAATCCAGCTTTGTGTTCACACCGCATTTATCTAGAAGTAGATTCCAAGCCGTCCCGCGAATTCCAAAGAAGGTTGAATCCAAACCTCCGGGACATCGTCATGAAAGAGATCACGAAATGGTGTGATGCAGGCTTCATCTATCCCATCTTCGATCTAAAATGGGCAAGCCCACTGCATGTAGTTTCAAAGAAATCATGGCTTACTGTGGTTACCAATGTCAAAGGAGAGGAAATATCCACTCAGGTACCAACATCATGGTGGGTGGGTGTTGAATACCACCGTCTTAATGCAACAACTAAGAAGGACCACTTCCCCTTGCCATTCATTGATTATGTTTTGGAAAGACTAGCAGGCAAGGAGTTCTTCTGCTTTTTAGATGGGTATTTCGGGTACAACGAGGTGGCAATCGCTCCCGAAGATCAAGATAAAACTACCTTCACTTGCCTGTTCACCACCTACGCCTTCCGGAGAATTCTTTTTGGATTATGCAACGCACCTGCGACATTCCATAGAAGCATGCTAGCAGTTTTCGTCGAGATGGTAGGCAGTTTTCTCGAGGTGTTCATTGGCGACTTCTCATTCTATGGTGACAGTTTTGACTCTTGTCTTGGGCACCTAGACAGAGTGCTTTAGAAATGTCACGAAGTTAATTTAGTGCTTTCATGGGAAAAGAGCCACTTCATGGTCACCGAAGGAATTGTGCTGGGTCATGTTATTTCCAAACGTGGCATTGAAGTCGACCCAACAAAGGTGGATGTTATTGCCAATCTAGAGCCACCTCAGTAAGTTAAAAATGTAAGGTCATTCATGGGGCATGTGGGATTTTACATACAATTCATCAAGGATTTTAGCCGCATCGCCCGACCTTTAACAAAGCTTTAATGCAAGGAAACTGAGTTCAATGTCGATCAGCATGTTCTCCATGATTTCAATCAGCTGAAAGAGCTTATCACTCAAAATCTAGTCCTACAGCTGCCGGATTGGTCTCTCCCTTTTGAGATCATTACTGATGTATCAGACTTTGCAACCGGCCTGTTCTGGGACAAAGAAAAGAAAAAGCGCCCTATGTCATTCAGTACACCAACAAAACATTAAGTGAGGCGCAAAGAAATTACACTTTGATAGAAAAAGAGTTGTTGGCCATGGTTTTCGCCTTGGAAAAGTTCAAATCCTATTTGCTTGAATCAAAAGTTACCAGTTTTATAGACCACTCTGATATCCGGTACCTACAACAGAAGAAGGATGCCAAGCCTAGACTGATTAGATGGATCTTTCTCCTCCAGGAATTTGATTTGAAAATCAAGGACAAGCTTGGAGTCCAGAATATGGTAGCAAACCATCTCTCTAGAATTGAGCAGCAAGAGCCTCCACTGAACAATGCACCTATCACAGAAACCATTCCAGATGAGTAATTTTAGAAGTGGATTCCCTCCCTTGGTATGTTGATATAGTCAATTACCTCGCCTCGGGGGTAATACCCTCGGATTGGATGAAAAATTAGAAGAATAACCTCATGTCAACCATCCGTTTTTATCAATGGGAAGATCCTCTATTATTAAGGGAAGCAGCGGATTGCATTTAGCGCAGGTGCATACCTCATGAGGAGCATTATAGTGTCCTCGAGCACTGTCTCTCGCTCGAATCTGGTGGACATCACTCTGGAGACCGTATGGCAGCTAAAGTACTTCAGTGTGGCTTCTGGCGGCCCACACTATTCAAGGATGCATCAGTATTTGTCAAACGATGCATTGACTGTCAGAGATTGAAGGGTACTCTCACTGTAAAAGATTTGATGCCTCTGAAGATCATTCAGATAGCAGCTGTTTTTGATGCATGGGGCATTTATTTTATGGGGCCTTTCCCTAACAGTCAGGGTTTTGAGCACATCCTTCTTGCCGTAGATTACGTAAGTCATTGGGTTGAAGCTATTCTCGCTCGAGCCACTGACAGCTGGACAGTGTGCTGATTTTTGAGAGATAACATCATTGCGCGGTTCAAGATTCCGAAGATTGTCATATCAGATGGGGGTAGCCATTTCATTAACAAAGAGGTCAATAAATTAACGAAGGAGTACAACATCGACCATTGTGTCGCATCCCCTTATCATCCTCAGACCAATGGCATGGCCGAATTGTCGAACAGAGAAATCAAGACGATCCTTCAGAAACTTTTAAGGCCGAACAAAAAGAACTGGTCTCAACTCTTAGACTCAGTCCTCTGGGCTTACAGAATCGCCTACAAGTCTCCCTTGGGCATATCGCCCTATCATCTTGTATATGGGAAGTCGTGCCATCTGCCCATCGAATTAATTTACAAGTCTTTATGGGCAATGAACATGTGCAATTTGGACTCCCGGAAAAGTGGTCCAAAAAGAACAGATGATATGAACAGACTCTTGGAGTTCCGAGACTATGCATACGAAAACACATTGATGTACAAGGAAAAGGTGAAACGCTGGCATGACCGGCACATCAAACGAAAGACCTTTGAATTTGGACAGAAGGTGTATTTATTTGATGCAAAGTTACGGATCTTCCCAAAAAAATTAAAGAGTAAGTGGATAGGGCCATTCCGAGTTCGTGAAGTGCGTGACAATGGAAGTATTGCCATATTAGAATTGTTGCCTGACGCACAACCATTCATCGTCAATGGTCAACTCCTGAATCCTTACCTCGAGCCTGATACATTCTTGGTCATTGTCGACTCCATCCAGCTTCTACGCTTTGATGAGATATCCACCACATTGTCAGCATCAGAAGATTCAGACGTCGCACTTCAAAAACTATTCGTCGGATTTCTTCCTTTCTTCTTTTCTTCTTTTCTTCTTTTCCTTTTCTATCTTCTTTTTCTATCAAAAAAAAAGGTTTCGCCCCTTGTTGACAGTCTTCTATACTTAGGACGCACTTTGTCCTAAGTATAGGGGGTGTGCACCCCGAGTTTCTCTATTCTTTGATCCTCTCCATTGTCTCCTCTTCTTGTTTATACTTAGGAATATCTTACCCTATGTATAGGGGGAGACAATCTGAGTACGATCTGTTTATTCCCACCCTTGACCCTCCCTGCTTTGTGTACAACCTGCTATACTTCGGATTATTTGATCATAAGTACAGGGGGGACGGTCAACTTTTCATTTGTTCATTATTTCCTAAATTTATTTATTTATTCATTCTTTAGACTTGTTTATACTCAGTACGGGTTATGTCTTCTCTTTCCTCTCCGATATATGAGGACATAGCTCAAGCTAAGTATAGGGGGTCATATATACTATGTATATACTATAAGACATAACTCGCACTGTAAAGAAAAATACTACTTGGAGCAAAAAATAATGTTAAAAGTATTTTTATTACGATAATAAAAGATGATTGTGAGCTCCTCTGACTCTTTTTGTCCGTACTGATTAATAAATCAGGAAAAACACTTTATGCAAAATGTTCTCCTTGTGAAAAAAAACTTTTGAAAATTATTTGAAAAATATTTTGTAAAAAGTGTTCAACATTTGTAAATAGTTTTATTTGCAAAATTTTTTTTCTTTGAGTGAAATAAAAATGTTTGAAAAACGTTTTGCAAATGGTTGGAAAAATGGTTGTAAAATTATTTTGAAAAATCTATCTATACTATTCGAAAAACCCTTGCAAAATGATTTTCAAATGCGTGTACGTGTTTGTAAAAATATTTTGGACTATAGTCTTCAAAATCTTTTGAAAATGATTCTCAAATAAGTCTAGGAGTATACACAAAAATTTCTCATGCAAAAATAAGCAATAATTCCAAATAAAACTTATAAGAGCCTAAACCATTTTGTACATATAATGTAGTTTTTTTGTATATACATATTAATAATTCATGTTAAATATCTTTACAAAATGATTTGAAAAATGGTGTGAACGGTTTGGAAAACTTTCTGTGAAATGTTTTCAACCTGTGTAAAATCGCTTTGTTTGAAAAATTTTCTTCTTTGTATAAAATAAAGGATTTGAAAACCTATGTGAAAACAATTTGGAAAATGTTTGTAAAAACTATTGTGGAAAATCTATATACGTAGTGTGACAAATCTTTGAAAAATGGCTTTCAAATTTTTGTAAATGCTAGCAAAAATTATTGTGTACTATAGTTTTGAAAATGTTTTCAAATAAAAAAAAAGAGAGGACATATCTGTAAAGCCGTTAAATAAAAAGTCTTTATCAATTGTATACATATATGTACCTAGAACAAACAGGTTAACACTTGTAAATCTTTAAAATTCTTAAATCTTGTAAAATAAAGCAGCACACCCGTGTAAATAGTTGTACATACTTTTTGTGTGCCAAGATTTTTATTTGCAAAAATTCTTTGTGTAAAACAATTCTTTGATTTTTCAAATTCCTTGTGAAAAATTGCATCATTCATTGTGCATAGCATGTGCATATCATTCATATTCTTTTTGAGTGAGCTTGATGATTGAACCAGTCCAATAAAGTCTAAAATTGGAGCTTGGTTGGACCTTACAGCACCTAACTGCACTGGAACCTTATGGGAACTAGGTTTAAGGTACTTCAGGTCTATTCAGACTTAATTCTTTGAGAAATCAGGGTAGGTTTCAAGTCACCTCAACTGACCAAATAGAACTTTTCGAGATACACGCATTATTCTTGTCGACCGTGACCTAACTTGGACACTTGCACCTTTCACTTAGCTCAACTCAGTTGGAGTGGTGAGGGGGTTGTATTTGCTAGTTTGAGATGCACACGGGTGAAAACATTCGTCCTCGTCTAGGGAGGGAAGTGCACACCAACCTGGTCCAGTTTCAATGAAGTCTAATGACAGGAGAGTGTGGGTTGCAATAAAGCTTCAAAAGATAGATAGTCTTCTTGCTCAAGAGGAAAAAGTCCTTATGTAAATGCTGCTGTGAATAGTATTTCAAATAAAAAAAACTCCAAAAAAAGTGGACAGGCTTGAAAATAAAAATAAAAGTGCCTGTCGGATTATGTATATGTGTTGTATAGAAAATAAGCAAGCTTGAGCATCAAAGTTATACCATGTGAGCCTGCAGCTGGATGACTTGACTACACTGTTCTTGCATTCCAGGATAGGTAGCTACACTGGCTACCATCCATTCTCCTTTTCCCCTCCTCCTCTTAAGTCGGATGCCACTTGAACTTAGAAGGGAATACCCCGCTCCTCGACGACAGATGGCTGGATTAGGGAATCATTGGGTTGTCATTCTGGAGAAGTCAGTTCCTTTGTCATTTCAGTTGGGGAGAGACACTATAACTTACATTGTACAAGTCAGCTTCATAGTCATCAGGGTTTGCGTATGATGTAGGCCAGTTCTGACCAGGCTATTGAGGTGGGTTGAACCGAGTTCTGTGACTCTCGAAGGCTATTGTGTTTTAAAGTAGGTTCCCGACCATGTTCTACACACATCCACACTCAAGGTCCAACAGAAGCTCTAAATTCTGATTTTGTAAGGACAGATATTGCACTAAAAGCAATAATATTCACTCTATCTTTTTCAGTCTTCTTTTTCTTTTCTTCTTATTCTTTGTTCTTTTTTGTACTTATTGCATAATTATTTGCTAGGGACTAGCAAAGGCAAGTATAGGGGGTGATGAATCTCCATTTCATCACCTTTATTCTATCATTTTGGCCCTGAAAACCCTAGCTAATGCATGTAAATAACATTAATTTGTCTATAATAGCATTCATTATTTATTGTATTTCTTGCATGTAAAATAAGGTTTTTAATGCCAAAATTATAAAATAAAGGGAAGAAAAGAAAAAGGAATAAAATATTGCAAATATTTAATGACCCTGACCCCGAGACTAAGTCTAGGAGGGAATTGGTCGACAATGAATAAAGTAGGGGGAGATAAGGGCCAAAAATACAATAAATATTTCATTTATTCATTCTTGATTTATGCATTTTTGACACCTATTTTGTATCTAGTTATTTATTCATCAAATAAAAAAATTTTGTACGTACAAGTTGTAGATAATAATGTAAATAAAAATACAAAATTGAGTTTGTACAAAAATAATATACAGTGTACATTTTATACCCAGAATAAAAAGCCAAAAACCAAACTTCACAGACCCATATCTTCCAAATAAAAACTCAAAACATAGCAAAATCATCTCTAATTGTATATAACTTTTCATTAGATATTAAATAGTGGTGGTTTTATATTTTTTGGAGTTACTGTGCAAAAGATAGGTTTTGGGTCCCTATTGTACATAATACCGATTAAAATATTCAATTTATTCATTACTTATTATTTTTACAAATTCATATTTTTATAATTTTGTAAACATTATTTATAACATAAGTGTACATTAAAATTAGAATTAAATCTAAAAGAAAGTGGAGAAGAAAATAAAACTATGCCAAACCGTAGATAAAATACCTATGTATATAAATAAAAGAGAATTATATTCTTTAATTATTTTACTCTTTCATATTTTTAGAATATTATCAATATCATATATATTCTATTCAAAATACAAAACAAAAATAAAAAAAACTCATTAAATAAAAACAAGTATACAAAACATAGGCAAGATACCTACACATATACAATTCGTATACATATTTATTTAAATGTGCAAATAAACTCATAAAAATCAAATAAAAATATATTTAGGCTCACAAAAATAGCTTATAATTATATAAAATAAGAAAATACAATAATAAAGTCAAATATACAAAATAAAAATAAAATACACAAAACATAGGTAAATTTACCTATAAATACACTCATAAAAATTAATTACTAATAAATCAAACCAAAAAATAAATAAAAATCATATTAAAATACTACATAAAATAATAAACATTTTTTATTTTTTTATACTTGAAAAATAATAAAATCATTTACTATTTTTTTATAAATTATTTTCGAATAAAAACCCATGTTTTGTCCTTTAGCGCCCTACGTGGACCAATCAGGGGCGGCGGACCGATGACCTCTGGTCAACTGTCCCATCTGCGTATCTGACCCATCAGACCTGGTGAATTCCCAATTTTCTTGCTTTCTTCACGCTCGATACATCACTCAATCACCTTCGATCTCTTCACGAAAATTTCTCCCAGGACCATCATGATCCGCGCCGAGTCCTTAGATTGCTTGTAAACACACCAGATTCTTTGATATTAGCCGGTCCATAAGGGTGCCTTGTGATGTTTATAAATAAACAAGCTTCCCCTCCTGCGCAAATTTGGTCAGTTTTCATTCTTTTCCCTTCCTCATATTCGTTCCTGGGGCTTCCTCGTGACAGGGGGAGGTTTTTGGCGCCTTGAATCGGTCGGAGGAGGTGGGAGCTGCACCCACGGCGGAGCTCTGGTGATGCCACACTCCCTGTTTCCACCAGATATTAGAGCACCTATTTCTTGCTTTATTAGGTAGATTTTTATTCCAGCATTTATTTCCTGCATTTAGTTTAGTCTTTAGCGAAGTAAATCGTCGTGAAACGGTTGAGTCGTAGTTCGCCGGAGTCCCGCTCCGGCGATGACTCCCGAACGTTCCAGTTATCCTATGACACTCGTACCGCCCCCATATCGTTCCCTATTGCTTTCTCCATCATCCGCACGCCCCTTATCAACCGGAGCTCTCATGGTTCCGCGAATCGAAGTTCTCCTTCACCGCTCACCGGAACATCGCCGCCTACCTTCATTTGTTTGTGCAAAAGCTTCAAACCCCAGGTCGAGGGTGAAGCCCTCGAGCCTCTTGTTCTTCCTGTGCAGGCCTAGAATAAAACGGTGTCCTCCCCTTCCTCGAGCTCTCCTGATCGATAGGGACCTCCTGGAGCCAATCGGAGACCATCAATAGACGCGGGGACCTTCCAGTCATGTGTAGAAATCATCGGAGGCGACGGAGGAGGCCGGAGGCACCGGCCATTCACGATTGAAGCTCTCCGCGCGCAAGCTTCGTCCATGTTCTTCCACCTTGCTCCATCGTCGTCCGATCAAGATGGAGATCCCAGGCGCAGCAGCAGCCGCCGGATGCCAAGCACCAGAGCTGTTGGATCATGCAATCCGATCTAATCTCGTGCGTCCGACCTTGAAACGTCATCGACCATCAGATGGAGGTCACGTGTATAAGTGAGAAGCCATCAGCCGTCCATCAGCGCCTAAGAGGTGTAATTTACACCTTTAGCCCATGCCTTTTTGTATTTATTGTTTAGTCCTGTAAATGTTGTGTAACATTTAAAATAAAGTGGATATTTTTTAAAAAGACCCCTAGGTTTCATGTGTTTACATTGAGGTCCACTCCACGTCAGATCATGTGCAGTCCCATGTGCGTTTGGAAAATTTTCACTGAAGCCCCTGTATTTATTTGTATTTCGTAAAGGTCCATTAAATAAAATTTACGGTGTTCTATTTTTGTGGAATTTGCACGTGGACCCCTGTATTTTATGAAATTGTGTTTTAGTCCATGTGCGTATGAGTCACATGTAGTCCCACATGATAGGGAAAATTGCAATGGCCCCCTGGAGGGTTTTGAAATGTGTATTTGGTCTTGAAAATTCATGTTAATGTTCAAAAGTTTTGGTATATTTGCACAGAACCCCCTGGACTTCATTTTATTTGCAAAAAATACCCCTGTCAGTATTGGAATTTTCTTTTTGCTTTCCCTATTTATTGCATGCATCTATAAATTTCCAAAAATCACCAAAAAATACCATAGGTTCCTATTGCATTATATTATCATGCCATATTTTTATTTTGCATTTTATTGCATTTTCATATTTTAAAAATTCAAAAACATGTATTTTTGCTACTGTTTGCATTATAAAATCCCAAAAAAATATAAAACTTCTTGAAAAAATCCCAAAAAATTATATGTTATGTCTTTTAGTGTGTTTGATTTTCGATCCAAAAATCACTATAAAATTTAAAACATAACTCCTAAAATTAGAAAACCCAAAAACCTTCATAAAAATATTAAAAATTCCAGAAAAATCCTAAAAATGCAATGTCTGTTTCTTAATTTTCTGTATTTTATTATCTTTGTTTTAAAATTAATTTGAGGAATTTTTTACATTATTTTCTATTTTTTGACCTCATTTTAATTTCAGCCATCAATTTGTTTCACTGTTTACATGTATAAAATAAAGGATTTGAAAACCTATGTGAAAACAATTTGGAAAATGTTTGTAAAAACTATTGTGGAAAATCTATATACGTAGTGTGACAAATCTTTGCAAAATGGCTTTCAAATTTTTGTAAATGCCAGCAAAAATTATTGTGTACTATAGTTTTGAAAATGTTTTCAAATAAAAAAAAAAGAGAGGACATATCTGTAAAGCCGTTAAATAAAAAGTCTTTATCAATTGTATACATATATGTACCTAGAACAAACAGGTTAACACTTGTAAATCTTTAAAATTCTTAAATCTTGTAAAATAAAGCAGCACACCCGTGTAAATAGTTGTACATACTTTTTGTGTGCCAAGATTTTTATTTGCAAAAATTCTTTGTGTAAAAATATTCTTTGATTTTTCAAATTCCTTGTGAAAAATTGCATCATTCATTGTGCATAGCATGTGCATATCATTCATATTCTTTTTGAGTGAGCTTGATGATTGAACCAGTCCAATAAAGTCTAAAATTGGAGCTTGGTTGGACCTTACAGCACCTAACTGCACTGGAACCTTATGGGAACTAGGTTTAAGGTACTTCAGGTCTATTCAGACTTAATTCTTTGAGAAATCAGGGTAGGTTTCAAGTCACCTCAACTGACCAAATAGAACTTTTCGAGACACACGCATAATTCTTGTCGACCGTGACCTAACTTGGACACTTGCACCTTTCACTTAGCTCAACTCAGTTGGAGTGGTGAGGGGGTTGTATTTGCTAGTTTGAAATGCACACGGGTGAAAACATTCGTCCTCGTCTAGGGAGGGAAGTGCACACCAACCTGGTCCAGTTTCAATGAAGTCGAATGACAGGAGAGTGTGGGTTGCAATAAAGCTTCAAAAGATAGATAGTCTTCTTGCTCAAGAGGAAAAAGTCCTTATGTAAATGCTGCTGTGAATAGTATTTCAAATAAAAAAAACTCCAAAAAAAGTGGACAGGCTTGAAAATAAAAATAAAAGTGCCTGCCGGATTATGTATATGTGTTGTATAGAAAATAAGCAAGCTTGAGCATCAAAGTTATACCATGTGAGCCTGCAGCTGGATGACTTGACTACACTGTTCTTGCATTCCAGGATAGGTAGCTACACTGGCTACCATCCATTCTCTTTTTCCCCTCCTCCTCTTAAGTCGGATGCCACTTGAACTTAGAAGGGAATACCCCGCTCCTCGACGACAGATGGCTGGATTAGGGAATCATTGGGTTGTCATTCTGGAGAAGTCAGTTCCTTTGTCATTTCAGTTGGGGAGAGACACTATAACTTACATTGTACAAGTCAGCTTCATAGTCATCAGGGTTTGCGTAAGATGTAGGCCAGTTCTGACCAGGCTATTGAGGTGGGTTGAACCGAGTTCTGTGACACTCGAAGGCTATTGTGTTTTAAAGTTGGTTCCCGACCATGTTCTACACACATCCACACTCAAGGTCCAACAGAAGCTCTAAATTCTGATTTTGTAAGGACAGATATTGCACTAAAAGCAATAATATTCACTCTATCTTTTTCAGTCTTCTTTTTCTTTTCTTCTTATTCTTTGTTCTTTTTTGTACTTATTGCATAAGTATTTGCTAGGGACTAGCAAAGGCAAGTATAGGGGGTGATGAATCTCCATTTCATCACCTTTATTCTATCATTTTGGCCCTGAAAACCCTAGCTAAAGCATGTAAATAACATTAATTTGTCTATAATAGCATTCATTATTTATTGTATTTCTTGCATGTAAAATAAGGTTTTTAATGCCAAAATTATAAAATAAAGGGAAGAAAAGAAAAAGGAATAAAATATTGCAAATATTTCATGACCCTGACCCCGAGACTAAGTCTAGGAGGGAATTGGTCGACAATGAATAAAGTAGGGGGAGACAAGGGCCAAAAATACAATAAATATTTCATTTATTCATTCTTGATTTATGCATTTTTGACACCTATTTTGTATCTAATTATTTATTCATCAAATAAAAAAATTTTGTACGTACAAGTTGTAGATAATAATGTAAATAAAAATACAAAATTGAGTTTGTACAAAAATAATATACAGTGTACATTTTATACCCAGAATAAAAAGCCAAAAACCAAACTTCACAGACCCATATCTTCCAAATAAAAACTCAAAACATAGCAAAATCATCTCTAATTGTATATAACTTTTCATGAGATATTAAATAGTGGTGGTTTTATATTTTTTGGAGTTACTGTGCAAAAGATAGGTTTTGGGTCCCTATTGTACATAATACCGATTAAAATATTCAATTTATTCATTACTTATTATTTTTACAAATTCATATTTTTATAATTTTGTAAACATTATTTATAACATAAGTGTACATTAAAATTAGAATTAAATCTAAAAGAAAGTGGAGAAGAAAATAAAACTATGCCAAACCGTAGATAAAATACCTATGTATATAAATAAAAGAGAATTATATTCTTTAATTATTTTATTCTTTCATATTTTTAGAATATTATCAATATCATATATATTCTATTCAAAATACAAAACAAAAATAAAAAAACTCATTAAATAAAAACAAGTATACAAAACATAGGCAAGATACCTATACATATACAATTCGTATACATATTTATTTAAATGTGCAAATAAACTCATAAAAATCAAATAAAAATATATTTAGGCTCACAAAAATAGCTTATAATTATATAAAATAAGAAAATACAATAATAAAGTCAAATATACAAAATAAAAATAAAATACACAAAACATAGGTAAATTTACCTATAAATACACTCATAAAAATTAATTACTAATAAATCAAACCAAAAAATAAATAAAAATCATATTAAAATACTACATAAAATAATAAACATTTTTTATTTTTTT
Source organism: Ottelia alismoides (assembly GCA_037367405.1). Lineage (NCBI taxonomy): Eukaryota > Viridiplantae > Streptophyta > Magnoliopsida > Alismatales > Hydrocharitaceae > Ottelia > Ottelia alismoides. Next base: position 698,582 of record JAZKJV010010449.1, read on the forward strand.
ATACTTGAAAAATAATAAAATCATTTACTATTTTTTTATAAATTATTTTCGAATAAAAACCCATGTTTTGTCCTTTAGCGCCCTACGTGGACCAATCAGGGGCGGCGGACCGATGACCTCTGGTCAACTGTCCCATCTGCGTATCTGACCCATCAGACCTGGTGAATTCCCGATTTTCTTGCTTTTTTCACGCTCGATACATCACTCAATCACCTTCGATCTCTTCACGAAAATTTCTCCCAGGACCATCATGATCCGCGCCGAGTCCTTAGATTTCTTGTAAACACACCAGATTCTTTGATATTAGCCCGTCCATAAGGGTGCCTTGTGATGTTTATAAATAAACAAGCTTCCCCTCCTGCGCAAATTTGGTCAGTTTTCATTCTTTTCCCTTCCTCATATTCGTTCCTGGGGCTTCCTCGTGATAGGGGGAGGTTTTTGGCGCCTTGAATCGGTCGGAGGAGGTGGGAGCTGCACCCACGGCGGAGCTCTGGTGATGCCACACTCCCTGTTTCCACCAGATATTAGAGCACCTATTTCTTGCTTTATTAGGTAGATTTTTATTCCAGCATTTATTTCCTGCATTTAGTTTAGTCTTTAGCGAAGTAAATCGTCGTGAAACGGTTGAGTCGTAGTTCGCCGGAGTCCCGCTCTGGCGATGACTCCCGAACGTTCCAGTTATCCTATGACACTCGTACTGCCCCCATATCGTTCCCTATTGCTTTCTCCATCATCCGCACGCCCCTTATCAACCGGAGCTCTCATGGTTCCGCGAATCGAAGTTCGCCTTCACCGCTCACCGGAACATCGCCGCCTACCTTCATTTGTTTGTGCAAAAGCTTCAAACCCCAGGTCGAGGGTGAAGCCCTCGAGCCTCTTGTTCTTCCTGTGCAGGCCTAGAATAAAACAGTGTCCTCCCCTTCCTCGAGCTCGCCTGATCGATTGGGACCTCCTGGAGCCAATCGGAGACCATCAATAGACGCGGGGACCTTCCAGTCATGTGTAGAAATCATCGGAGGCGACGGAGGAGGCCGGAGGCACCGACCATTCACGATTGAAGCTCTCCGCGCGCGAGCTTCGTCCATGTTTTTCCACCTTGCTCCATCGTCGTCCGATCAAGATGGAGATCCCAGGCGCAGCAGCAGCCGCCGGATGCCAAGCACCAGAGCTGTTGGATCATGCAATCCGATCTAATCTCGTGCGTCCGACCTTGAAACGTCATCGACCATCAGATGGAGGTCACGTGTATAAGTGAGAAGCCATCAGCCGTCCATCAGCGCCTAAGAGGTGTAATTTACACCTTTAGCCCATGCCTTTTTGTATTTATTGTTTAGTCCTGTAAATGTTGTGTAACATTTAAAATAAAGTGGATATTTTGTAAAAAGACCCCTAGGTTTCATGTGTTTACATTGAGGTCCACTCCACGTCAGATCATGTGCAGTCCCATGTGCGTTTGGAAAATTTTCACTGAAGCCCCTGTATTTATTTGTATTTCGTAAAGGTCCATTAAATAAAATTTACGGTGTTCTATTTTTGTGGAATTTGCACGTGGACCCCTGTATTTTATGAAATTGTGTTTTAGTCCATGTGCGTATGAGTCACATGTAGTCCCACGTGATAGGGAAAATTGCAATGGCCCCCTGGAGGGTTTTGAAATGTGTATTTGGTCTTGAAAATTCATGTTAATGTTCAAAAGTTTTGGTATATTTGCACAGAACCCCCTGGACTTCATTTTATTTGCAAAAAATACCCCTGTCAGTATTGGAATTTTCTTTTTGCTTTCCCTATTTATTGCATGCATCTATAAATTTCCAAAAATCCCCAAAAAATACCATAGGTTCCTATTGCATTATATTATCATGCCATATTTTTATTTTGCATTTTATTGCATTTTCATATTTTAAAAATTCAAAAACATGTATTTTTGCTACTGTTTGCATTATAAAATCCCAAAAAAATATAAAACTTCTTGAAAAAATCCCAAAAAATTATATGTTATGTCTTTTAGTGTGTTTGATTTTCTATCCAAAAATCACTATAAAATTTAAAACATAACTCCTAAAATTAGAAAACCCAAAAACCTTCATAAAAATATTAAAAATTCCAGAAAAATCCTAAAAATGCAATGTCTGTTTCTTAATTTTCTGTATTTTATTATGTTTGTTTTAAAATTAATTTGAGGAATTTTTTACATTATTTTCTATTTTTTGTCCTCATTTTATTTTCAGCCATCAATTTGTTTCACTGTTTACTTGTATTTTTGACTTTAATATTATTAAAAGAAATAGGAAAAATCTAGAAAAATCATAAAAACATCAAAAGAAATATAAAAATCTCACAAATAATTTTTATTCTATATTATATACATATATATATTTACTACTATTTATAATTATATGACTATGTATTACATGTATAGCCATATATAGGGAATATTATATAATAAAAAAGAAAAAGAAATTATAAAAATATAAAAATACAAAAGAAAATATAAAATCATAAAATTAATAATCAAATTAAAACTATAAAACTGAAAATCAAATAAAAAATATATAAAAAAAGAAAACCCACAAAAAGACTTGTGTGCATACATGACTAGCTTATATATGAATAATTATAGTCTGCATGTTTTTGCTCTCTGTGGTTCGACCTCTACATACTTACGCACTATGCATCATTATGGTAGAGTTAATAAATTTTAATCCACATTTTTTGGACTTAATTGCTTTATTTTGATTGTGGGTTATTGCTGATTAATATTGGGATTTATTGTCGGTCACCGCATCGACTATTGATCCGCCTTGTGGATCAATACGACCCTTGATCTCTCCCGTGTTATCACATCTACACTTTTAAGAATGACAAATAAAGAGACGGTGGAATGTTTGCAAGAATTGATTTATTCCCTATGTGTTGAGGACTGGGTCCTTAGGAGAATCTCTTGGATTGGGACCTTAGGTGACGTTTTGTTTATACTCTTGTGATTGCAGTCCACACTAAATGTCATACCGCTACTATATATGTAAACGAAGAGAGTCTCAGAGCTAGAGAAGTTGGATACCTTTTGACTAATGATTAGATTAGCTCAGAATTTTGGGATCACTAAAATTGAGAGCTCTATAACGGATCGAGTCTTGTACTCCACATTCATAGTCAAGGATTAATCTGATGAAATCTTTCATTATCTAGTTGCTCGAGGACGAGCATGGTTTAAGTATATGGGGTTTATCTATGACTCGTCACTATAAAAATGATTAATTAAGCTTGGTTCCCTAAAAATTCATTAGCATTTCATCATTTAAATTGCATTATTAACATTCATGCATGTATAAATAATATAGGTGTTTTATCATGCATAATTGCATAAAATAAGAAGCCAAAAATCGAAGCCCAATTGACATGTAAAATAAGCTAACTTCCCCAATTTGTATTTAATTCATGCTAACTCTAAATCACTTAAAACCACTTCCATTGTGTACATATCACTAAAATAAATGAAAAATACAAAAAAAACACTAGTATAAATAAGTGGCTCACAAACTGAAACCCTAATGTAAGAATTTCCAGACTAAAATGCTGATATCTTCCTCATAAAGTATCTGATTTGATCCTACTCACTTTGGAACTAATGTACATTCAATTACCTTCAAAACAAGACCAAGTTAAAGTGAGTCGGAGCTCATATGTGAAAGTTAGATCTTGGGCCTCTTTTGTACATTGTGTATTATAGCCGATTTTGACCTGATATCTTATGTACATAATAACTTTTTATGTTATTTATTTTTATTTTATTTCCTTTGAGAAAAGTTTTATTAAAATACGCAAAAATCTAGACCTAAAATGATCTTGAAATCAAAGAAGCTAACTGAGTCGGAGTCTTCATTGAGAGCATGTAAAATAAGTCCCATTTATTTTATTCCTTTATTTCCTTAATTATTAAAAATCCAAAAATAGATTATTGTGTAAATAGTTGTATTTTATTGTATTTTTCCTTAATTTTTATCTTATTTAAAAATGAAAAAAAATATAAAACCCAAAAATCAAGTTATTCGATGTCAATAGAGTGCCACCAATAATATCACTTTGTGCAAATGACCTATTTTGTTTTCAATCACTTCATGAAAGCTATAGATCTCATTGATCTGACCAACTTTTGTGAAGAAAATCTTTCAATCTGAGGTCATTTTCTATTTCTTTTCTATTTATCTTTGTATTTTATTTTTCGAATTTTCTAGGAGTGACACTTGGCACCTCTTGGAGCCACCACATGTCACCCATTTTTGGGCTTTTTAAGTATCATTTTTTGTTTAAAAAATAAAATAATCTTTAAAAATAAAAATAAAAAATGCCACATGACGAGATCTGGGTCGCCCGATCGGATGGCCCTCCTCGCATCTTCCACCCTCGTCTCCTCGCCGCCTTTCCTAAATAAAGCGGACGCCATCAACGCCCCCCAATCTCCTCCTCCAATGTCACTGTCACTCTTCCAAATATGGTGGCTGCCTCTCAGTTGATCCCCGTTGACGTGATCTCCTTCCTTATTTGCTCCACCCATATCTCGTCCTCGATCCTCTCTTCCAATCTCCAATCCACCTTCCGTATCCGTCACCGTCGACCTTCCCTCCATAGCCGTTGCCTCCCTCGATTTCCAATCATGTTGTTCACTCCAATCAATTCCCATATCTTCCATCTCTGTCCCTCCCTCCATCTCTCCTATTTAATGACCAGCTCCTCCCTCAATTTCTTCATATATCGTTCTACCCATCGTTGAGGAGGAGTCAGCGGTGACAATGCCCTCCTTCCCCTTCAATCCAGTGAGGTTTGAGGTTCACCCATCCTCATAGCAGCACTGTCGCATGACTCATGCTATTGAGCCTTACCACCCTCGTTCAACCTTCGATCGCCCCACCTTGCTCTAGCCGATCCTCTTCTACACCGAGAGGGTTGCACCTACATTCGCTTCATCTTCTCCAGCCACGCCTCCACCGGAGGCACGCGACATCGATCTGCACCACTCGAGCTTCTGGCCTCCCTCTTCGCTTGCTCCGACAACTGCCTACAGAGGCTTCACCTCCTTCACCTCCATCGATTGCTCTGCTTCTCATCTTCATCGATAAGGGCCCCCTCCAAACTCGACCGTCCCCAAGCTCGCCTCTTCCGAGAGCCTCATCACAACTCAAAGACCATTCGAGCTCACCAGTTCCCAGGATGGCCCTCCGCCTTCCTCCGATGAAAACCCTCCAAAAACATCCAATTGCTTCATCTGTGAGCGACCCTCCTCCACTCGCGCTCTGCCAGCCACCATCGAACAACCAGGCATGAGGCCCGAGACCCTCCCTGCATAAGGCGCACGTGCGGGGAGGGAATACGTGACCTGCACACATCAAGCAGGTAATTTACATAAAATCCCCCAGAGATCCTTAAACTCTAGCCATGCCCCTGCTACCCAGGGGTCACGTGAGGCGTACGTGACCCGCTGGGCATTTTTGCGCAAGACCCCCTCTAGGTCTACGTATTTGGTTCTATGCCCTCATACACAGATTCTATTATATTTATTTTGTTGTAAGTTACACACAGAACCCCAACCTTGATCTTTAATTTGAACATTATTTTTGCATCTTTTTATTATTTAAAAATTTGTATATTGTAGAACGACTCTATCTTTACATTGTGGCATTTGATTTATAATTTTGGGATCTATGGTTATTTAATAATTATTATTCTTATGGAAATTGCATATTTTGCCCAAATAATGATCTGAAATTCATAATTAATTAACATTGTTTAACAAATTACCAAAAATTCATGTTTAATTGATTTAGTTGTATTCTACTTTGTGCCCAAAAATCGTCACATTTGCATGCATATTTTATTCTGCAAAAATCATTTTGTGTCTATAAGTAATTATTTTTTAATATGTATTCAACTTCACATTTTTGGGTTTAGGATTTTTCTAAGATAGATCACATAGTAATAGATCTTAGATAAATTTAGTCTTAAAAAATAAGTAGTTCAATATTTATTTCAATTAATTATTGAAAATCACATTGCTTGCACTCATTTAGTCATTAAAAATTCATAATACATCAGAAAAATTCAAAAAAATTACAATACATCCATATCATCATTATTCACATTCCGACCCAGTTTTGTAATTTTTGGACCTTGCTTAATTGAAAATTACAATTTATTCCTTGAAATCTGCCCATTTTGCATCTGTATTCAAAACTTGTACTAAAAATCACCTCAACAATCGTACATTAAATCTGATAAACAATAACTAAGGTTTTCCTTTGCCTCCTTGAGTTCGACCATGGGGATTGCCTAAGCTAAATAAAAATAAAACTTCTTCGATTAAATTTGATTGATTAATTAATTATTTGTTTTTTATTGATCTCTAATTGCCCGACTACAACATAAAAACAACAAATTAAATATGGTATTTTCCGATTAATCAGACACATAATGTATGTGGTTGTAGTGTACAAGTTACCTCATAATAATGAGCAATGACAATTAAATAGACAATAGGGCAACAACCTATGGTTTGTGTGTCTCTACAGTCTTATCATCAGATGTGCTTTGGAATTATCATATTGACGATGATCGTAGTTGTAAAAATCCTTATAAAACTAAAGAAGATGTTTTTACAAACATATGTGCTACCAATATTCAATCATAATTGATATGGTTCACTACATTATGCATATTCGTGGCTCCATAAGAGATGATGTGCTTAAAATGTTTGAGTACCTATCTGAACCAAAGTTTTTAAGGGTTAAGATGGATGTAAATATGATGAGTACCAACATTCTATAATCTATACTCAAGTCTTTCATGAAGCCACATAATTCATAATGTATGAATAAGATTAAGCAAGTATAAATGTTGAGATGTTCTTGTATTGAAGTCCCTTGTTGACATGTTCAATTTAAGAGATTCTTTATCTTAAGCAATGGTTGTTTATAGATTAAGGAAGCGTAGTGGAAGCATGGATCGAACCCAAGTAAGATGGAAAGTTAAAGAGTTGATTGTACTTCTTTGAATTTCATACGAATGACATCCAAAGAGTTGGATGAATGCCAATACTGAAATAAGTCAATATATTGATAGTATGACTATCAAGATTATCCCAAATCCTTAGAGAAGAAATCAGATAATACATTGGCATATTATGTTAGCGATGTAAGCCCAAGGCGAACCATTCCTGCAATAAATGTTATTGCAGTGTTTGATATATCAATAAAGATAATGGTCTATTTCACTCCATGCTGAGAATTAAATGAATGAATGCACAATATGGTCCCTTAGTACAATTAGGGTTATGTACCATGGTCATCTTGCTGATCATTTAGTTGTTAATTCAATTGTTGAATCATAGAGGATGGTGCTTGGATGAATATCTAAAGAGTTAGATTTAGGACTCATCAAGCACTGTCAAATGATTATTAAGAGATGATCTCCATCCTGAGAAGGAGATGGCAATCCTTCTCTATTGTTGATATCTAACCAGCCTCTTGATGCAGGACCTCTGCATAGGAATAGAGATTTGGAGGTGTCAGATTAGTTAGGTCAAAGAGTTGACTTAATGAGATCGAGATAAACAAGTCGATGTAGTATATTGTCACGATATATACATGCATCCTCTGACCGGATATAGATGTATTGATATATGTCTAAGTATGTACATTTAGAAGATCAATAGGTTGATTACCAAATCAAGGTTTATACACCGACGATCTGGTGTGCATACAAGGGCATGTGAATAATACGATCTCTCAAAGGGACCATATAGGTTCACTTGTGAATCGGAAGACATGAGCTTACTCATGAGGTATTGGGATTGATCAAATTCCATGCATGGTCGTCTTGCTTTGGAAGCATGATAAGATTTGTAGGTATGATATGTGCTTTTAGAAAGCATATGATCGATACCAACTCTCAGTGATCGAATGAGAAACTTAGTGATCAAACCATGAAGATGATAGTGTAAAATTGATTTATATCTTCGGGTTTAGTCTAAGTCATCCAGTTGTAGGATGTACAGGTACTAGGTATACTTGAAGGTGATGTGATCATAAACGATTGTATATCAATGACGCTTCCATTGCGAGTAAGTGATGAAATAGGTCTGGATTTTAATGACTCCTCTCAGTAGAGAAGTGGTCTGATCTTAGTCCAAATGTTGGGCATTGATCTGAATGTGATTCAGATGCAATGAGAAAATTTGATACACAACCTTAATTTAATCAAGCATCTATGAGAGGTCCCTGATATCAAGATTTGAGATATGATCTCAATATCCAAGTCACTATACATGGAAAGTACAATCGCTTTGTCCTTATCTCCAAATATCCATGGAGAAAGCACATTATTCTAGAAAGCGTTCAAGAATAATTCCAATGATAAATGTGTATCCAAGCATTGAGATATAGCTAATTAAACGTGATTTAACTATCATAAATAATGTGAATGTGATTCATATTATTTAGATGCATGAGAATGATGATCCAATATAATTAAATATGATTTAATTATTATAAATATGAATAATGTGGATAGCACTATCCATATTAATTATAAATATTATAAATTTGATTTATAATATATTAGAGAGATATATTTGTAAAAAACATTTATAATTTAAATGTTGATGTGAATTGGATTCACATTGGATATTTAATTGAAAATGTAATTTACATTTTGTTTTGTGTTGTGACTACGATTCACAAATTTCCAATGGCATGATTGATATTTCACAAAATAATTTGGAATCATTTTTGTGAAATAATTTACAACAAATGTTGTTGTAGAATTTTGGAGAATTTTGTGGCATGTGTAATCTCATGTAATAACAGAAGAAAGCTACCTTCCTAATAGAGGAGAGTGGACGATCACCAAGTTCTAATTGGATTAGGGTCGTCCAACCCCCTTATACAAGGAGGCTTGCCTCTCCTATTTTTCCAAGGTTGATTGATTTAATTAAAATTAATTTACATTGACTATTATTCAATATATATTTAATTTAATTTAATTAATTAGTATTTTATTTTTACAGCAAAATCATGACCATTGAAAGGAACACAGATCAATCTCAACGATTGGATTTGTGTTGTCCGTGAATTGAGATCCATGGACTCCTAAAATATTATAAAAGAAGATGCAACCATAGCTCTTCATTTTACACAACAATTGAATAGCATAATTCTCTCTCTTTCTCATCATACACATGCCCCTCTCTCTCCTTAAGAGTGGTCGCCCACTTTAACCCTCGAGAGGAATGTTATCGTCGCCATGTCATTGTGTCGTCGTTTTGACCGCTCGTGGAACTCCATCTCCTTCGTTGCATCTTGCTCATGAAGGATATGTTGGATCTCGTGTGACGAGATCCGGAGATTCACCACTTGGATCATCATCTTGTATTATGAGGAGCACTCATTTCATCAACGCGTTCGCAAGCGTCTCCTCCGTTGGATCAAACATGATACAAGAGATCTCTTACTTTAGAGATACAATCACAACCACGCTTCAAGAGGGATTCCTACATATCATTTGTGGTTTGGATGAAACAATCTGAGAAGTGTTCTCGAATCATGTGGTTTCATCATTTAATTTTTCAAAATTCAGATGCACAGAGCGACTAGTGCGACTAGTCGCTCACGATCACATATGATGCGATCTTCACACTTTAGTAATGTGCTTAAGGATCTTTCCATTACCTTCAAATGACATCAGAGACAGGTTGAGATCTTGGATATGATCTGAAATCCTAGGCGATCGGGGTTCATGTTTTGGATGCGTGGGGGTCATTGTTTTTGCATTGAACGCAAGATTCGAATTAGTTTTTTTTCTAAAATAAAACATACTATTTGTGCGGCATTTGGACGTGTTTTTTTAATAAATTGTATTTAGAATGTCTAAATATATCCCAAAAATAGCAACCTAATGTTTGTACAAAAAGTGCATGAAAATGATTCGAAGAGTTCCTGCCATGAAAGTTGTTTTGCATATATTCGTGGATCTGTAAGAAAATTAATTCTGCTTACTATTTTCATGTAATGACGTATGAAATAAATAATAGAATTAAGTATAGAATCACACCAGCAATCTGTTTGAATTTATTTCATGTGATTCTGACTCTGTTTGCCCTAGATATTCCATATTTAGTGGAAATGGGTCAGGAGAGGATTAGATCATCAACTCTCATTACTTAATGTCTTTATAATTCAATGGAAATCATGAAAATTATAATTTTCCTTGATTAACTATGATGTATAATAATTATGAAAATATTTGATTAATTATCATAGGCCATTGAATGTATGCTTCGTGGAAACCCTAGTTTATCCTACAATAGTTGTAGGACAATCTCTACATGTAAAAACATTGTTGCTTGAATAGGAATGGGGATATGTTTAGCAAATCTCGATATAATATCTATCAAAATGATTTTGATACATATTATATGGTATAACTTTGGTTGTAATACCGAGTAACATCTCAAATACAAATTATCAAATCACATTATCCGGGCCCGAGGCAGATATGGTGTCTAGTCAGGGATAGTTGGGGTAGCAGGTTGCTCCATGAGCGGTCTGTCCCACATCATGTGTGTACTGGCCTTGACAACGGGTAAGGAAAGGATAATAATTGAAGAGATCATGAGGTATTCTTCTAATTATTAAAATTTGAATAGTACGTATTTTGATATTATATCATCCTTTAAGTAACTATCAAGATTGATTGTTGGTTGATTGAATTGGATTGATAAATAATTTAATATGATTAAATAAATTTCATCCAATTAAAATGCTCTTTTATGAATAGATTAGTATTTCCCATGGAAGAATTAATTATGTGAATATGATTAATAATTAAAAATAATTAAAATTTGAACATGATATGGAGGATCACATAAGTGACATCCATGGTCACCCATCAAGGCAAAGGGTTTCATCGCCATAGATTGTATGTAGGAGTTGACTATCTGAAGTGACAACTCCTGCATACAAGAACACATGAATCAATCTCTTTCCTTCTCGAAGAGTAAGGACGTATGCGTAGTGACCCCCAATATCAGTTCCTCAAATTATTAGGGTGATATTGGATTGTGCATATTGAGTTCTATTCTTGTTGACGGTTGGTTCAATTAACGATGGCTCAACATTGCCTTAGAGGTGGTGGACTCGGGTGTTAAAGACCGAATTGGGAATACAAGTTGGACTTGCAAGGAGGAATGTGTTATTGCTTCTTTTTACCTGAGTTACGATTTCTCATATTATTGGAATGTAACTATGGCAGAAAAGGATATCACAGTTCTTGCTAGAGATATAGCGGTACGTATATCTTTTGCTTTGAAAGTGATTAAGGGAATGAACTTTAAAAGTTGAAAAGGTATGACTACTTTGATTAAAAATCCTTAATCAAAGAATTTAATGTTGAATATATATTTATATGTTCTAATAAATTACATTCTTAATTTCAGGCAATGAAGTCCATGAACCAACTCAACAGGCTTATCGAGGTCAACCAATTGATTGGATCAAATTACTCGGATTGGACGCATAATTTGGATCATGTCCTTTCTGTGGACCGCATATCCTTTGTGTTGTCTAAGGACAAGCATGCAAATCCTAAGACATCACAAGAAATAAAATACAATGAAAATTATCATGAAGATCATACATTGGCCAAGTGTTATATTTGGGGATCTCTCTCCAACGTATTTTAGAAGAAACATGTGGCGATGGATAACTGCCAGGATATAATGCAGAATCTCAAGGAGATATTCGATGATATTAACCGCACTCAGCATTATAATGTTATGAAAGAGTTTATTCGCTGCAAAATGCAGGAAGGGATTTAGTTAGAGAACATGCACTCAAAATGTTTGGGTACCTCTCGCAACTAGAAACTCTCAGGGTTGATATGGATGTGGATATGTAGACCGACTTCATTCTGTTATCTCTCCCCAAGTATTTCAATAATTTTGTGGTATCAATCCACATGAACGAGATGAACTTGTATAATGCTGAGTTAATGGCTTCATTAAATTCACAGAAGACTTAATGAAAAAAGATAATCCCTTTTGCAGTGTAATGGTTGCATAGGTGTTGAACGCGAAATTCGAGGGATTTTTGTTTTTTCTTTTTATCGCCGGCAACGGCAAAATTTTGTTGAGGAAGGAATTTATTGCCGGAAATTAATTGATGAATAGGTCGTTGCTTTTATCCCCAAAACCCGCGTCAACAAAAGATTATTTTTTTTTTAAATTTGCTACTTATTAACCTGTATAGCGGACAGGGTCGAACTCAGGGAGGCTACAATTCCCGAGGGTTATTCAATTAATCAGAAACTAATTAAAAGAAAATAGAAATCTCAAAGGACAACTATCCTTGGTTTTTGTGGAATTTTTTTTATGATTTTTAGAAGATTTTTGATATTTTTTTTAATTTTTTGGGTTTTATACATAATTAATGCATGAAAATTGGTCTGAAACTAAAAGACAATGAAATACAACTACTCTAATTTTTTAGAAATTTTTGAGCTATTTTTGAATTTTTATGAATTTTCGAACTTCAAACAATGAAAAAGACACTGTTTTTGATTTTTTAATAATACCAAATGGAGTCAAAATGCAATGAAAATTTATGCTAATAAAAGAATCACATTAAGAGCATAACACAATTTTCTAAAAATTTTTGGATCACAAATGGCCTTTATTTCAATGAAAAGATCAAGCAAGTTCAAGTTCTGCAGTTCGGGGGCTTAAATGTAAATACTGTGAAGGATTTGGAATGAAATGTAAAGTTCAAAGTTGTTGCCTCAAATAAATAATAAAAATAAATGACAAGACATAAAGCGCAATTTTACCAACTATAGCACATGCGGTGCATGTGCTTTGGAGTGCAGGGGCTTCTGGCAGGGACGGATTTGTAGATTGGAGATCCTCCAGGGGGCTATATGTAAATTTCCGATAAAATAAGTCAAGCCCTAATTTCCATCCTTCTTCGTTCTCAACGCAAAGCAAAGGGAGTAACAAGGGAGCACAGCCGCCGCCGCCCCTTCTTCTTTGGTGGGCAAGGATGGCGGTTCGGGCGGCGGATGGCGCACGGGGGCACAGCAATCGAGGATGGCGGCACGCCTCGCGGCTGTATGCTTCGACGGGCGCGCGCAGCGGAGGAGGGGTGCGCCTCTTCACGGCGGGTGATCGATGCGGCAGGCGAGGGGGACGAAGGCAGGAGGTGCGGGGGACGCGTCTGCTTGGAGAAGACGCCGCAGCCTGCGGCGGAGCGGGGGGCCGGCGCCGCTTCTGGCGCGGAGGGTGCGCCGCCGCCACGCGCAGCGGAAATCGACGGGGCGCGGGAGGCGCGGCGCGGCGGACCGGCGGTGTCAGGCGGTGGTTTCGGGAGGTGCAGGGGACGGCTGCGCGCGGAGGCGCGTCGAGGCGGCGGGCTGAAGTAGGGGCGGCGATGAAGGCGGAGGAGCGAGTCGGGCCGCCGAGGGTGCCGCAGGTAGCTACGGTGGACGGAGAGGAGAGCGGCTCGCGGCGGCGCGTTGAGGCAGGAGCGGCGCCGCCACGCGCCCGATTTTTTTTTTTTTTTTTTTGATTTTATTATGTTATGAAAACAGAAAATAAAAAGATGAATAAAAAAAACTTTTTTTTTATTTTTTTGTAAATCTGAAAAGAAGAAAAGAAAGAATAAGGAAATTTTTTATATTTTTTTTATAATTATCCTGCAAAACAAATGTTAGGCACAATAGAGAGTTTTTTTTTATTGTCCTGCAAAACACAAGTTAGAGATAAAGAGAAACAATTTTTTTTTAATCTACAAGATTGGAAAGTGGACGGGGATTCGGCGAAAATGGAGAAAGAATCCGACTCTTCGACCACCGTACGTGGTCGGAGTTGATAGATCGTGTGAGATAGAAATAGAAGGCGGAGAGATCACGAAAGTGAGATGAAAAATCGAGTCGATGGCGGATCAAATCAAGATGGAGAATTTTTTTATGATCTAGAAGAACAAAATGACAAATAAAATTGCGATAAAATAAAAAGCGATTAAACTAGGAAAAAAAATGCGAAGAACAATTGGATCTCACCTTAGGAGCGGAAAAATGGATCGTAATCGCCTCGACAAGGCCGACTCGCTGTCACCGGACGGCTCGGAGGCTCGACACCTTTTCTCGACGAAATTTTCTCTCGGAGATCGGGCTCCTCTCTCTAAAGATTGATCAAGATGGAATGAGGGAGAAGGAGCCATATAAATAGAAGAGATGAAATTCGAATTTTTCAAAGGGATAATGGAGATGAAAATTTAAAATGAATTTTTGAATATTTTTTTGGTGGGAAGGAGATGAAATTTGAAAAAGAAAATAAAAGAGAGATAAAACTAATTACAAAATTATCTAAATTTTTTTTTGAATTTTCGTCACTTTATTTATTTGAATTAAAAAATGTTATTTTTTTATTTTTTTTATGAAGGTTAATTAAAAATAGCAACTATATACATATACTATATACATATGTGACATTATATACAAGGTTAAATGACGAATTAGCCCCTTTTTTGTGTTTTAAGAATTTATTATTATTTTTTTAATTTTTATTTTTATTAAAAAGAAATCAGTGGGATTAATTTACAATATATACAAATAGAATATACACAAAATACATGGGAAAATTGCACAAACCACCCTAGAAAACCGACTTTTCATCTGTAACTCCAAAAATTATGAAAATACAACCATTTTGAAGATAATTTAATTTCGAGTTCAATGGAACTGAGATTGATTCGATTTGAGCTCCTATGGAGCCGGAATTGATCTTTCAATTAGTGCTTAGTGGCTTTTTCCAAGTGTGGCTACTTTTATTCTGTACAAGATTTAATTGTGCAATCAATTTTAGTAATTAGAACACATTTTTATTTACAACTTTGATTTTGAATGATATTTGATTTGAAGTCAATTAAGGTACAAATAAATTAGTGTCAGTTTTATACAGATATATACAAAATGAGTGAGAACGCATTTTTTTTTTGGATTTTCTGGTTGAGGACCCTATCTCCCCCTACTTTATTCCTGGTCGATCAGGTCACGTCTTGACCTTCTCTCGGGGTTCGGGTCAGCCTGTACACAGTCTTCCTTTTTTTATTTTCTTTTCTTTATTTTTCTCTTTTTTTTAATTCCTTTTCTTTATTTTTCCTTTCTTTCTTTATTTATTTATTTTAGGTTAAAATTAGTCAGAAATGTGCAATATTTACACAGATGCAAGTTAGTAAGAATATGGAATTAGCGTGATATGCAGGTGTTTTATAAGGGATTTTAAGCTAAAATAAATGAATAAAGATGACGAATCGCAGATTCATCATCCCCCTATGCTTTACCTTTGCTAGTCCCTTAGCAAACACTTATTTGGAAGAATAAGTGAAGAAAAAGAAAAAGAAAAAGAAAGGGAAAATAAAGAAAGTAGGACAACATTGAGTATTAAACTTATCTTCATAAAATTGTAATTTGGAGCTTTGTTGGACCTTTGGATTATTTGTGTGTCGGAACTTCTGTGAGACTTAGAATTTTGAAAACAACAGCCTTCAAGTTCTACACATCATTGTCACAGTTTCGGCTCAGAAGTCATCTTAGATCAATCCTCTTCCTAAAGCACCCCCTTATGAACATTGAACAATCGACTCATGTGTGTGAAAGGTTTTAGCTCTTCCCATCCAGAATGCAGGACTACCATGCAAATCTCCTCTCCAATAACTCGTCCTCGGGGAGTCAGGTATTTCCTTCTAAGGTATGTCGCGCTGTGTTCACAATCGAATAGGGGGAGAAGTTAGAAGAAAGAGAAAAGAACTGGAGGGTGGCCAGTGTAGTCACCTCTCCTTGTGGAGATGGCCAGTGTAGCCGAGTCTCCACCAAGATCTGCAGGTTTCTTGAAGCTTGGACCTTTTTGGTCAGATATTTATTTGGTAGTGGCTTCTTTGTATTTGTATTTTTGGTGGTTCTGCTTGGATCTTGTTTGCCCCTACGGATATAGAATCTTTTTTTCCGTACATTTTTTGGGGTCTTAGAAAAAATTGTGCCCAGCCGTCCATCCCTTTTCCGAAGCTTTATTTCAACCCGTACTCCGGTCTTTAGATTTCCACGCTACCAGAAAAGAAACTCACATAGTCTTCCAACATCCCATCTGAGTTGAGCTAAGTGCATAGTGCGAGAGTACAAATTGATTCCCTATTCCAGAGTTATACCCAGAATGAAGAGACCAGGTTAGACACTAAGAGTCAAACGCTGCACATTGTCATGTGGAACTCAAAGAATTAAGTCAAAGACCTGAAGCTTCTAAAATCCTATTTCTCGGTGAAGTTCCTCTAAGAATTAGGTGGATTAAGGTCCATCTAAGCTCCATTCTTCAATTTTATTCCAGACATAGTTTAAATGTCAATACTATCCTGAAAAATGCACATGCAAATGCAACATATGAACAATGCAAGGGGTTTTTTTTTTTGAAAAAGGAATGATGCACATGTGAAGAGAACACACTTTTTTTTAACAATTTTCTAGTTTTGAACTTTTTATGGCTTTTTTTTGAAAAAATATGCAAATGTGAAAGAAAGTTTTTTTTTTGAAATTTGCAAATTTTTATAGATTTTTGGTTTTTGCATTTTTTTGTTTTGTTGTTGTTTTTGTTTTGTTTTGTTTTTTTTTTGTTTGTTTTTTTTTTGAAAGGGGTTAGTAAAATATACAAGTATATACAATGTTTTTTTTTTGTGTTTTGATATTTTTTGTTTTTTTATTTTTTTTTTGGTTTTTTTTTACGCACGTGGATTTTACAAACTATACACATATAACCCCCCAAATAAACGTATTTAAAAGTACGAGTTATGTCTAAAGTATATGTACAATATATACGACACCCCCTATACTTAGCTCGAACTATGTCCTCATAGTGATCAGAGAGCGAAAAAGGAAGACATAACTCGTGCTAAGTATAGAAAAGTGAAAAGAAAAGATACAAAGAAGAGAAGATGGTGATCCCCCCCTATACTTAGGATCAAGTAATCCTAAGTATAGTAGAGTGTACAAAAGGGGAAAACCGATGACGAGAATGTACAGACTCAAAAATAAAAAGACACGATATGAACAACATCACCCCCCTATACTTATGGTAGAGTATCCCTAAGTATAAGCAACAACAAGAGTGATGAACAAAACGGAAACGAACAACACAAATCATTCACCCCCCTATACTTAGGATAAAGCTCATCCTAAGTATAGCAAATATACACACACGGAAAAGGGGTGAATGATAAAACGGGAGAAGACAGAGTAAAACGAAAGGATATACAAGAGGAGTGGATGTACAAAGGTCAAGAAGGTCGAAAGCGAACTTTCTTGCGGGACCGCTGAGGTATGGATTTGACAAGGTGTAGGTCGATATTGGGATCATCATTAGATATGAACTGAGTAGAATCGACCAAGAATATATCCTCAGCGGTTTCAGATTGTGCAGGCCTAAACCGATTATTGGAAGTAGTATGGTCATGTCTAGCCTGAGAAGTCTCGCAAACATCAAAGTAAAATGGCTCGAATTCATTATCCGAAAAAGTTGGATCATTTTCAGCCTGGCGAGCCTCTACTGGATCATCATCTCTATCAAAAGGCCCAAATTCTTTTATAAAAGCAATCAAATCAAATTGGGCATGATCGGTCTCATCTGAATCAGGGTGAATAGGAACGGACTCATCAGTGGAAGTAGTCAAATCATGTCCGTCCTGTCTAGTATCAGAATCTGCCTTTTGCTCTAGGGTGTCTATCGTGTAAATCCCGCGAATGTCATCAATGCATCTCCACGTACCATAAGATGGAACTCCAAGGTCTATGCTTTCCGAGTCTTCCTCCTTCAAGAGGAATTCTTGGGTTTCATTATCATCCAACATATAACAAGAATCTCTGATATTATCATCGATGTCAAATTCCTTTGGGTTGGCTAACACCGGTGGGTTCTCATGAGATGCAGGTATCTGGTCGGTAGTGGGTGTAGTGATCAACACATCGCTCCCTATATCAGAACGGAAGCGAATCTCTCCTGAACCATAATCAATAACGGCTCCTGCAGAGGCGAGGAAAGGCCGTCCCAGGATGATTGGAGGGTGGTCCACATGGGCAGAGGTCTCCATGGGCATTACAACAAAATCCGAAGTAAAATCCATGCCCTGAATAGAAATGACAGCGTT
This sequence comes from Ottelia alismoides, assembly GCA_037367405.1. Lineage (NCBI taxonomy): Eukaryota > Viridiplantae > Streptophyta > Magnoliopsida > Alismatales > Hydrocharitaceae > Ottelia > Ottelia alismoides. Next base: position 716,815 of record JAZKJV010010449.1, read on the forward strand.
TTCTAGAATACCCTTCGGCCTCTTGATAGATCCATCAGCAAATTGAACTATCATCCTGGTTTTCTTAAGAGGCCCAAGATGAAGAGACTGTACCATAGAGAAGGGTATTACATTGATTGATGAACCGCCGTCAAGGAGAGTGTTATCACAAGAATAGTCAGATATGGAGCAACTCACAAGAGGTGTGGTCGTGTTCCCTTTCTTAAAATATGGACGGTGAGAGATGGCGTAGGCAGTGGCCATGGTCAAGATGTGATGCTCAGATCTTCTCCTTCGCTTTCTTTTCTTGTGTTGAGGAGTAGATAAATCTGTCATGGCCTGTTGAAGTGGAGCTTTAATGATCTCATTAAGGGTGGCTATCACTTCGGGTTCAGTCAACATTTTTTTGAATTTTTGGACCTCATCCATACAAGGGAGGAGGTCAGAATCAGCATTTACACGAGGATTGCCAAGAGCAGTCTGTATAGTGGAATCCTCGAGGTCAAGATTGGGACATGTGGTGGATGATTGTGTGGGCAATTGGTTGGGCATTTGGGTCCTCTCCTCACAAATTGAATCAATAATGTGTCTCCCAGAATCTTTTTGGATTTTTAAATTTTTCTCATTTTTTTGTAATTTGGGTGATTGTAAGCTCTCATGATTATCCTCAAATGAATCCATATCCTCAAAAAATGGAGCAGCGTTCTGGCTCGTATTTATGTTAAAGAGATTGTTAATCCTCGAATTCATATGCTCCACCATCTGGTTCAGTGTCTCAAGTGTGGAAATCATGAAAGGTGACTCCAAAATGTCAGGACCGGGTGGGCTGAATGAGGGTGGGTGCAAATCAAAGTCCTCCGCTTCCTGAAATAATGGGTTAGGTGGATATGCACAAAAATCAGGAGGAAAGTCCTCATGGAAAAAGGAAGGTGGATCGTCTGGAGAGTACGAGGTATCTTCGAAGATCGGATTAAAATAACTCCAGTCGGCCATCTTCGAAACAAAAGATGAGAGAGCACGAGGGTCAAGCCAAAAGATATGGAGAAGAAGGCGCAAATGCACAGAAGGATCTAGCAAGCACGCAAGCAATCAAACACAATACAAACCCCCAGTTCACCAACTCAACTCAATTGTGAAGACCGTGAAGGCTCAGTCAATTATCTTGTCTGTTTTAGAGTTAGGTGATAATCACAGAAGTTGTACAAACACTTAGGCTGAATTATGGGATTTGGGCACTAACCTTAGTGTGTACGCGAGCAAGTTAAAACGAATACAATGAGGGGGTTACTCTCCCCAAAACAATGATTTTTCCTTATGTTTATTTTAGGGTCGAGTTTTCTTTAGCAGTCCCAAATTTTAGGCAGTTATCACTTGGTTTAAGTATGTTCAACAAATCGTCTACCGAGTGTCCAATTTCCTTTTAATTTATGTGAGTGAAAACAAGGAAGGAGATCGGAAATGCCAATGCGCGATAAAAAACGATGATGCATGCAGGGGTTAGAGATGCGTACCTTGTCGCCAACACTCTACATGCAAGTGATCCGCGCAGAATTTAAATACAGAAAATAAACTAACCTATATGATGCAAGTGAACCGTCCTTGATGATAACTTCTATTAACGGGCAAGAACAAGTTAATTTGACTAAGTCCAAATTATGCTCTACTCTATAGGCACAGAAATTCTTGTTTAGGGTGTTTGGACCTAATTAATTACCTGGCTCAAGCAAATTAATTAAAGCAATCAATAGGTGGCTTTCGAAATCCACGGAAAACAAAGAAAAATAAAGGCGATGAAAACAAAACCGGTGAGGTCCCCCAAGTACACCGGCACTTGGCGAAACAGACCCCGCAACAAAATGAATGTCCTTTTACAAAGTTCAAATGGAAAAGAAACTCTCTCTCTCTCTTAAAAAAAAATTCGTCTCCTTTACTTCTTCTTCTCCTCTTCTCACGCTATCCTGCGGCTTGGTGAAGAATCAAGCCGCCTCCACGTCGCTTGGGTGCTTCGGCTCTCCTAGGATTGCCTCCTTCGCTCCGCGGGCCCTCGCAAGAAAAAATGGAAGAAAATGTGTAAGAAAAACAATTATCAAATATGAGAGAGCGGAAAAAAAATGAATGAATGCAATGGATATAAACAATGAAGTGAATGGAAAAAAAATACAACCAAGAATAGCAGGTCAAAAGAGAAACCTAACTACCCTCGCCGTGCCTCCCCGGCAACGGCGCCATTTTGTTGAACGCGAAATTCGAGGGATTTTTGTTTTTTCTTTTTATCCCCGGCAACGGCAAAATTTTGTTGAGGAAGGAATTTATTACCGGAAATTAATTGATGAATAGGTCGTTGCTTTTATCCCCAAAACCCGCGTCAACAAAAGATTATTTTTTTTTTTAAATTTGCTACTTATTAACCTGTATAGCGGACAGGGTCGAACTCAGGGAGGCTACAATTCCCGAGGGTTATTCAATTAATCAGAAACTAATTAAAAGAAAATAGAAATCTCAAAGGACAACTATCCTTGGTTTTTGTGGAATTTTTTTATGATTTTTAGAAGATTTTTGATATTTTTTTTAATTTTTTGGGTTTTATACATAATTAATGCATGAAAATTGGTCTGAAACTAAAAGACAATGAAATACAACTACTCTAATTTTTTAGAAATTTTTGAGCTATTTTTGAATTTTTATGAATTTTCGAACTTCAAACAATGAAAAAGACACTATTTTTGATTTTTTAATAATACCAAATGGAGTCAAAATGCAATGAAAATTTATGCTAATAAAAGAATCACATTAAGAGCATAACACAATTTTCTAAAAATTTTTGGATCACAAATGGCCTTTATTTCAATGAAAAGATCAAGCAAGTTCAAGTTCTGCAGTTCGGGGGCTTAAATGTAAATACTGTGAAGGATTTGGAATGAAATGTAAAGTTCAAAGTTGTTGCCTCAAATAAATAATAAAAATAAATGACAAGACATAAAGCGCAATTTTACCAACTATAGCACATGCGGTGCATGTGCTTTGGAGTGCAGGGGCTTCTGTCAGGGACGGATTTGTAGATTGGAGATCCTCCAGGGGGCTATATGTAAATTTCCGATAAAATAAGTCAAGCCCTAATTTCCATCCTTCTTCGTTCTCAACGCAAAGCAAAGGGAGTAACAAGGGAGCACAGCCGCCGCCGCCCCTTCTTCTTTGGTGGGCAAGGATGGCGGTTCGGGCGGCGGATGGCGCACGAGGGCACAACAATCGAGGATGGCGGCATGCCTCGCGGCTGTATGCTTCGACGGGCGCGCACAGCGGAGGAGGGGTGCGCCTCTTCGCGGCGGGTGATCGATGCGGCATGCGAGGGGGACGAAGGCAGGAGGTGCGGGGGACGCGTCTGCTTGGAGAAGACGCCGCAGCCTGCGGCAGAGCGGGGGGCCGGCGCCGCTTCTGGCGCGGAGGGTGCGCCGCCGCCACGCGCAGCGGAAATCGACGGGGCACGGGAGGCGCGGCGCGGCGGACCGGCGGTGTCAGGCGATGGTTTCGGGAGGTGCAGGGGACGGCTGCGCGCGGAGGCGCGTCGAGGCGGCGGGCTGAAGTAGGGGCGGCGATGGAGGCGGAGGAGCGAGTCGGGCCGTCGAGGCTGCCGCAGGTGGCTGCGGTGGACGGAGAGGAGAGCGGCTCGCGGCGGCGCGTTGAGGCAGGAGCGGCGCCGCCACGCGCCCGATTTTTTTTTATTTATTTTTTGATTTTATTATGTTATGAAAACAGGAAATAAAAAGATGAAAAAAAAAACTTTTTTTTTATTTTTTTGTAAATCCGAAAAGAAGAAAAGAAAGAATAAGGAAATTTTTTTATATTTTTTTTATAATTATCCTGCAAAACAAATGTTAGGCACAATAGAGAGTTTTTTTTTATTGTCCTGCAAAACACAAGTTAGAGATAAAGAGAAACAATTTTTTTTTTAATCTACAAGATTGGAAAGTGGACGGGGATTCGGCGAAAATGGAGAAAGAATCCGACTCTTCGACCACCGTACGTGGTCGGAGTTGATAGATCGTGTGAGATAGAAATAGAAGGCGGAGAGATCACGAAAGTGAGATGAAAAATCGAGTCGATGGCGGATCAAATCAAGATGGAGAATTTTTTTATGATCTAGAAGAACAAAATGACAAATAAAATTGCGATAAAATAAAAAGCGATTAAACTAGGAAAAAAAATGCGAAGAACAATTGGATCTCACCTTAGGAGCGGAAAAATGGATCGTAATCGCCTCGACAAGGCCGACTCGCTGTCACCGGACGGCTCGGAGGCTCGACACCTTTTCTCGACAAAATTTTCTCTCGGAGATCGGGCTCCTCTCTCTAAAGATTGATCAAGTTGGAATGAGGGAGAAGGAGCCATATAAATAGAAGAGATGAAATTCGAATTTTTTAAAGGGATAATGGAGATGAAAATTTAAAAAGAATTTTTGAATATTTTTTTGGTGGGAAGGAGATGAAATTTGAAAAAGAAAATAAAAGAGAGATAAAACTAATTACAAAATTATCTAAATTTTTTTTTTGAATTTTCGTCACTTTATTTATTTGAATTAAAAAATGTTATTTTTTTAGTTTTTTTATGAAGGTTAATTAAAAATAGCAATTATATACATATACTATATACATATGTGACATTATATACAAGGTTAAATGACGAATTAGCCCCTTTTTTGTGTTTTAAGAATTTATTATTATTTTTTTAATTTTTATTTTTATTAAAAAGAAATCAGTGGGATTAATTTACAATATATACAAATATAATATACACAAAATACATGGGAAAATTGCACAAACCACCCTAGAAAACCGACTTTTCATCCGTAACTCCAAAAATTATGAAAATACAGCCATTTTGAAGATAATTTAATTTCGAGTTCAATGGAACTGAGATTGATTCGATTTGAGCTCCTATGGAGCCGGAATTGATCTTTCAATTAGTGCTTAGTGGCTTTTTCCAAGTGTGGCTACTTTTATTCTGTACAAGATTTAATTGTGCAATCAATTTTAGTAATTAGAACACATTTTTATTTACAACTTTGATTTTGAATGATATTTGATTTGAAGTCAATTAAGGTACAAATAAATTAGTGTCAGTTTTATACAAATATATACAAAATGAGTGAGAACGCATTTTTTTTTTGGATTTTCTGGTTGAGGACCCTATCTCCCCCTACTTTATTCCTGGTCGATCAGGTCACGTCTTGACCTTCTCTCGGGGTTCGGGTTAGCCTGTACACAGTCTTCCTTTTTTTATTTTCTTTTCTTTATTTTTCTCTTTTTTTTTTAATTCCTTTTCTTTATTTTTCCTTTCTTTCTTTATTTATTTATTTTAGGTTAAATAAATAAATGTGCAATATTTACACAGATGCAAGTTAGTAAGAATATGGAATTAGCGTGATATGCAGGTGTTTTATAAGGGATTTTAAGCTAAAATAAATGAATAAAGATGACGAATCGCAGATTCATCAATAGGTTAATGGGAAGCATGGTCGAAAGCAAGGATCTAAAAAGGGTCCGATCCAGAAGAGAAAGAAGAAGAATCAAGGAGTTGGCTCATCTTCTAATGCTTCCGCTCTTGTGGTATCAAATAAATTTGATGTGTGTCATCACTACAAGAAGCCAAAGCACTGGAAGCGTAACTACGTGGAGTACCTTAAATCTGCTAATAAAGGTAAAGCGCCGACATGTATGATTCTACTCATCATTGAAACCAATTTTCTCATAGGAGGAGAAGGAAGTTGGATCATAGATTCGGGTGCTTCTGTTCATGTATGCCATTTGTTGCATCTATTTTAGGAAACTAAGAATCTCAATGAAGGGGAGATAGTCATCCAGATGGGATCTGATGCAACCATTACAGTAGTTAACGTCGAGACCTGCAGTTTATCATTATCTAGTGGAAGAACTTGGTATTTAAAAATGTCTTTATGTTCCAGATCTTAGAAGGAACTCTATATCTATATCTAAGTTAGTTAGAAATGGGTATTTGTTTTTGTTTTGTAATAAACTTGTCATGAGTCATTTTGATAAATATATTGGAGTTCTGATTTCTGGTGGACTCTATGAATTGGGCAATGATGAAAATGTCATGAATGTTACTATCACTAATGAAAACCCTAAAAAATCAGGGAGGATGGAATTCATTCTAATATGATTTGGCATCAAAGGCTTGGTCATTTATCTATAGATAGGATCAATAGATTAATAAAGGATGGACCCTTAGATTTTCTATAGGTCCAATCTTTGCCTACCTGCAAACATTGTATTTGAGGTAAAATGACTAGGATGCCTTTCCGTAACAAGGTTACAAGATGCTGATGTATTTTTGACCCAATACATACTGATGTATGCGGTCCCTTCAGTCTCGCGACCCGAAAAGGATATCAATACTATTTGACATTTATTGATGACCATTCATGATATGGTTTTATCTTCCTATTACGTCATAAATTTGAAACCTTTGAAAGTCTAAATAGTGCATGGCTTTCGTTGAGAACCAAATCAATAGGAAGATTAAACGGATTCGATATGACCCAAGTGGCGAGTACTCCTTACATGAATTCAAGGAATACCTTAAGAGAGATGAATTGTCTCCAATCTCACTCCTCCTGGAACTCCTCAACATAATGGTGTTGTTGAAAGACGCAAAAGGACCATCATAGACATGGTCCGTTCAATGATGAGTAAAGCACATTTACCACTTAATTTTTGGGGATATGCAGTAAAGACTACAATATATCCTGAATAAGATTCCTAGCAAGTCTGTACCTAAAACTCCTCATGAGCTTTGGTATGGGACCAAATATAATGTTAGACACTTAAGGATTTAGGGTTGCCTGGTCCATGCGAAGAACATGGATGCAAGTAAGCTACAATCTCGCACTCGTGAGTGCTACTTCATTGCATATGTTAAGGATGGTATTGGATACCAACTTTATGACGTTGAGACTCGAAAGGTATTCGTCTATAGAGATGTAAATTTTAAGAAGATGACTTCCTCAAGATTCAAGACAAAAATAAAGTAAAGGAACTCATTAAATCCCCTAAGAATACTGTGTTTTCTGAACCAGAAACTGAAGAAGTAAATGAAAATGTAACACTCGTACCTCTTCGAAAGAGTTCGAGGGTGGTCGCACCACCTGAAAGGTACAGATTCCATGTGTCAGGTGAACATGACAATGATACAGCTTCATTTGATGAAGCACTTGTGGATCATGACCTGGATAGATGTATGCTAGCAATGAAATCTAAAATACACTCCATGCATAAAAATGGTGTATGGACCCTAGAGGATCCACCTAGAGGCGTAAAACCCATTGGGTGTAAATGGATATTAAAGAGAAATACGGGACATGATCCGAAAGTAGAGACTTTCAAAGCACGGCTCGTAGCCAAGGGCTACACAAAGAGAGAAGGCATAGACTACGATGAGACATTCTTTCATGTGGCTATGCTTAAGTCGATCAGGGCACTACTACAGTTGCATATCTTGACTACAACATTTAGCAGATGGTGGCCAAGATGACTTTTCTGAATGGATACCTCAAAGAGGATATCTATATGGAGCAGCCCCAGGGCTTCATAACCGAGGAAGGCAAATTGTGCAAGCTGAAGAAATCCATCTATGGGCTCAAACAAGCTTCTTGTAGCTAGAACATAAGATTTGACGAAACCATAAAGAGTTATGATTTTGTGTAGAATAGTGATGAATTGTGTGTGTACAAGAAGCTTATTGGGAGTGCAATTGTGTTCATTGTGCTTTACGTAGAGGACATCCTTATCATGGGGAATGACACAAGGATGATGTCCAGTGTCAAGATTTGTCTATCCCATACCTTCAAGATGAAAGATCTTGGAGAAGCCTCTTACATCTTCGGTCTAAAGTTGTTCACAAATTGAGAAAAGAGGATATTGGGACTGTCACAACATGGGTACATTAAGAAAATCTTGGAGAATTTCTATATGGAGAACTCAAGAAAGGCTTCCTTCCCTTAAGACATGGTATCCACATGTCTAAAGGGATGGCTGCTCGCAGTGTGGAGGATAAGAAATCCACGGTTGGATGCCCATACGTATCAAGCATAATTGGGACTTAGTCAAATTAACTTGTTCTTACCCGTTAATAGAAGCTACCATCTAGTACGGTTCACATGCATCATATAGGATAGTTTATTTTTTTTTTTGTATTTCAATTCTGCGCGGATCACTTGCATGCAGAGTGCTGGCGACAAGGTACACATCTCTAACCCATGCATGCATCATTGTTTTTTATCACGCATTGGCATTTCCGATCTCCTTCCATATTTTCACTCACATAAGTTAAAAATGAAATTGGACACTCGGTAGGCGATTCTTTGAAAATATTTTAACCAAGTGACAACTGCCTCAAATACGGGACTGCTAAAGAAAACTGGACCCTAAAATAAACACAAGGAAAAATCATTATTTTGGGGAGAGTAACCCCCCCATTGTTTTGTTTGTATGTAGCGAGAAAATGACCCGCACACTAGGATAGAACCATGCCTGAACTCTTTCAGACTACTATCTTGGGTTAGTCATTCTCTAGTGAGGATCTCTCTGGTAGCCGGTAAAGCGGCTCACAACGTCCTTAACAGATTGAATTGATCGAGTAGCTGGTAAACATTCCGCAATTCATATTGGCTGGGAAAGATCTAACTTTGGGATTAGGTCAGTCTCCCGAGAGTATTGGGTTCCTAGCAGCTCGCTTTAACCGCTCTGATAAATTGTATTCTCACCAAACTCTAAAATTGACAAGATAATTGGCAGAACCTTCACGGTCTTCACATTGAGTTGAGTTGGTGAACTTGGGGTTTGTATTGTGTTTGACTGCTTGTGTGCATACTTGATCCTTCTATGCATTTGCACCTTTTTCTCCATATCTTTTGACTTTACTCTCGTGCTCTCCAGATCCCGTATTTTGTTTCGAAGATGGCCGACTGGAGTTATTTTAATGCGATCTTCGCGAACTTCTCTCACTCTCCAAACGATCCACCTTCATTTTTCCAGGAGGACTTTCCTCCTGATTTTTGTGCATATCTACCTAACCCATTATTTTAGGAGACGGATTCTAATTCTCACCCACCCTCATTCAACCCACCTGTTCCTGAGATTTTGGAGTTACCTTTCATGATTTCCATACTTGAGATACTAAACCAGATGATGAGCATATGAAATCGAGGGTTACAATCTATTTATCATAAATGAGAGCCAGAACACTGCTCCACTATTTGAGGATATGGATTCACTTGAAGATAATCGTGAGAGCTTACAATCACCCAAAATACAAAAAATGAGAAAATTTTAAAAATCCAAAAATATTCTGGGAGACACATTATTGAATCATTTTGTGAGGAGATGACACCCATGCCAAACCATTTTACCACACATTCATCCACCACAAGTCACGACCTTGACCCCGACGATTCCATTATACAGACTGCTCTTGGAAATTCTCATGTATATGCTGATTCTGATCTCCTCCCTTATATGGAGGAGATCTTAAAATTCAAAAAAAATGTTATCTAAACTTGAAGTGGTGGCCACTATTCATGAGATCATTAAAGCCCCACTTCAACATGCCATGGCAGATTTATCTACTCCTCAACACAAGAAGAGAAAGCGAAGGAGAAGATCTGAGTGTCACATCTTGACCATGACCACTTCCTATGCCATCTCTCACCGTCCATATTTTATGAAAGAGAACACTACCCTACCTCTTGTAAGTTGCTCCATCTCTGATCATTCTTGTGATAACACTATCCTTGACGGTGGTTCTTCAATCAATCCCCAAAAAATGGAGTCATAAAAGGATTATATGTGTTGATCTCATCAGTTTGGTCCTCTGAATGTGTGGGTTTACCGAAAGAGAGGTATTCTGGTTGGTCAATATAGATTTGATCACTATGGTCAATCCAGTATGGTTGATCATTAGGTGTGGACCTCTCCTTGCAGTTTGATCGGGCCATCATATTATTCCCTAATGTCCAATCTGGTTGTATTCCTATGAATTGTGGACCTATCCCAACAAGATCGTGAGTAAAGGATGAAGGAGGTTGGGTTTGGTGTCTCGGTCATCATGTGTCATAGAAATGATTTGATCTTTAAATGGTTCATGAGTTTCACTGAGAAACCGAGAATAAGTTAGTTCAGTCCAGGATGGAAGTTGATCATGTGTGGTCATAGGTGGTAGAGGTAAAAAATATGATGCTGTGGTGACTTTGATCGGATGATTCGAGTAGAATGGCTTGGAATTCATCGAGTGGGCTGGATTCATTTGAGAGTGAAAGTCTCCTGCAAATGTTGGAGGATTCTTGACAAAAGAAGGTTTAGATTATTTGGGTTTGACCAAGACAAATTCATTTTCACAGTATAGATTAGATGGGTACTCGAACCATTGTCTTGTCTTTGTCAAAGGGGGTTGATGATGGATCGACATGTTTGGTGAAAGTGCACAAGATACTTACAAGAAGAAACCAAAAAAGTTTTAAATCAAGGAGATTGATGGCACAAGTGTGTGGTTTTTGATCTTCGAATTCGGTTCACGCACACCAATGCAAACACAATACAAACCCCAATTTCACCAACTCACACAATGAAGCCGCAAGAGTTTGCCAATTATCTTTTCAATTTTAGTTGGTGATAAGTCAATCTAGGAAAATAATTAGCGAGTTGTTAGGTACCTGAAATTTTCTTAAAGACTGGCCCGAATTCTTACGACTAGTTGCACCTACTTTCATCCAGTATGAGCGTAAGCTCGGACCGCAAAAAGGCTACCCAATACTTAAGGATGGAGCCTTACACAGTGTCCTTTAAACCACCCACTTTGCTAAGGAAATCAAGACCATTTACCAGATATCCATATTTCCTCATTGAGAAGTAGCTAATCCTTTTTATAGAAACAATAGTCTGAACGAAGATTCCAAAGTTGGGCTCTAACCCTAATTGTCGTCCCTTGCTCACTCAGACAAATAAATGAATCCAAGGTTAGGGTTGCTCTCCGCAAAAATTCTTGATTTTGTGAGTTAATTAAAGTCAGCTATATTTAACAGTCCAATTTTAATTAGGTGATCACTGAATAATTAGGTGAGTACAAATACACATCTACTGTCCAATCCCAATTTCCATAAAATTTTGTGACAAAATAGGAGGGAGAAATTCAGGAAAAGTCGATGCACGTGAAACAATGATGTATGCTCAGATAGAAGACTTATAGTAATTCCTCACAATCTCCATATAGGATGCAATACAAGAATTGAAAATTATTTTAGATGAATGCAAGCCGACAAAAACCGCATCTAGCAGAAAGTTGTATTCGTTGGGAAGAATTGATTTGAATTTGACTAAGTTGAACGATCTAGTATGCTTCTTAATTAATGTGAAGTGTGTTCCTAAGTTCTACCAGCACAAACAATAAAATTTTAAGAAGCTCTAATAGTTGTATGTGCGGGTCTAACCTACGAGCCACTCAAGTCGGGCCCCACCCTCACCGTAGAGTGAAACAGGACATGACATACCACAAAAATAGTTCTAGGTCTTTTTACACTCACGAGAGTCCAAAGGGACACCGTTGTAAATGAGCAATTAATAACAGAAAATAAAAAATTGTAGAAAATAAATCCTAGACTCTACGCACTCTCATGACTCGACTCAATCTTAATTTTAATGCAGCTTTTCGTAAATCGGTGAAGATGTGTTAGTTTTTGAAAACCACTCCACGTACGTCAGATACCTCGCACGAAAAATATGAGAGAGCGTGCGTAAGAAAGTAACACACAAATTAATCAAAAATAAAATAAGAAAATAAATGCAGCAAAAATTTAAATAAATGATGGAAAAATGGAAAATATACGGTGGCACATTTGGGGGTCATACTATCCAAATGTGTAGAAAACATAGCATTGATTTTTAAAACAAAAATCTAAGTCGTTTGCCTCCCCGGCAATGACGCCATCTGACAAGCCATGAAACCCTAAGTTATTATGCATAATTATCTTTTAAATTTGTTGTTTCATTGTAGATGGGAATTCAGAATCAGTCAAGAGATAAACACAATTAATTAATCAATTTTTAATCAGCATGGTTTTATGTTTATTTTACTTGGACAAGTCCCAAGGTCAAACTCAAGCAATGCAAATGTGGCCAATTTTAGGGACTAAAATGCAATTTCAACCAAACGATGTCATAAATTATGAAACTTGGCCAAGATGAAAAATATGGTGAAGTGAATAGACTGTAATTTTTTGGAATTTTCGGATTAAGATAAAAATTCAAAGAATTTATGAATGTAAATAATGTGAATTTTAATATTTAATTATAATAAATATTAAACCTATTTATTTTTAAAGGATAAAATTATACAAGATCGATCACTTTGTGACCGATCTCATAAAAATCAAAAACTTTGAAAATACGAGATTTAATACCTATTAAAACTTAAATATTGAAATCTATAAAATGATTTTTATAGAGCAAACCATGTATGCAAATCAATTCTTTTTGGGCATGATATAAAATACAAGTAATCCTCTAATCTGTGAAATTTTGGTAGAGCTAGGGTTAATTACTTTTGAATTTTGAAGCACAATATGGGAAAACTATGCAATTTTGTAAGAATATTAATTACTAATTAACCAGAAATCATAAAAATATCAAGCATATACCAACATGTAGAGAATTAATTGAAGAACACAATTCTATTTTTGAATAATAAAAATAATATAATGTAAAGGTTTAAAATAAATGGGGAACATAGGGGTCTGTTCACAATTATAGAAGTTAAATAAACAAAAGATAATGTAGTGTAGGGACTAAATATTAATTATCGAGACTCCAGGGAGTACTCCAAATTCCTAATGGGCACGTGCACAACATGTGCCCTTGGGGGCGACTGGACCTAGATGTGTGTTGGTGCTTCTGGAGGGGCTATTTAGCAATATTCCCTTTATCACGTGCGGGTCATGTGACTGAGGGGACCTCCTTGGAATTGAGGGGACTTCGAGGGTTGTCTTCACAAGATGTCCCCCCCCAACGCATGTGCCAAGCACGTGGGTAGGGGTCTCAAGACCTGTGCCCAGTGGTGCGACTTAAGTTAGTGGCGTTGCAAGGTGTGAGCCACCGGAGTGTTGACTGAAGGTGGTTGATGGCGTTGTAGCATGTGAGCCTTTCCGATTGACTGAGAAGGTCCGAATATCCTTGTTAATGAAGTGGCAGGTCGTGGAAAGGCGTCTGCTGGAGGCAAGGGCTGATAAACGGCCAGGGGATGTCCGGGGGAGGTGTACTCGTCGTTGTCTTGATGGATGGAGATGCGATGGTGTATCAGAGAAGCAATGCTCCTAAGCAGAGGATGGTTTGGGTGAGGCATCCGTTGAAGGACACGCGAGGGGAAGGTGGGGGATGTAAGTCATTAGCTCTACGATGTTGCATGCTAGAGCAAGGGCAAATGCACGGTGGAGGCGTAGTGTTGTAATGGCCTCAAGAAGGCAGGATCTCACTAGAGAAGGGCAAGGAGGTCAGGCTGTCACCACCGACCTCCTCCTTTGATTTTGTGCAGACGACGAATCAAGATGAAGGGCGGCGACAATGGTGTTTTAATAGGGGGAGGGACTGGTTTGGAGAAGACAGGAGATCGATGAGGATCTCATCACAGATGCGATGACGGGGCGGTGTAGCAAAATTGGAGAGATGGCAGCCGATGGCGAGATTCGCGACACGGGATTTGCGGGTGGAGGCCCTCGGATCAGGAAGGCGATCATGCCTGATTAGGAATGGGATGACAGAGATGAGATACAAGAACCGACCGAACAACCGAGCTCGAGTAGTCCTGATCTCGCCATGTGGCGTACAATGGGAAGGGGAAAGGGTCAAGCACGCATAGGGCGCGTATGCAGGAGGCATGTGCGGTGCATGTGCGAGAATTTATTAAAAAAAAATTTTAATTTTTTTATAGAAAACGAAATTATATATAAAAATTGCTAAAATGGGTGACATGTGGCGGCTCTAGGAGCTATCACATGTCAGCCCCAGAAAAATCGAAAATAAAAGAACAAGAAAAATTAAAAGAAATATCAAATGACTTCAGATTGAAAATTTTTCTTCAAAAAAATGCTCGTCTCGATGAGATCTACAACTTTCATGAAAAGACCAAAACCAATATCAATCATTTGCACAAAGTGATATTTTTGGGGTATTCTATGTACAAAGAATACTTTGATTTTTGGGTTTTCTAATTTTTTATTATTTTAAAACCAGATAAAAATCCGGGAAAAAGATGACAAAATCAAAGATAAATATTTACACATTAATCTAGATTTTTGTATTTTTATTAATTAAGAAAAAGAAGAAATAAACTAAAATACGAAAATGACAACTTTTGTATAAATTGTTAGTGAAGACTCGGACTCAGTTAATTTCTTTGATTTCAAGCACATTTTGGATTTGGGTTTTTATGCATTTTAATAAAACTTTATCAAAGAAAATAAATGAAAAATAAATAAAATAAAATGAGTTAATTATGTACATAAAATATTATGTCAAAAATCGCTAAAATACAAAATGTACAAAAGAGGCCCAAAACCCAACTTTCACATTTGAGCTCCGATTCACGTGAACTTAGTCCTGTCTTGAAGGTTATTGAATACATTTGTTCAAAAGTGAGTAGGATTAAATCGGACATTGTATGAGGAAGATATCAGTATTTTGGTCCAGAAATCCTGGAATTAGGGTTTGGGTTTCTAGTCCACTTATTTCTGTTAGTGATTTTGTATTTTTCATTTGCCCTTGTTAGCAATTTGTGCACAATGAAGTGGTTTCAGGTCATTTGGAGTTAGCATGAATTAGATAAAAATCAGGGAAGTTAGGTTATTTTACAGGTCAATTGGGTTGGGATTTTTGGCTCCTTATTTTATGCAATAATAAGTGATAAAATGCAATTATTATTAATGCATGCATGAAGCTAATTATGCAATATAAATGAAGAAATGCTAATGAATTTTGGGATTTGAACTTAATTAGTCATTTTTAGAGTAATGAATCAGAGATTCATCACTATCATACTTGATTGGTCATTCCTTTGAAAAACTAAAATGGTAGATGACTATGCATTTGGTAAATTACCTTTCGCTCTCGCATCAATAAAGTCACTACCGATATGATCATTGAGCTAAATGTCACAGAGGACACATTTCAGAGAAGGGAGAAAGAATCGTGGACAGAAGATTATAACATTATCGAGAACATCAAAGATCCAAACTTATCATTGAATGATATTTTAACCCAGAAATTCCACTTCTAGGAGGAAGAGCGCGAAAGCACAAACAACTTTTGTTCCTATGACAACAAGGAGAATGATGAAGAATTGATCAATTTATTTGATGTAAATTCATCCCAAATCAAACAAGAAGAAATAGTTGCTGATATGTTTGATATTTTATTGTCTAACCCAAGAGTGACAGAGGTGGACAACACCTTATCGTTAGCAGATCATGCACTAGCAACTAGTACAATTTCAGAAGTAATTAACAAGATGACTCCGACTCCGCCAGAATTGAAGCCTCTTCCAATAAGTGTAAGGTATGCCTTCCTTACGAGTGACCCAAATTAGTGCATGTTCATCATCAGATCTCGATTGATCGTTGATCAATACTCTCGCTTATTAGATATTCTCGAGAAAAAAACACAAGGCTTGTAGTTGGAATGTTTGAGATCTTCAAAGGATAAATCTGGTCATGTGCTCATACCAAATCTAATTAGAGGATGACAACAAGTCATCTCATGAGTTTCAACATAGGTTGAATCCTAATCTTTGGGATGTTTACATGAAAGAGATAAAGAAGTGGTGTGAGGTCTGCTTTAGTTATCACATCTCTGACTCGAAATAGGTGAGCCCATTTCACGTAGTTCCGAAGAAATCCGGAATTACGGTGGTTAGTAATGTCCAACAAGAGGAGATTTCAACCTAAGTTCCTGCATCATGGCACATCTGTGTACATTACCGATGCCTGAAATTAGATACCGAAAAGGATCACTTTCCTCTACCATTTATTGATCAAGTGCTCGAATGATTGGTAAGGAAAGGGTTCTTTTACTTCTTGAATGGGTACTCTAGGTACAACAAGGTGGCAGTTACCCTTGAAGATCAAGAGAAGACAACTTTCACTTGTTTGTTTAGCACCTACGCCTTTAAGCGGATGACCTTTGCATTGTGTAACTCATCTGCTACATTCAAAAGGTGTATATTGGTTGTGTTCACTAACATGGTGGGTAATTTTTTGGAGGATTTTATGGATGACTTCTCGGTCAATGGTGACAGTTTTGATGCCAGTCTTTCTCATCTAGATCAAGTATTGTAGAGATGTTGCGAAGTGATTCTTGTGCCATGATGGGAGAAGAGTCACTTCAAGTTGATCTAATGAATTGTGTTGGTCTATATCGTCTCCAAACACGGTAAGAAGGTCAACTCAACAAAGGTGGATGTGATTTATAAACTTGAGCCATCGAGAATAGTGAAGCATGTGAGATCCATTCTCGAGCATGTTGGTGTCTATAGAATATTCATTCAGGACATCAGCATGATTGTCTGGCCTCTAACATAGCTGCTAGACAAGGAGATTGATTTCATTGTTCATGAAAAAATACTCCATGCCTTCAATCAGTTGAAAGATTTGGTCGCTCTGGTGCATGTTTGATATCCACATTATTCGTCTCTCCCATTCAAAATCATGAGGGCTACACTAGATTTTTCCATTTGGGGCTATGTTACAGTAGTGAAGGGATGGATTACCTTACGCCATACATTATGCTAGTAGAACATTTTATGAGGCCCAAAAGAATTATACAGTAAGAGAGAAAGAGCTACTGGCATTGGTTTATGCCCTCGAGAATTTTTATTCGTATCTTCTTGGATCTAAAGTAATTATTTATACTAACCACTCTGGTACCAAGTACATATAGCAAAGAAGGATGCCAAGTTGTGTCTGCTTCATGGATCCTTCTAATCCAAAAAAATGATTTGGAAATAAGAGATAAACCTAGTGACGAATTTGCATTTCATCATCTTTACTCATATATTTTTGCTTAAAATCTGCTATAAAACACCTGTAAATATCACTAATTCCATTCTTTTACTAACTCTAATTAGTGTGTAAATATTGTATATTTACAACTAATTTTAATCGAAAATAAATAAAGAATGAAATAAAGGAAAAATAATTAAAATACAAGATTGTATATATGTAATAGATACATGATGAATAAAACCCCGAGGGAAATTCAAATTTGACCTGATCAACAAGGAATAAAGTAGGTGGAGATAAGGCTAAAAACACCAAAAATTCTAGAAATACATTCATCACTTGTAATTATTAATCACATGTACATTATTGTCTGTAATACACAATTCTTCCATTATTTTATTCATTACCAAATTATTTATAAATAAAAAAAATTTCTTCTTGAAAATTGAACATAAAATTATTTAATAAACAATAAAAATAATTGCAATCAAAGTATGTAAATATTGTGTAAATAACATCACTTTCCAAAAGAAATAATAGTATAATCTTCCAAGACCAATATTTTCTCCATCTAAAATACAAATTCATCAAACTCACTTTCATTGTACTCCAAATTAAATTATCTTTAACAAGGAAGTCATTTCATAAAATTCAGAGTTAAGGTGTGAAATGTGGCCAATTGGGGTATTATTGTATATTTTAACTATATACATACTATAATCACTTGTTTTCTTTTGCATAATTTAGAATATTATATTTTTAATTACTTCTAAATATTGTATTTAACTCAAATAAAATGTAAATAATAAAATCACAATACTAAAAATCAACAAAGATAAAATCATGTATATATTGTATATGTATCTCCATGTATATACTGTACTTATACCTATTTAATTACCCTATTAAATTAACTCCTAAAAATCGAACACAACTATCATTAAAATCCTTGTAAAATAACGTAAATAAATAAAATATTAAATTATGTATATATGTATATAAATAATTAACTAAAAATCCAAGTCTTGTAAATATAGGTTTACAAACTTGTAAATAAAACCTTGTATTTATTTTAACCCTCGTATATACTATATTTAGTTAATTAAAAATCACCAAATATATCTTTAATTTATTTTCACTTTTTTATTTACATTATGTAATTAAATAAATTCGTTTTCTATTTTTAATTCAATTAATTTACATTTTTGGACTTTTTGTCGTCTAGTGTATTTTATCCTCATCTCAGGTGCGATCTGATTGGTCGACCTGAGTTTGTTGACCTAGGTCAACTACTCAGTCTGCAACTGTCGCCCACTAACTCCTCCATCACACTACTTCACCTAATTTTCCACATGCCCCTATTCACTAACTCCCTCCACTTCCTTCTCCTTTATTTTTACGCATTCTACCCTCTCCCTTGCAAGCCTTCCAAAACCATTCAATTCGCCTTCGATCTCACCCATTTCAAATTCGAAAACCGCTCGCCTTCACGCTATAAATTTCATCCTTCCACCTCTGATGATCCCTTAATCCGATTTTAGGCCAGAATCACCAATGATCGAATGGCGGGGAGTGTGCTCTTGTGACAGAGGAGAAGATCCCCGATCCGGAGAATGAGTTTTGTGTCCTAGGTCGTGATTCAACCACGTTGCTAGCAATCTCCACCACGCGTCTCTGCCTCTTCGCCACATTGCAAATTGAGGTGATTGGCACCTTCTCTTCCGTAGGTATCTTAGATAGTTCATTCTCAATTAAATATTCATTTTGTGCTTTCTTTTCTATCTAATCACTCAGATCAGATTTACATCATCCACCTCTGAACTGCTTGATCAGAGGAGATCCAATCATCATTTAACCTATCCGACTATGCCAATATGGTCATCCGACCATTGTCCATCTCTCCCACAATCTACCCATCACCAATTCTCCACAGATCTGGTGTTCAACTTCCTCTCCGACCACCTCCGCTGGAAGTCTTCGATGACCCCCATTTCATAATCCTTTGACCTAACATTTGCCGAAGACGCTACCTCCGAGAATGAGCTTTAACTTGTCGGGTCAAAGCATGTAGTACCAGCACTGGAGCGAGACCTGGGGTCGACCTGCAACTGATCCTAACTCCCCCCACCCCCCCCCCCCCCCCCGATCCACGCTTGAAGAACTTCGAGTGCCTTTGTTTCCGTCGAACGATAGAGGAGAACCCCAGGGAGCAGTCACACTTCTCCGCAGAGGATTTGGGCGAGCCAATATCGATCTCTACCATATCAAATCTCATTGGAGTTCTCCTTCCTCCCATTTCTTCCATGTGTCTCATCACCGCACGATAAAGAATGGGGCCCCAGTTTACATCTCAGCCATTCATTCTACCCTAATTCTAAGCCGTAGATCGAAGTATCTGATGTGATTGATGCCCTCCGCACAAGATTGATTTTTAGCTATCTGATCAGTCTATAAGCACATCTGAACCGTCCAAGACACCACGCAATTTAATGTTATATTTACACCCACACCCTCTATTTTTATTTTTTTTAAACAAGTCCTTGTGAGGACACATGTCATCATATCTTTATTTGAACATTTGTATTTTATAACTTGCACTATTTTATTTACAACTTTATGATGTTTGGACTTCATTATGTGCTTCTCATGTGATATTTGAGAAAATTGCAATAAAGGTTCGGATGTTTTAAGTTATTATTTGGACCTTGCAATTATTTTATTCAAAATTAGGTCCAATCCAGCAGGGCACACGTGTCCGTACACGTAACTTAGTGGGAAAATTGAATAGTTAGCCCCACCATTTTCTTATTTTTTATCATTCAGCCTACATACATAAAATAATTACATATTAGCCCCTGTGAGTCTGGTTTATTTTTTGCATATTAAAAATTAAAAAAATAGGACAACCCATTTAAATTCTACAAAAAATTCACATAAGATTCTGCCACTTTCATCTTGCATCTCCATTTTGCAGTTCGCATTTTATTTATTGTTACTATTTACTAAAACTGAAAAACCTCATAAAAATTTCCTATTTTCAATAAAAAATCAATAAAAACTACAAAAATCTTTCAAAAAAAAATCTAAAAAATCATTTGAGTTCCTTTTGATTCATTTTAATTTATGACCAATTATCACATTTTTATTCCTCATAAAACCCATTAAAAGTGCGAAACTCTAAAAAACATTAAAAATTCATAAACAATCTACTAAAATTTCCTAAAAAATCACAAAATGTCTTTTTGGAAAATATAAAAAAATATATCATTCATTATATATATATTTCTTTCATTTTTGACATTATTTGCCATTTTAAAATTCTAAAAACATTTATTTTCTTTCTTGTTTACCTTATCTTCTGTTTTTTATTTATTTAAAGGTTTTAAAAATAATAAAAAAATTAAAGAAATAATAAAAACATTTAAAATTTATCTAGAACCCCAAAAATAATTTTGTTTAATTTTCCGGTAATTTTTGAAGTAATTGAAAAATACAAGAAGAGTTGAGTGTGTTTGTCTTAAAAATCTCTTTAATTTTCTTATTGTTTTTAAAAGACAAAAAATAAAAATCTGAAAACCAAATAAAAATATAAAATTGAAATTAAAAAAGTACAAAATCCAAAAGAAAATACAACAATCAAGCATAGTGTGCATAAAGATTCCTTTATTCTTTCATTAATTTTTCATTGCATAGAATAACCCTTTGTATTTTTTAAGCCTCCTTGAGTTCGATCATGTTAGCTATACTGGTAAATTAAATAGTGAATTCTCTTGCTACTTTTTTTATTATTTTTTGCCTGAGATTTAAATAAAATTTTTATTTGATGCTTCTTTGGGTTGCAACGATCGCAATTTCATTTGTGATTAATTCATTAAAATAAAAGACTGAATTTTAGAGCTTAATAAAATGGCGTTGTTGCCAGGGAGGTATGACGAGGGTAGTTAGGTTTTTCTCTTGACCTACTATTCTTGGTTGTATATTTTTGTTTATATATTCTTACATTTACTTCATTGTTTATATTCACTTGATTTATTTTCATTATTTTTTCTCATATTTATATAATTGTGTCTCTTACACATTCTTTATTTCTTCTTTCTTGTGAGGGCCTGACGAGCGAGGGCGGCATTCTTAGGAGCGTCGGCGCACCCAAGCGAAGCGGAGGCGACCTGATTCTTCACTGAGCTGCATGAGAGCATAGGAGAAGGAAAAGAAAATTTGGGTGAGGCAACTCATTTGGAGCTTAAATAGTTTTTGATTTATTTTTAACATTCTAGTCATTCAAAAACTCTTGTAAAAAGGTCATTATATATCTTGTGTGTGGGGTCTGTTTCACCAAGTGCCGGTGCACTTGGGGGACCTCATTGGTTTTGTTTTCATCAACTTCTTTTTCTTTGTTTTCACATTGTTTTATGTACTTGAACCCTTAGTGATTGCTTTATTAACTTGTTTGAGCCAGGTAATTAATTAGGTCCAAAGAACTAAACAAGAATTTCTGCACCAATAGAGTAGAGCATATTTGGGACTTAGTCAAATTAATTGGTTCTTACCCACTAATAGAAGTTATTGCTAGGATTATTCACATGCATAATTTATGCTAGTTTATTTTTCTATATTTAAAATTCTACGCGGATCAACCTGCATGTAGAGTGTCGGCGACAAGGTATGTATCTTTAAACTCATGCATGCATCATGGAATTTTATCGGGCATTGGCATTTTCGATCTCCTTCCTTGTTTTCACTCGCATAATTCAAAAAGGAAATTGGAAACTCGGTAGGCGATACATTGCAAAAATATTCAAAAAGAGTGATAACTTTGTCAAACTAGGACTGCTAAAGAAAACTCGACCCTAAAAGTAAACGTAAGGACAATCACCATTCTTTTGGGGAGAGTAACCCCCGCATTGTTTGAATTTACTTGCAAAGTGAGAGTGAAATAGAGAAAGAGACGAACATTAGGATAGAACCAAGCTAAGATTTTCATATAGACAACCGATTCTATAAAAGCAATTAGCTACTCTTAGTTAGGGGATGCAGGCAGACTAAAAACGGTCTGTATTTCATTAGAGGAGTGGATGGTTTAAAGGACACTAAGTAAGGCTCGGTCCTTAAGTAATGGGTAGCCATTTTTATGGTCCGTACAACACAAATCAAACCCCTTATTTGCCAACTCAACATAGGTGAAGATTGTAAGAGTCCGGTCTGCTATTTTTCAATTTTATTTGGCGATTTGAAAGAGTTAACGAGTTGTTAGGTGCCTATATTTCCCTTAAGACTTTCCCGAATTCTTATGACTAGTTGCATCCACTTTCAGCCAGTATGGATATAAGTACGGATCGTAAAAATGGATACCCATTACTTAAGGACTGAACCTTACGCAATGTCCTTTAAACCATCAACTCTGCTATGTAAATACGGACGGTTTACTGGCTACCTGCATTCCCTCACTGAGAAGTAGCTAATCATTTTTATAGGATCAGTAGTCTATATGAAAATCCAGGCTTGTCTCTATCATGGTGTTCGTCTCTCTCTCTCACTTTGCAAGTAAACTCAAATAATGAGGGGCTTACTCTCACCAAACCAATTGTGATTGTCCGTACATTTAGTTTTAGGGTCAATTTTCCTTTAGCAACCCTAGTTTTACAAAGTATCACTCTTTTTGAATATTTTTGCAATGAATCTCCTACCGAATGTCCAATTTCCTTTTTGAAATATGTGAGTGAAAACAAGGAAGGAGATCGGAAATGCCAGCACACGATAGAAATCAATAATGCATGCAAGAGTTTAGAGATGTGTGCCTTGTCGTCAACACTCTACATGCAAGGTGATCCGTATAGAATTTAAATACAAAAAAAATAAACTAACCTAAATGATGCATGTGAACCCTCCTAGCAATAACTTCTATTAACGGTTAAGAACCAATTAATTTAACTAAGTCCAAGATGCGCTCTACTCTATGGGTGTAGGAATTCTTGTTTAGTCTTTGGACCAAATTAATTACATGTCTCAAACAAGTTAAGAAAGCAATCACTAAGGCCTCAATCATATAAAACCACGTAAAAACAAAGAAAAAGAAGGCGATGAAAACAAAACCAATGAGGTCCCGCAAGTGCACCGGCACTTGCTGAAACAAATCCCAAACAAATGGTATATAGTGTCCTTTTACATAGATTATTTGAAGGAATAAAATGTTTAAAATAAATAAAAAACTATCTAAGCTCCAAATGAGTTGTCTCCTCCAAATTTTCATTTCCTCCTTCTACGCTCTCTTGTGGCTAGGTGAAGAATCAAGTCGTCTCCGCTTCGCTTGGGTGCGTTGGTGCTCCTAAGAATGCCTCCCTCGCTTGTCGGGCCCTCTGAAGAAAGTGGAAATAAAGAATGTGGGTGATAAATAATTATATAAATACGATCAAAAGTAGTGGAAGTAAATACAGTGAATATGAGTAATGCAGTAACTTTGGGAAATTATAAACAAAAATATATAACCAAAAATAGTAGATCAAGAGAAAAACCTAAATAACCTAGCTGTGCCTCCTCAACAACGGTGCCAATTAGTTGAGCGCAAAATTTGGGCTTTATTTCAATGAATTAATCACAAGTGAAATTGTGGTTGTTGCATCCCAAAGAAACGTCAAACAAAATTTTTATTTAAATCTCATTCACAAATTAATGAAAGAAAATGTAGCAAGAAAATTTGCTATTTAATTTATCTGTATAAATAACAAGATCGAACTCAGGGAGGCTACAAAAATCCTGATGGTTATTTTTTGCAATGAAAAATCAATGAATGAATAAAGGGATCTCTAAGCACACTATGCTTGATTGTTGTATTTCCTTTTTAGACTTTGTATTTTTTATTTTAATTATATATATATATATATTGTTTTCATATTTTTAAATTTCTAAATTTTTATTTTTTTATTTTTAAAATTAATAAGGGAAATAAGAAAATTTAAAGCATACACACGACTCTTTTTTGTATTTTTCTATTATGTCAAAAATAACTAGAAAATAAAACAAAAAATGTTTTTTATGTTTTAGGTAATTTTTTATTATTTTTAATATTTCTTGAGATTTTTTTATAATAGTTAAAACCTTTAAATAAATCAAAAAATAGAAGATAAGGTAAAAAGAAAAGAAAATTAATATTTTGGAATTTTAAAATAACAAATCATGTCGAAAATGGAAGAAATATATACAGAATGAAAGATGTATTTTATATTTTCCAGAAAGACGTTTTGTGATTTTTTTAGATTTTTAAAAGAATATTTTATGAATATTTAATGTTTTTAAGAGTTTTATGCTTTTTATTGGTTTTACGAGGAATAAAAATGTGAAAAATGGTTTGAAATTAAAATGAATAAAAAGGAACACATAAGAAATTTTTAGAGTTTTTGAAATATTTTTATATTTTTTATTGATTTTTTAATGCAAATACGTTATTTTTATGAGGTTTTCCAATTTTAATAAATAGTCAAAATAAAGAAATAATGAAATGCAAAACGGAGATGCAAGATGAATGTGACATAAGCTTATGTGAATTTTTGTAGAATTTTTAAATGGGTTTTGTTAATTTTTATTTAATTTTAAATATGAAAAGAATAAAACATAGTCACAGGGACTAATATGCAATTATTTTAAGTAAGCAGACTGAATGGTAACAAATAATAAAATGGTGGGGCTAACTTTGCAATTTTCCCACTAAGTCACACACACGGGCTTGTGTGCCCGTGGACCTGATTGTAAATAAAATAATTGCAAGGTCCAAATAATAACTTAAAACATCTAAACTTTTATTGCAATTTTCTCAAATCTCACGTGAGAAGCACACGTTGAAGTTCAAATAGGACAAAATTGCAAATAAAATAAATTTCATGATATAAAATGCAAATGTTCAAATAAAGATAGGATGACACGTGTCCTCACATGGAATTATTTTAAAATAAAATAGAAATAGAGGTTGTGGGTGCAAATATATCATTAAATTGTGTGGCATCATGGATAGTTCAGATGCGCTTCCATACAGATTGGATGGCTAAGAATTAAGATTGTGTGGAGGGATTCGATCACATCTGACATTTTGATCTACAGCACAGAATTGGGCAGAATGAATGCATGAGATGTAAATAGGGGCCTTGTTCTTCATCGTGTGTTAATAAAGAGACCAAGAGGAATTGGGAAGAAGGAGAAATTCCGACGAGCTTCGATCAGGTAGAACTCGGTCTTGGGTCGCTCAAATCCTCTACGGAGAAGTGCTACTGCTCCCTGGGGCTCTCCTCTATCATTTGGGGGAAACAAAGGTGATCGAAGGTCTTCTAGAGTGGATCTTGAGAGAAGTTAGGATCAATTGCAGATTGACCCTAGGTCTCGCTCGAGTGCTGGTACCGCGTGCTTTGACCTTGCAAGTTAAATCTCGTGCTCGGAGATAGCGTCTCCAACCAAATGTTAGTTCAAAGGATTGTGAAATGGGGGTTAGCGGAGACTTCCGGCGAAGATGGTCAGAGAGGAAGTCAAACCCCAGATCTATGGAGAACTGGAAATGGGCAAAGGGTGGAAGAGATGGAGAATGGTCGAGCGGTCATGTTGGCATTGTCAAATAGGCTTAATGAAGATCGGATCTCCTCCTATCATTAAGATCGGAGGTGGATGATGTAAAACTAATCTGAGTGTTAGGAATGAAAACAAAGCACAAAATGAATACTGAATTGAGAATGAACTATCTAAGATACCTACAGAAGAGAAAACAGGTGCAAATCGCATCTATCTACGATGTGGTAGAGAGGCAGAGATGTGCAGTTGAGATCGTCGGTGACGTGGTTGAATCACGACCTAGGGCATAAAACTCACTCTCCAAATCAATGATATGCTCCTTTTTCACAAGAGCACATTCCCTCCCACTCGATCGCAGGTGATTCTGGTCCAAAATTGGATTAAGTGCTCACCTTAGGTGGAAGGATGAAATTTACAGAGTGAAGTCAAGCGATATTCAAATTTTGAAATGGGAGAGATCGAAGGCGAATTGATTGATTTTGGATGGCTGGCGAGCGAGAGGGTTGAATGCATGGCAATAATGGAGAAGGAAATGGAGGGAGTTAGCGAATAGGTCGTGTGGAAAATTAGATGAAGTAACGGGTGATGGAAGATTTAGTGGGCAGCAGATGCAGACTGAGCAGTTGACATGAGTCGACCAATCATATAATGCCTGGGATGAGGACAAAATACACTAGATGATAAAAAAGTAAAAAACTGTAAATTAATTGAATTAAAAATATAAAATGATTTTATTTAATTATGAAATGTAAATAAAAAATGTTAAGATGAAATTAAAGTTAATTTTGTGATTTTTAATTAATTAATAATTGATACAAGGGCTAAATAAATACAAGTTGTTATTTATAGGTTTGTATAGCTATATATACAAGACTTTGATTTTTAGTTAATTACTTATATGCATATATACATAATTTAATATTTTATTTATTTTCAATATTTTGCAAGATTTTTAATGATATTTTTATTTATTTTTTATATCAATTTATTAGGATAATTAAATAGGTATAAGTACAGTATATACAAGGTGATACATATATAATATGTCCATGATTTTATCTTTGTTGATTTTTAGTATTGTGATTTTTTTATTTTATTTGAGTAAAATACGATATTTGAAAGTAATTAAAAATATAATATTCACAATTATGCAAAAGAAAATAATTGATTATAGTATATATAGGTATAATATATAGTAATACCCCAATTGATCACATTTTACACCTTAACTCTGAATTTCATGAAATCGCCTCCATTTTAATGATAATTTAATTTAGAGTACAATGAAAGTGAGTTTGATGAATTTGGAGTTTAGATGGAGAAAATATTGATCTTTGAAGTTCGTACTTTTGTTGCTTTTGTAAAGTGATGTTATTTACACAATATATGCTTACTTTAAATGCAAATTGTTTTATTATTTATAAAAGAATTTTATGCTCAATGTTCAAGAAGAAATAATTTTTTATTTACAAATTATTTGATAATGAGTAAAATAATGGAAGAATTTACATTATAGATAATAATGTACAGGTGATGAATAATTACATGTGACGAATGTATTTCTAGAATTTTTGGTGTTTTTGGCCTTATCTCCGCCTACTTTATTCCTTATCGATTAGGTCAAATCTTGACCTTATCTCGTGGTTTGATTCAGCATGTATCTATTACATATATACAGTCTTGTGTTTTCTTTATTTTCCTTTGTTTCTTAATTTATTTTAGATAAAAATTAGTGATAAATTTGCAATATTTACAAAATAATTAGAGTTAGTAAATGAATGGAATTAGTGATATTTATAGGTGTTTTATAAGGGGTTTTAAGCTAAAATAAATGAATAAATATGATGAAATGCATATTCGTCACCCTCTATGCTTTACCTTTGTTAGTCCCTTAGCGAACACTTATTTGAAAGAATAAGTAAATAAAAGAAAAAGAAAATAATAAAGGAAAAATAAAGAACTTAGAACAAGATTAAGTATTAAACTTATCTTCATAAAATTGTAGTATAGAGCACGGGCATACTTTGGGATTATTAGTGTGGCGGAACCTTATTGGAAAATGGATTTAAATCCTAACAGCCCTCAAGTTCCACAAGACTCCTATTCAGGTCACCTCAACATTCAGGTCAGAACAAGTCTATAGACACAACTTCTTATGACTATGAATCTTGACTTGTACGTGTAAGTGAAATATAGCTCCTCACCTCAAAAGTAGCAAAGAAACAACCTTCCTCAAAAAGGTAAATCTTGTAAGGAGATTTTCTTCTTGAGCCAGTAGACTATCCCTCTTTTGAAGCATTATTGCAACCACACAGCATCTTGTCTTTATACCTCAATGCTACTAGACCAGCTTGAGATGCACTTCCCTCCCTAGAGGAAGACAGATGTTTCCACTAGTTGTTACACACCTATGTGCTACCCCAAGCCAAAGGATTTTGCAACCTCACCACCTTATCCATGAAGAGTTATGTGTAGAGTGCTTTTCCAAGTTAAGCCACAATCTAGAAGAATCATGCATGTGTTGTTAAATGTTCTACTTAGACTAATCTTGATGACATGTGAACATAGTTTTGTGGACTCAAAGAATTAAGTTGCTAGGACCTGAAAAGTCTCAATTCCAATTCTTATAAGGTTCCTCTGAAATTAAGTGGATTAAGGTCATAACCGAGCTCCATTATTCAATTTTATTCCATACTAGTTTAAATGTCAATACTATTCTGAAAAATGCACATGCAGATGCAAGAATTATATACAAAGCATTTTTTTGAAAGACGGAAAAAGGAAATTCTTTTTGAAAAAGTTTTCAAAGGTTTTTTGCAAATTTTTATGCATTTTAAGCATTTTTTATGGTTTTCAAAGAAAGAAAAAGTGCTAGTAAACTAAATATATACAAGGATTATATAAATTATACAAGTTTTTTATAAGAATATGTTATGTACAAGTTTTATATATACAATAAAGAAATTTATTTACTGGATGATAAATGATTAAAGATTTTATACACACGTGGATTTTACGACTATCCATACATCCCAAAGTATACTAGCCATATTATTAATAAAAGTACGAGTTATGGCTGAAGTATATACACAATATATATGACACCTAGAGTCAAGAATGTGGTAGCAAATCTTCTATGTAGAATTGAATGTATAGAGACTCCACGGAGTAGTGTGTTGATCATGGAAACCATTCCTGATGAATTAATTTTAAGTGTTGCATCTCTCCCTTGGTATGATGATATTGTGAACTATCTCGTCCTTGGAAAGTTCCATAAGATTGGATGTGAATAAAGAAGGACAAGTTTTTGTCATATATTCATTTCTACTAGTGGGAAGATCTGTACCTTTCCAAGGAAGGCATGGGTTGCATTTGACATCGATGCATTACTTAGAAGGAGTACACTAGTTTTCTTGAGCACTATTATAATCTCGAAGGAGGAGGACACCATTATGGTAGCCAACGACATCGAAAGTATTGTATGTGGCCTCCGATGACCCACACTATTCACGGATGTCACAGTTTATGTGAAAGGTTACATTGACTGTCATAAATTTGGAGGTACCATCGATTCCGAAGATTTAATTCCACTCAAGTTCATCCAAATCTCATATTTATTTGATGCTTGGGACATTGAATTTATTGGCCCTTTTTTAAACAGACAAGGATAAAAATACATCATATTGGTCGTTAACTATGTGAGTGGTTAAGTGGAAGATATTCCTACCCGACCTATTGATAGTTGTACGGTTTGTCTCTTACTCAAGGAAAACATTATCTTGCTGTTTGGAATTCTTAAGATTCTCATTTCAAATGTGGGTAGCCATTTCACTAACATAGAAGTCAAGAAACTTGTGAAGAAGTACATCATTATTCATCGCGTCTTATTTCCATTCCACCCACAATAGAATGGCTTGGTTGAGTTATATAGTAGGGAGATCAAGACTATTCTGTAAAAACTTGTATGATTAGAAAGGAAGAACTGGTCTCAACTTCTTGATTCTATTCTATGGTCTCAACTTGTATGATTCCATTATGTATGTATCTTTATCGCCTTGTATATGGAAATCCTTGACATCTGCTAGTTGAATTGATTAATCTCTTTGAGCAGTAAAAATTTACAATCTAGACTCACGAGAAGGTGGTCAGAACATGAAGATTAATAAGAACAGACTCCTGGAATTTATAGACTATGCATACAATAAGAGCCTGATGTAAAAGGAGAAAGTCAAACGGCACGACAAGCATATCGGACAAAAGACTTTCGAGCATGTGCAGAAGGGGTGTTTATTTGATGCAAAGCTGAAGATATTCCTAGGAAAATTAAAAAGTAAGTGGACTAGGTCATTTTTGCTAAAGACTATGCGTGACAATGGTAGCATTCTGATATCTGAGTTGCCATATGACACACAATTGTTCATAGTCAATGGACAGTTACTAAAGCGTATTTAGAGCATGATACATTCATGTCCATTGTCGATTCCTATAGGTGGCATCTAAAGAAGATCTTCTAGCATCCACAAAAGATTCAGATAATGTACTGACCAAAAATATTTTTTCTTGATTATTCTTTTTCATTTTTTTATTCTTACATTTTATTCATTCATCCATCTCATTAGTGTGATGCTTAATATGATTAGATCTTAAGTATGGGGGATTCATGATTTGAGTTCATTTTATTTAACTCACTTGTCTTCTAACTTGTTGATAATATGTTATATACTTAAAGATATTTAGCCCTAATTATAGGTGAGACAAGCCGAGTCATTGATTTTGTAATTTTTAATCCTCGATCATACATGCTTAATGTATAGTCTATTATACCCAGGATTAGTTGATTTCAAGTATGGAGGGGATGATCGACTTCTTTTTCTTTTGATTGAGTTGTTGTCGTACAGATTTCTTCTATACTTAGCACGAGTTATGTTTTCCTTTGTTTCTCTTTGGTAATCATGAGGATATAGTTTGAGATAAGCATATGGGATCGCATATATGTGTATATATACATTATCCATACCTCTTACTTTCTTGTATTTTCAATAATATGGCTATAATATAAATTGGGTAAGGGTATACAAATAAAACATTTGAAAACTCTCGTAAATATGTGTAAAAAGTTTTTAGAATTATTTGAAAATTTTGTTTGAAAATGTTTTTCTAGTTTTTGATAAATCTTTTGAAAACCTTAAAAAATCTTTGTTAAATGCTTTTAAACCTTTGAAAAATATTTCTTTATAAATGTCTGAAAAAAGATTGTAAAAATTGTTTGCAAATTGGTTGTAAAATTATTTGCCTAATATTTTTTCAGAAATGTTTGTAAAATATATGCAAAAATGTTTTCAAATAGTTTTGAATAATCATATTTTAAAAATTATTCAAATAAAACTCTTATATAAAAATTGTATATATCTTGTATAAAATCGTTTGTAAATATGTACATGATACTTGTAAATACATTCAATTCAGAAAATTTACCAAAACACCTAAAAAGTATAATTTTAAAAAATCATAAAAATTTACAAAATCTTTCCAAATTCCATAAAAAGTTCAAAATCAAAGAATTTGCTTCATAATTGAACTAGTCTGGAATACAATATAAAGATTGGAGCTTGATTCAAATCTTAGTCCACTTAATTTCACAGGAACCTTATAGGAACTGGAATTAAGACTTTTTAGGTCAATGTGACTTAATTCTTTGAGTCTACAAGACTATGTTCACGTCATCTTGACTTGCCTAAGTAGAATATTTTGAAGCACGCACATGACCCTTAATGGTAGTGATCGATCTTAGACAAGCACTCTGCACATAGCTCAACTCAGATGAGGTGGTGAGGGCAGAATTCTTTAGCTTGAGAGGCACACCAGTGGAAACATATGCTACGCCAATAGGAGGCCAGTCCACCCCAACACTATCTTGTGACATGGAAAGATTGAATGATGTGTGGCACTAAATCTTTAAAAGAGGGATAATATTCTGGCTCAAGAAGAAAAAATCCTTATGTAAATGTTGTTGTACATCTATATTATAAAAAAATGTATGAAATAAAAACTTCACAAAAATCATACGAGCCAAAAGTCAATAAAAAATCATTCCCGTCAGAGTTATGTATCAATAAGCCTAGCTTATACTTCAAAGTCAAAGATTCAAGGTTGCCTATAGCTGGAAGCTTGGCTACATGCTTATAGATCTACAAATCACATACATTGTACAAGTGAGACTCATGGTCATAAGATTTTTTATATGAAAAGACTTATTCTGACATGATTATTGATATGAACTGAACAGAGAATTATGGGACTTGAGGATTGATAAGTTTTAAATCCTATTCTCAATAAGGTTCCGAGAAACTAGCAATCCAAAGGTATGACTATGCTCCCAACTTTGATTTTATGAAGAGAAGTTAAAAAGTCATAATAATTCTAAATACTTTATTTTCTTTTTAAATTTTATATTTCATCACTTATTATCCCAATAAGTGTTTGCTGGGGACTAGCAAAGGTAAGTATATGGAGTGATGAATAGCCATTCATTCACCTTTATTCTTCCATTTTGGCATTATATCCCTCGTAAAATATCTGTAAATACCACTAACTTGCATGAATTAACATCCAACAATAATATGTATTACCACATTAATACATATATTAACACCCAAGAAAAAGAATAGAGAAAAAGAAAATAAACTTAAAGAAAGTATCGAAGATACTGATGATCGTGAACCTCGAGACCAAGTCTAATATTGACTAGGTCGACTATGAATATATTAGGGGAAGATATGGGTTAAATATTGTAAAGAATCTAGATAAAGCTCTAATTCTTTAAGCACAATATATTGTGTGAATACCCCAAACTTACACTATTTTAGTTAGTATTATACACACATCAACTAATAAAGTGTTCAACACAAAACATGTACATAATAATGTATTGAAAATAATAAAATTATTAGCCAAATTTAACTATGCACAATACACTTGGTACACATAGATGAAAAACCATAAACCAAACTTCATTGATTAATATGTACTCCATACATATACAAATTGAACTAAACCCATCTCCATTGTATTTTAAATTAAATTATCTATAAAATGAATTTGTTTCCTTAGAAATGGAGCTAGGATACAAAAGCCAACTTTTGGGGTACTATTGTACTTAGGCATCAGTACATATAGCCAAATATTTTATTCTTTATATTTTTACTCTCTTTATATTTTTTAATTAATGTATATATTATATAATAAATACTGAAAATATAAATACGAATAAAAAAATTAAAACAAACTCAAAATAATTAATACATTTAACGATACCGGTATACTATACCTATGATGTGCATATACATAACAATTTATACATATAAACAAAGCAATAAAAATACCATTAAAATATGTAAGGACCTACCAAATAGTGTTGTAAATATATTAATAATTTAAATACAATATTATGTATAGGAATATAGAATATAATATAAAGATACTAAATACAAGTATACATACCTATATATTAACATGTGAATATTAATATCCAACAAATATGGATGTAACAGTAAATAAAAATCACCATTAAATAGTTTATAAAAAATAAGAAATTTTCATGTTTGGAGTATTTTAAAATTATTTAGTATTTTATTTTTAATTTCCTTTCATTTTTTATTTTGTCTTTAGCAAGCAGATGTGGCCCAATGAGATTCCAGTGAGTGTTGACCCCACGATCAACACCCCTTCCTCATGTGAAGATGACTCGTACTTATCTAACCCTCTCACCAAATTTACACAGCATTTTCAAGCTTTTTATAATCTCGAGACCTTCATCAAACTTGTGCACCTCACCATCCTCGCTTCCACCAACCAACCGCATATCATGAACACTTTGAAGGTCAACTTCCTATGTTTTCTCAATGAAATGAACTCTAGTTCATTCTTCATAAGTTTGATCAACTTTCGAGCCATCGTAACCCTAAAAATTACTACTGGAGTGCTTCCCTAGGTGATGGGAAGGAGAAGCCCCTGATAAGCAGTGTGGAGAAGGAGCTCAGAGTTGGTTTCACCATCGTCAGCGTAGCTTCATGCAAAGGTTTAGCATGCATGTATTCCCCTATCAAGTCTTAGTTTAAATTAGGTTTATAAGTTTGCATTTTAATCCTTGCCATAGATCTAGCTTTTGTTTTATTCCATTTCATTTCACCTCTAGTTCAAAATTGTAGGTCGTCGAAGGATTGGGCTCCGTCCTCTTTTAGATCCTTCACCCCTCCATTTCCTTGGTTGTATCAGCTTCATTCTGGGTCAAGGCTAGTCTCCATCGAGCCCCATCCTATTTGGCAAGATAGAGCTCTAAAGAAGGCACCTAGACGTTGATTTGAGTGAAGAATATTGACAATTCAAAGATTGCACTATTTAAAAATCATCGTGTATTGTCGTGCGTTAAAATTAAAAAGTAATGTGCCATTTCGTTTTAGGCGGGCAATCATAATTCGTTAAGAAATAACCACAATAAAGATTAGTCAAGTTTTAATCATGTGGTTTTATGTTTATTTTACTTGGGCAAATCCCAAGGTCGAGCACAAGGAGGCAAAGAAACAACCTAAAATTATGTCTATCAAAGTTTGTGCACGGTTTTCAAGGCGGTCTTTTTTTTGTAATTTTTTTGCAATTAAGGATGCAAAATGCAATTTTTGGCTTATTTTAGGGACTAAAGTGTAAATATCGATCAAACGATGTCTGAAAAATATGAAACTTGGCTAATGATAGTATGATGAATTGAGTGCATTGTAATGTTTTTGGATTTTTTGGATGCAAGATGAATTTTTTACGAATTTTAAATCAAATGATGTGAATTTCAATATTTAATTACAATAAATATTAAACCTATTTATTTCCAACGAATAAAATTATCTAAGATCTACCACTAGGTAATGGATCTCAAAAAAATCCTAAACCTAAAAAATATGAGATTTAATACCTATTAAAAATCAAATATTGAAATATGCAAAATGATTTTTACAAGTCAAAACATACATGCAAATGAACTCCTTTTTGGGCACAATGTTAAACACAATTAATTATATAATTCATGATTTTTCGGGAATTTTTAGAGCAACGGTTAATTAATTATAAAAATCAGAGTACAAAATGGGCAAAGTATGCAATTTTCCACAAAATATTTAATTATTAATTAACCAATGATCACAAAAATGTCCACAATATGTCAAGATGTAGAGAATTTATTGCACAACAAAATGCATATTTTTGAATAATAAAATAACGTAATGGAGAGGTCCAAAATTGAGGGGAAATATATGGGTATTTATGCAAAAAAATAAATATATAAAATGCGAAAAGGAGCCTGTGCATAATTACCGGAAACTCTAGGGGGTGTTTCGCAACTTTTCCAAGAGAGCACGTACAACGCACGTGCTCCATGGGAGGCTGGACGAAGCAGCAAATATGGGAAACCTCCAGAAGCTTTTAATAAA
This sequence comes from Ottelia alismoides, assembly GCA_037367405.1. Lineage (NCBI taxonomy): Eukaryota > Viridiplantae > Streptophyta > Magnoliopsida > Alismatales > Hydrocharitaceae > Ottelia > Ottelia alismoides. The sequence continues at coordinate 751,870 of JAZKJV010010449.1, forward strand.
TTTACCCAACAGGTCACGCGCGATGCACGTGACCCCTAGGCTGGCTTGCTGACGTCGGCGCTCCCTCTCGCACGTGCTTCTCACGTGGGAGGGCCTCGGGCCTAGCCCCGACGGCTTGGCGGTGGCGTATAGTGCAGAGGCGGCGGGGGGTCGGAGGTCCGACCTTGGCTCCTGAAGTGGTGGAAGAGCCAGGTGTCTATGCCCTGGCGATTGCGAGCTCCGGATGTCGATGACGATGGCCGATGGACGACGGAGAGGCGAAGGGGGGCCGAAGGTCTGGCATTGGCTCCCGAAGTGGTGGAAGAGCCAGGTGTCGACGCCCTGGTGATTGCGAGATCTGGATGTCGATGACGATGGCCAGCGGAGGGGCGAAGTCTAGGAAGCATTGTCGGAGGTAGTGACGCACGGAGAAAGGACGTAGTCGATGAAGAAGCTCGAAGTCGAACTGGAGAAGATGGCAACGTTGGAGGTTGAAGATTTGATCGAGTTGTTGAAGATGGCGTTGCGGAGGATCGACGGCAAGGAGCCGGAGCATGGGCAGAAGCATGGCAGAGGAGCTTGGCTGCAACGACGTCGAGGGAGGACACCGGACCTCGTCGGGTTGAAAATGAAGGGGCGGCGTTGTCACCGTCATCCCTCCTACGTTAATAGCTATCTACGGATGGAGTCGTGATCGGAGGAGGCACGTTTTTTATAGGTTGCGGGTTGTCACCGGATCTGGATGGTCGCGGGAGATGGGATTAGATTAGGGGAGATGAAGATACGACAACTTGATTTAGAAGGTGGCAATCAATGATTAATGGGTTTGAGTGGCAATAGGCGGCGGTGAAGATTGACGGAGAGGGATACGCGGTGGAGATTTCACGATTGAGGCGGCGAAAATCGTGGGGTGGCGGAGAAGCGAATTAGGAACAGTGGAGGAAGGAGATCCAGGGGATGTCCAATCGGCTGAGATCGGACGACCCTCTAGGTGCCACGTAGCGACTGGGTAAGGTGAGAGGGGGCAGGCGGTGCACGTGCGCGGCACGTGCGCGAGGGCACGTGCCTCGCATGTGCAGTGTTTTACATTTTTTTTAGAAAAAACGAATTAATAAAAATTCATAAAATGGCTGACACGTGGCGGCTCAAGGAGCGGCCACGTGTCAGCACCACAAAAATCAAAAAATAAAAACTTTGTAGAATCCAAAATAATAAGCAAACGGCCTTAAATCAAAAAAATCTTTATGAAAATTGTTCATCTCGATGGGATCTACAACTTTCATGAAGACATCAAAACCAAAATCGATCAATTGCACAAAGTGATATTTTTGGGGTATCCAATGTACATAGAATACCTTGATTTTTGGGGTTTATAAGTTTTTTATCATTTTTAAACAAGATAAAAATCCGAAAAAAAATAAAATATTATCAAAGATAAATATAGACACATTAATCTATTTTTTTTATGGTTATTAATTCGAAAAAAGAAGAAATAAAATTAAAGATGAAAACGACCAATTTTGTACAGGTAGTTAGTGAAGACTTGGACCCAGTTAGTTTCTTTAATTTCAAGCTCAGTTTGGATTTGGATTTTTATGCATTTTAATAAAACTTTTATCAAAGAAAACAAATGAAAAATAAAAAATAGGTTAATTATGTACATAAAATAATAGGTCAAAAATCGCTAAAATACACAATGTACAAAAGAGGCCCAAAACCCAACTTTCACTTATGAGCTCCGATTCACTTGAACTTGGTCTTATTTTGAAGGTAATTGAATGTATATTAGTTCAAAAGTGAGTAGGATCAAAACAGACAATGGATGGGGAAGATATGGGGGTTTTAGTCTGGAAATCCTAGAACTAGGTTTTGGGTTTTTGGTCCACTTATTTCGGTTTGTATTTTTCATTTATTCTTGTTAGTGATATATACATAGTGAAGGTGTTTTTAGGTCATTCAGAGTTAGCATGAATTAGTTAAAAATCAGGGAAGTTAGGCTATTTTCAGGTCAATTTTGGCTGGAATTTTTAGCTTCTTATTTTGTGCAGAAATGCGTGCTAAAATACAATTCTTATTAAAACATGCATGAATGATACTTATGCAGAATAAATGCATAAATTCCAATTATTTTGAGGGATTTCAGCTTAATTAATGAGATTTAGAGTGATGAATCTGAGATTCATCAAACAACAGTCTCAGATCGTTGGAGAAGAACAAAGCTCCAAGCCTCCTCTGACGAGGCCTGGACCTCTCAGAACACACCTGCTCATGCAAAGGATCCCTAGGTGTGCTTTAGCACCAGAATGAGCATGAGAGCTTGTCAGAGACTATATAAATGGTTGATAAAAGCTCGGGGAAGTCACCTCCTTCCCTATTCTTCCCGATAGCCCAAGAACCTTTGAATCAGAAGGTCGGCCTATATCTAATCTAGGTCGATGAATCTAGTCGGAGAGGTACAAGCCTCCAATCATCGGATCGTCTTAAGTGAAGTGATTCCAACCATCAAATCAGAGCTACACACCCTGCACGTGGACCTATTGGGTATATTACGCTGACACCCTCCACTCTTTGTATTTACTTTTTAATCTTGTAAATTAAATATCAAATGTAAAAAATTAAGATATTTTGCGAGTGGATCTCCAAGATTTCTTGTATTTGGATTTAGGTCTTGTCCAGGTCATCTCACGTGGTCCCCCACATGATAAAAATACTTCGCGGATCTATTATTAAATGAATCCATAATTTATTAGAATTTCAATCAGGTCCTTCTTTACCAATGTAAATAATTTTTGTGTATTTTATTTGTATTAAATATTTCCTTTATGCTAAATTTTGTAGAAAAAAAGGATAAATGCCTAGAACCATGCTCTTGCACACATAAATTTTATTTGGTATTTAACTCTATTTTCCAATTTTTAAAAATACAAAAATAAGCATTTTCTTGGTTGGCTTTTAAAAATCCATCAAAATTCAAATATATCACTAAAAACTCCAAAATAATATATATATTAGCTATATTGTATATACTACTACATACCCAAAAATCATTAAAAATACAAAATTCAAAACATAAAAATCTCAAAACCCTAAAATTCTGATACAAATTAGCAAAATTTCCATAAAAATTGAAAAATATATTTAAGTTTCTGATTTTTCTATATTATATATCATATTAAAAATAATTTTGGTTTATTTTGGATATATAAATATTTATTCACTCTAGAAAGCCCATGGATTTATTATATTCATTGTTTTGGATATTTTATCGCTTTAAAAATCAATGAAAACCAGTAAAATAGCCCAAAAATTATGAAAAAGGAAGAAAAAATAAAAAAACGCAAAAAAAATATTTTCTTTATTTTGACGTATTTAATATAAAAGCATTTTTATTTATATATACTATATATCACTTATATATAGGATATAATAAATATTATGAATTATTAATTATCTTATTTCAAGAAAATAAAAATTTAAAAATTTGCAAAAAAAGAAAATGAAAACCTAAAAACTTAAAAATATAAATATAAAACAATTAAAAAATAATAAAAATTAAATCTAATTAAAAACCCACATTGAAACGAGAAAAGATAAAAAAACTAAAATATATATTATTATTGATTTGAAATAATTAATCATTATTCTCTACCCCTAGTGTTTCCCAGTATTTGACACTCTACAAGAATTACGCCTATACATATTTATATAGAGTTATAAAAAATTTTGATGTGCATTCGCACTTGATTATTATTCTTATTGTGGGTTGAACATTGTTTGGCATTTGGACCAATCAACGTAGTGATTGGGTGTGCCAACTTGTTGGTACACCATGATCGGTCCTTGTCAACACCACCTGATTCACTTGGACAAAACCCCCATCTCTGCCTTCTATATTTGGTGATCCATCTTTATGCAGGGACTTGCTCTAGCCCTTATCCTCCTCTTGTGACAGGTAGGGCAAGGATCGAGTGGATTCGACAGAGCGTCATCCTGTGTGATCCACGGCTAATGGGCCATGTACATAGCCATGGTCGTGGATGTCTGATCTTCTCGCAATGGCTAGAAGGTTCAAGAGAAGATCAGAATGGAGCCTCAAGCCCAAGTCAATTCCTCCATATCTGGCATGTTAATGCTCCATGTAGTTCTCTTTGTATGCTTTATCTTAGTTTCATTGATTTAAATGAGAATCCACATTCATGTTCACCTTTAATTGCTCACGCGTGCACCTTCATTGAACAACCTACACTCTTGCGCACTCCTCGTATCATCCTTTCTTCTTCTCCAAACACCCTTCCACTCCGATCACTTTCCTCCTTCTATAAGGAGGAGGAACCCAACTAGGGTTCCATTTCCATCACCTCACCAGCCCTCCGTTCACATTCACAACCCCCTCCACACACTCCTATATGCTTTGATTAATCATCTAACACTTGCATGTATAAGATCCTTCAATGTGCAGATCTTCTGGGGCTACTCCATTCTAGAACACCACCTTCGACATCAAGGCATTCACCGGCCTTTGCTGATAGCCTCAACCCTTTTTCGACCAACCATCATCTTCATAAGGTCCATATGAATCTTTCCTGACCTTCATCGACATCAGAGTAATATAGTGGAGCTTCCAGGACTTTATCAGAGTTCCATCATCTCTGTCGACATGTGGAGGACGAAGAGGCATGTACAGGCTACATGCGATGTTGGATCGCACCCAAAAGGTGCTGATCCAATGGCCCAAGACGTGCCCTTGCTTTGTAACTAGAAATGAAGTCGGTGGGACCGAGATGCATCCTGAAGCACTCGGGCCTCCCACGTAGCTCAGGCTAATTGGCTCTAAGCTAGTCCTAGATGCACAGCCACCGGTAGGGCCTGCAGAATTTTGCAACTGAAGTCCCGATGTTTCTCCAATTTGCAGATCAGTTCCACCTTATACGTAACATGTGGTGTGCTTGGGTTTATTGCATTCTTTTCCCACAAGTTATATTTATATGCATAAATACGACTACGTAGGGTTATTTACATATAAACTCCATTCAGCTTTTATTAATTATATTTATGCTCTTTCTTGGACTGAAATGTAATGTTTTATGCATTTAAAATAAATTATGTTTTTGTTGCTCTGGATTGGAACTTGAATATATTGAACATCATAAATTAAAATTAAAGTGATGTTGGTCTCATTTTTAAGCTCTTTTAATGCTCTTCAGATTGGTATAAAGGATTTTTTGATTTGCAAATTATGTCATTAATGATAATTCAGAATTTATATCTTTGTTACTCATTATTGAATTCAAATTCGTGGATATATTATCTTATAAAAATTAAACTTGGATTTTTGTTTGATGTATCTAGGGTTTAATTAGGTCATTTGCTAACTAATTCCAACACATTATTGACCTAATTGACTTCTAGATATACATTAATGAACTTTGATGTATTCTTAAGTAGACACCTTTATGAATAACATTGAGTTATTGAGCATACTTCCTTATCTTAGGGCTTGTCTTTCATGAATTGGATTTCATAATTGTCATTCTAATTCATGATTACGTTATTGTGATTGTGAATATGTATCTTTGTTGCATAAGCATGCCATTCTGTAGCATATCATAATGTTTAACTTATCTTATAAAATCCCTAAAAATGCATGCATACATATGGTGTTGCATTGAACTATACAACACTATACAATCACCTAACCTAAATATTTAGGGTCGGATTAGATAAGATAATAGCTTGTATATTTATGTTTAACACTGAACTTATCCCATATAAATTAAGCCATGCCCTCTTCATAGAGATACTAAGTTCAGTTTTGATCTATTGGTTAATCGGTTGTATTATAATAATAACATATTAACATAATTGGTAAAGGACTCATCGTAGAGTACCTTGAAGGTTAGGTATAAAACCTTAAGCGCATCACAGACGTATGAATATCGCATCATATGTATACGATCCGACAACATAACTGTGACAAGATAGATACGAGGATCTCTTGGTCAATAATATGGATGACCATATTATTGAGAGAGAGAGTGTGTGTGTGTGTGTGTGTGTGTGCGTGAGTGTGTGTGGATGGCCATGAGAGAGAGAGTTGTTGTATTTGTTGTAGAAAAAAGTCTAGGGCTATGTCTCCTTTTATACTAAATTGGATGTCTATCGATCTCAATCAAAGTGCTCACAAATCCAATGGCTTAGATTGATTTATGCTTACAATCAATGGTAATGATTTTTTTTTGCATAAATCTACAACAACAATTTGTTGTACTTAAATAAATTAAATATATTAAAAATAAATCGATATAATTCAATTTAAATCAAAGCAACAAATAAGGAATTACTTGGAAGGAGGGCAATCCTTCTTCCGAACATAGAGGGGACGACCACCGAGTTGAGAACTTAATGGTGGTTATCCACCCTCTTAATTTTGAAGGTGGCTTCCTCATTCCATAATTGTGATATCTCATATCTTACCGAAAATTCAACATGTGAAACAACTTTTGCTGCAAAATTAATCACATAAAAATTTCAATATATTTGGTGATAATTTCAATCATGCCATTGATAATTACGAATGATATTCACGCATCCAATATAAAATGTAAATTGTATTTACAATTAATTGTCAAATGTAAATTCAATTCACTTCAACATTTAATTCGTAAATACCAATTACAATTATCTATCTCTAATGTATTATACATCACATTTATAATATTTAAGATTAATATGTATAGTGAAATACATATTATTCATATGCTTGATAATTAAATCATATTCAATTATCTTGGATACCCATTCTCATATGTCCAAATCATATGAATCACATTCATATTATTCATAATAATTAAATAACATTTAAATATCTATTTTCCTCAATGCTTGGATACTTTATCAACAATGAATTATTCTCAAACTCTTTCAAGAATAATGCAGTTTCTTCACAGATACTTCGAGATAAGGACAGGGTGATTGTATGTTCCATGTATTGTGACTTGGATATTGATATCACATTTCAAATCCAGATCAAGGGGATATCCCAAAGATGTTTGATTAAATCAAAGCTGTAAATCTAATCTCTCACTACATCTGAATTGTATTCAGATCAATGTCTAACATTTGGACTAAGATAAGATTACTTCTCTATTGAGAGGAGTCACTAAAATCCAATCTAGTTTCATCGCTACCTTAGAATGGAGGTGTCATGATTTTACAATCGTTTAAAATTACATAATCCTCGAGTATTCCTAATACCTTTACATCATGCATGTTGGAAGATCTAGAATAAACCAAAAGATTTAGGTCAACTTTACACTATCTTCTTCAGGGTTCTATTTTTAAGTTTCTACTTTGATAATTGGGAGTTAGGGTTAATCATATAATTTCCAAAAGTATATATAATACTTGTGTATTGAGCACATACTTTCCAAAAGTGTATATCATACCTACAAATTCAGTCAAGCTACCAAAGCGAGACGACCATGGATAGAATTTGATCCCAATATCTCATGAGTGAGTTCATGTCTTTCAGTTCAGTAAATGAATGCGTATGGTACCTTTGAGAGATCTTATTACTCATATGCCCTTCTATGTACACTGACTCGCCAGTGTATAGACCTTGAATATGTCATCAACCTATCGGTCAACCAAATGTACATACTCATATATATAGTAATACAAATGTCTCTGTTCAGAGTATACGTGGCTATATCGTGAAAGTTTATAGCATAAGTCTTTGGTTATCTCAATCACGTTAAGTCAACTCTTGGACCTAACTTCTCTAACACCTCTGAATCTCTATTCCTATGTAGAGGACCTGCATCAAGAGGTTAGTTAGATATCAGCGTTTAGAGGAAAAAGGATTGTCATCTCCTTCTCAAGTTGGAGATCCTCTCTTAATAATCACTTGGCAGTGCTAGATGAGTCCTCAATCTAACTCTTTAGAAATCACCGAAGCACCAGCATCTATGATTCAACATTTGAATTAACATTTGAATCAACAACTATATGATCATTAAGATAGCCTTGGTACATAACCCTAAATGTGTTAAGGGACCTATAATGCAAATTAGTTATTCTTCATATTAGATCAGGGTATGAATTTTGTAATAACATTTATTGCATAATGGCTCATCGTGGGCTCGCATGTCCAACAATCTCCCACTAGCCCAAAAGGTTGTTAATGGGCTAATATTTTAAACCCGCACTCAAATTAGTTATTTTTCAACTTGCTGATATTCTTATTTATACATAGGGATCTTTCGCCCTAAGTATAGGGAAGGACAAGTCGAGTAGTCGAGTTTGTTCATTCTCCTCCTTTGTTTCCCACGTTTGTACAGTCTGCTATACTTAAGATTATTTGATCCTAAGTAGGTGGGGTAACTGATTTCTATTTTCTTTGTCTATTCTTTGAGTCATTGTTGTATAGTATTCTATTCACTTTTCTATACATAGCACGATTCCTTTGTAGCTATTAGATCACTATGAGAACATAGTTCGAGCTAAGTATAGGGGGTGACGTATATATTGTATATATACTTTAGCCATAACTCGGACTTTTATTAATTAAAATGGCTATGTGTTGTAAATTTTTTTATAATGTTGTAGAAGTATTTTGTTAGAGGGATTTAAATTATGGGATGTATATATTCGTAAAAGCTACATGTGTATAAAAACTTCGATCATATTCCCTCCTGTAAAATTCTTTATTTTATATAAAATTCTTTTATAAAAAACTTGTATTTAAAATCCTCTTGTAAAACCTTGGGTAAAATTTGTATAATCCTTGTGTGTACTTGTATATATTCACAAACCCTTTTTCTTAAAAAAATGCTTAAAATCTATAAATTTTGCAAAACTCTTTGAAAACTTTTCAAAAAGTTTTCCATTTTCTTTCTTTCAAAAATAAATATTTTGTATATACTTATTGCGCATTTTTCAGGATAGTATTGACATTTAAACTAGTATGGAATAAAATAATAGAGCTTGGTTATAACTTTAATCCACTTAATTTCATAGGAACCTTATAAGAACTGGAGTTGAGATTATTCAGGCCCTAGCGACTTAATTCTATGAGTCCAGAAGACTATGTTCAAATGTCATCTTGATTAGTCTAAGTAGAATATTTAACAACACACGCGTGATTCTTCTTGACTGTGGCTTAACCTAGACAAGCACTCTACACGTAGCACTTCACGGATGAAGTGGTAAAGGGGTAGATTCCTTTGGCTTGGGATAGCACATGGGTGTGTAACAACTAGTTGGAACAACTAGTCAAATAAGAAAGGATGAGCTTCCAAGTCAAATTATTGTGAGCTTGTAGCTGAATGACTTGGCTACACTAGTCATGCATCCAAGGATAGGCAACTATATTGGCTACCATCCATTCTTTTCTCCATCTTCTCTTCATGAGCTGGTTGCACTTAAACTTAGAAGGGAATATCTCCGCTCCTCGAGGAAAGAATTGCTAGATCGGGGGACTAGAGTTAGCTTGTTGAGGGAAGCCGTTTCTTTGTCATTTTTCAGATGAGGAGTTATATTTAACTTACACCGTACAAGTAAAGATTCATAGCCATAAAACTGTGTGTATGTAGACTTGTTCTGACGTGATTGTTGAGGCGACCTGAATAGGAGTCTTATGGAACTTGAGGGTTGTTAGGTTTTAAATCCACTTCCCATTAATGTTCTGCCACATTAATAACCCAAAGATCTTACCGAGCTCCATACTAAAATTTTATGAAGATACGTTTAATACGCAATATTGTTCTAAATTCTTTATTTTTCCTTTATTCTTTTCTTTTCTTTTATTCACTTATTCTTTAAAATAAGTGTTTGCTAAGGGACTAGCAAAGGAAACGCATATGGGGATTATTAATCTACATTTCATGATCTTTATTCATTTATTTTAGTTTAAAATCCTTTATAAAACACATGTAAATATTGTTAATTCCCTTCTTTTACTAACTCTAATTATTGAGCAAATATTGTATATTTATCACTAATTTTAATCTAAAATAAATAAAGAAAGAAATAAAGGAAAAATAAACAAAATAATAGAATATATATATGTAATAGATTTAGGCTAAATCAAATCTCGAGAGAAGGTCAAGACTTGACCTAATCGACAAGGAATGAAGTAGGGGGGAATAAATCCAAAAACACCAAAATCCTAGAAATACATTGGTCATTTGTAATTATTCATCACATGTACATTCTTGTCTATAGTACACAATTCCTCCATTATTATATTCATTACCAAATTCTTTGTAAATAAAATTTATTTCTTCTTGAAAAATGTGCATAAAATTCTTTTTTAAATAATAATAATAATTGTAAATATGTATATTGTGTAAATGACATCACTTTCCAAAAGCCACAAAATTTCAAACTTCCAAGATTAATATTTTCTCCACCTAAACTCCAAATTCATCAAACTCATTTTCATTATACTCCAAATTAAATTATCTTTAATATGGAGAATTTCATAAAATTTAGAGTTAAGGAGTGAAATGCAGCCAATTGTGTTATTAATGTAAATTACACCTATATATAGTATATATTTTAATCATTTAACATCTTTTGCGTAAAATGTGAATATTATATATTTTAAATAACTTGTAGATATTGTATTTAACTAAAAAATACAAATAAAAATCACAATACAAGAAATCAACTAAAATAAAATCATATATATACTATACTTATACCCATTTAATTAACATAACAATTTAACTTTTAAAAATCAAATAAAAATATATTTAAACCAACGAAAAATATGTAAATAAATAAATATTAAATTATGTGTATATGTATGTAAATAATTAATTAAAAATCAAAATTTTTTATATATTGGTAAGCATACCTACATATTACACCTTGTATTTATTTTAACCCTTGTAATTATATTATTTAATAATTAAAAATCACCAAAATTTTCAACTTCAATTTATTCCTAACATTTTTATTTACATTATGTAATTAAATAAATTTATTTTCATTTTTTATTGAATTATTTAACTTTTATACTATTTTGTCGTGTAGCTTCTTTTGGAAGCATCCCAAGCGCGATCTGATTGGTCGACCCGGGTTTGTTGACCCGAATCAACTGGTTGGTCTGCACCTGCCTCCCGCTGACTCCCCCATCTGCACTTCATCTAATTTTCCACGTGCCCCAAATCACTAACCACCTCCCAATCCTTCTCCAAACTTATCGCACATTCATCCCTCTTGCTCGCTAGCCGCTAATCTCCACTCAACTCACCTCTTATTTTGCATATTTCAAAATTAAAAACTCGTCAGAACCACGCCTATAAATTCAGGATCTCCACCTCCAGCAAGCTTTCAATCCATCCTTGACCCATATTTTTTCCCAAGATCGATTCCTAGAGATAGGTGCGGTGACAGAGCAACTGCTCTTCGATTTGGAGTGCGGAGATTTTGAGTGAAGGTCATGATTCAACCACGTTGTCGGCGATCTCCACTGCACATCTCCGCCTCTCCGCCACATTGCAGATCGAGGTGATTTCGACGTCCTTTTTATCCGTAGGTAATATTGGTTATTATTCTTTGATTCAATCCTTCTTTTTCACTTTATCTTCATCTGAATCGCATATATTAGATTCTTTTCATCCGCCTCCGATCTGCATGATTGGAGGAGCTCCGATCATAATCACATTCTGGCTACATCAGCACACTCGCACAATCTTTCTCCAGCTCGTTCACCATCTTATCACCTCCAGTTATTCATAGAGCTGGAGTTCGACTTCCTCTCCGACCACCTTCACCAGAAGTCTCCGCTCACCCCCAGTTAACATGCTTTTGACCTAACTTTTGAGCCGGAGGGATCCTCCGAGCGTTAGCTTTAACCTGCAGGGTCAAATCACACAGATACATCACTAGAGCTAGACCTGGGGGTTGACCTGCAGCTGATCCTAATTTTCCCTCCAAATTTATGCTTAAAGACCTTCAAGCTCCTTTGCTTTCTTCGATCGACAAAAGAGGACCCCAGGGAGTTGTAGCACCCAACAACAAAGGATTTAGATGAGCCAAGACCGAGATCTCCCCGATCAAAGCTCGTCAAAGTTCCCCTTCTTCGCAGTTCCTCCAAGTTTAATCAACGTCGCACGATCAAGAGCACTTGCCCAGTTTCAATTTTGGTCATCCGTCGACCCCCCAATTTCGGTTGTAGACCGAAGCATCAGATGTGATAGACACCCTCTGCATAAGATTGATTCTTAGCCGTACAATCAATTCTGGAAGCCCATACTCCATCCAAGGAGCCATGTCATTTATGGGTACATTTGCATTTTACCCCTAACTTTTATTAATTTTAAATAAGTACCTGTAAGGACACATCTCGTTCTATCTTTGTTTGAAAATTTGCATTTTATATCATGTACTTTATTTTATTTGTAAATGAGTCCTGTTTGAACTGAAGTACGTGCTTAACACATGACTATTGGGTATTTTACAATAAAACTTCTGATGTTTGGAGTTAATACTTAGCCCTTAGATTTATTTTATTTACATAAAGGTCCAATCCAGCGGGGCACACATGCCTGTGAGCGTGAGGTTTTGGAAAAATTGCATATTGAACCTTGCATTTTATATTTGTTAATTATTTAATCTGCGTGCATTAAATAATTGCATATTAGTCCCTCTGAGTCAGTTTTATTTTTGCATGTTTAAAATTAAATACAAATTAGTAAAACTCATCAACAATTCTGCAAAATTTCACACAACCTTATGTGGCATTCATCGTGCATCTCCATTTTGCATTTTACATTTTCTATTTTTTTCTATTTATTAAAATTCAAAAACTTATTAAAAATGTTTGTTTGCATTAAAAAGGTCATAAAAAATATAAAAATTCTATTTCTTAACAATTTAGTTAAAATTATTTTAATTTCTACCTATTTTTTGCATTTCTATTCTTATAAACCCATAAAAGCATAAAACCCTTAAAAATATTTAAAATTCATAAAAATATATTTAAAAGATAAAAAAATCACAAAATGAATCTCTAGAAAACATAAAAAATATCTTTCATTCTATATAAATTTCAACTATATTTGTCATTATTTGTTATTTTAAAGTTCCAAAAATATATATTTTATTTTCTGTTTTTTATTCACTCTTTTATTATTTATTTAAAGGCTTTAAATATTATAGAAAAATAAGGAAAATTACAAAAACCTTAAAATTTTATCAAAATCTCAAGAATATTTTTTGCTTAATTTTTTGATTTTTTTGACATAATTGAAAATTACAAAAAGAGTTGGACATTGATCTTAATGAGATTAGTTCTTAATGATTAGATCTATGGTATTAATTTAATCAAGCATCTGCGAGAGGTCCACGGGATCTAGATTTGAGATAAGATCTCAATATCCAAGTCACTATACATGGAACATACAATGTGCTTATCTCCTAGTATCCGCGGAGAAAACACATTATTCTTGAAAGAGTTCAAGAATAATTCAATTGTTAAGTTATATCCAAGCATTGAGATATTGATAATTAAATGTGGTTTAATTGTTATGAATAATGTAATATGATTCATATTATTTATATATATGAGAATTATGGTCCAAGATAATTAAATGTGATTTAAATATCAAGGAAATGAATGATGTGGATAGTGATATACATATTATTTGTATATTATAAATGTGATTTATAATATATTAAGAGAGAGCTTGTTGTAAAAAGTATCTTCAAATTAATTGTTGATGTGATTTGGTTTCAAATTGGAAACTAATTGGAAATAAAATTTATAATTTATTTTGGGTTGTGGTAGGATTCACATTTATTTAATGGCATGATTGCAATATTCACAAAATTATTTTGAAATTATTTTTTTGAATTAATTTACAACAAAATGTTGTTGTAAATAATCAAGTAATTATGTGAGATAAATTAATCTCACATAATTGGACGGGGAACCACCTTCCATATACGGATGGTGGACGGCCACTTGACTTGTTCAAGTGGTCGTCCCCACCATATGTAGAAGATGGGTTGCCACCTTCCTTATCTCTTGATTAATTATTGATTTAATCAAATAAAATTATATTGATAATATCTTTATATCTAGTTTGATTTAAATTAATTATTTATTTTTTTGCAACAAAATCATGACCATTGAATAGAAACACAAATCAATCTCAACCATTCATTTTTTGTTTCACATGGATTGTAATCCATGGACTCCCAAAATGTTATAAAAGAAGAGGCAACCCTAGATTTTATGGATACAACTTCTATGGCAAGTCTCTCTATATTTCTCATTCTCATCACATGCCACATCTCCCTCTCTCTCCCCAGCATGGATGTACATACTCTATGCTAGAGAGTCGTAGTCATCGCGATGGCATTGTGCTGCCGGATTGACTACTTGTGGATCTCAATCTTCTTCGGTGAATCTTGTTCGTGAAGAAGACGTTAGATTTCATGTGAAAAAATCAGGAGTTTGAACGCTTGGATCTTCACCTTGGATTGCGAGAAACCGCGTCTCATCAAACATGCTCGCAAGCGTCTCCTCCATCAGGTCAGACTTGAGACAAGAGGTCTCTTCGCTTAGAGACTACGATCGTAACCAAGCTTCAAGAGGTAATCCTACATGTTGCATGTGGTTTGATGAAATGATCCAAGAAATGTTCTTGGATCATGTAGTGTCATCATTTAAATTTTTTGAAGTTCTGTTGCACCGAGCGACTAGTGCAACTAGTTGCTCTGATCCCATACGATGTGATCATCGCGCTTCCATGATGTACTTAAGGATCCTTCCATATCCTTCGAATGGTATCATAGCCTTGGTCGAGGTCTTGGATATGATCCAAAAACCCTAGGCAATCATGGTTCATGTTTTGGATGTGTGGGAATCTTTGTTTTTGCATTAGATGCAAGATTCAAATTGATTTTTGATAAAATAAAAACCTACTATTTATGCATTATTTATATATGTTTTTTGGTTAATAAAATACTTTTATAATGTATAAATATGAGCCCAAAAATAGTAACCTTTAATTGGTACTAAAAGTGCATGAAAATGATTTTAATGATTCCCGCTATGGAAATTGTTTTGCATGTATTCACAGATCTATAAAAAAAATTATTTTTACTTACTATTTTTTTGTCATGAATAAACACTTGGATAAAGTGGAGAATCAAACCAGCAAATCGCTTGAATTTATTTCACGTGATTCTAACTCCATTTTCCCTATATATTCCTTATTTAGTGGAGATGGATCGGAAGATGATTAGATCATCAAACTTCTTTACTTTATGTGTTTATAATTCAATGGAAATAATGGAAATTGGGAATTTGCCTTGATTAATTATAATGCCTAATAATTAAGGTAATAATTTATTAATCATTATAGGCCATTGAATAGATGTTTCATGAAAACACTAGTTTATCCTACAATAGTTATACGACAATCTCTACATGCAAAATATTGTTGCTTGAATAAGATTGGGAATTTGTTTAGAAAATCTTCTTATAATATTAATCAAAATGGTTTTGATAAATATTATATGGTATAACTTTGGTTGAAAGAACAATTATCATCTCAAATACAAAATGATCAAATCACATTATCCTAACCTAAGGTGGATATGGTGTCTAGTCATGGATCAATGGGGTAGTAGGTTGATCTGTGAGTGGTTTATCCCTCATCTTGTGCTTACTGGTCATGACAGCAGGTAAGGAAAGGATAATGTTTGAGGAGATCATGATGTATTCTGTAATTATTAAAATGTGAATTTTACGTATTTTGGTATTATATTATCCTTTCAAGTAACAATCAAAAATTGTTTGTTGGTTGATTAAACTGGATTGACAATTGATTTAATATGATTAAATTAATTATATCCAATTTATAATACTCTATTATGAATATATTAGTACTTCCCTTGGAAGAATTAATTATGTGAATATGATTCATAGTAATTAATTAAAATTTGAACATGATATGGAGGATCACATAAGTGACATCTATGGTCTCACGTCAATGCGAAGGGTTCCGTCGCCAGGGATTGTGTGTAGGAGATGCATGTACGAAGTGATAGCTCCTGCATACAAGAGCATCTAGATCAGTCTCTTTGCTTCTCAAAAGAGTAAGGCCGTATGCATGGTGACCCCAATATAGATTCCTCGTATTATTGGGGCGATATTGGATTGCGCATTGCCGGTTGGTTAATTTAACAAGTAGTTAACATCACCTTAGGGGTGGTGGGCTCGAGTGTTAAAGATCAAATTGGGAAATGCAAGTTAAACCTGCAAGGTAGAATGTGTTCCCGCTTCTTTTTACCTGAATTACAATTTCTCGTATTATTGGGATGTAACTAAGGTAGAAAAGGATATCACGGTTCTTGCTAGAGATATAGTGGTGAGTATATTTCTTATTGTAAAAGTGATTAAGGGAATGAACTTTCAAAGTTGAAAAGACAAGACTAATTTGATTAAAAAAATCTTAATTAAATAATATAATATTGAATATATGTATATATATGTTCTAATATAGTGCATTCTTAGTTTTAGACAATGAAGTTCATGAACCCACTCAGCATGCTTCTTGAGATCAACCAATTGATCAGACCAAATTACTCGAATTTCGTTATTTGGATGTTGTTCTCTCTGTGGTACACATCTCGTATGTGTTATCGAAGGACAAGATAGCAAACCCTAATATACCGAAAGATATAAAGTATAATAAAATTTATGATGAAGATCATTCATTGGCCAGATGTTATATTCTAGGATCTCTCTCAAACGTGCTTCAGAAGCAACATGTGGAGATGGAGACCTGCCGGGATATAATGTTGAATCTCAAGGAGATGTTAGGAGATCTCAACCGAACACAACGTTATAATGTTATGAAATAGCTTATTCACTGCAAAATGTAGGAAGGGAGTTTAGTTAGGGAAAACGTACTCAAAGCATTTGGGTACCTCTTGGAACTGGAAACTCTCGGGCAAACATGGATGCAGATATGCAGTCCGACTTCATTCCGCTATCCCTCCCTAAGTCATTCAATAACTTTGTGGGGTCATTCCACATCAATAAGGTGAATTATTCTAACACTGAGTTATTGGCCTCATTAAAGTCTGCAGAAGACGTAATGAAGAAAGATAATCCCTCTAGCAATGCAATGGTTGCACAAGTCAAAGGTAAATGTTGTCGGAAGCAAGAATCTCGGAAGGGCCCGACCCAGAAGAGAAAGAAGAAGAGTTAAAGTGGTGGCCCATCCTCTATTGCTTCTGCGCTAGTGACACAAAGAAGACCAATGTGTCAATACTGCAAGAAGCTATTGCACTGGAAGTGTTACTATCCAGATTACCTGAAGTCTACCGACAAAGGTAAATCCCCAATGGGTATGAATTCTATTTTCATCATTGAAATTAATTTTCTCGTAGGACAAGAAGGTAGTTGGGTCATCGATTCTTTTGCTTCTGTTCATGTATGCAATTTGTTGCATCTTTTTCAAAAAAACAAGGAGTCTTGTTGAGGGAGAGATAGTCATCCAGATGGGATCCGATGTAACTATTGCAGTAGTCATTGTCAGGATTGTAGACTATCATTATCTAGTGGAAGTGTCCTTATGCTTAAAGAATGTCTATATGTTCCAAATGTCAGAAGAAACTTAATAGTTGTATCTAAATTAGTTAGAAGTGGATATCCATTTCTGTTATGTAATAAACTTTTCATAAGTCATTATGATAAACATATTACGGAGGTTCTGACTTCTGGTGGACTCTATGAATTGTGCATTGATAAAAATATCATGGATGTTACTACCACTAATAAAAACCTAAAATAACCAGGGAGGAAGGAAATTGTTCTAACATATATTGGCATCGATGGCTTGATCATTTATCTGTTGATAGGATCAATAGATTGATAAAGGATGGACCCTTAGATTTTCTATAGGTCCAATCATCACCTACCTGCGAACATTTTGTTTGAGGTAAAATGACTAGGATGCCTTTCAGAAACAACATTACAAGATGTGAACGTATTCTTGACCTAATACATACTGTTGTATGTGGTCCCTTCAGTACATTGATGTCGATATTATTTGACGTTATTGTTGACAATTCGCAATATGGGCTTATCTTCCCATTACATCATAAATCTGAAATCTTTGAAATGTTCAAAGAGTTCATGTCTTTGGTTGAGAACAAAATCGATAGGAAGATTAAACGGATTCGATCTGACCGAGGTGGCGAGTACCTCTCAGAGGAATTCATGGAATACATTAAAGAGAAAGGAATTTTCTACAATCTCACTGCTCCTGAAACTTCTCAACTTAATGGTGTTGTTGAAAGACGCAACATGACCATCATGGATATGGTCCATTCAATGATGAGTTAAGCACATTTACCACTTAGTTTCTGCGGATATGCAGTAGAGACTGCAACATATATCCTGAAAAATATTCCAAGCAAATCCATACCTAAGACTCCTCATGAGCTTTGGTATGGAACCAAACCTAGTTTTAGACTCTTAAGGATTTGGGGTTTCTTGGTCTATGCAAAGAAAGTGGATGCAAGTAAGATAGAATCTCACACTTGTGAGTGCTACTTCATTGGGTATGTTAAGGATGGTATTGGATACCGGCTTTGTGGCTATGTGACTCATAAGGTCTTCATCTCTGGAGATGTAAAATTTATGGAGTATGATTTCCTTAAGAGTCAAGACAAAAATGAAGTAAAGGAGCACATTAAATCCCTTGAGGATATTGAGTTTCCTGAACTTGAAACTTAGGAAGTAAATGAAGATATAACAGATGTACCTATCCAAAGGAGTTCGAGGGTAGTTGTACCACCTGAAAGGTATGTATTCCATGTGTCGGGTGAGACTGACAATGATACAGCTTCATTAGATGAAGCAT
Organism: Ottelia alismoides; assembly: GCA_037367405.1. Taxonomy (NCBI): domain Eukaryota; kingdom Viridiplantae; phylum Streptophyta; class Magnoliopsida; order Alismatales; family Hydrocharitaceae; genus Ottelia; species Ottelia alismoides. Next base: position 770,745 of record JAZKJV010010449.1, read on the forward strand.
TCATGGATCATTACATGGATAGATGGATGCTAGCAATGAAGTTAGAAATTGAATCCATGCATAAGAAGGGTGTATGGACCCTAGAGGATCCACCTAGAGGGGTAAAACCCATTGGGTGTAAATGGATCTTCAAGGGAAAGAGGGGACCTAATGGGAAAGTATAGACTTTCAAAGCACATCTCTTAGCCAAGGGCTACACACAGAGAGAAGGCATCGACTACGATGAGACATTATCTCATGTATCTATGCTTAACTCCATCAAGGCACTACTAGCAATTGCTGCATTTCTTGACTATGACATCTGTCAGATGGACGTCAAGATGGCTTTCTTCAATATATAACTCAAGGAGGATATCTATATGGAGCAGCCCTAGGGCTTCATAACCGAGGAAGGCAAAAGATGCAATCTAAAGAAATCCATCTATGGGTTCAAACAAGCTTCTCGTAGATGGAACATCAGATTTGACGAAACCATAAAGAGATATGATTTTGTGTAGAATCCTGATCGTGTGTACAAAAAGCTTAGTGGGAGCGACGTTGTGTTCATCATGCATTATGTAGATGACATCCTTATCATTGGGAATAATACATGAATGATGACCAATGTTAAGATTTGTCTATCATGTACCTTCGAGATGAAAGATCTTGGAGAACCCTCTGACATCTTGGGTCTGAAGCTGTTCAGAAATCTAGAAAAGATGAACTTGGGATTGTCACAACATGGGTACATAAAGAAAATATTGGAGAGGTTCCATATGGAGAATTCCAAGAAAGGTTTCCCTCTCTTAAGACATGGTATCCACCTTTATAATGGGATTACTACTCAAAGTGTTGAGGAAAAGAAAGCCATGGATGGATGCCCCTACGCGACAACTGTAGGAAGCTTAATATAAGCCATGATGTGCACAAGGCCAAATACTTGCCATGCAGTGGGAGTGTTAAGCCGTTACCAATCTTGCTATGGAGAACAACATTAGAATGCAAATAAGAACATCTTCAAGCATCTAAGATGGATGCAAGATTACATCTTGTTCTATGGAGATGGAGATCTCCAAGTCTTGGGATATACAGATTCTGACTTCCAGCTGATAGTGATGATCGAAAGTCGACATCAGAGTTTGTGTTCTTGTTGAATGGTGGTGCTATGAGCTGGAGAAGTAAGAAGAATGATACTATGGTTGATTCAACAACAGAAGCTGAATACATTATCACATCGAATGCTGCAAAGGTAAAAATGTGGATGCGCTAGTTCATATTGGAGCTTGGTGTACTTTCCTATAATACTCACATCCCGTTACTATGCGATAACACGGATCCATGGCTCAAGCGAAGGAACCCAGATGGCATCAAAAGAGTAAGCACGTGGAAAGGAAATACCACATCGTTTGGGAGATTCAAAAGCATTGTTACATCGACAACACGAAGGTGGCATCTACCAACAACATTGTTGATCCGCTTACCAAACCTTTGACACAAAATATTTTTAACCATCATGTTATGAGTATGGGTTTAAGGATTCTACCTTAACGGTTCTGAGGGCTAGTGGGAGATTGTTAGCAATGTGAGCCCGAGGTGAACCGTTCCCAGAATAAATGTTATTGTAATGTTTGATTTATCTATAAAAGTTATTGGTTTATTTCACTTCATGTCTGAGATTAAATGAGTGAATGCATATAAGATCCCTCAGTAAAATTAGAGTTGATTGTTAAGATGTGGTCTCTAGCATGAGTAGGAAATGGCAATCCTTTCTCATTTGGATGATATATGACCAACCTCCAGATGCAGGTCCCATGTATAGAAATAGAGATTTGGAGGTTTAAGATTATTTAGGTCAAAGAGTTGACTTAACGAGATCGACATAACCAAGTCCTATGTCGTATACTATAATGATATAGGCATGCATCCTTTGACTGAAGGCAGATGTATTGCTATGTTGAAGTACGTACATTTGGTAGACCGATAATTGATGGCCTAATCAAGATTTATACACCGACGAGCTAGTGTGTCTAAGGGTGTATGAGTAATACGATCTCTCAAAGGGATCATACAGATTCATATGTGAATCGGAAGACATGATCTTGCTCATTAGGAATTGGGACCGATCAAATTTCATGCATGGTCGTCTTGCTTTGGAAGCATGACAAGAAATTGTAGGTATGATATATGCTTTTGGAAAGCATATAATCGATACCAACTCCCAATGACCAAATGAGAAACATAATGATAAAACCCTAAAGATGACACTACATATTGATCTATATTATTGGGTTTATTCTATGTCTTCTAGTATGTAGGATGTACATGTATTAGCAATACCTGAGGGTGATATGATTATTAACGATTGAATAACCATGATGCTTCCATTCTGAGTGATGAAACAGGTATGTATTTTAGTGACTTTTCTTATAAAAGAAGTGATCTGATCTTGGTTCAAATGTTGAACATTGATATTAATGAGATTCATATGCAATGAGAAGATTAGATCTACGATCTTGATTTAACCAAGCATCTGTAAAAGGTCCTTGAGATATGGATTTGAGATGAGATCTCAATATCCAAGTCACTATATGTGGTACACACAATCGCCCTATCCCTATCTCCAAGTATCCGTGGAGAAAGCACATTATTCTTGAAAGAATTTAAGAATAATTCCATTGTTAAATTATATCCAAGCATTGAGATATTGATAATTAAATGTAGTTTAATTATCATGAATAATGTGAATATGAGTCATATTATTTAAATACATGAGAATGATGATCCAAGATAATTAAATGTGATTTAAATATCAAGGATATGAATGATGTGGATAGTGTTATCCATATTATTTGTATATTATAAATGTGATTTATAAAATATTAATAGAGAGCTTATTGGTAGGTAAGGAATTTCCCCGATGCTTAACACATATCGATTTCTTGATTTTATCTTTACTTTTTCTTTTTATTTTTCTTTTAGTATCTTCAAATTAATTGTTGATGTGAATTGGATTCACATTGGAAGTTATTTGGTAATATAATTTATATTTTATTTTGGATTGTGAATATGATTCACATCTATTTAATAGCATAACTATAATATTCACAAAATTAATTTGGAATTGATTTTGTTAATTAATTTACAACCAAATTTTGTTACAAAATAATTAGGGGATTATGTGAGATAAATTAATCTCACATAATTGGAAGGGGAACCACCTTCTATATGTGGATGGTGGACGACCACTTTGACTTGTTCAAGTGGTCATCCCCACTATATGTGGAAGGTGGTTGCCACCTTCCTTATCCCTTGATTAATTATTGATTTAATCAAATTAATTTATAATGATAATATCTCTATATTTAATTTGATTTAAATTAACTGTTTATTGTTGTGTTTTTACAACGAAATCATGTCCATTGAATAGAAACACAAATCAATCTCAGCCATTGATTTTGTGTTTCACGTGGATTGTGATCCATTGACTCCCAAAATGCTATAAAACAAGAGGCAACCCTAGCTCTTTTGGATACAACTTCTCTGGCAAGTCTCTCTGTATTTCTCATTCTCATCACATGCCCCATCTCTCTCTCTAGTGTGGTTGTCCATACTCTGTGCTAGAGAGTGTCATAGTCATCACGAAGTTGTTGTGTTGCTATATTGACTACTTGCAAATTTCCATCTTCTTCAGCACTTCTTGTTCGTGAAGAAGATGTTAGATTTTGTGCGACGAAATTAGGAGTTCCTGTGCTTGGATCTTCGCCTTGGATTGCGAGAAACCCACATCTTATCAATGCGCTCGCAAACGCCTTCTCCATTGGGTGGACTTTATACAGGAGGTCTCTTCACTTAGAGACTACGATCACAAACATGCTTCAAGAGGTAATCCTACATCTTGTTTGTGGTTTTATGAAAAGATCTAAAAAATGTTCTTGGATCATGTGGTTTCATAATTTAAATTTTTTTAAACTCTGCTGCACCGAGCAGCTAGTGAGACTAGTCTCTCCGATTGCATATGATGTGATTATCATGCTTCAGTGATGCACTTAAGGATCTTTCAATATCCTTCAATGGTTGGTAGCTAGCATGGCCCCTCCTTCTTCTTACTCACCCGAACCTATAGCTGGCACGGCTGATGCAGAAGATGATGATTTACCAGAAGAAGCTTTATTATTCCCCCTGATAGTTGCAAACGGAGACAAGGTCCTACCGCTCCTGAGAGTAACAATATTAGACAAAACAAAATCACAATCATCTGACTCTATAGGTACAGTCAGGAACTTCACATTCTACATGCTCTTTCCGCTAAAATTTATTGGGTTGGCTTGGACCTGGGCCAAAATTGGAGTTTTCATGGTCGTAAGGTCGTCCAGCTTCTGAGTCATCTCTTTTAGCCCCTTTGACTATCTGGCCAAACAGTCGAGGCTCGGGTTCACATGAACCACCTCGGGAGGTTCAACGTGCAGACCATGCTATGGCTGATGGTGTGGAGGCTGGGAAGGGTGCTGCTAATACTGCTGATGAGGTGGAGGAAACTGATACTGGCTCTGGTAGGGAGGAGGAAGATACTACTGGTGAGGTGCAACTTCGTACTGATGGTATGGCCGGTGCTGGCGGTACGGTGGTTGCTGGTACTGCGGAGTCTATCTCCAATTGTTATGGAATTTTGGAGACTGGTGGTGGGACTGGGCAAATCGCCCTCCTTGATGCTGAGGGAATGGGCGTGAATTGGAAAGCTGGCCATGCAGAGGTGCCTATATGGTCCAACTATGTGTCATTCAACCAAACTCCATTCATCTCTTGAATGAGAGGTGGTCGAGGAGAGAATGGATCATAAGAAGACAGTCGCTCTGGTTAGTACATCAAACTATTACTTCTGCGGTGCCTGGTCGAGAGTTTACACGTAATACACATGTCGGACTGCCAACTACTGCTGACTGGGCTGAGGCTTATATGATGGTACTGGCTCATCCTTCTTCTCAGCAGCAGTCTCGGGCGGTGGAGTCGTCGACTGGAAGGCACTGATGGTACTTACCAGCAACTCTAGTTGCTTGGTGATCTGATCTAATTTATCCAGATTTTATATTCTTTGTTCGATCACAACGAGTTTTTCTAGATCATGTGTGCTTTTCTATGATATCAACCTTAGAGAGATGGCACCCGATGATGCTGAGGTTGGAGCTCTCATCTCTCTCTCTCTCTCTCTCTCTCTGCCTCATGTGATCTTGACATGTGGACTGGCTTGTGGAGGACCCAAGGTTGTCTCTAGTAAGCATGGGATGAAGAGAGGGTGGCCTCTCCCTCTGCCATTTCTTCTAAAATCTGCCAGACTACATCTTGATCCTTGTTGAAGTGGAATCCCCAACAGGCAGCGTCAACTAATCTCTAACTCTCAACATTCAGGCCCCCAAAGAAATGTTGGACCAAGCTAGTCCTCAGTATGTCATGTTGGGTCACTTCTCCTGTAGATTAGTGAATCACTCCCAGGCTTCATGAATGGACTCGTGGGTAGCTTGGGAGAAGTTGCATATCATGGATGTCATTTGGTTGAGTCAACCGAGAGGGTAAAACTTGTGAAGGAACGCATATTTAAGTTCCTCCCAAGTCATCACGACCTTTTCCAAATGGTTGTTCCAGTACAGGGCCTTGTCTTGGAGACTGAAGGGGAACGCAGTCATCTTCACTACATCTAATGGAATGTTATGGTAGTGCATAATTCTGCAGATGCGAGAGAACTGTTGCAGGTGAATGTACGGTTCCTTGTTGGTATTCACGTGAAAGGTGGGAAGAAGAGCAAGGAACTGAGGCTTTAGCTCAAAGTGAGAATGCACTGGTGGGATGCGAATCCACTCGGTCATCTGGTTGTCTCCAGGATTATGTCTCTTTCAACGTAGGGTAAGGGTTCTCATTCCTTGGCTCCTCTTCTACTTGATCATCAAGGGGTAGTTCTTCCTCCTTTCTTCCTCTTCTTCCTCTTGGTTTGTTCCTCATATAACTTAGCATGTCTTGAAATGTAGTCTGGGAAAGTACTTTCTTAGTCAGTAGTTGTTTGATAGATTGGATGGAAGCTAGCAACTGAGGATTAACTTAGTTCTAATCAGGCACTGGGCCATGTTCTGTCTGGGGCGGCAGCTGTCCTGATACTTTTCCCTTTCTATATGGATAAGCCATCTCAAGGATTGAATCTAACGAAATGAACTCTAGACTAGGATCTAGGACTGGCTTCTATTTGCAATGTAAGATGAATCCCAATCAGACCAAATGTGAACTTAAAGACCAGCTGAAGTGATGAACTAGAGATTAGGTCAATCCCAAGTAGTTGTGATTGGAGTAAGAGATGTAGACTGAAATCTACCACCATTCACAACGGGTGGTAGTGGGACAAGAGAGGCCCTGATTTATCAAGAAATAGAATGTGGATGGAGAGAATATGAGGAATCTAGAGATCAGTTTGCAAAGTCCGAACCAGGCTCTCAAGAATCACTTCGAATTATTGATGATGCCAAGTCCATGGAATTGATGTAGATGTCAGTGGAGTCCCGACTGGACCATCCATTGATAATCATCATAGAGGAAAAAAGAAAGATCGGTGCAGGAGGAAGGATATGATGGTCAACAAGGAATAAAGGGAGTGTAAAACAGTAGAAAGGCTCGAAACGGGTATGGGGTCAAAGAGGAAACACATATGACAAAATTTGCATATTTGGACCTTAATCTAGATCCATACAATACATAATACAAAATTGGGTTCACCAACTCTACACATGTGAAGCCGTAAGAGATCGGTTAATTTTATTTTTTCAATTTAGAGTAGTTATTTCAGGCATATCTTTTAACAAGTCCTTAGACACTAACCCTATAGGAGCGAGAGTATTATCAGAAAAGTATCACATACTTGTCCTCCACTTTTGTAACATGTATTATGCACTTTTTGATGTCTTTGTAACCCTTCATGGATCCCTACTCAGCCAAAGAATGAGATAGAGGAAGCTGTAGGCGAAACCACTACTTCAGACTCCACTCGCAATGGAATCACCCGTGAGCATGCAAGGCCCAACTCGAACGTGAGACAATGAGAATGGCACACCCGTGAGGGTGTGACCCAAGCTCAATTTTTCAGACAAAGTCGGCGTTCCACACAAGGCAGGAACACCATAATTGACCAATTCCTACTCATATGCATATAATAGAAGCGCCAATATTTCGAAAATGCAGGTGATACAAAAGGCACAAACTGGGTTTTTGGCTCTAATACTTAGTGGGATGCGCCTCACTCATGGGAGGGGTTTTGGTCCCCTCCTAAGGTACATAAAAACAATGAGGTCTTTATGAACCCCAAACAACGCAGTCCATTACATATTTTAATTAAGGTCAAAGTTTATTTAGTAGTCCCCTTACTTTGGTTTTTTTATTTTCACTTTTTGGATATTTTGCATACATGTTCCTAAAGATTTTGTTAATTCTCATTTAAGTCTTATGTGCTAAAATAAAGATGGAGATAGAGAAAATGACATGCAAGTTGATTCAATGATGGAAATCTCACCATACAATGTAATTATGCATGCAGAGTTAGAGGACTTACAGTGCTTCCCAGCTTTCTCCATGTGGTATGCAAAATGGAATTTTTAAACCTATCTAGATGGTGGTGTGCAATCAACAGAATCGCCCTAAATAGTGGTTGTTATTAATTGTTAAGAACCACATGCTAGTTATTCAGAAATGAACATGAGTGTCCAATCTTGGAGACACCTTGATGCCCGCCACAACGGGTCCTGCCAATGATGTATGGTGCCTCTCTCAGCACATGGGTTCGAGTCTAAATATCTAACAAATATTAATTTGACTAGATCCAAATGTAAGAGACTATTGGCACATAATTCTTGTTGAGGTTTGGACCTAATTACAGAGTCAAGCAGTCGTAAAATATAGGGGTTTCATGCACAGAAAACAAATACAAACAAAAGCGGAAAACTCAAAACATCGGGAAACAAAGTAAAAAAAAGTGAAAAAAAACAAGAAGAAGCCATGACGAGGCCCCCAAGTGAACAATCACCCGGGCAATGGACCTCGTTAAGTAGAGTATTTCCAAGTACCTGCATTATTACAAATAATAATGAATAAATGAATCACTCTCTCACCAAAAATGAAACAAAATTCTAAACTAAAATCTATGCTAAGTGTCCTCCTTGCTATGCTTGTTTCCCATCCTACTAGCTAGGGTAAGAAAGCCAGTCTCCACAATGCTTTGCTACCTCAGCTCTCTAAGAAGTAGTCCTCGTGTAGAGGGCCCTCGTATCAAATTCAACAAGAGAGATATTAGCACAAATAGTCAAATATTTTGTACAAGTAATAAGAAAATAAATATGTACAAGTAAGAGAAAGAAAGAGAGGCATAGAAACATATGTAAATGAAAAATAAGCTAAAAGAAAATTATGCACAAATTAGGCTACACTACATTGCTCCCAGGAAATTGTGCCATTAGTTGAGTCGAGCTTTGCAAGGTATGATAGATCCTAGTTTTATCATCATTAATCATCATTATTAACTCTCTTTCTTAAGTTAAACAACAAGATTCATTGACTAACACTAATTACTAATTATTGTGGTGTATATAAATAATACTAATTATTGTATATTATTATATCCCTAGTATGGTGTAATATTTTGTGTATTTATTAATTTATTAAAAATAAAAAAAATTGAATATATTAGTACATAAGAAATTAACATAAAACAAAATAAAAATACAAAAAATAAACAAAAGAAAAATCAGAAAAAATAATTCTCTATTGTTTCTATTAGTATAAATTTTTATCTATGTATAGATGACCTCTGATCTCTTTGACTTCTACATGAAAGATGTAGATCTCATTCATGTTTATCACTTTTCTTAATTACTTTCTAGCTAATTCTTTTCTATTTTTCTTTTATTTTCCATTTATCCTAATTGTGATTGGGCCATGTGGTGCATCCTTAGCCACCCACATGGCATGCGATCGTTTAGCCACCTGCTCTTTTCTTGCCAAACTGATCATACTGATTAGACGACCATTAATCGTTCCTCTGCACCTGCTTTTTGGCTGCACGATTGCCTTCTATCAAAAGATACAATCCTTGGATCCTCACCCAATCTTCAACGTTTGATCAAACAATTAGATAGCTACATGTTTGTCTCCAACCTCCAGAATGTTTCTTTGCATCTGGAAACCACGTCCAACTACCCCTCTTCTCCAACTTATTCCAACCACCTCTAGTCGCCCTCCGATCAACTTCCTATACCAACCTCTAGCCCTAACATCAGTACCCCTCGTGCTACCCTTAACTGCCTTCAAATCTTGATTTCTATTCTATCTAAGGTAGTCAAAACCATCTCTAAACCTTCTTCAACCTCAGCCTTTTACTCTTCAATACTACCCTAGTACGAAGGCACTCCTAGCCTTAACTCTCTTTTCAGGACAAGAATTGGAGAGTTTGAAGTGTGATAATGGAGTTTGTCCTTCTGGTGAGATCCATGGTTGTAGGCCATGTCACGGCTCCACAGCAGCCATTTGAGATTTCTCGCACCGGCCTCATAAGTCAAGCAAGGGCCTGAGGGTTGATTTAACCCTCAAGCATAGGTCAATTCATTTACATCCGTAGTTTCGTCAATCTCTAGGTAGCGTATGTTTATATTTTCATTTGGTTTTCTATGATCTTATTAGCCTTAGTCCTTCGATCATTTTCCAAATTGAATCGTACTCAAACTTCATCGAAGATCACTGGTCTTCAGGAAAGGTCTACTTCGATCAATTCCCCACTCTATCGCACATACCACTTCGAGTATTTCTTTCGGTCAATGGCAGAAGAGAAACCAATTAGGGATCCATCTACTTTAACTTGAATAGCCCTTTGCTTCACCTCATTTTGCACACACCCTCCATTTTTGCTTTGGCTATGCATTATCTAACAAATACAGGTCTAAAGTCTTCAATGGTCGGAAGTCTATAAGAGGACTAGTTCTAGAACCTCAGTGTTGATGGAGATGGTTGGATTCATTGTCCCCATCATTACCGGACCTTCAGCTCGCTATCTGAACCTTCGCTATCTACTGAAGTGTATTCCCTGACATTCGGATATGGAGTTAGATCCTTGAGGAGCTTTCTTGACCTCGTTAGAGAGAAGCCTTCTCCAACGCACGAGGGGAGACTGGAAGCTGAGTAAAAAGTAGCACTAATTGTCCGATCTTCAAGATCAGATGGTCCATATTTTGATCTAGCTTTGACGCCAGATCAGGAGTTTCGATGGAACCGCACCTTCTCCGAGGCATGGATATCGCCCACGTGGCCTCCCAACCTGCAATCGAGCCAACCTTCCGTACGAGCCTAGGACCGCACGCGCATCACACGTGCGGGCATGGGTAAATTGCATATCTGCCTAACCGATTTCTCTTAATTGCAAAAATACCCCCGATAGAGGGTATTTTCATAATTTCTGCAATCGATTACTTTTATTTGCATTTCAGTCCCTCCAGGCACCAGTATGCAAGGATTTCTTCATGTTTTTATCACATTTATCCCCTAGCATTCAAACTTGAAAAAGTTGAGCATATGAACTCCAAATGAAGTAATTTCAGTACCATTTTTGATCTATGTTTCATTATCTTCTATATATCTTAATTTATTATCTGATTTGACACATAATGATTGATTAATTTATTAGATATAATTAAGTTGCTTAAATATTTAATAAATGAAACCTAGCTCGGATTAAAATTCATAATTGAATTTTGATTATTTGCTCAAGTTTGATGAATCATTTTAGGGAATAATTATGTGTGCATTTGCATGTGCTATCATTTTGTTCATCGCATAATTATTTTCTAAAATGCATTTATATGTTTCATCATCACATTTTGTCTCATCCATGCATGCGTTGGTAATGTGCATTATCTTGTGTTTCTTGCCTGCTTTGTTGTCTATGTCTTGACTCAGGTAATTTATCAATCACTTAACCTAGATAATTAAACTCCTAAATAATCCTATTATGGCACATGTCCTTGTGTTCGAACCTGGACTTCCTAGGATATAAATTAATGCTAAATCCTCCTCGTGGACATCATGATTTTACACTTGCATGATTTTTCCCTCTTCATGATTTGTCACTTAGGATAATATGGAAACGGGTCTGGACAGTAGATGATGACTTATGTGTTCAGAGATTTAATACAAGTGATAACCTAAACTCTAAAAATGGGACTGTTAATGCAAGTTGATGTAATTAAATGGAGATAAAACTCATCTTGCATTTTGGGAGAGAAACCCCCTCATTTTTTGGAGGTATATATGCATTGGTTGAGAGGTGAGGAAGAATTCCTAGGGTAGAACTCAAACCCTAAGTCAGCCTACTCGTAATAAATGCAAATTTTGTATTATCACCAATAAAAACAAGAAAATTATACCATATTTATGGTCTTCATTAGGTGTGTTTGTGAACTAATCCAGTTTGTTTGATTGTTTGACTCTTCAACCTCCCAAAACCCTAGGCTCCATTATCATCTTTTGAGATTCATCATCTAGATATTCAGCTAACATTGGTCCCTTCTATGCTTAGCTTTCTATTCTTTATACTTAGGCTTATTTTCAGTCTAAGTATAAGGGGGGATATAATGTCATTTCGAATGTTCCCCTCAGGTCACCTAGTTTTTAAATTCATGTCTTTATTCTTAAGCTATTTCTCTGCTTAAATATAGGGGGACTCGAGTCCCTGTCTTCCTCTAATCGATTCTTTTTACTCATAACACATCTGTGATTCTATCATCAGTTTTTGTATATTCTTTTATACTTAGCAAGAGTTATGGCTTCATATCACTTTGTGCTATGAGGACATAGCAAAAGCTAAGTATTGGTGGGCCCTCCATATATATTTCATATATACATAACCATAGCTCATATTTTTAAAATTTTTGAAAATGAGGTTATTGGTGTCTTATTACATTTTTTAACTGAGTTTAGTATAAGATGTTTTGAAATGATTTTTGAAAATTATATACATATTTGACATGGTTTTCAAATGTTTTACATAGTTTGTGAAAATACGGCTTGACATGTTTGGAAAATCATTTGTAAAATATTTTGAAAACCTATATTTATGTGGCATTGTTTTGAAAAATATTTTACCGAGATTTGAAAAATAGGGTTTTTACTAGTCTTAAAAATCTATGTAAAATGTTTGGAAATTTCTATACATATGTGACAATGTTTGGAAAATGAGTTTTCATAAATATTTTCAATGCTAAGGTATAGTATTGCCCTGTGACTGTGCACGTGTAACAATTCTGCACTGTGTGGGTCCTGCAACTGAAGGCTAAGCGTAAACTAGTGATGCTTTCGACTACTGGACTCTCAAAATCTAGGGTGCAACATTCCACCGCTTCACCTAGTAGCACGACGCTTGTATTGCTCTCCCACATCCCCGTTTTCATGGTTTAGGCTGCTCCCATTTTGCTCGTCGCTACTACGGGAATCACTTTTGCTTTCTTTTCCTCTGGCGCTCACAGATTTTTTGAGATTAACGTTTGAATCCGATTACAATTAATTTCTTAATTCTCTAACTTAATTAATCACAAAAAATGGAAAATTAAAAATCACAAAAAGAATGACTTGCTAATTGGTGTTTTTCCCCGACACTTTCACTGTGCACTCAAGGCTTGAGATGATCTATAACACTCTATTTAAGGAGTCTTTAGACTTATAGTTATCATGTATTCATCATTAGGATCTTGGACTTAAAAAATCACACTCTCCTAGTTCGAATATATGCATGCTATATTTCATGCTTAATCTCCCTTAAAAATTTGACTCTCACACACATGCACGATTGCATTTATGATTGAGATGAGTCAAAGTATCACTGAGGAGACTGGGATTGGAAGCTTGAGTTTGGACTCGATCTATATGATGCTCGAGGATGGGATAAAATTAATGAAGGCTTCATGAAATTGTGTGTCAACATCTTAGCCAGTATGGGACATGTTCACATGCTATCTCTTGAATTTAACCTTAATTGCCAGGGTGTAATGACATTAATTTAATAAGTTAATCAGTATATGTCAATCTTTGGTAAAGGCAGTGGAGCTACCCAAAAAGAAGGGAAGTTCCCTCAAATAAAAATTTTGGAAATCATTGTGAAAAGAAAAAGCTCATTACATTACAAAGCTACATCATATGAGCCATTATCTTCAAGGCGAGCGCTCCCAACCTTTAAGTGTCCACTTGTACCAAATCATTAGGCTTTTATGAGTCGAGCTAGTACCACAAAAAGGGTTGTACAACACTAAAAAACTGGGTGCAGGTATATTAGATACCTTAAAAAGACGCATCCTTGTGTACTCCCAGGAAAACAAGTTTGGATAACTCAAATTTCTTTTTAACGGACACACTGATTGGCAAATATCAAAATAACAATCATGTTGAGTATTGGAACTTGAGAGAACCTTGTTTCAATGAAAGGGAGAGAAAATAAGTACACAATCTTATATCCTCCATAATCTAAACTTTCATCTATACCATTGAAGTCTGACAAACTAAAGAGACGGTGGATTGAGGCAAGACTGGGCTTATTCCCCATATTTGAGGGTTGGGTCCATAGGAGAGCTTCTAAGATTGAATTTTTGATGAAATTTTGATTCTACTCTCATAATTGCAGTATACAATAAGTCATACTTCTTATATGTGTATGTTTGTATGTGTGTATGTGTGTATGTGTGTATGTGTGCATGCATGCATGCATGCATGCATGTATGTATGTATGCATGCATGCATGCATGTATGTATGTATGTATGTATGTATGTATGTATGTATGTATTGAGAGTCTGACAATTAAAGGAGTTGAATTATTTTTTATTAAAACTTGGATCAACTTAGAGTTTTAGGATTCTTAAAACATAGTGTTCTAGGTCAAAACAAGCCTTGTACCTTCACTTGCACTTGTTAGGGATCTCACTAATTAAACTAACTCTCTAACAAATTCTTTCTTTATTAGCTCGAGGACGAGCATAGCTTAAGTTTAGGGGGTGATAAATCCCAGATTTATCATCATTAATCATCATTATTAACACTCTTGCTTAAGTTAAACAACAAGATTTAATGACTAACTAACACTAATTACTAATCATTGTGGTGTATATAATTGACACTAATTATTATATATTATTATAACCCTAGTATGGTGTAATATGTTATGTATTTATTTATTATTAAAATCAATTAAAAATAAGAATAAATTTGTAGATAAATAAATTAACATAAAACAAAAAAATTATAAAAAATAAACAAAAGAACAATCAAAGAAAATCATTCTCTATTATTTTTACTAGTATTAATTTTTATGTATGTATAGATGACCTTGATCTCTTTGATTTCTACATAGAAGTTGTATATCTCTATGAGATCTACAACTTTCATGTTTATCACCCTTTTCTAATTCCCTTTCTAACTAATTCTTTTCTAATCTTTGATTTTACCATTTATCCTAATTCTAATTAGGCACGTGGTGCATCCTCAACCGCCCACGTGGCCCGTGCTCCTTTAGCCACCTGCTATTTTTCTGCCCATCTTATCATCCTGATCAGATGGCCATTAATCATTCCTTTACACCTGCTTTTTGACCTCACGATTACCTTCCATCAGAAGATCCAAGCCTTGGATATGCGCCCAATCTTCAATCGTCTGATCAAATGATCAGACGGCTACCCATTTATCTCCGAGCTCTAGAATGTTTCTTTGCGTCTAGAAACCACCTCCAACTACCCCTCTTCTCCAACTTATTCCATCCACCTCCAGTCGCCCTCCGATCAACTTCCTTCGCCAACCTCTAGCCCTAACATCTGTTCTCCTCACGCTACCCTTAACCACCTTCAAATCTCAATTTCTATTTGATCTAAGGAAGTTAAAACCATCTTGAAACCTTCTTCAACCTTTGCCTTTTCCTCTTCAAATACCCCACCGTCGCTTCCAACAGTGGTTGTCCACCCTAGTACGAAGCCACTCCTAGCCTTAACTCTCTTTTCATGACAGGAAATGAAGAGTTCGAAGTGTGATAATGGAGTTTGTCCTTGTGAGATCCATAGCTGGAGGCCATGCCAGGGATCCACTTCAGTCATTTGAGCTTCTCGCACCAGCCGCGTGAGTCAAGAAAGGAATCGAGGGTGGATTTAACCCTAAAGCCTAGGTCAATTTATTCACATGTGTAGCTTCTTCAATCTCTAAGTAGCGTACGTTTATATTTTCGTTTGGTTTTCTATGATTATGTTAGCTTTAGTCCTTCAATCATATTCCAAATTGAATCGTACTCAACCTTCATTGAAGACCACTGGTCTTCACGGGAGGTTTACTTCGATAAATTCCCCACTCTATAGTACATACCACTTCAAGTCTTTCTCTCCATCAATGGTGGAAGAGAACCCAATTAGGGATCCGTCCACTTCAACTTGAATAGACCTTCGCTTCACCTCATTTTGCAAACTCCCACCATTTCTACTTTGGCTATGTGTTATCCAACAAATGCATGTCTAAAGTCTTTAATGGTCGAAAGTCTCAGAGAGTACCAGCTATAGAACCCCCGATGTCGACGAAGATGGTTGGATTCATCGTCCATATCACTGCCGGACCTTCAGCTTGCGATCCAGACCTTCTCTTTCTACTGAAGAGTCTTCCCTGACATTTGGATATGGAGTCAGATCATGGCGTAGATTTCTTGACCTCGTCGGAAAGAATCTCTCCGACACAAGAGGGGAGACTAGCGGTTGAGTACAAAGTAGCATTAGATGTCCTATCTTCAAGATCCGACGATCCAGATTTTGATCCAGCTTCGATGCCAGATCAGAAGGTTCGATGGAACCTTACCTTCTCTGAGGCATGGAGTTCGCCCATGTGGCCTCCAACCTATGACCGAACCACCATCATCCCGAGCCTAGGACCGCACGCGCATCACGCTTGTGGGCTTAAGTAAATGGCATATCTACCCAATCGATTTCTCTTCATTACAAAAATACCCAAGACATGGGGTATTTCATAATTTATGTATCTTATTTTCTTTTATTTGCATTTTAGTCCATCTAGGGACCTGTACGCAATGATTTCTTCATGTTTTCCTCACATTTATTCCCCTGCATTCAAACTTCAATAACTTGAGCATATGAGCTCCAAATGAAGTAATTTCAGTGGTATTTTGATCCTTGTTTCATTATCTTCTGTATAGGTAAATTTATTCTCTAATTTAACGCATAATGATTGATAAATTTATTAGAGATAATTAAGTTGCTTAAATCTCTAATAAATGAAACATGGCTCGGATTAAAATGCATAATTGAATCTTGATTATTTTCTTATGTTTGATGAATCATTTTAGGGCATAATTTTGTGTGCATTTGCATGTACTATCATTTTGTTCATCACGTAATTATTTTCTAGCATGCAATTATAAGTTTCATCATCACATTTTGTCTCATCCATGCATGCATTGGTTATGTGCATTATCTTGCAATGCTAGCCAACTTTGTTGTCTCTGTATTGACTCGGGTAACTTACCAATCACTTAACCTTGATAATTAAACACCTAAATAATCGTATTATGGCTTGTGTCCTTGTGTTTGACCCTGGACTTTCCAGGATATAAATTAAAGTCGAATCCTCCTCGTAGAGATCATTCATTCGAAGATAGATCGTAACTGAGGTAGCAACTCACAAAGCTCGGTTCAGGCAACAAGTACCCATAATATATAACTAATATAATAAATGACAAAAATGTGAACTACAGTTTATTATACTCAACCAACAAAGATGTACATCATGTAAGATGTGGAGGTCAAACCACTGAGAGAAAACAAGGTAGCCTAATGATTATTTCTAATCACTAATGAAGTATGTACATAAGAATCTTTTTTTATATGGGTTTTTGGTCTTTAAAGTTTATTTGATATTTTAATTTTTTATTTTCTAATTTTTAATTCTTTTTAATTTAGATATTATATAAAGATATATATATGTATATATATGCATATAAGGGTATATGAGATACGATATGAAGTATATTAACATCGTATATAATAAATATATAAAATTCAGAAAATTATTATGACATATAACCCATTATATCTCATATCTAAGTAATTATAATAATAGTAATTATAATAATAATATAACTCATATCTAAGTATATATAGATATATATAATATAATATAAGGTATATAATTATAAAGATAGCTAAAAATAATAAAAAAATACAAAATGAAATGTTTTTGTGTTTTTCATATTCGTCTAATATTTTTGTAAATTGTTATAAATTTTGCTAATTTTTCTATTTTTTAAAGTCAAAAATATCCCAAAACCATGATTAAATAAATAGGATGAATTTTTTTGAGGTTTTAAAAATAATTAATAAAGTCAAAAATTGTCAAAACTAATTTTCATATGTAATAATATATAAAAAATTACCAACTAGAAACAAGTATTTTTTATTTTTTATGAATTTTTATATTTTTTAGGATTTTGGAGTTTTTAAATTTTTAATTATTTTCTTTTTCTGTTTTTAGAGATTTTTAATCTAAATCTATAAATTACTAAAATAGATAAAATATCTTTTTTTCAAGTTTTTCAAAAAGGTTTTATAATTTATAGGTAATTTATAAGTCAAACTAGGGCAAATAATGCTCTATTTGATTTTTAATAAATATGAAAAATACATAAAATTCTTAACAAAAATATAGCGTGAAAGAACATGCATTCAGGTACATTGTCCTATTTTTGCATAATTATTGGAGCATGGGCAATGTTTGTTGAAATTAAACAAACATGCACAAAAATTGAATATTGAGAGGGACCTTTTTGCAAATATTAAAAATTTTACATGCATTCTAGAACCCTAAAACAAAAATCCAGGGGCTATGGTGCAATTTAAACATGAATATTTAAATTAGGAGCGCCTAGTAGGAGCATTATTACAATATACAAAAAGTTCAAGGTCCTTTGTAAAATCTTTCCACAAAAATTAACGTATAATATACAAATTCCTGGACTAAATACAAATACAAAAAATAGTAGAAAAATGTTTGCAAAATTCCCACCTCATGCGGGGGCCACATAAGGTGAGCTAGAACGGACATCAATGCAAATACACAAAAAGGCATGGGCTTTATACAAAAATCCCATTATTATTTACACTTCACGATAACTTTAATAATTAATTAAAAATGTACAAAAAGGTGGGGGCATGTGTAAAATTTACCCATTAATGCGCGCCAATGGATGGTAGAAATTTCATCACTTGACACATGTCGTCTCCTCAGCGCATGATGATGTTTCGCAACCAATGTATGAGATTAGATCTCATGGAGGAGATCAACGGTTATGTCTCCTCTAATCAGATGGGAACTGCTCAATCTGGAGAAGGCCCCTAATCCAATGACAGATGAGGATGTTGGACGAACAGGTAGGAAGCTCCTCCTGGGAGAGCTTCCTTTTGTGAGATTTACTTCCCTTGGCATTCTTTGTTGCTTCAAAATGAGGAAAAAGTTCTTGGAAGCATCCTTCAATGTCTGGAGAGCTTAAAAGACTCCGAGCAGTGCTGAAGCAATCCACAGAGGATGAGGAAGGGCAGTTGACTTGGGGCACCTTCCCTAACTTCCAAAATTGCCTTTGGCTAGAAATTTGGTCTCAAGACCTTCACAAAAATAAATGAGGTTCAAGGGCAAACAACCTCACCCCGTTAGAGGTGGAATTGCTGCGAGATGTGGTGGGGTGAATGTCTCTGATGAAGCGGTGGAGTGGAGACACTGATCTTAGGATCTACTAGGAATCTGGGTGAGTGAAGTGGTATGGGGTGAAGAGTAGTGGTAGGGGAAGAAAATGGAGCGAATGGTGAAGGCTAGAATAGGATGATCACGATGGAAAACGGGGGCCGGAACAGAGCAGGAGCTGAGAGATCTGGCTATCATTTTAATCAAATTTTACACTAAACTACTAATCTAAAGATGAAATGAAATGAAATGCATGAATATAAAATCTAAGACTAAATATATCTAAAAATATATAAAATACGTAGCTCATACCTGGTTTTCACCAAGGAGCAAAGTGTCGCCGGAGCTCCACCTTGGACCGCCTCCTCTTCCCCTAGTGTCGCCTCGACCTCGGGGTCTACTCTCTGCCATCGAGAGCACACACACGTGAAGCTAGGGAAATTAGGGTTAAAAGAAGGACCAAAGAATCAAAGAATGGCTGGAGGAGTTTATTTATTGATAGAGTTTGACGGATCTTGTGACTTGATTCAAGGATGTAACGGAAGAGATCGATGGGATCTAAGGATCAAGCATGAATCATGAAGATCCCATCCGTAGAATTTGTTCAAGGCTCAAGGTGATTCAATCATTAGATCGCATGGGAAATGATGAGAAGCAGGCGACTCGAGGTTCTGACAAGGGTTAGAGGCACCAAAGGGGCAGCTGATCGAGGTCAACGAAAGAATGCATCTAGTTGGTCCACGTGGATCAACCAAAAATTGCAAGGCAAAAATGCCTTGTAAAATGAATAAGAAATAGTAATCAAATTTATTAATTTTGGGTTATAAAATAAAAAATGTTAGTTATTTTTTGTGGTATTTTATTCACATTTTTTTATTTTATGAGCATTTATTACAAGTTATTATTTACATGTATAGTTATAGTATATTTACCTATATATATGTGTATTTTATTTTTATTTTGGATTTAGATTTTATTATCTTATACACTTAATTTATAAATTTATAACTTATTTAGATGTACACAAATATATTTTTATTGTATTTTTTTGAGTTTATTTGTATACTTAAATAAATAGGTGTATTTATTATATAGGTATAAGTATAGTATATTCATCTATATATTTTATACAATTATTTATTTTAGTTTATTTTAAATAATTTGATTTTATTCTTGTTAGTGATATGTACACAGTGTAGGTAGTTTCAGGTATTTTGGAGTTAGCAAGAATTAGTTGAAAATAAAGGAAGTTAGGCTATTTTACAGGTCAAATGGACTGGGATTTTTGGCTTCTTATTTTGTTCAATAATAAGTGATAAAATATGATTATTATCAATACATGCATGAATGATAATTATACAGAATAAATGAAGAAATGCAAATGAATTTGAGGGATTAGAGCTTAATTAGTCATTTTTAGAGTGATGAATCTGATATTCATCAGACACTAGAATGAAAATCTCATTCTCATGTCAAATGATGAAAGAAAAGTAAGAAGATTCACAGTGCTTCCCGACGCTCTCCATGCGGGATGCAAAATAGAATATATCAACCTATACTACATGAATAATTTGCAAAAGCAATAAAGCGCCATACACAGAAATTGCTATTATCGGGAAGAACGAAATGTAAACCATTGAAATTTGGCCAAGAGTTAATTATGATGAAATGAATGCACTGAATTTTTTTTGGAATTTTTGAATGCAAGATAGATATTTTATGGATTTATGAATGCAAACGATGTGAATTCTGATATTTAATTATAATAAATATTAAACCTAATTATTTTTAAGGATAAAATTATCCAAGATCTATCACTAGATGATCGATCTCAGAAAAATCCTAAACCTCAAAAATATGAGATTTAATGCCTACTAAAAATTTAAGATCAAAATAGGTAAAATGATTTTTATAGGGAAAACCATGCATGAAAATGCAAATCTTTTTGGGCACGATGTAACATACAACTAATTATATATGCACTGAATTTTTGGTAATTTTTTGAGCAACGGTTAATCACTGAATTTACAAGCACAGAATGAGCTAAATATGTAAATTTTTGCAAGAACAATTATTATTGATTAACCACAGAAAATAAAGTGATCACAAGCATACCATATTGTAGAGAATTAATTGCAGAACATCATGCTATTTTTGAAATAAAAAATAATATCATTAGAGGTCTCTAAAGGTCACATACCTGAGGTCACGTGCCAGGCACGTGACCCATGGAGCAGGGGGAGTAGTTGATGATTTGGCGATTCTCCGAGGGTTTCCTTGCAATTTTCCTTAGAAGCACATGCAAAGCACGTGCCCCATGAATATTGGACCTGGATGGTAAATTTTGCAAATATGGAGGGGGCCTCCGTAATTGTTACACCCTACGAACGTTGGGTCACGTGAGGAGAAGTCGCCCCAACCGCACGTGTGATGCACGTGGTGGGGGGCTCGGGCCTATTGCATGGCCGTCGAAGGAAAAGGAGGTGGGGCCTCCCAACGGAGTTGCGAAGCGTGTCTCCAGTGGAGAGTTGGTTGCTGGAGGCGGGATCGTCGAGCTACGGTGGAGGCTTGCGGCTTTGGGAGAGAGAGATGCTTCAGTTGGCGGCTGGACTCCTGATCGTGGATGAAGTTGGAGATGGAATAGAGTTCTGGAGCGTGGTGAGGTGGCGGGGCATTACTCAAGGGCGTTGATGGTGAGGAGGCGCTGGAGCTCCTAGGAACAGCGGTGGCCGATGAAGTTCTGAAGTCGGAGCAGTGTTGTTGCACGGTGTCGGAGATGTTTTTTAAGGCGAGGGCGAGGGTGGATGTGCGTTGGAGGGTGAAGTTGGTAGTGGGTCGTTGGTTCGACGGCGTACATGCTGGAGTGAGGCAGTAGCGGCGGAGGGGAGCCGCGTTGCAGCAAGGCCAATGGGCTTGGATCTCGCTGTAGATGAAGGATCTTTGGGCCATCACCACTGGAGATCACCTTAGGGACCAGGGCTTATCAATGGATGAGGATGGAGGGGGCGGTATTGTAGCTTAAATAGGAGAGGATGAGGGCGATGAAGATGGCATGTTGGCGGCGACGATCGATTCTTTTCTTGATGGAGATTTGATTGGGGCGAGAGGGATTCGCGGGGGAGGCACATCCAGAAAAGGAAGGTAGCATGGAAGGAAGGCGGCACGGACGAGATACGTGGCGGAGAAAATTGGGGGAAGGAGAAGGTGCAGAGGCCATCTGATCAGCCGAGATTGGATGGCCGAGATGCCGCCACGCGGCAGCGAGTGGGACGGTCGAGGGAGAACGTGTAGGGTACGCGCGCAGGAGGCACGCGCTCTACACGTGCGAGGCTCTTATTTTTTATATTTTTATTTTTTTATTTTTATAAAAACGTATAAAAAGCTCAAAATGGGTGACACGTGGCGATGCTAGGAGCCGCATGTCAGCCCCACAAAAATCGAAAAATAAATACAAAGAAAAATAAAAAAGAAATAGCAAACAACCTCAGATCGAAAAGTTTTCTGCATGAAAGTTGTTCGTCTCGATGAGATCTACAACTTTCATGAAGACACCAAAACTAAAATCGAAAATTGGCACAAAGTGATATTTTTGGGGTATGCCATGTACATAGAATACCTTGATTTTTGGGTTTTCTATTTTTTGTTATTTTTAAACCAGATAAAAATCCAGAAAAATATGATAAAATAAAAGATAAATATTTACACACTAATCTATTTTTTTATTAATTAGGAAAAAGAAGAAATAAAATAAAACATGAGAATGACAATTTTTGTACAAACAGTTAGTGAAGACTCGGACTCAGTTAGTTTCTTTGATTTCAAGCTTAGTTTGGAATTGAATTTTTTGCATTTTAATAAAACTTTTATCAAAGAAGACAAATGAAAAAGAAACAAAATAAAATAAGTTAATTATGTACATAAAATAATAGGTCAAAAACCACTAAAATACAAAATGTACAAAAGAGGCCCAAAACCCAACTTTCACATATTAGCTCCGATTCACTTTGACGAATGTTTTCAAGGTATTTGAATGTATATTAGTTTAAAAGTGAGTAGGATTAAATAAGAAATTATATGAGGAAAATATCGAGGTGTTAGCCTGGAAATCCTAGAACTAGGGTTTGGGTTTTTGGTCCACTTATTTAGGTTAGTTGTTTTTTTATATTTTCTATTTATTCTTATTAGTGTTGTGTATATAATAAAGGTGGGTTCAGGTCATTTGGAGTTAGCGTGAATTTGTTAAAAATCAAGGAAGTTAAGCTGTTTTACAGGTCAATTGGACTGGGATTTTGACTTCTTATTTTATTCAATAATAAGTGATAAAATGTTATTATTATCAATATATGCATGAAAGATAATTATGCAAAACAAATGAATAGATGCAAATAAATTTGAGGGATTAGAGCTTAATTAGTCATTTTTAGAGTGATGAATCTGAGATTCATCAAATAAGAGAATGAAAATCTCACTCTCATGTCAAATGATGAAAGTAAAGTAGGAAGAGATGAAAGTAAAGTAGGAAGACTCACAGTGCTTCCCAGCGCTCTTCATGCGGGATGCAAAATAGACTATATAAACCTATACAACATGAACAATTTGCAAAAGAGATAAAGCGTCATAAATGGAAATTGCTACTATCGGGAAGACCAAAATGTAAACCACTAAAAAATGGATCCAAGTATCCGATCTTGGAGACTCCTCATTGCCCGCCACAATGGATCCTACGAGAGTCTCTCACGGCTTGCGAGTCCAAATCCAAGTAATTCACAATTAATTATTTGACTAAGTCCAAGTGAAAGAGACTATAGGTGCATGCTTCTATTAGGGATTTGGACCTAGATACATAGTCAAGCAACCTACATCTAGGGCTCAATCACATAAAACAAATGAAAAATAAAGGCAGAAAGCTCAAATCACGAGAAATAAAATAAAAAGAAAGGTGATAAAAATACGAAAAATCGTGATGAGGCCCCCGGGTGAACAGACACCCAAGCAATAGACCTCATTAGGTGTGAAGTGTCCAAGTCCAAAATTATTACAAATTAATTTTACAAAAATAAAATAAAACATTCTCCTCACAAAAGAAAACAAAAAAAATCTAAGTGTGAGTTTCTCTTCTCCTCCTTCTTTGCTTCTCTCTCCTGGTCGGTGTTTAACCCGAAAATCGGTGATCTTAAGTTCCACACAAGGCGGGAACTCAGTCGCTGAATCGACCACGCGAAATCCAGATTAAAACAACAATTAACCCACAACAGATAAATCAAGCAATGAAAGTAAATGTGCGGAGTTAAAATTTATTATAACTCTACAACAAGATGTGTATAGTGCAAGTATGTGTAGAGGTCGAACACATGGAACAGAAAGGCTAGATCGTGGCAAAAATTGCACAAAAGAGTACTTGTGTGTGAATGTGGTCAAGTGTCTACTATGGTAATTTTTTTTGTGGGTTTTTAATTTTATATTTTTTATTTAATTTTTAATTTTATATTTTTGTATTTTGATTTTTAATTTACTGATTTTTATTTTCTTTTTATATTTTATATTTTTTAATTTTCTTTTCCAATATTGGAATAGATATACTATGTGATAAAAGGGAGAAAGAGATATTTACAAATATAGATAAAAATGTTCAAAAATTAGTAAATAAAGTCTTTTTGGTCTTTTTATACTTTTTACTGTTTTTGTGATTTTTGGAAAATTTTAAGAATGTTTTTGGTATTTTTAAAGAGCAAAATGAAGAAAACAGTGAATAAAAGTTGTTGGCCGAAATTAAATTGAGGATGAAAAATAGTAAACAGTGTCAAAATTCCTCACATTAATTTTACATAAAAGATAATAAAATAGAGAAACTACAGGAACTGAGTTTGTATTTTTAGGATTTTTTTAGGATTTTTTAGATTTTTAGGAAGGTTTTGGGCTTTTCTAATTTTTAGGAGTTTTGTTTTGTATTTTTTAATGATTTTTGGACTGGAGTTAGAACACAATAAGTTAAGCAAAATATATTTTTTTGGGAATTTTCTGATGTGTTTTTATATTTTTTTGGTATTTTCTAATGCAAACAGTAGCAAAAATGCACGTTTTTGATTTTTAATAAATATGAAAATGCAATAAAAACGAAAAATAAAAATATAGCGTTAATCTATGATGCAACAGAGACCTAAGTTAATTTTTGTGGATTTTTTTGGGTTTTAGAGACGCATGCATAAAATACAAGTAACAAAAAGAAAAACCATGTTTGCAGGGGCGTTTTTGTAAATAATCAGGAATCCAGGGGCCTACACGCAATTTTCCCAGAAAACTAAGAACTGTAGACGTAATTTAATGGACCAATTATAAAATCTCAGACTCGCAGGGGTTTAATCACAAAAAACACCAGGACTCACGTGTTAGACCACGCGCCCCTGGCAGGGGTATAGATGCAGATAACAAAATTGCGAGGGCTGATGTGCAATAATTCCCAAAAGTTTAAAGCTAGAATGAAAAGTTACAGCAGTCAGTGGCAATAAACAAAGTCGCGAGGGGCTATACCGCAAAATGCCCAAGGTGCGCGTGCTAAGCACGTGTGCCTGGCAGGGCTGTGAGTGAAAAGCGCACGACTTCAGGGGGGTTCTAATAAATATTACAAAAAGATTCTAGCAGCCGGCAAAAGTTCAAAAGCTATTAAAAAATTAACAGAAATCGCTGGGATAAAAGCGCAAAATACCCAGCTAAAGGCAGCGATCCAACGGCGGGCTGTACGTCACTTATACACGTGTCAGCACCACAGCCCGCGATGCCCCTTCGTATTTACGGCCAAGATTAGATCGGGTTAGAGGATCCTACGGCCGCAACCACGCGAGATCTGACGGCCGTAGCCGCGTCTGGGCTGCAAGCTTGATCGGACGACAGCAGATGCCCTTGGATGAACAAGGACGAACACGGCCTCCCGCCGAACTTGATCAGCCGTAGGGCGATGCTCCGGCCGCTACCTTTGACGCTGCAAGGCCCCGACGCCTCCTGGAAGGTCCCTTCGACCCAGCGGCGAGCCAAAATGGGCGGTTAGGCCCTGGTGCGCCGTCGCAAGGCCAAGGGTGGAAAATGGCCCAGGCGCACGATCAGCGGCAAAAATCGACGCCAAGTTGCGTCCGTTGGCCTCAGAATCCTGCAGTAAAACACGGACACGACAGAAAAGGATCCGAGGCCTTATTGGTGAGGGTGTGCAGTTGCGAATTAGGTGGTGATGGCGGCCGGACCGTGGGGGCCCGGCGAGGATGATTGGCGAAAAGCTACACTATTGGTGCGATGAAACGTGAAGAAAAACACACTGCAGAGAAACTAGAGGTTACAGCTACCTATTACGCAAGAAAAATCAGGGAGAAACGACCTCGAGGGTGTACAACCCGAGTTGGGACCTCACGGCTTCTCGCCGGAGATGGGGGTGATGGAGCGCCTCCCGGTCCTCGCCTGGGCTCCTCCGACGAGCTGGAGGAGGCCTGTCACGCCTCCCGTCCTGAGCTGCGCCAAGAGAGTCCAAGAAAAGGGTCCAAAAAGGGTTCAAAGGGTAAATGGAGGAAAGGGGGTTGTTTTGAAAGATGGTCGAGGTGCGACTTTCAACGAGGCGTATCTTGCGAATCTTGCATCCATTCCCCAATGTGATAGGTGGGCGTGTATGATCAGTCATAGGGGAGAAAAATCCCAGAAGAAATCTAGGTCAAACGATGATCGGATCGTCCTAGAAAAAAGGGAGAAGAAGGGACAAAACTCATTCTGACATATAGCAGGCTGGTGTCAGAGAGTTGACCTCGGGTCAACTTTCCAACCCCCCTGGTTGGTCCACGTGGACCAACCAGGAAAAAGCCTGCAAAAATGCTTAAAAAAATGTTTTACAATAGTAAACTATTTTATTAGATTTAGGTTATAAAATAAAAAGTGTTTATAATTTTATGTAGTATTTTATTCTTATTTTTAATTATTTTTATGAGGTATATTTTTACAAGTTTGCATTTATGCCCCTTTATAGTATATATATCTATATGTTTAAGTATTTTATTTTTATTTTGTGTATTATGATTTTATTATTTTTGTTTCTTATTTTATAAAATTATAAAATACTTTTATATACATAAATATATTTTTATTTTATTTTTCTGATTTATTTTGTATATTTAATAAAATACTAACATGTTTTGTATAGGGATATGTATAGGTATGTATCTATGTATTGAATATATACAAGTATTTTTATTTGTATTTTATTTATGTCTTTATTCTGATTTTAATGCACATAATTATTATATGTATTATTTACAATATTATAAAAATATAAAATTATAAAAATATTAAATAAATAATAAATTGAATATTTTAATATGTACAAGTATACAATGAGGGTCCAAAAGTCAACTTTCAAACCGTAGCTCCGCCAAATGCGAAACCACCGCCATTAAATAGCTTATTTTCTTCTATATACAATTAAAGGTGAGTACGCTGCATTTGGAGTTTTTATTTGTGAGATACGGGTCTGGGAAGTTGGCATTCTGGATTCTTATTCAGACCATAACATTTTATCTGTACATTATTTTTCAGTGAAATCAATTTTGTATTTTTCTTTATAAATTTATCTACAACTTTCATGTACAAAGTTTCTTTATTTGATGTATAAAAAGTGGAACCAAAAATAGGTCCCAAAATGAATAAAGAATGAATAGAATGTATAGGTATTTTCTCTGCAATTCTGACCTTATCTCCCCCTACTTTATTCCTTGTCGACCTATTCATCAAGATGCCTAGGTCTCGGGGTTTCGGGTCATTAAATATTTGCAATATTTTATTCTTTTTCTTTTCTTTTCTTTATTCTATAATTTTGGCACTAAAAACCGCATTTTATACAATATTTACACACAGATGCATGAATGCTAAAATGCCTGAATTACGCCTATTTACACGCATTTACTAGGGTATTTAAGGCCAAAATGATAGAATAAAGATGATGAAACATGGATTCATCATCCTCCTATACTTGCCTTTGCTAGTCCCTAGCAAACACTTATGCAATAAGTGCAGAAAAGAAAAACAAAGAAAAGAAAAAGAATAAAGATGGATTAAGTTTAACTATCAAACTTGTCTTCACAAAATCAAAGTTTGGAGCTTAAGTCGGACCTTTGGAATTTTAGTGCGGGTGGAACCTTAATGAGAACCGTGTTTGAAATCCAACAGTCCTTGAGAATCCCAAAACTCTGTCCAAGTCTCCTCAATAGCCAGGTCAGAAGTATCTCAATTCATACGCAAACTCTTATGACTATGAATCTGACTCGTACAGTGTAAGTGATGGTGGCTCTCCCAAGCTAGAATGACAAAGAAACTGACTTCTCCAGTACGACAACCCAATGATTCCCCAATCCAATGACTCCATCCTCGAGGAGCGGGGTATTCCCTTCTAAGTTCAAGTGGCAACCAACTCAATAGGAGGGGGTGAAGAGAAGAATGGACGGTAGCCAGTGTAGCTACCTATCCTTGGATGCAAGACCAGTGTAGTCAAGTCATCCTGCTGCAGGCTCACATGATATGACTTTGGAACTCAAGCTTGCTTATTTTCTTTGTACATACTTGCAGGCTTTTTATTTTTACACATGCCTGAACTTTTTTTTTTTTTGAAATACTATATACAACAGCATTTACATAAGGAATTTTTCCTCTTGAGCCAGTAGACTATCCCTCTTTTGAAGCTTTATCGCAACCCACAACCTCCTGTCTTTAGACTTCCTAATCACTGGATGGGTTGGGGTGCATTTCCCTCCCTAGAGGAGGACAAGTGTTTCCGCTTGTGTGCGTCTCATACCGGCAAATCCAATCCCCTCACCACTCCAACTGAGTTGAGCCATGTGAAAGGTGCAGGTGTCCAAGTTAGGTCATTATCAACAAGAATCATGCGTGTGCTCCGAAATACTCTACTTAGGCAGTCAAGAATCCATTGAACCAAGTCTCGTGATCCTCAAAGAATTAAGTCAACTAGACCTGAAGTACCTCAAACCGAATTCCTATAAGGTTCCTGTTATTAGGTAGATTTTAAGGTCCAATCAAGCTCCAATCTCCGGATTTTACTTAGACTTGTTCAACTATCAAACTCAATCCGAAAAATGCGAATGCCATGCAAATGCCATGCAGAAAATATTTTTGTGATGCAATTTTCAAGGATTTTGAACTTTTTATGGATTTTTGAAAAGATGATGAAGATGCATATGCATTTTTTTGTCTTTTTCAAAAATATTTTTTTCAAATGTTTTTGGATTTTAATTTTGCAAATGTTTTTGAGCTTTTTGAAAACAAAAAGATTTTGGCTGAAAAATAGGTTAAAATATGTACACGGGAGTGCTTCTTATATATACAAGAAGTGGATTTTAAGGATTTACAAGGGTAAGTGATCAATTTTATACATATATATAGGTGGATTTTGGTGTGATGTATGTATTCCTCAAACTTATTTGACACGAGCTTTTCACACAATTTTTGAAAACTATAGTCCAAAATAATTTTTACAAACATTTTACAAACATTTACACACATTTGAAAATCATTTTGCAAAAGGCTTTCAAACAGTATATATAGATTTTTCAAATATTTTTGCAACCATTTTTCAAACCATTTGCAAATCATTTTCAAACATTTTATTTCACACAAAGAAAAGAAGTTTTACAAACCACACATTTTTACAAAGGTTGAAAACATGTAACAAAATAATTTCAAAATAGTTTTCAATAAATGTTCACAAAGATTTTCAAACTATTTTTCAAACATTTTGCAAAAAAAAATTTCACCTGATTTATTAATCAGTAAATACAAAAAGAATTTGAGGAATAACCACATCTTTTTATTAAGGATTTTTAATGAATTTTAAAGAATGATTAGCCATATTATTAGAAAAATACGAAAGTACGAGTTATGGCTAAAGTATATACGTAGTATATACGACCCCCCTATACTTAGCTTGAGCTATGTCCTCATAGATCGGAGAGAAAAGTGAAGACATAACTCGTACTAAGTATAGGAAAATCTAAATAATAAAGGAACAAATGAATCAAACGAATGAGAAGTTGACCGTCCCCCCTATACTTAGGATCAAATAATCCTAAGTATAGCAGACTGTACACAATGCAGGGAGGGTCAAGGGTGGGAATGAACAGATCGTACTCAGATTGTCTCCCCCTATACTTAGGGTAAGATATCCCTAAGTATAGACAAGAAGAGGAGACAATGGAGAGGATCGAAAAGAATAGAGAGCTCGGGGTGCACACCCCCCTATACTTAGGACAAAGTACGTCCAAAGTATGGAAAACTGTCTACAAGGGCGGCACCTTTTTGATAGATAAAGAAGATAGAAAAGGAAAAGAAGAAAAGAAGAAAAGAAGAAAATAGATCAAAAGATGGAAGGATAGATCAGAGGATATACACATCACTCCCCATATACTTAGGGTAAAAGAAGCCCTAAGTATAGGGGACAACAGGAGTAATGAAACAGAATGAAGAAAGAGCACTCAGCTCGTCCACCCCCCCTATACTTAGGACAAAGTACGTCCTAAGCAAGGCAGACACGAGAATGGGTGTACGAGTAAAAACGGGAGATAGGAAGATATACCAGAAAGGATATACAACAGAGACGGATGTACAGATGATCAAGAAGGTTGAAAGCGCACCTTCTTGCGGGACCTCGGAGGAATAGATCTAGTGTGGTGCAGGTCGACATCGGGGTCCACAATGGATGGAATCCGATCAGGGTCGACAGGGTGTAAGTCCTCAGTTGCCCTAGGGTGTGAAGGCACAGACGAATCAGTAAAAGAAGTGCGGCTAGGTCCGGCCTTGGGAGGCTCGCTGATATCAAAGTGGAATGGGACGAACTCATCATCATCGGAAGTAGTGTACTCAAAGTCGTCCTGCGAGGAGACATCCAGGTCAAAAACAAAAGGCACGAACTCATCGGTGGAAGTAGTCGAACTCTGGTCGTCCTCTATAATTTCAACTGGATCATCTTTCTCATCAAAAGGTCCGAATTTCCGAAGAAAAGCAATCAAATCAAATTCGGCCTTTGGCTCATCAGTATCTAGGTGGACAGGAGCGGACCCATCAGTGGAAGTAGTCAAGACACGTCCGTCCTGTATAGTCTCTATATCTGCCCTTCGCTCAATGATATGGATCGTGTAAATCCCGCGGATGTCATCAACACATCGCTGAATGGATCTTCAAGAGAAAAAGGGAACCTAATAAGAAGGTACATACCTTCAAAGTACGGTTCGTATCCCCAAGATACACACCAAAGAGAAGCCATTGTTTGGAGTGAGACTTGCTCATCTGTAACCTTCCTTAAACCCATCACATTATTGCTAATTATAGCTACACAACTTGACTTTGACATCTTCAAGATGGAAGTCAAGATTGCATTCCTCCATGAATATCTCTCTAAGGATATTCACATGAAGTAGCCCCGGGGCTTCATGGTTTAGGAAAGCAAGGTGTGCAACCTAAATAACTCCACATGTGGACTTGAATAAGCTTATTGTAGTTGGAACATCAGATTTGATGAAATCTTAAATGTTATGATTTCAGATAGAATCTTGATGTACCATGTGAAGCTTAGTGGGAGTGCCATAGAGTTCATCGTGCTATATGTAGATGATACCCTTATCATTTGGAATGATATAAGGATAACAATAAGTATTTTTATAAACTGGCTATTCCATACCTTGAGATATGATCTCAAGGATACTTCTTAGATCTTAGTCCTGAAGGTGTTACGAAGCAAAGAGAAGAGGCTATTGGGACTGTCACATTAGTAGTACACCTTGGAAATGTTCTATTTTATGGAAAATTCCAAGAAAGGCTTCCTTCCCTTAAGATACGGTACTGACCTATCTAAAGGGATAACACCTCAAAAAGTTGAGGAAGTGAATGCTAAAAAAACCAGTTGCCCCTATGCATAAGTTGTGAGAAGCTGGGTGTGCTACATGTGTACGAAAGTCAGATATCTGCCGTGCAGTGGGAGTAGTAAATGTTACAAATCCTACTGAGGAGATAAAACACTTGATTGCAGTAATAACAATATCTCAAAAAGATTTTTGAGATAGTGATCTCAAAGTCTTATCTTTAAGAACTTAAGACTTTATAGATAGTGATCTAAACGGTCTTAATTATGGATACCTTAGGAGAGAGAGATCTCCAGGTATAAGGGTATTCTGATAAGTATTATGGACATACTGGTTATAATAATTATTAAGATATAGTGTCAAGGACACTATAACTTACAAGATTGAGTATTGGTTGCATAAGATGCAACATTCGCATTGGATGCGAGCACTATTACTAGGGGATATGCAAGTACCATAAAAGGACTTGACGTAGTTTCTCGGGAACAGAGTGACTGATCAGCTTACCCAGATATTTTTCTAAATAGCATATGATTGTCACATGAGTGCGGGTTTAAATGATTAGCTCATTAATGGCTCTTTGAGGTAGTGGGAGATTGTTGGACATGCGAGCCCAGGGCGAGCCATTATGTGACGGTTCATAGATCGCCCTATTTAAAAAGTATGGATTATCGTTTGCTTAAAAATAATGTGTCATTTCGTTATAGGCGGGCAATCGGAATCGGTCAAGAAATAACCACAATAAAATTTAGTCAAGTTTTAATCACATGGTTTTATGTTTATTTTACTTGGGCAAGTCCCAAGGTCGAACACAAGGAGTCAAAGGAACAACCTAGAATTTTGTCTATCAAAGTTCGTGCATGATTTTCGTGGCGGTCTATTTTTTGTATTTTTTATGCAATAAAGATGCAAAATGCAATTTTTGGCCTATTTTAAGGACTAAAATGTAAATATCGATCAAACGATGTCCGAAAAATAAGAAATTTAGCCAAGATTATAATTATGATGAAATAAATGCACTGTACTTTTTTTTTGGAATTTTTGGATGCAATATGATTTTTTTATGAATTTTAAAATTCAAACAAAGTGAATTTCAATAATTAATTATAATAAATATTAAACCTAATTATTTTCAAGGTATAAAATTATCTAAGATCTATCACTAGGTGATGGATCTTAGAAAAATCCTAAACCTAAAAAATGTGAGATTTAATACCTATTAAAAATCAAATATTATAACATGAAAAATGATTTTTACAGGGCAAACTATGAATGCAAATGCACCTATTTTTGGTCACAATGTTAAATACAATTAATTCTGAATTTTCGGCAATTTTTAGAGCAACAATTAATTAATTATGAATTTCAGAGCTCAAAATGGGCAAAGTTTTCAACTTTCCACAAAATAATTAATTATTAATTAACCACTGATCACAAAAATATCAAACATATGCCATAATGTAGAGAATTAATTGTAGAACAAAATGCCTATTTCTAAATAATAAAAAATATCAATGTAGCTGTCCAAAATAAAGGGGGAATACAAGGGTATTTATGCAATATTATAAGAAATAAAAATAGAACAGAAATGCAAAGAGGACTATTTTGAAACTACTGAGAGTTCATGGTGGTCCTCTACAAAAGTTCCAAGGGGTCACATGCTAAGCACGTGACCCTTGAACGGTGGGGGCTTATGCGCAAATTGGGAAACAACCGGGGGTGTCTTCTGAAATTGTCCTAGTAGGTCACGTTCTATGCATGTGACCTTTGGAGCTGCTTGTAGAACTTGGATGCCCCGAGGGCTTCTTAGCAAAGTTCCCTCCTGTCAGGTGGGGAGGGCCTCGGGCCTCACGCCCAGCCCTGGTGATGGTGGAGCGACTGGTGGACTGCGGTGGGGCACCGGTCGTTGGTCAAACGGCTCTGTCCGGTCGTATGTGTAGACGTAGATGCGACGTGTGGCTCAATGATGACTGATGGCCAATAAAGACGATGGTGCTTGCTGGGTGGCAAAGGATGTAGATGGCTGACAGAGCTTCCCGTTACTGCGGAGGGATCGTTGTGGCGTGGAGGTGCTCACGGGCATCGGAGAAGTTGAATGCAAAGCGTGGCAGAGGTTGCCGATGACGAAGCGATCGGCAGTGGCTGGTGAATGCAAATGAAGTTGGAGTGGCATTGATGGAAGAGGTGAAGTCGTGGGCTCTACGGAATTGACCAGAGCAAGGCAACTTGGCTAGGAGCGGCGCTGCGACGAGGGGGTAATCCTCGGATCTCGTCATGTCATCGAGGCTGGAGTTTTCACCTCCAACGGTTGTTCCTACGAGCATTAGTCGGCGGATGAAGGTGAAGGTCGGGAGAGGCGACATTTAAATAGGAGAAGTGGTCTACAGGAGATGGAAGGCGATGGAGATTAGATTGGATGAGCGAGATTGATTATCGACGAGGGAGACGAAATCGATGATGATAGGAAGAAGATTCGAAGAGATCGGAGGGTGGCGTTTATTAATGGAGAGGGATACGTGGCGGATCGGCCAAGATGTGGCGGCAAAAATCGTGGTGGATATGGCGGTGCAGAAGTGGAAAGCCGGTTGGGTTGAAGACGACGGGCAGCGGCCGTCCGATCAGCTGAGATCGGACGGCCAGATCTGTTCCACGTGGCAGCGCTAGGAGCTAGTCGAATTGGAATTTCTTCATTTATTCTGCATAATTAGCATTCATGCATGTTTTAATAAGAATTGCATTTTATCACTCATTATTGCATAAAATAAGAAGCCAAAAATCCCAGCTAAAATTGACATGTAAATAGCCTAACTTCCCTGATTTTTAACTAAATCATACTAACTCCGAATCACCCAAAAACCACTTCCATTATGTACATATCACTAACAAGAATAAATAAAAAATACAAAAAATCATTAACCCAAATAAGTGGACTAAAAACCCAAACCCTAGTTCTAGGATTCTCAGACTAAAACCCTCATATCTTCCCCATACAGTATCTTTTTTGATCCTACTCACTTTTGAACAAATGTACATTCAATTACCTTCAAAACAAGACCAAGTTCAAGCGAATCGGAGCTCAAAGTGAAAGTTGGGCTTTGGGCCTCTTTTGTACATTTTGTGTTTTAGATGATTTTGACCTATTTTTTATGTACATAATTAACCTATTTTATTTTACTTATTTTTCATGTGTCTTCTTTGATAAAAGTTCTTTTGAAATGCATAAAAATCCAAATCCGAATTGAGCTTGAAATCAAAGATACTAACCGGGTCCAAGTCTTCACCAACTATTTGTACAAATTTGGTCTTTTTCGTGTTTTTATTTTTATTTCTTCTTTTTCCTAATTAATAAAAACCAAAAAATTGAGATTAATGTGTAAATATTTATCTTTAATTTTACCATATTTTTTTCTGATTTTTTATCTAGTTTAAAATGACAAAAAATTGTAAAACCCAAAAAATCAAGGTATTTTATGTACATGGGATACCCCAAAAATATCACTTTGTGCAAATGATCAATTTTGTTCATAAAAGTTGTAGATCTCATCAAGACAAGCAATTTTTATGAAGAAACTTTTTCGATCCGAGGTCGTTTGCTTGTTCTTTTCTATTTTTCTTTATTTTTGTTTTCTGAATTTTGTGGGGCTGACACGTGGCAGCTCCTGAAGCCGCCACATGTCACCCATTTTTTGATTTATTTTTTTATTCATTTTTTTATAAAAAAATTAAATGGACCGTACGTGTGGGCACGTGCCTCCCGCGCACGTGCCACGCACGCGGATTTGAGGTTAATTAATGATATTTAGAGTGATGAATCTGAGATTCATCATTATGCAATTAATGTTATTACGAATATTATTCCCAGATCTAAAATGAAGAATAAATAATTTGCATAATAGGTCCCTTAGTACAATTAGGGTTATGTACCATGGCCATCTTAATGATCATACAGTTGTTGATTCAATAATTGAATCATAGAGGCTGGTGCTTGGATGAATATCTAAAGAGTTACATTGAGGACTCATCATATACCGTCAAATGATCGTTAAGAGATGATCTCCAGCTTGAGTAGGAGATGGCAATCCTTTCTCACTTGGCTGATAGCTGACCGACCTCTTGATGTAGGTCCTCTGCCAGGGAATAAAGATTCGGAGGTGTCAGATTCGTTAGATCAAAGAGGTGACGTGACGAGATCGAGATAGCAAAAGTCCTATGTTGTATGCTTGCACGATATAGGCACACATCCTCTGATCGGAGACAAATGTTTTACTATATGTATGAATATGTACATTTGGCAGACCAATAGGTTGATGAACAAATCAAGGTCTATACACCGGCATGCTGGTGTGCATATAAGGTCATATCAGTAATACGATCTCTCAAAGGGATCATACAAGTTCATTACTGAACCGGAAAACATGAGATCAGTCATGAGATATTTGGAAGAATCAAATTCTTTGCACAATCATCTTGCTTTGAAAGCTTGACTGAATTTGTAGGTTTGATATATGATTTTGGAAAAGTATATGATCAACACCTGGGTATGATATATACTTTTGGAAAGCATATGATCGATACCAACTCACAATGATCGAATGGGAAACTTGCTGATAAAACTCTGAACTAGACAGTGTAAATTTTATCTTATACTTCGGGTTTATTCTGGGTCTTCCAGTATGCAGGATGTACATGTATTAGGAATGCTTGAGGGTGATGTGAACATAAACGATTATATAACCATGACGGTTTCATTCCAATGGAGTGATTATACAGGTCTGGATTTTAGTGACTCCTCTCATAGAGAAGTAATCTGATCTTAGTCCAATTTTTGGACATTGATCTGAATGTGATTCAGATATAATGCGAAGATTAGATTTGCGTTCTTGATTTAATCTAGCATCTATAGAAGGTCCGCAAGATCTAGATTTGAGATGTCATCTCAATATCCAAGTCACTATACGTGGAACAATACATTACCCTGTCCTTATCTCCAAGTATCCGTGGAGAAAGCGCATTATACTTGAAAGAGTTCATGGATAATTTCATTGTTGATATTTGTATCCTAGCATTGAGAAAATGGACAATTAAATGTGATTTAATTATCATGAATAATATGAATTTTATTCATATTATTAGGAGAGTTATCTAAGATAATTAAATGTGATTTAATTATCAAAGATGTGAATAATGTGAATGTGATTCATATTATTTGGGCACATGAGAATTGAGATCCAAGATGATTAAATGTGATTTAATGATCATGGATAAGAATAATGTGGATAGTATTATCCATATTATTCAAGTATATTGTAAAGAGAGCATATTATGATTTATATTCATTGATTAATTGCTAATGTGAATTGGATTCACATTGAATGATTAATTGAAAATATAATTACTTTTTCTTTTGGGCTGTGAATAAGATTCACATAATTTCAATGGCATGGTAGATAATTTCCACATGATAATTTGGAATTATTTTTTGTGAAAATATTATCGACAAGAGATCATGATATATCATGAGATAGTGAGATATTGTGATAATAAGAAGTGATTGACCAACTCCACTCAATAGATGTGGACAACTACAACTCTCCATAAGGAGAAGAGTAGCCGTCCCCTCTTCTTAGGGGATTGGTTTTAGTTTCGTGATTATCTCATCTCTAGTCAAAGGTGATTTAATTTGGAATTAATTTTGTTGACTTATCAATATAATTTAATTTAAATTAAATCATTTATTATTGTATTCTTACAACGACATCTTAGCCATTGAAAGAAACACAAATCAATCTCAACCACTGATTGTGTGTTGTCCATGGATTGAGATCCATGGACTCCCAAAACCCTATAAAAGAATAGGCACCCCTTGCTCTTCAAGATACGTTTTCGACAACAACGAATCCTCTCTTCCACTCTCTCTGCACGTCATGTGCTTCTCTCCCTCTCTCTCTTATGGCCGTCCACCATGGAGCCATTGAGATACTCGCCTTCGTCGAATCATCATCGTTATGCTGCTAAAATTCTTTCTCGTGGATCTCTGTATCCTTCGGTGCGCCTCACTCATGAAGAAGACGTCGGATCTTGTGTGATGAGATCAGGAGAATCGTTGCTTGGATCATCAACATGGATTACGAGAATGACGCATCTCATCAACGCGCTCACAAGCATCTCCTCTGTCGGATCGGACTTGAGAGAGGAGGTCTCTTGGTTTAGATACTCAATCGCAACCACGCTTCAAGAGGTAAACCTTATACCTAATTGTGGTTTACATGAAACGATCCAAGAAAGGTTCTTGGATCTTGTGGTTCCATCATTAAAAAATTTAAATTCGGCTGCCCGGAGCAACTAGTGCGACTAGTCGCTTTTGATCGCATTCGATGCGATCCACACTCTTCCGTGATGCGCTTGAGGATCTCGTAATATCCTTCAACGATATGAATGAAGCGTGTATAAAGGTTAAAATACTCTTATATTGAAATATTTGGAGTTCAACATAAGAGTTCCTTTGTTTTAAGCAATGGTTGTTTATAGATGAAGGTAGCGCAATGGAAGCATGGGTCGGACCGAAGTAAGAAGGAAAGTCGAAGAGTTGATTGTACTTCTGTGACTTCCATATGACATCCAAAGAGCTGGATGAATGCTAATACTGCAATAAGCCGATGTTATGACAATATGACTATCTAGACTATTTTGGATCCTTAGAGAAGGACCTAGATAGTGCATCGAAATAATGTATATCTACATATCATTAAAATAGAATTTCTTATTAGATAAGATTGAAGTCTAATAATTGTATCCCATTCTTCTGCTAACACTTGCAATCGGTTGCCTATGTTTTAGAATATTAGAAAATTTTATCACAAGGTTTAATATTACTCCACATGGATGTTGATGCAATTGTTGCAAAAATCTTTATTGGATAGATAGACTTCATATTTTCAAGGGGAGAGCCCTTAGTCTTAGATAATGTCTCTATGACCTAGATATTAGAATACATTTATTTCTAAATGTTGGAAATGAACATGTATTACGGAATAGACCTATTATAATGAGTTATGATGGATATATTTCATATAGTAATCTAACATCTAGTGGACTCTACTCAATTAGAATATTAATGAAAGGTTCATTAGTATTTCTAAATATTGGAAATTAGACCTTAAAAGATATGAGGATGAAGATAATTTGACAATGATTTGGCATCAAGCCTTGGACTTTAGTCTGCTAATATGATCAATATGCTAATAAGATACGAAAGTTTAGATTGCCTAAAATTTCAAATCTTACATAGTTGTGAATATTGTATTCAAAGAAAAAATATCCAAGACACCCTTCTTTGGAAATGATTCCAAGGTATTCAAGATCTCATACATATTGATGTATGTGGATCATTTCTATCATGATAAATATTGATGTTATCTGATACAATTTGATAATTATTTGTGATATAAGATTTCTTCCCTTCACCCTAGAAATCTTTGAGATGGTCAAAGATTTCGCAATTTTGGTTTATAATAAAAGTTTGGTGGAATATGAAATGAATTTGATCTAATCAAGATAGCTTGTAGATAAATTCAAGGAATACATTATAAATAAACGAATATCATTCCTATCTCAATCCTCCTAATACACCTAAACTCAATGGAGTTGTAGGGAGATACAGTTGCGTTATGTGCGACATGATTTGATTAATTATGAATCTAGGCATAATTACCTCTCAGTTTCCAAGGTATACATGTAGTAGAGACTACAATATATATATATCCTTAATAAGGTTTCATGCAAGTAATCTGGGATCTAGAACCAGAAAGTGTTGCTTCATTAGGAAAATAAAGGATGGTATTGGATACCTACTTTATGACCTTGAGATTCTTAAAAGATTTCATATCTGAGAATTTGATTCTTATAGGATGAGACTCTTGAAAATCAAGATGAAAATGAAGTAAAGTAACTCATTTAATTTTGAGAAAATAATGAGGCTCCTGAAATCGAAAACTAAAAGGACAATTAAAATTGAAAAAGTAATACCTCTTCAAATAAGTTTGAGGACGTATTCCATGTGTCAGTTAAGTTTGACACTGATCGTACTTCATGTGATGAGCTTGTAAGGATCATTACATGGAAAGATTGACGTTCGCAACAATGTCTAAAGTAGACTTCATATACAAGTGGTGTATATGGACCCTCGAGGATCCACCTATATAAGTAAGACCCGTTATGGTGTAAATGGATCTTTAAGAGAAAGAGGGAATTGATGACTAGATAGAGACCTTCAAAGCAAGGCACGTAGCCATGAGCTACACACCAAAGAGAAGACATCGCCTTGCGGTGAGACTTGCTCTACAGTGACCTTGCTTTAACCCATCAGAATATTGCTAACTATTGCTTGCTACACAACTTGACTATGACATCTTCAAGATGGAAGTAAAGATTGCATTCCTCTATGAATACCTCTCCGAGGATATTCATATAAAAAAGCCCTAGGGCTTCATGATTGAGGAAAGAAAAATGTGAAACTTAAGAAACTCCATCTATGGACTCAAATAAGTTTCTTGTAGTTAGAACATCAGATATGATGAAATTATAAAGGTTATGATTTCAGATAGAATCCTGATGAACCACGTGAAGCTTAGTGGAAGTGCCATAGTGTTTATCGTGATAAATGTTGAGGAAATCCTAATCATTTGGAATCTGGTTGTTCCATACCTTCATATATACGATCTCAAGGAAACTTCTTAGATCTTAGATTTGAAGATTGTTCAGAAGCGAAGAAAAGAGTGTATTGGGGGGTCATTAGTAGTACACCATGGGCATATTCCATTTTCTGGAAAATTCCAAGAAATTCTTCCTTCCCTCAAGATATGGTACTAACCTATCTAAAGGGATGACACCTCAAAGAGTTATGGAAGTGAATGCTAAAACTTCTTGCCCTTGTGCATTAGTTATGAGAAGCCAACTGTATGCTAAATGTTACAAAAGTCAGATGTCTACCAAACAATGGGAGTAGGTAAAATGTTACTAATCCTACTATGGAGATAAAACACTTTATTGGAGTAATAACAATATCTTCAAAGATGACAAGACTTTAGAGACAGTGATCTCTAAGTCTTATCTTCAGGAGCTTAAGACGTTATATATAGAGATCTAAAAGATCTTAACTACGGATACCTTAGGAGATAGAGATCTCTAAGAATAAGTGTATTCTTATAATGATAATGGAAATACTTGTTATAATAGTTATTGAGTTATAGTATCAAGTATACTATAACTGGCAATATTGAGTATTGGTTGCACAATATGCAACATTCACATTGGATGCGAGCACTTTTACTAGGAGATAAGCCAATGCCGTAAAAGGACTTGGCATAGTCTTTTGGGAGCAGAGTGACTGATCATCTTACCTAGCCATTTTTTTCTAAATAGCCTATGATTGTCACCTGAGTGCGGGTTAAAAGATTAGCTCATTAATGGCTCTTTGGGCTAGTGGGAGATTGTTGGACATGCTAGCCCATTACGAGTCATTATGCAATAAATGTTATCGTGAATATCATTCACTGGTATGAAGTAAAGAATAATTAATTTGCATAATAGGTCCCTAAGTACAATTAGGGTTATGTACCATGGCCATCTTGAGGATCATACAGTTGTTGATTCATTTATTGAATCATAGTGGCTGGTGCATGGATGACTATCTAAAGAGTTATATTGAGGACACATCAAGCACCATAAAATGATTGTTAAGAGATAATCTGCAGACTGAGAAGGAGATGACAATCCTTTCTCTAAAGGACTGACCGACCTCTTGATGCTGGTCCTCTGCATGGGAATAGAGATTCGGAGGTGTCAGATTAGTTAGGTCAAAGAGTTGACTTAACGAGATCATGATAACCAAAGTCTTCTGTCGTATGCTGTCACGATATAGGCATGCATCCTCCGACCAGAGACAGATGTGTTACTATATGTCTGAGTATGTACATTTCGCAGACCAATAGGTTGATGACCTAATCAAGGTCTATACCCCGGTGCGCTGGTGTGCATACAAGGGTATACAAGTAATTCAATCTCTCAAAGAGATCATAAGAGTTCATTTACTGAACCGGAAGACATGAGCTCACTCATAAGATATTGGGAAGATCAAATTCCATGCACGATCATCTCACTTTTGAAGCTTGACTGAATTTGTAAGGTTTTATATATGCTTTCGGAAAGGATATGATCAACACCTACGTATCATATATGCTTTTGGAATGTATATGATTGATACCAACTCCCAATAATCTAATGAGAAACTTAATGATAAAACCCTGAAGTAGACAGTGTAAAATTTATCTAACACTTAGTGTTTATTTTGGGTCTTCAAGTATGTAGGATGTACATGTATTAGGAATACCTGAGGGTGATGTAATCATAAACGATTGTATAAGCATGACGATTCCATTTCTAGGGAGTAATGAAACGGGTCTAAATTTTAATGACTCCTCTCAATAGAGAAGTAATATGATCTTGGTCCAAATGTTGGACATTGATCTGAATGTGATTCAGATGCAATGAGAATATTAGATTTGCGGTCTTGATTTAATCAAGCATCCATGGGAGGTCCGCAACATCTGGATTTGAAATGTGATCTCAATATCCAAGTCATTATAAGCGGAACAATACAATCGCCCTTTCCTTATCTCCAAGTATCCACGGAGAAAGAGCATTATCCTTGAAGGGGTTTAAGATAATTTCATTGTTGATATATGTATCCGAGCATTGAGAAAAATGATAGTTGAATGTGATTTAATTGTCATGACTAATATGAATTTGATTCATAATATAAGGTGTGTTATACAAGATAATTATATGTGATTTAATTATAAAAGGATGTTAATGATAGGAATGTGATTCACATTATTTGGGTACAAGAGAATATAGATCCAAGATGATTTAATTTGATTTAATTATCATAGATATGAATAATGTGGAGAGGACTATCCATATTAATTAGTTATATTATAAATGTGATTTATATTATATTAGAGAGAGCAAATTATGATTTCTATTTACGAATTAAGAGTTGATGTAAATTGGACTCACATTGAACCATTAATTGTAAGGTCGATTACATTTTATTTTGCATGTGTAAATATGATAAACAATTATCAATGGCATGACTGAGATTATCGCAAAGTAATTTGGGATTATTTTTGTTAATAATTATGCAATAAACATTGTTCCATATATGGATTATATGTTGAGATATGAGATCTTAACTATTTCGGAATAATAGCCACGTGATTCAATTTATGGGGGGGGGGTTGGGATGTTGAGCACCCTCAACTCGTGGTCGTCCACCCTATATACATGGAATGATGGTTGTGTTATCTCCAATCAATTCCATATTTGTTGCTTTGATTTAAATTGAATTATATTGATTGATTTTCAATATATTTAATTTATTTGAAAGACAACAAATTATTATTGCAAAATGTGCAACAAAATCATGGCCATTAAAAGAAACACAAATCAACGTGAACCATTGGATTTCTGTTGTCCATTAATTGAGATCCATGGATCTAAAAATATTATAAATAGAAGGGTTACCCTAGCCATTTATTTTACACACACACATAAATTGGAGACAACAACATGTGATCTCTCTTTCTCTTTCTCTCTCTCTCTCTCTCTCTCTCTCTCTCTCTTTTTCTCTACACGCCATCTCTCCCTCTCTCTTGTGGACGTCCACCTTGATTCCCATAGAGAGTGTCCATCACGACAATGTCGTCGGTATGCTGATGGATTGTTTGCTCATGGATCTTTGTCACCTTCGGTGCACCTTGCTCGTGAAGAAGACATCGTATCTCTTGTGACGAGATCAGAAGATTCGTCTCCTAGATCATTAACATGGATTGCGAGGAGCACACATTTGATCAACGTGCTCGTAATCGTCTCCTCCATCGGATCGGACTTGAGACAGGAGATCTCTTCATTTAGAAACTTGATCGCTACCACACTTCAAGAGGTAACCCTAATACTTGTTTGTAGTTTAGATGTAATGATTCGAGAAGTGTTCTTGGATCGTGGGGTTTCATCGCATGGAATTTTTTTAAATTCAGTTGCCTCTAGCAACTAGTGCGACTAGTCGCTCCCAATCGCATACGATGCGATCCTCACGCTTCTGTGATGCTCTTAAGGATCTTATCATATCATTCATAAACATTCAAACATTCATTTCCATTCTTCAAAATAGAATCCCCATTTATAAAATGACAACCAGAATCAATTTGTATAGTATTGTCCAAATTAGGTGAAGGAAAAATAGAATCTAAAATAGAACAGGACGTTGTTGCTGGTGAAGAGGAAGAATCCACGACTTGTTTATTTGATGAATATGCACTTCATCATTTTACTCAATTATTTTAGCTTAAAATCCCTTATAAAACACATGTATATAATACTAACTCCATATTCTTACTAACTTGCATTTTTGTGTAAATATTGTACACTTATTACCATTTTAACCTAAAATAAAGAAAGAAAAAGAAAAGAAAAGAAATAAAAAGGAAGATTGTATATTTGTAATAGATACAGGCTGAACCAAACCCCAAAAGAAGGTCAATACTTGACTTGATTGACCAGGAATAAAGTAGGGGGAGATAGGGTCCTTAATCAAAAAATCCATAAAAATGTGTGTTGTATATATTTGTATACTTACACTATTTTATTTGTAATTAAGTTAACCTCAAACAAAAAAATGTTCAAAAAAAGTTGTAAATAAAAATGTGTCCTAAATAATAAAAATAATTGCACAATAAAAACTTGAACAGAATAAAATCAAGCACACTTGGAAAAAGCCACTAAGTGATAATTGAAAGACCAATTCCGACTCCATATGAAGCACAAATTGAACAAACTCACTTCCATTGTAGTCTAAATTAAATTACCTTTAAAATGGCTATGATTTCGTAATTTTTGGAGTTACGGTTGAAAAGTCGATTTTATGGGGTGGTTTATGCAATTTTACCATTTATTTGTACATATTGTATTTGTAAATATTTTTACTAATTATTTAAAATAAAAAAAATAAAAATTTATAATAATTTTTTAAAATAAATAAATTCTAATTTACTTATTTAACTATGTATT
Organism: Ottelia alismoides; assembly: GCA_037367405.1. Taxonomy (NCBI): domain Eukaryota; kingdom Viridiplantae; phylum Streptophyta; class Magnoliopsida; order Alismatales; family Hydrocharitaceae; genus Ottelia; species Ottelia alismoides. The sequence goes on from JAZKJV010010449.1 coordinate 815,517, forward strand.
TAATGTACCATATGTATATAGTATTTGTATATAGTTGTTATTCTTAAATAACCACCACAAAATAATAAAAAAAATCAACATTTTTTACTCAATTTAATTAAGTGATGAAAATACAAAAAAATTGTAAAAAATTTCAACATTAATCTCTTACTTATCTCTATCTCATTTCAATTTTTTCCTTATCTCTTTATCTCATTCCTATTTTTTGAATTTCGAATGCTTGTCTTTTCTATATATATGGCTCCTTCTCCCTCATTTCAACTTGAGTAATCTTTAGTGAGAGGAGCCTTTTCTCCGAGAGCTATCTTGTCGCAGAGAGGTGCCTAGCCTCGGAGTCGTCAGGTGATAGCTAGTCGGCCTTCGTCGAGTCGATAACGGTCTTTTACGCTCCTAAGGTGAGATCCACATTTTTCTTCTCTTGTTTTTTATCTTAGGTCAATCTCAGTTTTATTTTCGCCACTTTATTTCGTCATCATTTTTCAATCTAGATCTTAAAATCCATCACGTTTTGATCCGCCACAGACTCGATTTTTCATTTCACATCTCGATCTATCCGCGTTCTTTCCTACCTCGTATGATCTCTCACCTCTGACCATGTACGATGGTCGGAGATATGGATCCATTCCTCATTTTCATCGGATCCCCGTTCACATCTCCAATTGATTTTTCACATTTAGAATAATCAGGATCGAGCCATCGTGCTCGTGTCCTCATTTGTTTATAAATAAAAAAAGAAAAAAAATATTTTTTTGTTCCTTTCTTTCTAACATTTGTTTTGCAGGATAAAAAATTAAAAATTTAAAAAAAATTTTAAAAAAAGTTATTTATTGTTCCTGTTCTAAAAAATAAAAAGATAAAAAAAAGTTTTCTTTATATATTATCGTTTCTATTTTTACATTTGCAAATAAAAAAATTAAAAAAAGAAGGTCGCGCCCTAGGCCTGCACTGCCAGATGCAGTCGGCACCGCCGCGTTCCTCCATCAATAGCGCTCCTGATCATGGCTGTCTGCCGCCTGTCCACAGCACCTGCGACATCGCTCTCCTGTCAGCCGCCTGCTCCTGTCGTGGTCATCACCACACCGTCGTGCCACCGCATCTCCATCAGCCCAGCCATGAGCGGCGCCCTCAACTTGGAACCACCCAGAACCTCACGTGAGCATCCCACGCCCGCGAACACCGTTAGCTTATGACTTCAGCCCACTTCCACCGCGCCTCCAGCCATCTCCTCCGTATGCTAGAGCACGCTGCCACCGCTCTTCAGCCACATGCGCATGCTTCCCAAGCACCGTCCACCGCTCGCCAGCCAGGTCCAGCTGCTCACTACCGTCGTGTACCATCTTCGCTTAAAAACACCTCCGCGTTGACCTCTGATCACTCCAGCGCGCCAGATCCACTCGCAGCCACGTGCCCGCCATGCTCAGAGTAGGAGAGAAACAAGAGGTGGCGACCCTTCTCTCTGGTCTTGGCTTGAAACAAAAGAAAAGGGAACATGGAATCCTCGGAGTTTAAAAAAATAGGAGAATTTACAGTCACCCTCTCGAAAGCTTTGAAAATTGCACAGAAGTCCTATTCCAGAAACAGATCACGTGCTTGGCACGCATTTACTTGGTAAATTACGACATTTCCATTGCATTTTGTTTTTGTTATTTTTTTGCAGAAATAATAATCTTTTTACAAAGTAGTCCCTGAATTCTATACCTATATTTTTCTTGCTTTTATTATTTAAATAAATCTTTTTCTTACTCAGTAAATTATGAAAAAATCATGTTATGATCCTGATATGTCTATCTTTCTAGCATAAAATTTTCATTGCATTTTATTTTCCATTGATATCATTAAAAAACCGAAAATAGTGTCATTTTCTCTTCCTAAAATTCAAAAATTCAAAAAAATAGATATTGCTCTAAAAATAATAAAAAAATTAGATTAGATTTATTTTTGATGTGTTTTAAATCCTATCCAGTTTTCATGCATTAATTCTTTTCAAAACCCAAAAAATTTGAAAAATATCAAAAATTTGAAAATTCTACAAAAATCCAAAAATTGTCATTTCACTTTCTATTTGTAGATATTTGTCCATAGTTTATCATTAAAATAATTTCCAAGAGTTTTGGCATTAAAATATTTTTAAGTTGCAAACTACTCCAAGTTGTGCACTATTTATCATTTTTGCAACCGTTTGATTTTTAGAAAAATAAAAAATCAAAAATTTATACAAAAATTCTCAAATTTATTTCGAAGCCTTTAAAACCCAATTTTTTTTCTATGGATTTTTCTGAGCATTTTTGATATAATTGAAAAATACAAAAAGAGAGTAGTGTGTGTATCTTCCCTTGTGTATATTGTCCATTATTTGAACACTTAAAAATTGCAAAATTAAAATCACTAAAAATTTCAAAATCAGAAAATAATAAATAGAAATAAAAAATTAAAAGATAAAAAATACACAAAAACCAAGGATAGTTCACCTTTGAGATTCAAGCTTTTTCTCTTAATTGAATTTCTTTCGATTATTTGAATAACCCTCAAGAATCGTAGCCTCCCTGAGTTCGATCATGTCTGCTATACAGGTAAATAAGTAGCAAAAACATTTCTCTTGCTCCCCTTTATTCTTTGTAATTATTTTACAGCGAGAGAAGGAAAAAATTGTTTGTTTGTTGACGCTTGATTGGGTTGCAATGACATTGTTCATAAGTAATATAATTAAAATGCCTCAGAATGCATAAGCAACAATATTATCCCTTGCTGATGGTGATCTACATCTGCCTAATGAATGTGAAGGTGGTGGTGAAGGAGGTGGAACTCAAGATTCGTGTGTTGCCATATTTGGCCTATCGACTGTTTGTGAAGGAGATGATGTGGTAGATGATGGTCTCTTAGTGGTTCGATCTCCCAACCTCAACTGCATAGGTGGCTAAAATCTCCTACCGTTCCTTAGATGAATGGTGTCAGATAAACATGTAAAATCAAGGGTCGTATCTATCTCGGGTTTTGGTGGGCTATTTGCTACCTGCTCCTTACGGCTGAAATTGTCTGGGTTGGCTTCGACCAATGCTGGGATTAGTGTCTTGGTGGTGGTTAGGTTGTGAATCCTCTTAGTCGGTCCGTACATGTTCTTTATGAGCAGTGCAAGTTGATCCAGTACGGGATTCACTAAAGGGACCTCAAGGTGCTCAATGACTTCTATCACCGAGATTGATAGTATGGAGGTTGTTGGTAACCATATGGATTCTGATAATGAGGAGGAGGAGGATATGGATACTATCCATAATATGCAATCTGTTGTTGGTTAGGGTGAGGAAAATATACAGACTATTGCTGTGGCTGGCCTTGTCTCATGTATTGGAATTGTGGTGGAGACTGATAGTGAGGTTTGAAATGCTGGAGTTGGTACTGTTGTTATCTGCCACCAGGAAACTATTTTTCTTTTTACTGGGTGGTTCTCTGACCCTGTTGAGCATTCACCTAGTTCTGATCGGGCACTGGGCTCTGCTCTATCTAGGGAGCTAGTTGTCCTGATCCTTTCCCTTTCCCCTTAAATGGCATCTCTGGGTCTGAATCTGATGAAATGAATTATAGAGTGGGATTCAAGTTTGGTTTTTATCTACAATGCAAGCTGAATCTCAATCACACGAATTATGAAACTGAATAATAGCTTTAGTTATGAATATGAGATTAGGGTCAACCTCATATAGTTGTGAATGGAGTAAAATATGTAGACTGAAGTCGACCTCCATTCGCAACGAGCGAAAATGAGACAAGAGTGGTCTCGGTTTATTAAGAAATAGAAAGAGATTAGACATAAGGTGATGAGTCTGCAGATAGGTTTGCAAGGGCCAAACCAGATTCTTAGGAATCACATTAAATTATTAATATTGTCAAGTCCATGGAATCGAGGTAGGTGTCGGCGGAGTCCTGATTGGACCTCCATGGATCGACATCGTAGAGTAAAAGAAGGATCGATGCAAAAGGAAGGAGACGATGGTCGAATATAAAACAATTGAAAAGGCTCGAAATGATCAGGGATTCAAAGAGGAAATACACAAGACAAAATTTGCACAAGTGCACAAGACTTGATCTTTGAACCTTAATCCAGATCCATACAATACACAATACCAAATGGGTTCACCAACTCTATTTATGTGAAGTTGTAAGGGATCGGCTATTTTTATCTTTTAAATTTTAGAGTTGTTATTTCAGGCATATCTTTAAATTAATCCTTAAACGATAACCGTATAGGAGCGAGAGTACTACCAAAAAAGTATCCCATACTTATCCTATTTTGTAACCTATAGTCTGCACTTTTTGACATCCTTGTAACTTTCCAGTATCCCTACTCAGCCAAAGAACGATAGAGAGGAAGTTGATTGGTGAATCCACTACATCGGACCTCGCTCACAACGGAATAACCTGTGAGCATCCAAGGTCCTACTTAGACACAAGACGATGAGAAAGATACAGTCGTGAGGGTATGGCCAAATCTCAGTACTTCAGACAAGGTCGATGTTTTATACAAGGTGAGAACATCATCGTTGACCATGTCCTACTCGTTCACGTAAGATAGAAGCACCAATACTTTGGAAATCCATGCGATACATAAGGTAGTTACAGACTGGATTTTTAGCTCTAATACATAGTGGTTCACGCCTCGCTCATGGGAGGGGTTTTGTTCCACTCCTAAGGTACTTGAAAACAATGACGGCTTTATGAACCCCTAATAATGAAATCCTGTATAGATTTTAATTAAGGTCAAAATTTATTTAGCGGTCCTCTTGTTTTATAATTTTATGTTTTCACTTTTTTTCGGATATTTTGCATACATGAACCTAATGATTTTGTGAATTTTCATTTAAGTCCTAAGTGCTCAAAATTAGAGGGATATAGAAAAAAAGACGTGCAAGTCAATTCGATGATAGAAATCTCACCATAGAATCTAATGACGCATGCGGAGTTAGAGAACTTACAATGCTTCCCTATTCTCTCCAAGTGGTATGCAAAACATATTTTTTAACCTATCTACATGGTGGTGTATAATCGACAAAATCACCCTAAACATTAGTTGTTATTAGTCATGAAGAACCATATGTTTATTATTCAGAAATGAATCCGAGAGTCTGGTCTTCGAGACACGTCGGTGCCCCCCACAACGGATCTTGCAAGCGTTGTATGCTGGCACACTTAGCACGTTGGTTCAAGTGCAAATAGTTAACAATTATTGATTTCAATATATCCAAACATAGAAGACTATAGGTATATGATTCTTGTTAGGTGTATGGACCTAATTACCAGGACAAGCAGTCCTAAAATCTAAAATGCACACAAAACAAATAAGAAGAAAGGTGAAAAACTCAAAACATCGCAAAACAAAGTAAAATAAAAGAGATAAAATCTCAAAAAAAAACCACGACAAGGCTTCCAAGTGAACAATCACCCGGGCAATGGACCTCTTTAAGTACAGTAATGTCCAAGTCCATGTATTTTTAAAGAAATAATGAATAATAAATAAATGAATAATGAATCACTCTCCCACCAAAAGTAAAAAATATTGTAAACTAAAATCTATGCTAAATGTCCTCCTTGGCATGCTTTCTACCTCTCCTACTGGTCAGAGAAAGAAGGCCAATCTCCACCATGCTTGGCTGCCTTGACTCCCTAAGAAGTCGTGTTCACGTAGGGACCCTCGCATAAAAAACAATAAGAGAATTGTTAGCACAAATAATCAAATAATTTGTGCAACGAAATATTAGCTATAAATAAGCACAAGTGAGAGAAAGAAACAAAAGTACGTACAAATAAATAAAATAAAAGAAAAAACTAGTATGTACAAATTAGGCTACAAACACGTTGCTTCCCGGTAGTCGCGCCATTTCTTGAACATGGTTTTTGCAAGGGTCTAATGTAGCCTATACAAGGCGAGGACTACATCGTCGCTGAGGCAACCGCTCACGAAGCCCACTGCAAACAACAAGTACCCACAATAAATAATCAACCAAATGAAGAACAAAAATATGAGTCACAATTTACTATACTATACAAACGAATATGCACAATATAAGCATATAGAGGCCAAAAAAACCACTGAGAGCAAACTAGGTAGCCCAATGATTATTGCTAATCAGAATGAAGTATGTAGATTGCAATCTCTTTTTTTACGTGGGTTTTTGGTTTTTATGTTTTTTTATTTTTTTTTTATTTTTAATTTCTTTTTAATTTAAATATAATATATATGTATGTAAGGGTATATAAGATATGATATAAGGTATTGTTATATATTATATAATAAATATAAAATTCAGAAAAAATATTAAGAAATTTAACCCATTTTATATTATCTATATATATTTTTCTGTTTTTAAAATATTTTTAATGTATTTATAATATAATAATAATATAGACTACATATTTATAAAATATAGGATATTATAGCTATAAATATAGATAAAATTAATCAAATTTTGCAAAATAGGATGTTTTTGTATTTTTTCATATTTTTCTCATATTTTAATGATTTTATGGGTATTTTTTTATTTTTTTATCTATTTTTAAACTAAGAAATATCCCAAAATAACGATAGGATAACTAAGTTGATTTCTTTAGGGATTTAAATTAGTAAATAAAGTCCAAAATTCTCAAAATTAATTTGTTATGTAATAAAATATATAATAGAATTATCAAATAAAAACAAATATTTTTAGATTTTTTGAAGAAATTTTATATTTTTATAATATTAGAGTTTTTTTATTTTCTTTTTCTATTTATAGGAATGTTTATTCCGAAGCTAGAAAATACTATAATAGATAAAATATATATTTTTTTGGAATGTTTCAGATAGTTTTTAGAGATTTTAGGCTTAATAGTCAAAAGGTTTCAAAAAGGTTCTTTTATGAATTTTAGAAGATTATAAAATTTGATCATAAGGTTTAATAGACATCCATATGGGAGTTGTTGCAATTGTTGCAACAATATCCATTAGATAGATGGACTTCATATTTTCAGTAGGAGTGACCATAGTATTAAAGAATGTATGTATGACCTAGATCTTAGATGACATTCCCTATTTATTTCTAAGTTTGTTGGAAATAAACATACATTCTGGATTATACATATCATAAAAAGTTATGATGGATATATTTCAGATAGTGAACTAACATCTACATGATTCTAATAAATTAGAAAAATAATGAATGATTCTTAACATTTCTAATACTAGAAATTAAACTTTGAAAGACTGTAGGAGGGTAAAGATAATTTAATAATGATCTGGCATCAAGCCTTGGACATATGCCTATTAATAAGAACACTAGACTAGTAAGAAATTGAACTTTTATTTGTCTGAATGTTCAAAAGATTATATACTTGTGAATATTATGTTCAAAGTAAAAAAGTACAATGCACCCAGCTCTGGGAATGGTGTAAGGTGCATAGGTATTTAAGATCTCATACATATAGATGTATGCAGTACATCTATATCATAATAAATATTAATATGTGATATCTCTTGATGATTATTTATCCTATGGGATTTATTCCTTTCACATTAGAAACCCTTGAAATGTTCAAATATTTAACAGTTTTGGTTGAGAACCGAAGGTACTAGGAAGATGAAAATGAATTTGATATAACCAAGGTAGGAAGTACCTATTAGATGAATTCAATGAATACCTTACGGAGATAGGAATATCAATCATGTCTCACTCCTCCTAATACACCTACAGTCAAATGAGTTGTAAGGAGATGCAATTCGATCATGTGTGACATGATTTGATAAATGATGACTCTTATCACAATTACCTCTTAGTTTCTAGGTATATATGCAGTAGAGACTACAATATATATCCTTAACATGATTCCATGCAGATATGAACAACAAAATCCTCATAAGCAATGGTTTGGAACCTAGCCCTGCGTGGAACACTTGAGGATTTAGGATTGCTTGGTCCATAACCGTATCATGGATGTAAGAATGCTGGAATCTAGCACTAAAGAGTGATACTTCATTAGGAATATATATGATAGTATTGGATACCTACTTTATGACCTCGAGATTCTTAAAAGATTTCATCTCTATGAATATGATTCTAAGAGGATGAATTTATTAAGAATCAAGAAGAATGCAGTAAATTGACTCGTTCAATCCTAAGAGGATAATGAAGCTCCTAGAATCAAAAACTAGAAGGAAAATTAAAGATGGAAGATTCATATCTCTTCAGATGAGTTTGAGGGTGGTAAGACCACCTAAAGGGTTTGGATTCCATGAGTCAAAAACATTTGAAAATGTTTCGACTTCAAACTATGAAGCTTTTGACAATCATGTCATGGAAAGCTGGATGTTAGCAATAGAGTCTAAAGTAGACTTCATACAAAAGTGTTGTGTATGGATCCTTGAAGATCTACGTATGTAAAACACATTAGCTCAAATGGATCTTCATGAGAAAGAGGGAACCTGATGAGAAGGTAGAGACCTTCAAAGCACGTCTCGTAGCTAGGTGCTACACACTTAAAGAAGACATCACTTGCAATGAGAATTGCTTTCTAGTGACCATGCTTAAACTCATCAAAATATTGCCAATTGTTGCTACGCAACTTGACAATGACATCTGTAAGATGAAAGTCAAAATTGCATTCCTCAATGAATTACTCAACAAGGATATTCATATGATGTATCCCAATGGCTTCATTATTAGAGAATGCAAAGTGTGCAAGCTAAGAAACACCATATATGGACTCAAATAAAGCTTCTTCTAGTTCGAACATCAGATACGAAATTATAAAGGTACGAGAGTAGCCGAAAAAAACACACTTGATAGCTCTAGGAGAGAGCTTGTCTTGACCAGGAGAAACATCATGATCAAATGCAATCAAACCAACACACGAGGAGTGAGGGAGAAAAGATCCTTCTCGGAAAACACAATCAAGAAAGGAATCTTATCTCCCAACATAGATGTGGGCATGCAATTTACCAGATGGCATGCAGTGGCAGTGTGGACATCATATCCCTAATAAGCACGTGGAGCGTGACTCTGTATCAGAAAGGTTCTGGCCACATCAAATAAGTGATTGTGTTTGAGCTTAGCAATGTTGTTCTGTTGGGAAGTATAGGCACACGAGGTCTGATTAACAGTGGCCAAAATCTAAGGAACTCAGAAAGAAACTCGGGAAGTTGTAAAGTGCAGAACTCTAAAGCATTGTTAGAACAACGATATTTGACTTTGGCAGAAAAAATATTCATTATCTAATTAATAAAATAACTGATCACAGATTCAAACTCAGACTTATTCTTTAATTAAAAGACCCGGGACAATCTAGGAAAATCATCGATACCAACAAGATAAAAATGGGGTCCTTGATGATTAGGAACACGACTCGGACCCCAAATGTCTAAATGTAGGAGCTCAAACGACTGAGAATTGCTCCAACTCTGATGGGATGGAAATGAGGAATGGTGACGCTTCCCAAGATGGCATGCTTCACACTGAGAGGAGGATCTCGTATAAATCTGAGCCAATAGCAATGATAACCCATCTGCTAGGTGGTATAGTTTTGTAGTACCTCAATTGCGCTCTGTCTCCACACAAGTGGTGTGAAGAACCGAAGTCCATAATCCAGTCTATCATGTATGCACATGTACTGCCAGTAAATTCATAGTTGATACCTGAGGAGCTCGAAGAGGTTATAGCTATGGTTGTGGTGTCTGTATTTGCGGTGCCAGCAGTAGGAGTCATGATCTTTCGAATACGAGAGAAAATATCATCCACTCAATGATTTGCCTGAGAAGCTGGAGTCTTTGAAGGCTCAATCTATTCGGCTATACGAATTGAAACAAGATATCCATGTTTCAAGGAGCATGTATCCCCGTATGTCATGGTAAATGATAAAAAGTGCAAGGACCACATAGACACCCACCATCTCTGCCATTAGGTGTGCATCATCTAGACTGGGCCGGCCCTCCTCTTCCACGAGAAGTGGCCATAACGGAATAGGGTAGAGGAGTGGTTGTAGAAGGCATGATAATCCGGTTGAGACGGCTAGAAGCCTCCTCCAAGGGAGGTATGTGATGAACGTAAAATTCGCCTCTTTAATAGATATAAATAACGTCGTAGCACAGGAGGCGAATTTTGTTCAGCAAAAACCACAGTCTTTGAATGCTGTGGAGTATTTGTACTTGGCAAGTGTACCAAGGTCGAACACAGGGATACGGCTGCTTAATTTTAGCTTTTGAATTTTGATTCATGAAGTTCAATATGAATTAATCTCGAATTCAGGCCAATATGCAATTTTATGAAGCACTATGCTAAGTGATGATATGATGCATGTATTTTTATCGGTTTTTATGCAAATTAAAGTGATGCATGGGCAAACAATGCAAAGGAACATGCATGATGAATCAAATGCTACCATTATACCCTAAAATATGAGCAACACAATATAGAATGAAGTTAGAGCCATTTTGAACACATCATTAAAAATCGGTCATGAAATCAAGCAAAACAAGTAGAGCTAGGTCCCATTTTTGACATAAAAAATCACTTAATTTAAAACATTGTCAAATGAGACAAATAAGTATGCTAGATTGTAGAGGACAAAACAAGGATCAAAACGACACTAAAATCATGCAATTTGGACCTACGATGCTCAAGTTATGCTAAAAACAGTGCAAGGGCATAAATGTAATAAAAATGCAAGAAAAATAAAGGATAAATAATGCATTTAGGTCCCTGGAGGGACCTAAATGCAAATAGTAAAAACCGCCTGGGCCCAGATGCAAATTTCCCGTTGCGCGTAGGGGCCTATTTGTAATTTCCAAAATGTTGCGGGGCTTCCCTGTAAAATACCCCAGATGCGCACGTGGAGCATGCGCCTGGAGGACCAAATTGTAATTTTCATTTCATCCAGGGTCGTTCCTGCAAAATACCCAGCACCTCACGTGCGCTGCACGTGAGGGCTAGGCTCGGGTCACTCCCGCTGCTTCGGGACACGTGGCGTCTTCTGGAGGTCTGTCGGGAGGCTCGGACGACCCGAGACTGTAGGTTGGAGAAGCGGCTCGGGTCCACCACGTGGCGTCCTCTTGACCGTCCGATCCTGGCGATCGGAGGGTAGCTGTAGCCTCGTCTTCCCCCGCGACTCGCCGGAGGAGGCTGGGATCCGGTGATGTGCTGCTGGCTCCGCCACGCCTCTTGAGGCGTTATGAGGGTCGGGGAAGACTGCTGGTGGGTCGGTGAGGCTCCTGAAGGTGCGGTGAAGCTTCGAAACTGGTCGGAGGAGGAGAACGGTGGAGCCTCGCCGTCAGAGAATAGCTCGAAGGAGCTCCGGCGCCTTTTTCGGCCATTGAAGGTTCCTGCATTGATCAGTGATATCCGAAACGAGTGCATTGTGTGTGTGAGTGGGGTGAGGTGAGTGGGGGCCAGGAAGGTGACGAGAGCGGCGGCCCTGGGCTCCATCTCCGGCGAAGTAGAGGAGGAGGTGGCGGAGAGTGGATAGGGTCGTGGAGAAGGGAAGATGGAGTAGGAGGAGGTTGGCGAGGGTGAAGGTGTTGTTGCGAAGCTGTGGCGATGGCCAAACGAAGGTAATGGTGGCTGTAGCTGGAAGGATAAATAGGAGAAAATAAGGACGAAGTCTATTTGCCGGAGCAAGGAGTTGGCGGAGGGGAGCAGCTTGGGCGGAGGACCAGGTGGTCCTCGGGTCGTTGCCCGCGAGGCCAGCTGAGGTCCTCGGAGCTCAGGGGTGGTCGGAGAGCCACCGATACGCGGCGGAGATGTCGCGGGTCGACACCGGCAAAAAGCCATGATCGCCTCGATGTTCCGCCCCTCTGCTGTCACCGGAGGGGCGGAGGAAGCTAGGGTTTAAGCCAAAATGGTGGACGAGTGGCTCCGGTGGCTGTGGAGGGCGATTTATAGGTGGAAGAGTTTGACGGTTACGTGGGTAGGAGGGTGGTTTCACGTGGGGGTTTAATGGCGATGGAGGTTATGTCAGTGCATGGTGGTTGCTGCGCGAGGATGGCGGACGAACGGAGAAGGGATTGGTGGCGTTACGTCGAGGGAGTGGTGGTTGAGGCGTCGGCTACAAATGGAAGGGGGTGATGGGTTTACGTATCGTAACGTCTGGAGGGGGGTGCGGCCGGAGGAAGGAGACGACGGAGGACCGTTGGATCTGACGATCCAACGGCTGGATGATGGCGCGAAGGGATGGTTTGGATTAGATCCATCAGGCTGATTAGACGGTTGATTGGAATGAGGCGACGTGGAGACTTGAGAGGCGTAAGATGGGCTCGTGATCAAACGGTGGAAATTGGAGGGAGACGTGGCGCGATGAGGGGTGTCGGATAGAGGGTAGGATCGGAGGGCTGAGAAATAGGCGGGAGCGGATGGTTGGGATTGGATCTCAGGAGAGATCTGACGGCTGTGAGATAGAGCGCGGGTGGACGGTTGAGATGGGGGCGATTGGAAGGGGATCTAACGGCCCAGATTGGGCGCCAGATGGCGGGAAGGAGAGCGGGCCACGTGGGCGGCCCAGAGGGCGCCACGTGGCCCAATCAGATTAATTCAGAAATAAAAACAAAGAAAAATGTAAAAGAAATAGTTAGAGGCCGAATTTGGAAAAAGTCAAAACATGAAAGTTGCTCGTCTCGACGAGATCTACAACTTTCATGTTGGACAAAAAGCCAAAAGATGTCATCTGTACAAAAGCTATTTTGGGGGTATTTTTAAGGGGATAAAAACACCGATTTTGTGGTTTTGAGTTGTTTTTGTATTTTTTTTAGTGGTTTTAAAAGTCAGTGAATTATAGACAACTTATCTACCTAATTTTTAGGGGTTTTTGAGTGATAAAATAATTACAGAAAAATAAGGGCAATTAAATACAAATAATTAAGGTTAAATATAGACAATATAATACAAGATAAAAATAGAGAATTGGAGGATATTTTTATTGGTTTGTTTAAGCAGGGTTTTTAATAAGGAGTTTGTAGCATGATGAATACGAGATTCATCATACCCCTATACTTAAACCATGCTCGTCCTCGAGCATCTAAAGAATGAAGGAGTTAGATTAATTCCTGACTGTGTGTGTGAAAATTTCAAGGCTTGATCTTTCGAAGACCCTTGACCTAAGTGATCCTAAAATTCTGGATTTATCCAAGCCTTAGTCAGAAGGAATCCAACTTCTCTGATTATCAGACTCTCATTTTGTACATAATATAAGGATATGACATTTAGTGTACTGCATTTCATGAGAGCCGAGTCGATGCATCACCCAAAGTTCTAGTCCCAAAGACTCTCCTCTAGACCTAATCCTCAATACTAGGGAATAAATCTACTCTTGCTTCAGTCAACCATCTCTTTAGTTTGTCAGACTTTGAAATGTAGATGGACGGCCAGATGATGGAGGAACATGGGATTGTGTCTAATTTTCTCACCCTCACATTGGAACAAGGGGCCTCTCGAGTGCCTTTTTACTCAACACAAGTGTATTATTATTTTTGTTGATCAATGTGTCCGGCAAGAGAGTTAGAGTCGTCTGCACTTTTTTTTCTGGGAATACACCGGGGTGTGTCTCTTTTGAGTATCTAAGATACCTTCGACACCCAGACTTGTAGCATTTACGATGTAGGGCCCTTTTTCGGTATCAGCCCGACTCCTGGTCCTAATTAGCGCTTGGTCCAAGTGGACACTTTAAAAATGTTGGGAGCGCTCGCCATTGGTGGAAGCTCATTTGGAATTGACTTTGATTTTTGAGTTTTTCTTTGACATTTCATTTCTTTTGTTGGCTAGCTCCACTGCTTTTACCAAGAGATTGGCGCACACTGATCAACAAGTTCTTTAAGTTTCATCACACCCTGGCACTTTTAGGTAAATATCAAGAGATAGCATATGAATCTTGTTCACATACTGGCTAGGGTTTTTGCTGACACTCAGGTATTCTGAAGCCTTCATTAACTTTATCCCATCCTCGAATATCATTAGATCAGGTCTAAACTTAAATCCATGGTCCTAGTTCCTCAAGTGATATTTCATCTCAGCTCATCAATCATGCAGTTGTGGAAGTGACTGTGCTGATCATATTTTCTTGAAAATAGACATTAAGAGTGCAATATAGCACTCAAATCTTTCAAACTAGAGGAGTGTGGATATTTAAGTTATTAAAACCCTAATGACTAAGGCATGTTAACTCAGACTCTCTAGATCCCAGAGATCCAGTGTCCTCAAAATCCTCAAGCCTTGCGTGAGTGTGAATGTGTCAGGAATACACCAACTCCAAGGGTTAGTGACATTTTTGTGTGATTTTTATCTTTTGCACATTTTTATAGGTTTTAATAATTTTTTTTTAACAGGAAAAATCACAAAAATTAAACCCTCAAATTTTAATTTTTACAGGATTTTACTCAGTTCACTAGTTTACCAAAACCCAGCCCGAAAAATAAAATTTTAAAAAGTTTTAAAAACGCGAGCTAAGGCTAAAGTAATAAACAATAATATACGGTATACCCCCCTATACTTAAAATTTGCTATGTCCTCATAGCACAAGTGCCATGAAGCCAAGGCTCGGTTCAAGTACAGGTTGATATAGCGGAACTGAGGAGGAGGGTCCCCCTATACTTAGGCGAAAATTGGCCTAAGTACAAGAAGACGGGACGAGGGAAGGAAGAGCAGGCAGGTCCCCCCTATACTTAGGCTACAAATAGCCTAAGTAAGGTCTGCGTTAGGGGGGGGTGTTCTATGATACAAGGGAGAGGGGGAGGGGGTTCGTGTAGAATAGATATACACACAGAGAGAGAGAGAGAGAGAGAAATATACAGGGGGCGGGTGGGGGTGAGTATGTGTGTGTGTGCGGGGGGGGGGGATTTTTTTTTTTTTTGGAATACAATATGCAAGACTGAAAAAGAAATATGCAGATGCAAGTTTTCTCTTTTTTTCTTTTTTTTACAACATGCAATGCAAGTAGACTGCTAAAAAGTCCTAGAATTTCTTCACGGTTTCCCTTGTGGCCTCTTCAGCGGAAGCTCCCGACTTCGTGCCTCCATGATGATCAGGCGTCCCCGATTTTCCATGGGCCCTGCCACAAAAGATAAACGTTAGAAAACCAGAGAAATTAAATCCGCAAAATAATATGCAACTAGATGATGCATGTATTGAGGACCTATAAATTATTGAATTAATTAAAAAAACAAAATTCAAAAATTAAGCAAAGCCGCATCCCCGGCAACGGCGCCATTTGATGAACGTAAAATTCGCCTCTTTAATAGATATAAATAACGTCGTAGCACAGGAGGCGAATTTTGTTCAGCAAAAACCACAGTCTTTGAATGCTGTGGAGTATTTGTACTTGGCAAGTGTACCAAGGTCGAACACAGGGATACGGCTGCTTAATTTTAGCTTTTGAATTTTGATTCATGAAGTTCAATATGAATTAATCTCAAATTCAGGTCCATATGCAATTTTATGAAGCACTATGCTAAGTGATGATATGATGCATGTATTTTTATCGGTTTTTATGCAAATTAAAGTGATGCATGGGCAAACAATGCAAAGGAACATGCATGATGAATCAAATGCTACCATTATACCCTAAAATATGAGCAACACAATATAGAATGAAGTTAGAGCCATTTTGAACACATCATTAAAAATCGGTCAGGAAATCAAGCAAAACAGGTAGAGCTAGGTCCCATTTTTGACATAAAAAATCACTTAATTTAAAACATTGTCAAATGAGACAAATAAGTATGCTAGATTGTAGAGGACAAAACAAGGATCAAAACGACACTAAAATCATGCAATTTGGACCTACGATGCTCAAGTTATGCTAAAAACAGTGCAAGGGCATAAATGTAATAAAAATGCAAGAAAAATAAAGGATAAATAATGCATTTAGGTCCCTGGAGGGACCTAAATGCAAATAGTAAAAACTGCCTGGGCCCAGATGCAAATTTCCCGTTGCGCGTAGGGGCCTATTTGTAATTTCCAAAATGTTGCGGGGCTTCCCTGTAAAATACCCCAGATGCGCACGTGGAGCATGCGCCTGGAGGACCAAATTGTAATTTTCATTTCATCCGGGGTCGTTCCTGCAAAATACCCAGCACCTCACGTGCGCTGCACGTGAGGGCTAGGCTCGGGTCACTCCCGCTGCTTCGGGACACGTGGCGTCTTCTGGAGGTCTGTCGGGCGGCTCGGACGACCCGAGCCTGTAGGTTGGAGAAGCGGCTCGGGTCCACCACGTGGTGTCCTCTTGACTGTCCGATCCTGGCGATCGGAGGGTAGCTGTAGCCTCGTCTTCCCCCGCGACTCGCCGGAGGAGGCTGGGATCCGGTGATGTGCTGCTGGCTCTGCCACGCCTCTTGAGGCGTTATGAGGGTTGGGGAAGACTGCTGGTGGGTCGGCGAGGCTCCTGAAGGTGCGGCGAAGCTTCAAAACTGGTCGGAGGAGGAGAACGGTGGAGCCTCGCTGTCAGAGAATAGCTCGAAGGAGCTCCGGCGCCTTTTTCGGCCATTGAAGGTTCCTGCATTGATCAGTGATATCCGAAATGAGTGCATTGTGTGTGTGAGTGGGGTGAGGTGAGTGGGGGCCAGGAAGGTGACGAGAGCGGCGGCCCTGGGCTCCATCTCCGGCGAAGCAGAGGAGGAGGTGGCGGAGAGTGGATAGGGTCGTGGAGAAGGGAAGATGGAGTCGGAGGAGGTTGGCGAGGGTGAAGGTGTTGTTGCGAAGTTGTGGCGATGGCCAAACGAAGGCAATGGTGGCTGTAGCTGGAAGGATAAATAGGAGAAAATAAGGACGAAGTCTCTTTGCTGGAGCAAGGAGTTGGCGGAGGGGAGCAGCTTGGGCTGAGGACCAGGTGGTCCTCGGGTCGTTGCCCGCGAGGCCAGCTGAGGTCCTCGGAGCTCAGGGGTGGTTGGAGAGCCACCGATACGCGGTGGAGATGCCGCGGGTCGACACCGACAAAAAGCCATGATCGCCTCGACGTTCCGCCCCTCCGCTGTCACCGGAGGGGCGGAGGAAGCTAGGGTTTAAGCCAAAATGGTGGACGAGTGGCTCCGGTGGCTGTGGAGGGCGATTTATAGGTGGAAGAGTTTGACGGTTACGTGGGTAGGAGGGTGGTTTCACGTGGGGGTTTAATGGCGATGGAGGTTATGTCAGTGCATGGTGGTTGCTGCGCGAGGATGGCGGACGAACGGAGAAGGGATTGGTGGCTTTACGTCGAGGGGGTGGTGGTTGAGGCGTCGGCTACAAATGGAAGGGGGTGATGGGTTTACGTATCGTAACGTCTGGAGGGGGGTGCGACCGGAGGAAGGAGACGACGGAGGACCGTTGGATCTGACGATCCAACGGCTGGATGATGGCGCGAAGGGATGGTTTGGATTAGATCCATCAGGCTGATTAGACGGTTGATTGGAATGAGGCGACGTGGAGACTTGAGAGGCGTAAGATGGGCTCGTGATCAAACGGTGGAAATTGGAGGGAGACGTGGCGCGATGAGGGGTGTCGGATAGAGGGTAGGATCGGAGGGCTGAGAAATAGGCGGGAGCGGATGGTTGGGATTGGATCTCAGGAGAGATCTGACGGCTGTGAGATAGAGCGCGGGTGGACGGTTGAGATGGGGGCGATTGGAAGGGGATCTAACGGCCCAGATTGGGCGCCAGATGGCGGGAAGGAGAGCGGGCCACGTGGGCGGCCCAGAGGGCGCCACGTGGCCCAATCAGATTAATTCAGAAATAAAAACAAAGAAAAATGTAAAAGAAATAGTTAGAGGCCGAATTTGGAAAAAGTCAAAACATGAAAGTTGCTCGCCTCGACGAGATCTACAACTTTCATGTTGGACAAAAAGCCAAAAGAGGTCATCTGTACAAAAGCTATTTTGGGGGTATTTTTAAGGGGATAAAAACACCGATTTTGTGGTTTTGAGTTGTTTTTGTATTTTTTTTAGTGGTTTTAAAAGTCAGTGAATTATAGACAACTTATCTACCTAATTTTTAGGGGTTTTTGAGTGATAAAATAATTACAGAAAAATAAGGGCAATTAAATACAAATAATTAAGGTTAAATATAGACAATATAATACAAGATAAAAATAGAGAATTGGAGGATATTTTTATTGGTTTGTTTAAGCAGGGTTTTTATTAAGGAGTTTTTAGCATGATGAATACGAGATTCATCAGTATGGTAGCCCTAGTGACAAGCTGTGTGCGCATCTCATCATAGTCTTTATCAAGGCCAACAATGAAATCTCCAACCATTGTGGAGTTTGTATAACACTTCTGCTGCACTACATATGTCGTAATGGGCATATAGATATGAAGCTTCTTGAACATTACATAGAGAGAAGAGTATTACGCGTGCAGAGGATGACCATTCTACTTCACATTGTAGAGATCAAACTAAGGCTAAAGAATCTTGGCCTCATTCTTTGCTTTAGCATAGGTGGAAGCCAAAGTGTCCCACATTGCCTTTGCGGTTGGGCTGGTTCAGAATATCATTATCTATCATTGTTATTAGGGTCCCACATAGCCAAACACACGCACACATGCCATCTTGCTTTCAAGAAGCATTTTCCCTAGTCTTATCAGTTGGCTCTGGATCTGTCAGGATGTACTCCTTGTTATTGCACAACATGAGGATGAGAAACTGCATGGACCATAACTCATAGTACATTCCATTCATCTTAGCGATGGGATCCGAGACCTTGAAGGCTCTGGACTAAAAACTATCACCCTTGTTCTCTGACATGATGATAAAATTTCCAAATAACAAAACTTAAATAGGAAGTAGACTGATATAAACAAGTCAACATGATTATAGGGAGGATTGGTTGTACATGTAGACTCATACAACCTTCCTCATCAATATCTGCTACTCGCCAGGGCCAGAAAGCGTGATTTATAGGTCTGAATTAACATTTTTCTATTAAAATCAGATCGATCCGAATGACAGATCATGCCGTAGAGATGTACAAAATCGTACGGTAGGATTGGAGATGTCTTCGGAGGGCATAAGGCATGCTGCGGTGTAATAGGGAGGGTAGGGTTGTGGCCTTGGTCGTCGGAGGGTAGCCTACGACAACCATAGGGGCGACCTGCTTAAGCATGGGAGCAACCTTTGACGGTCGGTGGGGTGGGTTGCCTTGGGTGACGTGGGTCACGCGGGTGCGGAGGGCTGCGGTCGACAACGGCTTGGAGGGTGGCCGATGGTGGTGACACGAGGAGGGTACAGTTAGGTTAGTGGTAGTGTTTGATATGGGAACTCTAGTCTATAACCATCGCTTCGATACCATGTTGAGGGAAATGAATAACATAATTAATCAGAGGCCCTAGGGTTCTCTTATATAGGAGAGGATCCTATTGGAAAAATTACAAGAAGAGGACAAAAGAAATAGAAAATAATAATAATATTATTACTAACAAATATCTTTACAAAAACATATGTCATATGATGTCTTGGTGTAGGCATGCATCCTCTGACCAAAGACATATGTATTGCTATATGTCTGAATATGTACATTTAATAGACCAACAGTTTGATGATCTAATAAAGGTCTATACATCGATGAGATAGTGTGCATTTGAGGGCATATGCGTAATACGATATCTCAAAGGGTTCATACAAGTTCACTACTCTGGAAGACATAAGCTCACTTAAGAGGCATTGGGACCGATAAAATTCCATGCAGGGTCATCTTTCTTTAGAAGCATGACAAGAATTTGTAGGTATGATATATGCTTTTTGAAAGTATATGGTCGATACCAACTCCCAATGACCGAAGGAGAAAATGATAAAGCTCTGAAGAAGACAGTCTAAAAGAGATCTAAAACTTTGGGTTTATTCTAGTTCTTCCACTATGCAGGATGTATGGGTATTAGGAATATTCGAGGGTGATGTGATCATAAATGATTGTATAACCATGACTCTTCCATTCCAAAGGAGAAATGAAATAGGTTTGGATTTAAGTGACTACCTTTTAGTAGAGAAGTAATCTAATCTTAGTCTAAAAAGTTGGACATTAATCTGGATATGATTAATATGCAATGAGAATTGGATTTGTGGCTTGGAATTAATCAAACATCATTGAGAGGTCCTCAAGATCTGGATTTGAGATATGATCTCAATATCAAAATATTATATGTGGAACATACAATCGCCCTATACCTATCTCCAAGTATCAGTGGAGAAAGAGTATTATTTTTGAAAGAATTTAATAATACTTCCATTGATGAACCATGTATATGAACATTGAGAAAATTTGATTATTAAATGAGATTTGTTATCATAAATAATATGAATACGATTCATATTATTTGGGTACATGAGAAGAGTCATCTTTAAAAATAAAATGTGATTTAATTATCAAATACATGATTAATGTGGATATCACTATCCATAATAATCATGGATATTATAAATACATTTTATAATATGGTGGAGAGATTTAAATATACATGGAAATTAAAACATGTTATTGTGAATTGGATTCACATTAGACAATTAATTGTAAATTCAATTTACATATTATGTTGGATGCAAGAATATAATTAGTATTAGTCATAGCCGTGATTGAATATTTCACATAATTAATTTGGGAAAATATTTTTGTGAATGCAATAATTGTTACTGCATATATATATATATATATATATATAGTGGAAGGCATAATCCCCTTCATGGTTGTCGTCCACCTTGACTTGTTCAAGACGGGGGTGACCACCCTATTTTTAGAAAGGGACTTGTTCTTCCGCATCATTTATGTATAATAATAAATTCTAAAATAAATTAATTATTATTTTGAAAGGGATATAGTTAATTTGTTTTAAGCTAATTATTATTGCATTTTTGGAGCAACAAATCATGGCCATTAATTAATAACACTTTTAGTCTACACCGTAGATTAGGAGAGCACATGGATTGAGATCCACGTATATCCAACTATGATAAAAGGGAGGGTATGTTGGACATGCGAGCCCATGGCGAGACACTATGCAATAATTGTTAATGCAGATACCATTCTCTGATCTAAAATGAAGAATAACTAATTTGCATAACAGGTCCCTTAGTACAATTAGGGTTTTACCATGGCCATCTTAATGATCATATAGTTGTTGATTCAATTATTGAATCATAGAGGTTGGTTCTTGGATGGATATCTAAAGAGTTAGAATGGGGAATCATCAAGTACCATCAAATAATTATTAAGAGATGATCTCCAACCTGAGAAGGAGATGTCAATCCTTTCTCCAAAAGCTAATATCTAACCGACCACTTGATGTTGGTCCTCTTCATAGGAATAATTTGGAGGTGTTAGATAAGTTAGGTCAGAGTGTTGACTTAATGAGATCGAGATAACCACGATCCTATGTCGTATGTAGTCAAGATATAGGCACACATCCTCTGATCGGAGACAGATGTGTTACTATATGTCTGAGTATGTACATTTCGTAGACCAATAGGTTGATGACCTAACCAAAGTCTATACAGCAGTGCGCTGATGTGCATGCAATGGTATATGAGTAATACGATCTATCAAATGGATCTTACAGGTTCATTATTGAACCGAAAGACATGAGCTTACTCATGAGAAATTGGGAAGAATCAAATTTCGTGCACGATCGTCTCGCATGGAAGCTTGACTGATTTTGTAGGTTTTGATATATGATTTTGGAAAGTATATGATCTATACCAACTCCAAATAGTCAAATGAGATACTTAATGATAAAACCCTGAAGAAGATAGTCTAAAAAAGATCAAAAACTTCAGGTTTAACCTTGGTGTTTTAGTATGTAGGATGTACATGTATTAGGAATACATGAGGGTGATGTCATCATAAACAATTGTATAACCATGACACTTCCATTCCTAGGGAGTGATGAATCGGGTATGGATTTTAGTGACTCCTCTCAGTAGTGAAGTGATCTAATCTTAGTCCAAATGCTAGACAATGATTTGAATGTGATTCATATGCAATGAGAAGATTGGATCTACGACCATGATATAATCAAGCATATATGGGAGTTTCGCAAGATCTGGATTTGAGATGTGATCTCAATATCCATGTCACTATACGTGGAATAATACAATCACCATGTCCTTATCACCAAGTATCCATGGAGAAATCACATTATACTTGAAAGAGTTCATGATAACTTCATTGTTGATATATGTATCCAAGCTTTGAGAAAATTGATAATTAAATGTGATTTAATTATAACGAATAATATGAATTTGATTAATATTATAAGGAGAGTTATCTAATATAAGTAAATGTGATTTAATTATCAAAGATGTAAATAATGTTAATGTGATTCATATTATTTGGGCACATGAGAATAGAGATCCAAGATTATTGAATGTGATTTAATTATCACGTATATTGAATCATGTGTATAGCACTATCCATATTAATCATATATATTAATAATGTGATTTATAATATATAAGAGAGAGCTATTTGTAACTTACATTTGTTAATTAAATGTTGATGTGAATTGGATTCACATTGGAGAATTAATTGAGAATGTAATTTACATTTTATTTTGAGTTGTGAATGTGATTCACAATTTTCCCAAGGCAAGAATGCAATATTCACAAAATAATTATGAGTTATTCTTGTAGAATAATTTACAACAACTGTTGTTGTAAATCTTGGAGATTTCCATGGAATAATGTAATCTCAAGAGATTACATGAGATTGCCATTAACTCTCATGTTATGGAAGGAGGCAATCTTCATTCCATAATCTCCATGCTTGATTGATTTAATTTGAGATTAAATTGTATTGGTTTTTCAATATAAATTTAATCTAAATTAAATTAATTGTTGTTGTGGTTTTACAATAAAATCTTTGCCATTGAATGAAACACAAATCAATCTCATTCATTGGATTTGTGTGCACATGGATTGGGATCCATGGACTCCTGAAATTTATATAGGAAGAGGCATCCCTTGCTCTTCAAAGTTACACAAGTTATGAACAACATCTCTCTCTCTCTCTCTTTCATTCTCTACACGTCTTCTCTCTCTCTCTCTCTCTGAACACGTGGTCGTCCACATGATGACCTAGAGAGAATTGCCGTCGTCGCCACGACCATTGTGCCGTCGCTTCGACCGCTCGTGGATCTCCATCTCCTTCGGTGCACTCACTCGTGAAGAAGACGTCGGATCTCATGAGACAAGATCAGGAGATTCGTCGCTTGGATCATCAATATGGATTGTGAGGAGCACGCATGTCATCAACGCACTCGCAAGCGACTCCTCCGTCGGATCGGACTTGAGATAGGTGGTCTCTTCGTTTAGAGACTCGATCGCAACCACGCTCCAAGAGGTAACTCTAATACCAGTTTTTGTTTTAGATTAAACGACCCAAGAAGTGTTCTTGGATCATGTGGTTTCATCGCATGAAAATTTTTTATATTTCGTTGTCTCGAGCAACTAGTGCGACTAGTTGCTCCCGATCGCATACGAAGCAATCGTCATTCTTCGTGATGTGCTTAAGGATTTTACAATATCCATCAAGTGGTATCAGAGCTACAGGTCGGAGGTTTCGAATACGATCCATTAGCCTAGGATGACTTGGACTCATTAGGGTTTGTGAATTTTTTATCGCATTTTATTCACGCGGCCTAGTTTTCTGAAATATTTCGTATCTATTTAATTTTTTTTAAACAAAAATTATCATTATATTATGTTCTCCATTAAATAAGGATACCGTGGGATTTAGTTTGCATGATTTGGAATCTATTTTCTCATGTTTTGATCATTTTAGTGAACATGTATCAACTATTTCGAGGACTACGAATCTGAACATAATTAAGGTATTAATCACTGATTTGAAATGCCTTCAAATGCATGCTATCACTTCGATTCTCTTGTAAATCAAATTATCAAACTTTGGAATCTTATTTTGCATGATTTGGATTTAAATTGATTGAGATATGCTACTTTTAGTAAGTGGGGGTAACTGCTAGAAATTACATTCCTAATCAAGAACCTTGTGTTTGTCATTTAATCAATTATTTAAATTAAATAGTTATTTTCTTGAAATAATTATGGATGAATATTTTTTAAATATTTGATGATGATTATTTCCTAAAATGAGATTGGCTTGACAAATAAGTGATTAGATATGATCTAGATTACAATTGGTTACTCAATCTACTTTCCAACAAACAATGTTGCTTGAATAGGATTGGAAAATTGTTTAGAAAATTCCTTATAATCAAAATGGTTTTGATTATTAATATAAGGTATAACTTCGGTTGAAAAGCCGATTATCATCTCAAGTACATAATGATCAAGTCGACATTATCTTAACTCGATGTGAATATGGTGTCTAGTCGGGGAGCGTTGGGGTAGCAGGTTGCACAGTGTGCGGTATGTCCCACTCCTGTCAGTACTTGCCATGACAACGTGTATGGAAGGGATAATGTTGGAGAGATCATGATGTATTCTCTGATTATTATAATTTGCAATAATACGTATTTGAGATAATACCATATTTGAAGTAACAATAAAGAATGTTTGCTGGATATTAATTGGATCATTAATTTATCATGATTAGATTAGTTGGAATCTAATTAAAATTAGAACACTCTATTATGAATAGAATTGTTATTTCCATTGGAAAAATTATTCGTAGTGAATATGATTCATAACGACTAATTAAAATTTGAATGTGATATGGAGGATCAGATAAGTGACATCCATGGTCTTCCGTCAAGGAGAAAGGTTCCGTCACCAGGGATTATATGTAGGAGACACCTGTCCGAAGTGATAGCTCCTGCATACAAGTGCATCTGGATCGGGATCTTTTCTTCTCGAAAGAGTAAGGTCGTATGCATAGTGACCACAATATAGGATCCTCATATTATTGGGGCGATATTGCATTACGCATAGCGAGTTCTAATCATGTTGACGGTTGGTTCAATTACTGACAAGTCAACATCACCTTATGGGTAGTGGGCCGGAGTGTCAAAGACTGAATTGGGAAATGCAAGTTGGACTTGCAAGGTGGAATGTATTTCCGCTCCTTTTTATCACTCTTACAGTTTCTCATATTATTGGGATGTGACAATGATAAGGAAGGAGATCCCAGATGTTGCTTGAGATATAATGGTAAGTATATCTCTTACATTGAAAGTGATTAAGGGAATGATGTTTCAGTGTTCACAAGGCAAGACAACCTTTATATAAAAATAACTAAATCAAAGTAAAACATGTATATATTTATATTTATATTGATTTATGCAAATTTCTGATTTCAGATAATCCTTCATTAAACCCACTTAGTATTATACTCAATAATAACAAGTAAAATATCATGGATTGGATCCATGATCGAGATATTATTTTACTTGTTGTGGGACACTTAATGTTTGTGGTTGCAATTAGCAAGTTTCCTCATAATAATGAGGAGTGACAATTAAATAGACAATAGGACTAAAACCCTAGGTTTTGTATGTCTCTATAGACTTGATCTCTCATCGAATGTACTTTGGAAGCGACATGTCAATGATGATTGTAATTGTCAAACAATCCTTATAAAATATATGAAGATATTCTGGCATATATATGTGCTCTTGACATTTACTCATGAATGACATAGTTCACTGCGTCATGCAGAATGGTGGCTCTATGAGAGACGATGTATTCAAAATATTTGAGTACCTACATGAACCAATGTATTTAGGAGTTAAGATCTATATAGATACAATGATTGTCATCATTCTACTATCTATACTCTAGTCAAGCATGAATCTTCAGAATATTCATATTGTATGAATTTAGTGAAGCATGTATAAATGTTGAAATGCTCTAATATTGAAATCTTTTGAATTCAACATAAGAGATCCTTTGTTTTAAGCAATGGTTGTTTATAGATGAAAGGAGCACAGTGAAAGCATGGGTCGGACCCAAGTAAGAAGGAAAGTCAAAAGATTGTACTTCTGTAACTTCCATATGGCATCCAAAGAGTTGGATGAATGCCAATACTGTAAAGCCGATGTATTGATAGAATGACTATGAAATCTATCTAGGATCCTTAGAGAAGGACCCACATAGCGCATCGGGATAATCTATGTCTCCATTTAATCATTTAAAATGTCTTTGTTATTTTATAAGATCAAAGTCCAATAATTGTATCTCATTCTTCTAATAACACTTTCATTTGGTTGCATATGTATTAGAAGATTAGTAAATTTGATCTTAAGGTTTAATAATCTTCTACATGGAAATTGATGCAATTGTTGCAATAATCTCCACTGGATAGATGAACTTCATGTTTTCAATGGGAGAGCCCTTAGTCTTAGAATGTCTCTATGACCTAGATATTAGAATACGCTCATTGTTTATTTCTAAATGTTGGGAATAAACATGAATTCTGGAATAGACCAATCATAAAGAGTTATGACGGATATATTTCAGATAGTACTCTAACATCTGGAGGACTCTACTAAATTAGAATA
Source organism: Ottelia alismoides (assembly GCA_037367405.1). Lineage (NCBI taxonomy): Eukaryota > Viridiplantae > Streptophyta > Magnoliopsida > Alismatales > Hydrocharitaceae > Ottelia > Ottelia alismoides. The sequence goes on from JAZKJV010010449.1 coordinate 841,950, forward strand.
TTAATGAATGGTTCTTTAACATTTCTAGTACTGAAAATTAAACCTTAACAAGATCAATAGGACGATGAAGATCATTTGTCAAATGATCTACCATCAAGCCTTGGACATATATCTGTTTATGTGATCAATAGACTAGTGAGAGATGAAACTTTAGAGTGTTTGAAATTTCAAATCTTGTATACTTATGAATGTTGTATTCAAAGTAGAAAATGTCCAAAGCACCCTTCTCTAAGAAAGGTGTAAGATGTCAAGGCATTCAATATCTAATACATATTGATGTATGTGGATCATCTATAATAATAAACATTAATGATATGTGATATATATTGATGATTATTTGTTATATGAGATTTCTTCCCTTCACCCTAGAAACCGTTGAAATTTTCAAAGATTTCAATATTTTAGTTTAGAAACAAATTTTAAAGGAAGATGAAAATGAATTTGATCTAATCTAGGTAGTTATTACCTATTAGATGAATTCACGGAATGCCTTATGGAGAAAGGAATGCCATTCCTATATCATTCCTCCTAATTTTTCTAAACTCAATAGAGTTGTAGGGAGATACAATTGGATTATGTGTGACATGATTTGATCTATTATGAATCTTAGTGTAGTTACCTCTTAGTTTCCAAGGTATATATGTAGTAGAGACTTCAATATATATCCTTAATAAGGTTCCATGTAAGTAAGTGGTAATCTAACACCAAAGAGTGATGCTTCATTAGGAAAATAAAGGATGGTAGTGGATACCTACTTTATGACCTTTAAATTAGTAAATGATTTCATCTTTAAAGATATGATTCTTAGAGATTGAGACTCTTGAGAATCAAGATGAAAATGAAGTAAAGGAACTCATTAAATTATGAGAAGATAATGAAGAAACTAAAAGGATAATTAAAGATGAAACACTAATACCCCTTCAAATGAGTTTGAGAATGGATTACATGTGTCAGAGAAATCTGACAATGATCTTACTTCATGTGATGAAGCTTCTGAAGATCTTGACATGAAAGATGGATATTAGCAATAAAAGTCTAAAGTAGACTTCATATACAAGTGTTGTATATGGACTCTCGATGACCCACCTATATTGGTAAGCCCTGTTAAGATACAAATGGATCTTCAAGAGAAAGATGGAACAAGATGAGAAGGTAGAGACCTCCAAAAGACGGTACGTAGACATGAGCTACATACTGAACAGAAGACGTCGCTTGCGATGAGACTTGCTCGTTAGTGACCATGCTTAAAACCATCACGATATTGCTAACTATAGCTACACAACATCACTTTTGTCATCTTCAAGATAAAAGTCAATATTGCATTCCACTATGAATACCTCTTATAAGATATTCACATGAAGTAGCCCCAAGGCTTCATGGTTGAGGAAAGCAAAGTGTGCAAGCTGAATAACTCCATCAATGGACTGAAATAGGCTACTTGTAATTGGACCATAAGATTTGATGAAATTATAAATATTATGATTTCAGATAGAATCTCAATGAACCGTATGAAGCATAGCAGGAGTTCCATTGTGTTCATCATGCTAAATGTAGATAACATCCTAATCATTTGGAATGATATAAAGATAATAATAAGTGTTTTCAAGACTGGCTATTGCATACCTTGACATATGATCTAAAAGATACCTCTTAGATCTTAGTTCTGAAGTTGTTCAGTAGCAAAGAGAAGAGGGTATTGGGACTATCACATTAGTAGTACACCTTGGACATGGTTCATTTTCTGGAACATTCCAAGAAAGGCTTCTTTCCCTCAAGATATGGTACGAACCTTTCTAAAGGGATAGCGCCTCAAGGGGTTGAGGAGGTGAATGCTAAAACTGCTTTCCCTTGTGCATCAGTTACGAGAAGCCGGGTGTATGCTATATTTATGTACAAAATCCAGATGTCTGCCTTGTAGTGGGAGTAGTAAAATGATACTAATCCTACTAATAAAACACTTTATTGTAGTAATAACAATATCTTCAAAGATGACAAGACTTTTTGAGATAGTAATCTCAAAGTTTTATCTTCAAGAACTTAAGACTTTATAGATGGTGATCTAACAGGGTCTTAATTGTGAATACCTTAGGAGATAAAGATCTCTAGGAATAAGGGTATTCTGATAAGGATAATAGAAATTACATATTGGTATATTGATTACTGAGTTGTAGTATCGAGGACACTATGACTAACATGATTGAGTATTGGTAGCATACACGAACACTCTTACTAGGAGATAAGCAAGTGTCGTAAGAGAACTTGGTATAGTCTATTGGGAATGGAGTGACTAAACAACTTACCTAGCAATTTTCCTAAATAGACTATTATCATCACATGAGTGTGGGTTTAAATATTAATCCATTAATGGCCCTATGGGCTTGTGGGAAATTGTTGGACATGCGACCCACGGCGAGCCATTATGCAATAATTTTTATTTCAAATATCATTACCTGATCTGAAATGAAGGCTAACTAATTTGCATAATAGGTCTGTTAGTACAATTAGGTTTATATACCATGGCAATCTTAATGATCATATAACTGTTGATTCAGTTATTGAATCATAGAGGCTAGTGCTTGGATGAATAACTAAAGAGATAGATTTAGGACTCATCAGGTACCGTCAAATGATTATTAAAAGATGATCTCCATCCTGAGAAGGAGATTGCAATACTTTATCCAAAGGATGATATCTAAGAGACCTCTTGATGCAGGTCCTCTACATAGGAATAGAGATTCGGAGGTGTTAGATAAGTTAGGTCAAAGTGTTGACTTAATGACATCGAGATAGCCAAAGGCCTATGTCATATGTTATCACGATAAAGGCACGCATCTTCTGATCAGAGATAGATCTGTTACTATATGTCTGAGTATGTACATTTGGCAGACCAATAGGTTGATGACCGAACGAAGGTCTATACACTGGCGCGCTGGTGTGCATGCAGGGGGATATGAGTAATACAATCTTTCAAAGGGATCATACAGTATCATTATTGAACCAGAAGACATGATCTCACTCATGAGATATTGGGAAGAGTTGAATTCCATGTATGGTCTTCTCGCTTTGGAAGCTTGACTGAATTTGTAGTTTTTGATATATGCTTTTGAAAAGTATATGATCAACACGTGGGTGAGATATATGCTTTTGGATAATATATGATCGATACCAACTCCCATTAGTCAAATGAGATACTTAATGATAAAAACATGGAGAAGACAGTCTAAAAGAGATCTAAAACTTCGTGTTTAATCTTGATCTTCTAGTATGCAGGATGTACATGTATTAGGAACACCTGAGGGTGATGTGATTATAAAAGATTGTATAACCATGACTCTTCCATTCCTAGGGAGTGATGAAATGGGTATGGATTTTAGTGACTCCTCTAAGAAGAGAAGTTATCTAATCTTGGTCCAAGTGTTGGACAATAATTTGAATGTGATACAGATGTAATGAGAAGATTGGATCTACAACCTTGATTTAATCAGACATCTATGGGAGGTGAGCAAGATCCGAATTTGAGATGTGATCTCAATATCCAAGTTACTATACGTGGAACAATACAATCACCCTGTCCTTATCTCTAAGTATCTATGGAGAAAGCACATTATCCTTGAAGTTTAGGATAATTTCTTCGTTAATATATGTATCCAAGCATTGAGAAAAATGTTAATTAAATGTGATTTAATTATCATGAATAAAGTCAATTTTATTCATATTATAAGGAGAGTTATCTAATATAATTAAATGTGATTTAATTATCAAAGATGTAGATAATGTGAATGTGATTCATATTATTTAGTCACATGAGATTAGAAATCCAAGATGATTAAAAGTGATTTAATTATCATGGATATTGAATAATGTGTATAATACTATCCATATTAATGACATATATTATAAATGTGATTTATAATATATAAGAGAGAAATATTTGTAATTTACATTTGTTAATTAAATGTTGATGTGAATTGGAATCACATTGGACAATTAATTGAAAATGTAATTTACATTTTTTGGGTTGTGAATGTGATTCACAATTTTTCCAATGGCTAGATTGCAATATTCAGAAAATAATTACGAATTATTCTTGTAGAGTAATTTACAACAAGTGTTGTTGTAAATCTTGGAGATTTCCATGTAATAATGTAATCTCATGAGATTATGGGAGATTGCCACCAAATCCTATATTATGAGAGGAGGCATTCTTCATTCCATAATCTCCATGCTTGATTGATTTTATTTAGGATTAATTTGTATTGATTTTTCAATATATGTTTAATCTGAATTAAATTAATCGTTGTTGTGGTTTTACAACAAAATCATGGCCATTGAACTAAACACAAATCAATCTCATCCATTGTATTTGTATGTACATGGATTGGGATCCACGGACTCCCAAAATACTATACAAGAAGAGACATCCCTTGCTCTTCAAAGTTACACAAGTTATGAAAAACATCTCTCTCTCTCTCTCATTCTCTGTGCATCCTCTCTCTCTCTCTCAACATGTGGTCGTCCACATGATGACCTAGAGAGAATCGTCGTCATCGCCACAACCGTTTTGCCGTCACTTCGACCGCTTGTGGATATCTGTATCCTTCGATGCGTTCGCTCGTGAAGAAGATGTTGGATCTCATGAGACGAGATAAGGAGATTCGCCACGTGAATCATCAACATGGATTGCGAGGAGCGCACGTTTTGTCAACACACTCGCAAGTGTCTCCCCTGTCGGATCGGACTTGCGACATGAGGTCTCTTCGTTTAGAGACTCGATCGCAACAACTCTCCAAGAGGTAACCATAATACTTATTTGTGGTTTAGATGAAATGATCCGAGAAGTGTTGATGGATCATGTGGTTTCATCGCATGAAAATTTTTTGAATTCCGCTTCCTTGAGAAACTAGTGCGACTAGTCGCTCCCGATCGCATATATGTGATCTTCACGCTTCTTTGATGTGTTTAAGGATCTTACCATATCCTTTAGTGTAGCACTAGCCTTATCTACTATATCATTCGAAGACCAAAAAGTCTCTCTCTCTCCCTCATAGTCATCTCCCTATTCTCTCTCTATCAATATTGTTGTTGTCTATATATCGACTTCGAGAAAGTCGAAGTAATCACGACATTGTTATGTTGCCAGATCGACTACTCGTGGATCTCCATATTCTTCGGTGCTCCTTGATCATAAAGAAAATATTGGATTTTGTGTGACTAAATCAGGAGATCCGTTGCTTGGATCTTCACCGTGGATTGCGAGAAGCATGTGTCTCATCAACATGCTCGTAAGTGTCTCCTCCATGAGGTCAGACTTGAGACAAGTGGTCTCTTCCTTTAGAGACTTCGATTGCACCCATGCTTCAATAGGTATTCCTATATCTTGTTTGTGGTTTGATGAAATGGTTCGAGAAATGTTATCAAATCATGTGGTTTCGTCTCTTTAATTTTTTTTAAATTTTACTATTCCGAGCAACATGTATAACTATACGCTCCTAATCACCTTAGATGCAATCATCACGCTTCTGTGATGCGCCTAAGGCTTTTCCCATATCCATAACATGCTATTTGGTGGCTTGTGGTGATCATGATTATGGCACCATAAGGAGATGCGAGCCAATAAGTTGCACATGAGGTGGCCTCATCAAGGAAATGTCTCCAAAGTTCCATGAACAAGATGTGGCATGGAAATCTAGGGTTCCAGAAACATTAGATAATTCTCAAACTCATTTTAAGTTCATGGATGTTTCCTTGATAATGGAATCATGTAGAATTAAAGTTTTGAAAACCCAAAAAAATTTATTATTCAATATTTGAACAAGATCATGAACATGATAAAAATAATCTTCAATAATAAATTCAAGAACCGAACCTGTTTTGATACCTTGTAGAAATAAATAATAGGAAAGGTAATTCAAATAAAAAATATGAATGGTGGAGAACACAAGAATTCACATAGAACACTACTCCATAAGAAGTGTGATAAAATAATGGGACAAGGTCACCAAGGTTCAAATATTCTATTATTACTCTCTACAGGAAAATGGAGGAGCTCCAGGTCAAATGAGGCGTGGTGGTGGAGTGAAAGGGTGCAAGAGAAGCTAAAAATTAAAAGATCTTGCAACATGATGGGGAAATTGATAGAGATGTTACTATAGAATAAATGCCGGTTGGCTAAAGTGGAGGAGTCTCTGTTGTTCTCTATGATAAGAAAATTCCTTTAGATCTGCTCTGCTCTACGGATCTGAATGTTGGCATGTAAACCATAGACATGTGTAGAGAATGGTCGTAGCAAAAATGAAAATTCTAAGGTAGATGTGTGGACACACACGTAAAGATCAAATTCGGAATGATGCAATCAAAAAGAAAGTTGGTGTAGCTCTAATCGAGGATAAGATGAGAGAAACCAGCTTAAGATTGTTTGGTCATTTGCAAAGAATGTCAGCTGATGCACCAGTTAGGAGATGTGTGTGTTGGGATGTTTGGTCGGCTAAGAGAGGACGAGGATGGCCCAAGAAGTGTTGGAAATAGACTATACAAAGGGATCTTAGTTTTTTAGATATAAGCCTGCTATTGACCCAATATAGATCTGAATGAAGGCAAAGAATCCATGTCGCCAACCCTACTTTATTGTGGGAAAAGCTTTGTTGTTGTTGTTGTATTCTCTACAGGAAAAGGTCACTAAGGGTCGGATATTTTATTATTTCTTTCTCAATGAATACAAGTGTATGTGGATTCTTATATTGCCCCACCAATATTATCAAGTCCCACTATTAGATGATATGGGACTAAACCTATGAATGTAGTAGTTGGATCTTGGAGGGATCAAATCACCCATCAACGAACACATGCTCGAACATGCCTAATGTGGGAAATCAAACTTTTGCCTAAGACCTTTGAGAGAGATGGTTCCATCACAGACAATGAATGCACCATGACCAGAATCATGACCATGATAATAGCTAAAGTCGGGACTAGGTCCTCCGCGGAAGCCGCGTCACCTTTTTAGGATAACAAGTTGGTTGAAAGATGGCAAATTCCTCATAGAGACTGGTGAGGTATCTATAGTATACCGCAAGAGTAGACTTTCCTTGAAATGCTTACCAGATCTGCAAATAGCATTAGGCAAGAAGAGACTTGGTAGTCTTGTGAAAGTAAGTCAGTTCTAGTTCATCCTACTTGTCCTTTGCAATATTTCTCTACAGGAGATTCGTCGTAATGCGGGATTTAATGTTGTTGATCATTTATGTCATTACATGATAATTCTGTCCCCAATCTAGGACTCATGGTCCTTGTCAGTCTCCTTTAGCAGCTCCTTGTGAGAATAGAGATCTTCATATGACTCCCGACGAACACCTTTAAGGACCAAAAGCAGTGCATGTAGTTATGCTTGCTTGAGTTGGATAGAAGTCCCCGAATCATCATATAAGATGTAGAGTACTAAGGCATGGCCTTAGTGGTAAAAGCTAGGGCCACCATAGTCAAATACAAAGATCAAGAAGAAATTGCAAAAGTTTAAACCCACATGTGATTATGGTTCAAGTGCCATGTTTTTCATGCTAGTTCTTTACATGCAACACTAGCGGATCTTGCTTAGGTGACAGTCATCTCCAACCGTGATTGGAGATACCCATAGGACAACAATTTCTATGGAGGACCTAGATGGTGCCTACAAACATTACGACAACATTGAACCATCGCTACGACATCTGGCCACGATGGGGTGCCATTGACGCATGTTGATAAGTTTAGCGGCGACGTTGGACTGTCGGGTGCCCTAACAAAGATGGTTGTTTTTTGGTCACCCCCTAAATGTTACCGATGCTTAGAACGAAGCCCCAAGGGACTAATGATCATTGATGGACTAGATGATGTGGCAGTGGGGATTTGGGTAATGACTCGGTTTATAATAGTTGCTCAGATACCATGTAGAGATAAATTGAGAATGGATGGGATGATTTATTGAAGGGTATGGGGTTTGTTATATAGCATTTTTGTGAATCGTGGAAGCCAATACATGCAAACACGATCAATCAAGCAAGGCACAAGCATTTGGATTTACAAGGTTCACACGTAACTGGGCTACGTCCTTTGGAGGTGGCAATCAGTTTTCACTATGTAAAGAAAGAATACAAAGGATTCAGAGATCCCTAATTCTAGGGAGTTTGTATACTACTTTTGTAAAACAGATATGAACGGATCAGAATACCCATAACATGAAGCATGAAGCCCTAGAACCTAGTTAGAGATGACTGCCTAAGAGATCTCGAAGGGTTACAGTATTCAATAAATAAAAATAAAAAGAAGATTATTAAATATCTACAACAAAATAGCTTGGTATTTTCAATACTAGCATCGAATCAGAGTACAAGGAGACAACCCAAGCCACTCGTGAACTTACTTGACATACATCCATTTGGCATGAACTTGGGTTCTTTACTGAGGCTTCTGTTTGATTTAATTACAACAATAAATCTACTACCTGCATTACTTCCATCATGGCGGTCCTTGAGCATACCAAACATATAAAATAGACTTGTTTGTAAAATTTGTGAAAAACATCGATTGATTCAAAGGAGGGAACATGTTATAGTGATGTATTCCAATAAGAAAGATAAGAAAGGCAATTATAATATTTCTTCATATCATTTAGTCGAAGATTCTTTAGTAAAAGAAAAATACAGATCCATTTATCTCTCTAGAGGCCTAGATTGCAGATGTCTTCGCAAAGCATATATGTATGTCCCAACTTGAGGGGGGAGTGTTAGAATTATATGTTTAATTAAGACTATTTTGTAATTATTCTCTCTGAAATATGTTTCACTACTCATTCCCTGTAAAAATCCTTGTGCATTTTCTGAGAAAATTTATTCAGAGAACCTTTTTTCCTTTTGTCTTCTATGGAATGTTCTAATTGTGTATTGAGTTCATATGTTTTCTCTTTCTTTTGAACTTGCAGGTGATGAATCTCGGATTCATCACTCTAAATCTCATTTATTAAGCTCAAATCCCTCAAAATCAACAACATTTCTGCATCTATGATGCATAATTAGCATTCGTGCATGTTTTCGTAAGAATTGCATTTTATCCATTATTTACGCACAAAATAAGAAGCAAAAAATCCAAGCCAAAAATAACATGTAAATAGCCAAATTCCCGGATGTTTAACTCATTCATGCTAACTCCGAATGACACAAAACAACCTCCACTGTGTACATATCACTAACAAGAATAAATGAAAAATACAAAAAAATAACTAACCCAAATAAGTGGACCAAAAACCCAAACCCTAGTTTCTGGATTTCCCATAAAAAACCTCATATTTTCCCCATTCAGTGTCCTTTTTTATCCTACTCACTTTTGAATTAATATACATTACATAATCTTCAAAACAAGACCAAGTTCAAGTGAATCGGAGCTCATATGTGAAAGTTGGGTTTTGGGCCTCTTTTGTACATTTTGTATTTTAGGAGTTTTGACCTATTATTTTGTGTACATATTTAACCTATTTTAGATTATTTCTTATTCATTTGTCTTCTTTGATAAAAGTTTTATTAAAATGCGCAAAAATCCAAATCCAAATTGAGCTTGAATTTAAAGAAACAAATTGGATCCGAGTCCTCACTAACCAACTGTACAAAATTGATCGATTTCATGATTTATTTTATTTCTTCTTTTTTTATTTAATAAAAATAAAAAAATAGATTTATGTGTAAATATTTATCTTTGATTTTACAATATTTTTTTAGGATTTTATCTGTTTGAAAAATGACATAAAAATTATAAAACCCAAAAATCAAGGTATTCTATGTGCATGGGATACCCCAAAAATATCACTTTGTGCATTTGATCGATTTTGGTTTTGATGACTTCATGAAAGTTGTACATCTCATCGAGACGAGCAAATTTTGTAAAAAACCTTTTCGATCTGAGGTCGTTTTTTATTTATTTTGCATTTTACAAAATCTTTTTTTTTTTGAATTTTCTAGTGCTGACACATGGCAGCCCCTAGGGATGCCACATGTCAGCATTTTTAACCTTTTTATTTACTAGTTTTTATAAAAAATTAAAAATACCCACACGTCCCGTCCCAGGCACGCGCAACGCACGGGCACCATCTCCCTTTATCCTTCGCCGCCACGTGGCATGTTCGCGACCGTTCGATATCGGCCGATTCCCCCGCGATTCGTCGATGATTTCACCGTAACCCCCAAATCTCATGCCCATCCTCGATCTCCAACCAAATCCAATCACCGCCGACTCTCGATTGCTACGTCCTCTCGGATCTCCCGATATCCCCCAAATCGTCAACCCGATCAAATCTCCGGAGGCCACCTTCCATCGCTGGCTAGGACCCTACGCCTATTCAAATAACGTTGCCTCCTCCATGACAAGCATCCGTCGATTGCACAGGATGAAGGTGACCGGTGGTGACAGCCTGGTCACCAGCATCCTCGACGAGATCCGAAGCTTTATGGCTTCGTGTTAGCTCCTCCACCACCATAGCATCTCTGCTCCGACTTTGCCCGTCGAGCCAATGACATGACATCTCCGTCAACCCATCATCTTCATCACCAATACACCATCTTCCTACGACTCTCCTCTCCGTTCATCAACCCCCTCCGTCGCGTGTTCGCCCACGACCACCGTGTCCTCCAAGCTTAACGTAAAGCTTCGCACCTCCAACGACAACCTCCAACCGACTTCACCCTCAACTCCCCAGATTCAGCTCCGGTCACCCTTCCAGGTGCTGTGACCTCGTCTTCCGAACTTCAAGCTTCGCCGGACACCAGAGCTCCTCCACTACTGCGACGACCGCCATCTGTTTGTCGGCCAATCACCACCGTCAATCGCAACGAAGCTGAAGATCCGACCGTCCATAGACTCTCCCTCTCCTCCATTATCGGATCAATCAAGTCAACAATGCAGATCGCTTCGGAAGATGTAGCCCCAAACCAGAGCCTCGGACCTATGCCTCAGGCCAACCCGAGGCACGACAGCACGCCACATGTAGGTTCGCGCCCTCACCTCCACCCGAACCTATAAGTACACGTGGGTGGCATAGCAGCCACTAACGAATTGCAGAAGAAGACCCTGGAACTCCTCCATATTGTGCTAGACCCTGTCGACCAGAGGGCGCGTGCCACGCACGTGCCCCAATGGGATTTTTGCAGTTGAACCTCCAAGGGTTCGAGTATTTACATCTTAGTCCCTTTGTAGCTTATTTTCATATTTTGCATTAATACCCTTGTGTTCTCCTTTTGTTTTCTGACTCCTACATTGCATATTTTATTTATCCAAAAATAGCATGATGTTTATCATTTAATTCTCTGCATCTTGACACATTATGGACATTTCTGTGTTCGATGTTTAATTAATATTTAATTGTTTGGTGGAAAATTGCATATTTTTCCCATTTTGTGCTCTTAAAATTTCCATTGATTACCAGTTGCTCTAAAAATTTCCGAAAAATCATATGTTGTAGAATTAATTATGTTGGACATTGTGCCCAAATAGAATCGCATTTGCATGCATAATTTGTCCTGTAAAAATCATTTTTTCATATTTTAGTGTTTGATTGTTAATAGGTATTGAAACTAGTATTTTCGAGGTTTAGGATTTTTCTGAGGTCCATTACCTAGTGATAGATCTTAGATAATTTTATTCCTTGAAAATAATTAGGTTTAACATTTATTACAATTGAATATTGAAATTCATTCTGTTTGAAATTAAAAATTCATAAAAAACTCATATTGCATAAAAAGTTCGAAAAAATTTACAATGCATTCATTTTGTCATAGTTATCCTTTGGCCAAGTTTTGTATTTTTCGGATATCGTTTGAACGTAATTTTCATTTTAGTCCCTAAAATAGGCCAAAATTGCATTTTGCATCTTTTATTGCATTAAAAAATCTAAAAAAACCATCTCGAAAACCACGCACGAATTTCGATAGACATAATTTTAGGTTGTTCCTTTGCCTCCTTGTGTTCGACCTTGCGACTTGCCCAAGTAAAATAAACATAAAACCACTTGATTAAATTTGACGAATATTTTATATGGTTATTTTCTTGACCGATTCCGATTGCCGCCTACAATGAACGACAAAAATAAATCATCATTTTTACGCACGAACAAAATACACACATCATCTTTAACGCAGTGATTTCGGAATCGTCAGATGGCACCGTTGCCGGGGAGGCAAACTGCTTAGTTTTGTGTTTTGATAATTTTCGTTCGATTTTCCGTTTTCGAGTAGTATGACCCCTAAATTTTTCATTGTAAATTCCATTTTTTCCTGCACCCATTTTCAGCATTTATTTTTCTCATTTTATTTTTAATTTATTTTTGAGTCATTTTCTTACATTTTCTCTCTTATTTTTCTAACGAGGTACCCGGCGTACGTGGAGAGGTTTTTCAGGAAACCGAAGCATCTTCACAAACTTCCGAAAAAGTCGCAATTAATTTAAGATCGAGTTGAGTCGTGAGAGAGCGTAGAGTTTAGGAATTTAATTTCTGCAATTTTAATTTCTGTACTTAATTGTTTATTTACAGCGGTGTCCGTTTGGACTCTCGCATATGTAAAAAGACCTTAAACTTTTTTCTGTGGTGTGTTGTGGCCTGTTTCACTGTCCAGTGAGGATGGGGTCCGACTTGAGTGGCGATTAGGATAGACCTGCACATACGGCTCTTACAGTATTTTTTATTTTCATTTTTGCTCGTAGGAATTAAGCCACATTTCATTATTAATTGAGACGCACATTAGATCGTTCAATTTAGCCAAATTCAACTCAATTCTTCCTCGCTAATAGAACTTTCTGGTAGGTGCGATTTTTCATCGGCTTGCAATTCATATAGATAAATTTTTCAATTCTGTCTAGCATCCCACATGGAGATTGCGATGATTCACTATAAGTCTTCTAACTGAGCATACATCATAGTTTTTCGCGTGCATCGGCTTTTCCTGAACTCCTCCCTCTTGTTTTGTCACAATATTTTAAAAGGAAAATGGGACTAGATGGTAGACGTATATTTGTGCTCATTTAAATCATCAGTGATCACCTAATTAAAACTGGGACAGCTAAATAAAGCCGACTTAAAATAACCCATAAAATCAAGAATTTTTGCGGGAGAGCAACCCTGACCTTGGATTCTTTTTATTTTTCTGAGTGAGCGAGAGACGATACTTAAGGCTAGAGCCCAAACCCAAATTTTCATATTGACTACTAATTCTACCAAGAATGATTTGCTACTTCTCAGTGAGATCTTCGGGTAGCCGGTAAACGGTCCGGATTTCCTTAGCAGAGTGGGTGGTTTAGAGGACACTGCGTAAGGCTTTGTCCTCAAGTAATAGGTAGTCGTTCCACGGTCCGTACTTACTCCCATACAGGTTCAACGTAGATGCAACTAGTCGTAAGAATTCGGGCAAGTCATTACGAAAATTTTGGCACCTAACAGCTCGCTAAATTTTTTCCAAGATTGTCTTATCACAAATAAATTCGAAAATATAATAGCTGAACTCTTACAGCTTCATTGTGTGTGTTGGTGAACTTGGGGTTTGATTTGTATTTGCATTGGTGTGCGTGAACCGATTTCGAAGATCAATAGTCTGCACATTTAATAAATTTTCTCTTGACTATCCCGTGCAATCATTTCTCTTCTTTTCTTGATTTAAACCTCATCATGGAACTTCTTCCAGATCAGAAAAATCAATTCGTCTCAAACAAACCCAATCCATCATTCCTTTCAGTTTTGTCAAAAATGGTCAGACATTTATCCGAGAATCCATCAGAGCTATACTATGAAAATGAATTTGTCTCGGTTATGCCCAGATCAACTAAACCATATTCTCTTCATAATCCTCCAACATTTGCGGAAGATTTTCACCCGCGGATAAATTCGACCCCCTCATTGAATTCCTACTCGAATCATTTGACCTCACATGACACCCTACCATTTTGGACTGGACAGTCTTATTCTCGGTTTCTCGCTAATGAACTATTTCAAGATCAAAATATCTTTAAGTCTCATGACTGGTTGAGAAACCAAACCCAGATGGAAAGACCCGTACTTAATGATCATCAGCGTTGGATTTACTGCAACGATCAAATCCCTATTGACCAACCTAAATATCACTCATTTGATAAGTCTATACATAAAGAGGACCACATGGGTGATATCAACACATATGCACCCTGTATGACATCATTATTTGAGTATATGATCAATCTTGACGATGGAAGTAGACTCTACTAAAACCAGGATGACATGCCCGAGTCACGACATGTTGAGTACGAGACCTACACATTCCCGCAAACCCCTTCCACTGAGTAGCCTCCTTCCATAATTTTTGAGGAGAAATTTTCTGAAAATAATAATCATATGTCAGATATTCCAAGAAACTCTCCTCTCAGCCCATACAAGAAAATGGAAGATGAAATTATTGAAAAGCAAAAACACACAACGACTGCTCCCATGATTGATCATGAACGGAATTTTGGGATGATTTTTCAAGGATAAATAAAAGATTTGGATTAATGGAGGATAGATTTCAAAAATTTACCGACCAATTAATCTCAATCTCTGGTGGCTCGAACATAAAAATGAATGAGGAAATGAATGGATCTAAGATTGAAAGTTTTGAGGATATTCAAAGACTTAGGGATGATTCTGACATTGACACTTCTGCATATTATTCCCATAGAAATGACTATGCCTCTGACCCTTACTCTGAAAATCAGAACCCCTGCTCCTCTGAGGAATACACCACATCACCACACCACACAGAAAATACCCAAAAAATGAGAATATTCAAAAACACTAAAAATCGAAAATCCAGAAAAATTCATAAAAACTGAAACTGAAGAAGACTTGAACAATTTGGATCCTTCTTTACAGGAAGCACTGGAGAAACGATTGATTTTTGAATTTCCCTTTATAAAGTCAATTGAACACTTCACCGACCTCAAAGGATTTGTAATGGACAAATTAATAATCAAAAAGTCGGGAAGGATAGAGACAAAGACTGAAAGACATATCTTGTCAATGGCCTCCTCCTTGGTGTTTAGGAGAAAATCCAAGAGCCACATAGTGAAGCGGTTGCCTAGATTTTATTGCATGATCAAAGACACAATTTTCACCCATTCTCGGATTGATGATGATTCACCGATCAATACCCTCCTGACCTCTGTATTTCATGAACTCAAACTCGGACCGATCAGGAAGATACGAGAGATTGTTCAATTGGCCGACCGCTCAATAAAGCGGCCGAGAGGAATCATTTCTGTCATCATGATATTCCAAGATGCTCCACTCATAGTAGAATTCACGATCATTGATATTGAGCACAAAGGAGAATTCACCTAATCTCCAAATATACTCAAAAATCCATTCTTGGCATTGGCTAAGGCAATCATTCATTGTGAAACTCCGGAAATCAATTTCACAGCATTGGAAGCACTACGATCTGACCCAGTCTTTGAGGAACCACGATTTTCTGAGGCAACCCACGAAGTCCCCGACAACCGAAACCATGTAACGGTAGAAGAGCCCTACCCCGCTGCTACACCTGAGATTGCGATTGTTGATGAGACTATTGGTTTAGAGAATCTCCGCCTGCTCCATTCCCAGCTGCTCTCACCTTGGAGAATCAAGTATATGAATCATATGATCCGGAGACTTATGCATGGGTACACCCGAGGTCAACCTATTCTAACTACATGGATCACATCAACTTGACACAGGAATGCTCTGATGTCAAATCAATTGAGAATGAACATGCAGAGACTCTTCCCAGTATTTCAATTCCCGTGGATCTCAAAATAGACAAATCTTTTTTCTACAATCCTGAGACATATGCATGGTGCACCCTGGAGCAACCTTCTCTGAATATCTTGACCAAATCATCCCAAATATAGAGTGCACTAACATTTAGAAGACTAAGAACAACATTTAGAAGACTAAGAACAAACACGTAGTACAAACACTTACCAAGGAGAAGAATTTCAATGGCTATTCGTTTTAATACTCAAGTGAACTGATACCTTCACGAAATAAGAAAAAGAAAGTCACCTTTGCCTTTCGGAAGAGGAATCAGCTGATGATCCCTCATCAGGTCCGGAAAAGGTAGTCTATATGAGTGAAGTCTGTTTGGCAGCTCTAAAGCTGTATCTTCGCAAGGATCCAAAATGCGATTCTCATTGGACATATTTCGTTCCTAACTACTATTCATCCAAAGCTGATGCTCCTGCCCTCTTCAAGTACGCTGGAATTATTTCGTATGAGCTGACTGAGACCAGTGCTTCTGAGTATTCATCTGAGGACAAACCGCTTGATCCTAAAAAGGGATGAATTTTGAGGAAACAATTGAAGAAACAAAAAGACAAGAATATCTGGAATGTGTCCACTTTCAAATACTATTCCTCTGAGGATAACTCTGATGATGGTTACCTTTCATCTGACTCAAATATTTCATCTACTATCCATCATGATTTTTCTGAGGATGACACTGATAATAGTTAAGAATCATATGCTTCATCTCCGTCTCGTTATACCGATCTCCCATCACTGGCTCACAAAACGATCAGTCGAAAACCACCTTAATCATCGGCTACCCACCCTCCCACCCGACCACATCGGTCTCCTTGTATAACTTCTTCCTCTACTTAGGCTAAGGCCTAAATATAGGGGGGACCGATGCCATCTGTATATACCATCCTTCTCCTATCTCTCGATCACTCCATTTCCACCCTTCTCTTATACTTAGGCTGACCAGAGGTTAAGTATAGGGGGAACCGACGCCCACCTGTATATACTCTCCTCATTCACATACCCTGACCGCTTCAACTTTTTCGCTCTTCTTCTATACTTAGAGTGTTCACTGTCTAAGTATAGGGGGCGGTTTTGTAAATCTTGTTCTTTTTCTTTTCCTTTTTCACTCTCTTACGCTTATCCCAAGCTATGTCTTCTTTACGCTTGTTGTGTTCTAAGGACACATCACTCGTTAAGTATAGGGAGGTATGTACATATACTACGTATATATTTTACCCATATCTCGTACTTGCGCATAAGTCTATATGTACTTACAGGGTGGGTAATTAATTCAAAAAAAACTAAAGAAAAGGAAAAAAGTTTTGCTACTAACACTAGCCGTGCCCAAAATTTTTGAAAAAAATGGCTTCTTATTCATTTTGCATAAAAAATCCATTGCATAAAAAATCAAAAAAAAATCACAAAAAAATATCTGCATTTCGCACACCTGCACTCCATCCAGCATTTCATTCATTTGCATATGTGATAAGTCATTGGGTTCTGAATCAAGTTATGAGCAGAAACCGAGAGTGGTCTGGACTTGACCTTAATCCACCTAATTTTCAAAGGAACTTCACTGAGAAATAGGTTTTTAGAAGCTTCAGGTCTTTGACTTAATTCTTTAAGTTCCACATGACAATGTGCAGCGTTTGACTCAGTGTCTAACCTGGTCTCTTCATTCTGGGTACAACTCGGGAATAGGGAATTAATTTGTACTCTCGTACTATGCACTTAGCTCAACTCAGACGGGATGTTGGAAGATTATGTGAGTTTCTTTTCTGGTAGCGTTGAAATCAAAAGATCGGAGTACGGGTTGAAATAAAGCTTCGAAAAAAGGGATGTACGGATGGGCACATTTTTTTCTAAGACTCCAAAAAATGTACGGAACAAAAAGATTTTATATCCGTAGGGGCACAACAAGATCCAAGCAGAACCATCAAAAATTCCAAATACAAAGAAGCAACTACCAAATACAATCTGACCAAAAAGCTCCAAGCTTCAAGAAACCTGCAGATCTTGGTGGAGACTCGGCTACACTGTCCATCTTCACAAGGAGAGGTGAGTACACTGGCCACCCTCCAGTTCTTTTCCCCTTCTTCTATCTTCTCCCTCTAATTCGATTGTGAACACAGCGCGACAGACCTTAAAAGGAAATACCTGACTCCCCAAGGATGAGTTGCTGGAGAGGAGAGGAGCATGGTAGTCTGGCATTCTGGAGGGGAAGAGCTAAAACCTTTCACACACATGAGTCGATTGTTCAATGTTCATATGGTATACATTGGGAAGAGGATTGATCTAAGATGACTTCTGAGCCGAAACCATAGCAATGATGTGTAGAACTTGAAGGATGTTGATTTTAAAATTCTAAGTCTCACAGAAGTTCCGACACACAAATAATCCAAAGGTTGAGTCTAGTTTCATTTTCACCTTCAGCTCATGGTCTTGGTATGGAACCCAATCTAATTTCACCTCATGTCATTTATTTTTCATGCTCAGGGACGGGCATGGTTTAAGTATAGGGGGACGATGAATCTCGTATTTATCACTCTAAATCTCATTTATTAAGCTCAAATCCCTCAAAATCAACAGCATTTCTGCATCTATTCTACATAATTAGCATTCGTGCATGTTTTCATAAGAATTGCAATTTATCCATTATTTATGCATAAAATAAGAAGCCAAAAATGATCTGTAAATAGCCTAACTTCCCATATTTTTAACTCATTCATGCTAACTCCGAATGACACAAAACCACCTCTACTGTGTACATATCACTAACAAGAACAAATGAAAAATAAAAAAAATAATTAACCCAAATAAGTGGACCAAAAACCCAAATCCTAGTTTCAGGATTTCCAGACTAAAAACCTCATATCTTCCCCATCCCGTGTCCTTTTTTATCCTACTCACTTTGAACTAATGTACATTCAATTACCTTCAAAACAACAAAAGGTTCAAGTGAATCATAGCTCATATGTGAAAGTTGGGTTATTTTCTTTTGTACATTTTATATTTTAGCAATTTTTGACCTATTATTTTATGTACATATTTAGTCTTTGAGGTGGATTAATTAGGGCAAGGCAGGTGGGAAGGGAACATGCCCATCTATGATGCAGTTGAGTTTACTTGACGAGGAAGGGACAGTCGAGAGAAACATCAGTGTAAAAAGATTGAGCAAAATTAGTAGAAAAGAACCTATTTTAGATTATTTCTTTTTCATTTGTCTTCTTTGATAAAAGTTTTATTAAAATGCATAAAAATCCAAATCCAAATTGAGCTTGAATTCAAAGAAACAAATTGGATCTGAGTCTTCACTAACCAAGTGGACAAAATTGATTGGTTTCACGATTTATTTTATTTCTTCATATTTTTAATTAATAAAAATCCATAAAAATAGATTAATGTGTAAATATTTATCTTTGATTTTACCATATTTTTTCTGGATTTTTATCTGGTTTAAAATGGCATAAAAATTATAAAACCCAAAAATCAAGGTATTCTATGTAAATGGGATACCCCAAAAATATCACTTTGTGCATTTGATCGGTTTTGGTTCTAATGTCTTCATGAATGTTGTAGATCTCATCGAGGTGAGCAATTTTTGTGAAGAAACTTTTTCGATCCAAGGTCGCTTTCTCTTTATTTTGCATTTTACAAAATCTTTATTTTTCGAATTTTCTGGTGCTGACATGTGGCGGCCCCTGAGGCGGCCACATGTCAGCCTTTTTTGGCCTTTTATTTACTTGTTTTTATAAAAAAATTAAAAATACCCACACGTGCGAGGCACATGCCGTCCCAGGAACGCACAACGCACGTGCACCTCCTCCCTTTATACTTCTCTGCCACGTGGCACGTTCGCGGCCATCCGATCTCGGTCGATCAGACGGCTGCTGGTCATCTTCCTCAAGCCGCCACTTTCCCCTTTGGGAACTCTGATTCCCCTGTGATTTGCCTGCGATTTCGTTGTAACACACAAATCTCGCTCCCATCCTGATCTCCAACCAAATCCGATAACCGCCGACTCTCGATTCCTCTGTCCTCTCGTATCTGGCGATATCCCCCAAATCGTAAACCCAATCAAATCTCCGGAGACCACCTTCCATTATCGGCTAGGACCCTGCGCCCATTTAAAGAAGATCGCATCCTCCGTGACAAGCATCCACTGATTGCACAGGACGAAGGTGACCGGTGGTGACATCTCGGTCACCGGCATCCTCGACGAGATCTGAAGCTCCTTGGAATCGTGGTAGCTCCTCCTCCACCATAGCTGCTATGCTCCGACCGTACCCGCCGAACCAATGATACGACATCTCCGTCAACCCATCATGTTTGTCACCAACGCACCATCTTCCTACAACTCTCCTCTCCGTTCATCAACCCCCTCTATCGTGTGTTTGCCCACGACCACCGTGTCCTCCATGCTTCATATGAAGCTTCGCACCTTCATCGACAACCTCTGAATTTGCCGACCACCACAAGCTTCCAGCAACATCGTCGTCAACTTCGACGACCATCATCTACTCCGACTAACGCAACCTCCAGGAGTTCCACCGACTCAACGAGCATCTTCTTCGACGCTCCGCAAACGATCGTCGCTCCTCCGACGACCCCTGGCCGTTAGTCGGCTATCGCCTTCACCAGCGTCTTTAACACCACCACCCAAAAGTTGCTCCAGCCTTATCTTCATCGACCGAACCTCCGACCGACTTCACCCTCAACTCCCCAGATTCAGCTCCGGTCACGCTTCCAGGTGCTGCGACCTCGTCGTCCGAACTTCAAGCTTCATCGGACACCAGAACTCCTCCACTACTCCGATGACCGGCAGCCATATGTCAGCCAATCGCCACCGTCGATCACAACGAAGTTGAAGATCCAACTGTCCAAAGACTCTCCCTCTCCTCCATCATTGGATCAATCAAGTCAACAACACAGATCGCTTCGGAAGCTGTAGCCCCAAACCAGAGCCAACCTGAGGCACGACAGCACGCCAACTGTAGGTTTGGGCCAACCCGAGCCATTGATGAATTGTAGAAGAAGACCCTGGAACTCCTCCGTATTGCGCTAGACCCCCGCCGAGCAGAGGGCGCGTGCCACGCACGTGCCCCTCTGGGATTTTTTCAATTGAAACCCCAATGGTTCAGGTATTTACATCTTGGTCCCTTTGTAGCTTATTTTCATGTTTTGCATTTGTACCCCTATGTTCTCCCTTTGTTTTTTGACTACTACATTGCATATTTTTATATCCAAAAATAGCATGATGGTTGTCATTTAATTCTCTACATCTTGACACATTGTAGACATTTTTTGATCGATGGTTAAAATAATTAATTGTTTGGTGGAAAATTGCATATTTTGCCCATTGTGTGATCTTAAAATTTCCATTGATTAACCGTTGCATTAAAATTCCCGAAAAATCACATATTGTACAATTAATTGTGTTTGACATTGTACCCAAAAAGAATCACATTTGCATGCATAGTTTGTCCTGTAAAAATTATTTTTCATATTTTAGTGTTTGATTTTTAATAGGTATTGAAACTAGTATTTTCGAGGTTTAGGATTTTTCTGAGGTCCATTACCTAGTGATAGATCTTTGATATATTTATTCCTTGAAAATAATAAGGATTAATATTAATTTTAATTAATTATTGAAATTCATTCGGTTTGTAATTAAAAATCATAAAAATCTCATATTGCATAAAAAATTTCAAAACGATCACAGTGCATTCATTCTGTCATAATTATCATCCCGGCCAAGTTTCATATTTTTCGGACATCGTTTGGACATAATTTACATTTTAGTCCTTAAAATTGGCCGAAATTGCATTTTGCGTCCTTTATTACAATAAAAATCGGAAAAAAACTGCCTCAAAAACCGCGTACGAATTTTGATAGACATAATTTTCGGTTGTTCTGTTGCCTCCATATGTTCAACCTTGGGACTTGTCCTAGTAAAATAAACATAAAACCACTTGATTAAATTTGACGAATATTTTGTGTGGTTATTTTCTTAACCGATTCCGATTGCCGCCTTCTACGAACGACAAAAACAAATCATTATTATACGCACGAACAAAATAAACACATCATCTTTAACGCGGCGATTTCGGAATGGTCAGCAGGTTCTGCTTGACTTTGAAGGAAATTAGATGTTGTTGACGCTATTATACTTTTGAACATGTTACAGGTAGGTTTTTAGTACCATCATGCTGAGCAGGAGTATGTTATGTTAATATACTTGCTTCCTGAAAGACTGAATATGCTTCCAACAAATGCATGACATTCAGTTGGAGTTGGAGGCTTTATGATTACCGAAAAAAAAGGAGCACCTGATATTTTTTTGTTCGATTATATTAACCTTCTTTTTAGCTCTGTTTACCAAAAAGAGCTCGTTCTTTTGATAATAAGTGTGAACTAAGTTCTTGCCGCAAAATAAATCCGGCCTTATTTTGTTTGATAAGTCCATCAAAGAAGTTCCACTAGATATATACATATGCGAGTATATATGTGTAAATATGTGTATACACATATGAATTTGTATCTACATGTATATGTATATATGAATATATATATATATATACTTGTGCATATGTGTATAAATAAGTATATATACATACATATATGTATATTGTATGTGTATAAGTGTGTGTATGTATACACACGCATGAATGCATATATGTCAAGATATATGTACACATGTGTATGTATGCATATTTACATGGCTAAACTAACAATGAAAACACATATCTAATGGCAGACACGTGAACACAAATGTGGTGTATGGCAACTTGAGTTTTTTCAATTAAAATATGTTTGTTGGACAGGTTCTTGTTGTACAAGAGAGGTACTTAATTATAGCATCCATAAATGAGTGGAAGATTCCAACTGGCTTTGTTCATGAGGTAACTATAATAGACGAAAACCATGTTTTCCCAGAGATCACTTCTTAGATGGAACTAATCACAAGGCATTGGCAGAATGAAGAGATCTTTGATGGAGTGGTAAGAGAAGTTAAGGAAGAAGTTGGTGTGAGAGCCTCCTTTAACTCTCTTCTTGTGAAGGCCTTGGAAGAGAAGAAAAAGTTATTGCTAGGAAAGTTTTAAGAGATATCGTGCTTTGTATGTTTTGTTCACAAAGTTCCTATTTTGAAGATACATACAGAATTTGTTGAGTTCATTGCTTTCAGTTGATTTATTCACAAGGTTAGCTGGTTTATTTGTCTTTCTTCTAGACAGGTGTTTTTTTAGCATTGAAAATTTCTCCATGCAATACACAATTTCTTCCTTTTTTCGTATTCCTTGCTTTGGAATTCTTCCAAAAACTTCAACTCAGCACTTCCTTATGTTGAGTTGTTTCTTACTTTTCCAAATGTATTTTATAATGGATGAGGATCCCCCTAAACATTTTCCCTCGAATGAATAAATCGTAGCATTCAGAAAAGTCAAGGTATTCCTACATGTGAGACAGTGAAAGAGAACTACTTATTTATTATTTCTATTTATAACTCGACATATACGTTGAAGATAAATATCATGTAATGTTCTTTTGAGACCCAACAATATCTTATATAATGGATACCCAAAGTGCTCAATTACATAGAGAAACAAAAATAAAATAGACTGCAAGAGAAGTCCTTGGGTTATAAGACTCTCAATTCCCATCCTCGAGATGAAGTATATATATCTACCATGTTCATCTTGGAACTACGTATTCTAAATGCAACTAGGGATATGTATTGGTGAAGATGTTTGCATGTTGCTTTGAAAAGAAACACGAGAGGTAGCCATACACTTCTATACAAAATCCTTCGTATAATGGCATTATATCTCTACTTTATTGGTTCTCTTAGGAAAAAATAGATCGTTGATAACAAATGATGTGCTTGATTTTCACAACGCTAATTTGGAGAGCGATCTCTACAAGAAGATCATTCATACATGATTGACCTACATGGCCTCATGATTGGACTGAGCCATATATCTGTACTCCGATTTGCAAAGGATCTACTAACAACCTTTTGCTTTTTTCTTTGCAATGTGATATATATCCACTAATGAAAACATGAAAATTAATGGTGGACTTTCTCGTAAATTTGACAAAATGTATGCAAATAAAATGATATTAATAATTTTTTTACTAAAGAAGTTATGTTCATTTCTTGATGCAACCATAAAGTGTATGAATATCATCATTGAATTATACTAATGTACCTTCTAAGGCTTATCCAAGATTTGGCTTCTCACTTCAATAACAAAAAGAGTTTTCATAATAACTTAAAAAGCCTCAAAAAGTTCTTATTATTGTATTTCATCTTTGATGAGAATGCCTTTTCCCTTTGCAATCATAAGGCATATGATTGTTGTAATATCCTCCGACCTTCTTTTTCATTTGGAACTCACTTTTACTACCCTTAAATCTATAGGGAATTATGTTAGCCTAGTGAGCTAGAGGTTAACCATTTCTACAATTATGTTATTGTAATATTTGATATATCAATAAAAGTTATTGAGTTGTTTCACTCCATGCTCAAGATTGAATTGAGTGAGTGCACTATAAGATCCCTCAGATGACTAGGTTTATGTATCATGGCCATCTTAATGATCATACATATATTGATTCAATTGTTGAATCACAGAGGCTGGCGGTTGGTAGAATATCTAAAGAGTTAGATTAAGGACTCATCAAGCACCGCCAAATGATTATTAAGAGATGATCTCAACCTGAGAAAGAGATGGCAATCCTTCTTTATAGGTTGATATATGACCGACCACTTCTTGCAGTTCCTCTTCATAGGAATAGAGATTCGGAGGTGTCAGATAAATTAGATGACATAGTTGACTAAATGAGATCGAGATAACTAAGACTTATGTCTTATATTATCATGATACATGCATCCTCTAACCGGAGACTGGTGTATTATTATATGTCTGAGTATGTACATTTGGTAGACTAATAAGTTGATTGCCTATGCAATGTCTATACACCGATAAGCTAGGGATACATGTTCACTTGTGAATAGGAAGACATAAGCTCACCGATGAGGTATTGGGACCAATCACAGTCCATGCATGGTTGTCTTGATTCGAAGTCATGACAAGAATTTGTAGGTATGATATATGCTTTTGGGAATTATATAATCTAACTAGCTCTTAAGGATCGAATGAGAAAATTAATGATAAAATCCTTAAGAAGACATTACAAAATTAATCGAAATCTTTGGGTTTATTCTATGTCTTCCAGTATGCAAGATGTACATGTATTAGGAATACCTGCGGGTGATTTTTCATAAAAGATTGTATAACCATGACACTTCCATTCCGAGGGAGTGACGAAACATGCTTGGATTTTAGTGACTCCTCTCAGTAGAAAAATGATCTAATCATAGTCCAAATGTTGGACATTGATATGAATATGATTCAGATGCAATGAGAAGATTAGATCTATGGCTTTGATTTAATAAAGCATCTATGAGAGGTCCTCGAAATATGGCTTTTACATTTGATCTCAATATCCAAGTCAGTATAAGTGGAACATACAACCGCCATGTCCTTATATCCAAGTATATGTCGAGAAAATGCATTATTCTTGAAAGTGTTCAAGAATAATTCCATTGATAAGTGTATATCCGAGCATCGAGAAATGGATAAGTAAATGATATTTAATTATCATGAATACTGTGAATATGATTCATATTATTTAGATGCATGAGAATGATAATCCAATATAGTTAAATATGATTTAATTATTATATTTTATATGAACAATATGGATATTACTATCCAAATTAATAATATAAATTATAAATTTGATTTTATAATATATTAGAGAGAGCTATTTTTCAATAGCATTTACAAATTGAATATAGATGTGAATTGGATTCACATTGGACAATTAATTGACAATGCAATTTACATTTTATTTTGGGTGTGTGAATTCACATGTTTCCAATGGCACAATTAAAATTTCACAAAAAATTTGGAATTATTTTTGGGAAATGATATACATTAAGTGTTGTCGTATATATTGAAGGATTATATGAGATATTAGATCTCATATAAAAGGAAGAAGAAGTGCACCTTCCATCTAAGGAGGGTGGACGACCACCTTTATTTAGGACTCAAGGTGGTCGTCCCATTTAATTGGAAGAAGCATTACCTTCTTCCTAATCCTTCATGGTTTATTGATTTGATTGAATTAATTTATATTGATGATTATCTCAATATATATTTAATGTAATTAAATTGATTGTTGTTGTGTTTTTACAATAAAATCATAACCAATGATTGAAACACAAATCTTTCTCAACCATTGGATTTATGTTATCAATGGATTGAGATTCATGGACTCCTTAAATAATATAAAAGAAGAAGCAACCCCAGCTCCTCTATTTACAACATAAAATTCACAAGAACTCTCTCTCTCTCTCTTTCTAATCATTATACACTCCTCCTCTCTCTCTGTAAAGTGGCCATCCACTTTGTGACCTAGAGAGGATTGTCGTTGTCACTACGCCGTCGTGTTGCCGCTTCGATCTCTCATGGATTTTCGTCTTCCTCGGTGCTTCCAGTATGCGAAGAAGAACTCATATTTCATATGATAAAATCAGGACATCTTTCTCTTGGATCAACATCTTGGATTGCAAGAAGGATGCTTTTTATCAACGTGCTCTTAGTCGTCTCCTCTGTCAGGTCGGAATTGAGACATGTTGTCTCTTGCATCAGAGGCTTAGATCACAACTAAACTTTGATAGTATTCGTATATATTGTATTTGTTTAGATGAAATGATTAGATAAGTATTCTTGGATCATGTGGTTTCATCATTTAAAAATTTAAATTCTTCTACCCCGAGCAATTAGTACGACTAGTGGCTCCCGATCGCATATGCTGCGATCTTCATGCTTCTATGTTGCGTTTAAGGTTTTTTCCATAATCTTCAAGTGATATCACAGCCTTAATTGAGGTCTCTGATTTGATCGAAAACCTTAGGTAAATAAGGTTTTGTAATTAGATGTGTGAGACTCGTTGTTTTTGCATTGGATGCAAGATTCAAATTATTTTTTTACTTAAATTAAAATCTACTATTTATGCAATATTTGGATGTGTCTTTTTGTTATTAAAATGTATTGAATGTCTAAATATATCTCAAAAATAGCAACCTATTAGTAGTACCAATAGTGCATGAATATGATTCGAAGAGATCCCGACACGAAATTATTTTTGCACGTATTCATGGATCTATAGAAAAAATATTTTTGCTTATTGTTTTCCCATCATGAAACATGATTAAACACTTGGATTAAATAGATAATCAAACTAGAAAACTGCTCGGATTTATTTAGCACTTTTTTTACTCTGTCATGAATGTAACTACCACTAATAAAATCACTACAAGATCCAGAGAGGATAAAATTCATTCTAACATGATTTGGCAACAAAGGCTTGGTCATTTATCTATTGATAGAATCAATAGATTGATAAAGGATAGAACATTAGATTTTGTACAAGTCCAAACTTGTCTACTTGTGAACATTGTATTTGAGGTAAACTAATTAGAATGTCTTTTCATACTATGGTTACAATATATGAGAGTAATCTAGACCTAATACATAATGATGTATGTGGTCCCTTCAGTAGAGCCATCCAAAATGGATATCGATGTTATTTGATGTTTGTGGATGACCATTCGTGATATGGGTTTTATCCTCCTACTACATCAAAAATCCAGACGGTGTCTTTAGTACCACGATCCGAAAAGTTCAAAGAGTTCATGTCATTGGTTGAGAATCAAACCAATAGGAAAATTAAATGGATTCGATCTGACTGAGGTGGCGAGTACCTCTTGGATGAATTTAAGGAATACATCAAAGAGAAAGGAATTATCTCCAATCTCACTCCTACTGGAACTCCCCAATATAATGGTGTTTCTGGAAGATGCGACAGGACCGTCACGGACGTGATCTGTTCAATGATGAGTAAAGTACGTTTACCACTTAGTTTGTTGAGATATACAGAAGAGACTACAATATATATCCTAAAAAGATTCCTAGTAAGTCTGTACCTAAACCTCCTCATGAGCTTTGGTATGCTACCAAACCTTATTTTATGCACTTAAGGATTTGTGGTTGCTTGGTCCACTTGAAGAACGTGGATGCATGTAAGCTAGAATCTCACATTCGTGAGTGCGACTTCATTGGTATGTTAAAGATGGTATGGGATTCCACCTTTATGACCCTGAGACTCAAAGGTTCTTTATCTATAGAGATGTAAATTGTCTAGAGGGTGACTTCCTTAAGAGTCAAGACAAATATGAAGTGAAGGAACTCATTAAATCCACTGAGGATACCGAGCTTCCTGAAATATAAATTGAAGAAGTAAATGAAGATGTAACACCCCGTACCTCTTCGAAGGAGTTCGATGGTGGTTGCACCACCTGAGAAGTATGGATTCCATGTTTCAGGTGAAACTGACAATGATCCAGCTTCATTAGATGAAGCACTCGTGGATCATGACATGGATAGATGGATGCTAGTAATGAAGTCCGAAATAGACTCCATGTATAAGAATGGTGTATGAACTCTAGAGGGTCCTCCTAGAGGGGTAAAATCCATTGGGTGTAATTGAGTCTTCAAGAGAAAAATGGGACATGATGGTAAGGTAGAGACCTTCAAAGCACATCTCATAGCTAAGGTCTACACATAGATAGAAGGCATCGACTACGATGAGACATTCTCTCCTGTGAGTATGCTTAAGTTCATCAGGGCACTACTAGATATAGCCGCATATCTTGACTACGACATATGGCAGATGGACATCAAGAAGCCTTTCCTCAATGGATACCTCAAGGAGGATATCTATATGGAGAAACCCCATGGCTTCACAATTGAGGAAGGTAAAGTATGCAATATGAAGAAATCCGTCTATGGACTCAAGCAAGCTTCTTGTAACGAAATATCAGATTTGGTGAAATCACAAAGAGTTATGATTTTGTTCAGAATCCTGATGAACCATGTGTATACAAGAAGATTAGTGAGTGTGTCATTGTGTTCATCATGCTTTATGCAGATGACATCCTAAACATTGGAAAATGATAAATGGATGACGAACAATGTTATGATTGGTTGTCCTATACTTTTGAGATGAATATCTTGGAGGAGTCTCTTATATCTTAAGTCTGAAGCAGTTCAGAAAAATAGAAAAGACGATTTTGGGATTATCACAACATGGGTATATTTAGAAGATCTTGGAACATTTCTATATGGAGAATTCCTAGAAAGGCTTCCTTCCCATATGACATGGTATTCACCGATCTAAATGGATGGCTCCTCAAAGTATTGAGGGTAATAAAGCCATGGATAGATGCCCCTACGCCTCTGCTCTGGGAAGCCTAATTTATTCCATGATGTACACACAACCAGATATCTACCATGTAGTGGGAGTGGTAAACTGTTACCAATCTTGGTATGGAGAGCAACACTGGAGTGCAGTGAAGAACATTTTCAAGTATCTAAGACGGACACAAGATTACATCGTGATTTATGGAGTTGGTGATATCTAAGTCTTAGGATACACAGATTCTGACTTCTAGTGTGATATTGATGATCAAAAGTCGACATCAAGGTTTGTGTTCATGTTCAATAATGGTGTTTTGACCCAAAGAAGCAAAAATCAAGATACTACATCCGATTCATCCTCAGAAGATGAATACATTGCCGCATCGGATGCTGCAAAGGATGCGGTGTGGTTTCGCAAGTTCATCCTGGAACTTGGCTTAGTTTCCTCTGATACTCTCATCCCGCTACTCTGCGATAACACAAGAGCCATAGTTCAGATGAAGGAACCCAGATGGCATCAAAAGAGCAAGCACATGGGAAGGAAATACCATGTTATTCGGAAGATTCAAAGGCGTGGTGGCATCATCATCAAGGTGGCCTCTACCGATAATGCTGTCGATCCCTTTACCAAACCTTTAACATAACATGTAATGATCGCAAATTTCAGGATTGCACATGAGTGATTCTGAGGTCTAGTGGGAGATTTTTAGCCTTGCGAGCCCGCGGAGAACCATTTCTACCATAAATGTTATTGTAATGTTTTATATATCAATAAAAGTTATTGATTTATTTCACTCCCTATTTGAAATTAAATTAAATTAATGCACTGTAAGGACCTTAGTACAATTAGGGTTATGTACCATGACAATTTTACTGATCATACAACCGTTGATTTATTTTTTGAATCATAGAGGCCGATGCTTGGATGAATATCTAAAGAGTTAGATTGAGGACTCATCAAGCACCGTCAAATGGTTATTAAGAGATGATCTCCATCCTGAGAAGGAAATGACAATTCTCCTTTATAGGCTAATATCTGACCGACCTCTTGATGCTGGTCCTTTGTATAGAAATAGTGACTCGGAGGTGTCATATATGTTAGGTCAAAGAGTTGCCTTAACGAGATCGAGACAACCAAGACCTATGTCGTATACTATCACGATATAGGCATGCATCCTCTAACTGGAGATAGATGTATTATTATATGTCCGAGTATGTATATTTGGCAGATCGATTGGTTTATGGTTTAATCAAGGTTTATACATGAACAAGCTAGTGTGCATACAAGGGCATATAAGTAATACGATTCCTTCGAGGGATCATACAAGTTCACTTATGAATTGGAATACATGAGCTCACTCATGAGGTATTGGGACCAGTCAAATCCATGCATGGTCGTCTTGCTTTAGAAACATGATAAGAATTTTTACGTATGATATATGCTTTTGGAAAGTATATGATTGATACTAGCTCTCAATGATCGAGTGAGAAAGTTAATGATAAAACCTTGAAAAGACAATGTAAAAGTGATTTAAATTTTCGGGTTATTTCTAGGTCTTACAATATGTAGGATGTACATGTATTAGGAATACCTAAGGGTGATATCATCATAAACGATTGTATAACCATGATGCTTCCTTTTTTAGGGAGTGATGAAACATGTTTGGATTTTAGTGACTTCTCTCAGCAGAGAAGTGATCTAATCTTAATCCAAATGTTGAATATTAATATACATATGATTCAAACGTAATGGAATGATTAGATCTACGAATTTGATTTAATCAAGAATCTATGAGAGATCCCCGGTATCTGGGTTTGAAATCAAAACTCAATATCCAAGTCACAATATAAGGAATGCACAAACTCCATGTCCTTATATTCAAGTCTCCGTGGAGAAAGCGCATTATTCTTGAAAGAGTTCACGAATAATTCCATTGATAAATGCATATCTAAGCATTGAGAAATGGATAATCAAATGAGATTTAATTATCATGAATAATGTGAATTTAATTAATATTATTTAGATACATGAGAATGATTATCCAATACAATTAAATGTGATTTAATTATAATGGATATTAATAATGTGGATAGTACTATCCCTATGAGTCATATATATTATAGATGTCATTTATAATATATTAGAGATAGTTATTTGTAAATAGCATTTATAATTTAACTGTTGATGTGAAATGGATTCACATTTGACATAATTTAAAATGTAATTTACATTTTATTTTGGGTGTGTGAATATGATTCACTAATTTCCAATGGAATGATTGAAATTTCACAAAATAATTTGATTTTTTTTAAATAATATACATTTTATAATGAAGGATTATATGAGATATTAGATCTCATATAAAAGGAAGAAGGAGCGCACCTTCCCTCTAAGGAGGGTGGATGCCCACCTTTATTTAGGACTCAAGGTAGCCGTCCACCATTAATTTAAAGGAGTATTGCCTCCTTCCTAATCCTTCATGCTATATAGATTTGATTGAATTAATTTATATATTTATTTGGAGAAGAGAGACGAATGGGATATCTACTCCATAGGGCTAGGGTCTCTTATATAGAGAGAAAACCCTAGAGAGTATAAGAGGAAAAATACGTAAATACTCTAGAGGGGTAACAGAACACGAAGGGTTAAGGGTTACGAAACCTGAAGTGTTACAAACATAATTGTAATATGATAATTCTAACACCCCCTCAAGTTGGAGCATATCTTTCAATCTTGCCCAACTTGGATGCTAAGTACATGAGGCGCTTCCTTGGAAGAGACTTCGTGAGGATTTCTACAAGATGAAGTTCAGTGGAGATGTGTGGAGTGCTGATACATCCTCCTCATATTGCATCATGAATAAAATGGCAATTAAATTCAATTTGTTTTGTCCGCTCTAGAAAAACTGGATTGGTGGCGACGTACATGGCAGACTTGTTGTCGCAGTATAAGGGTACATGAGTGGTGACTTACATGACAAGTTCTGTTAGGAAAGAAACAAGCCATGTGATCTCACATGTGACCTAAGCCATCGCCCTGTATTCTGCTTCCGCACTAGATCTGGAGACCACTGTATGCTTCTTGCTTCGCTAAGTCACAAGGTTATCCTCAACAAGCATGGCGTATGCTGTAGTTGATCGGCGGTCCTCAAGAAAGCTAGCATAGTCAGAATCTTTATAGGCAGAGTATTAGTGTGCCCATTCACCCCATAGAAGAGTTCACACTTGGGACATTCCTTCAAATATTGAATGATCAAAAGAACATCCTGCCAATGACTGTAAAGAGTCTTCTCCATATGCTGACTAGCTATGCTCGTAGCATATGATATATCTGGCATAGTAACAGTAAGATAGAGTAATTTTCCGACTAATCTTCTGTATAGTGTTGCATCCTCAAAAGCTAGATCAGTAAATGCTGAATATTTTCTCACTTCTGCAGGGATGCCAGACGGCTTGCATCCAAGAAGTCCTTCCTCAGTCAGAATATCGAGGCAATACTTCCTCTATGAAAGATGGAGCCCCTCAGTAATGCGTATTACATCGATGCTAAGAAAATAATGAAGTTGGACGAGATCTTTTGTGACAAAGATGTTCTAGAGGAAGGTCTTTGTCTCCTAAATATCGTCTACATCATCTCCTGTGATAACCATATCCTAATCATAGATAGCAAGGATGATCGTGCTAGTAGATCGTCGTCTAACAAAGACAATGTAGTCAGATGTTGTCCTCTGAAAACCAAGTGTTACAAGTTGGATTTCTTGACATATACACAATGCAATATTTTTAACTTATTTTTATATTTTTTTATAGACTTTTAGAAATAATTAGGAGAAGAGTTTAGTGAGAAAAATATGTTAATATGATTTAAATAAAAATCTTCGATGTTTTGGTATTTATTGGATAAATAGTGAAGAGTGTGTGGAGTGTAGAATTAATTATTTTTATTTATTTTCTTCCTTATCTCCCCATACTTATTATTTGTTGACCAATCCTTGCTGACTTGGTCTCAGGGATTAGGTTGTACATATATCTTTTAGTTATATTTATTTTTGCATGTCATATTGTACATATATACATGTCTACAATTTTCTTTTATGTTTACTTTCTCTTTTTCCTTTATTTTATTTATTTATATGATTTTAATGCATAAAAGTGTAATTTTATTCATGGATATGGTTTTGTTAAAAAGTGGAAATTAATGGATATTTACATGTATTTGTTAAGGGTTTTAATAGAAAATGCTGACAAAATGTTAATGAATTATGGATTCATCGCATTCCTCTATCAAAGATGTGCTTGAGCTTCGAACATTGGCCGAGTTCCTAAAGCGAGGATTGAGGTTTTGAAACTCATTAAGGCTTAAGATTCATTGCCAATTTCTCTTCACATATCATCACCAGGAAAGATCTTTAATTTGTTTGTGATTCAAGTTCACTCATTTAGCTAGTTCGTATATTACGGATATTCAACTATTTGAAACTTGGATCATCGTCACTTCGCTTCCCTCATTTACATGTACTATCTAATTTATCTATCTCACTTCTTCCTTGATTGTTCCACTTCAACCCACTTTCTTCTTCTTCTTGAAGACGGATCCACCTAGTGCTTGATATCCATTGCTTGCACCCCTCTGCATTGTCTCAAAAGCATCCTATCAGTTTCTATTTAGTGTATAGTATGTTCATAATCATTTGCATGTCTTTAATGGATAGAACTCTGTCAATGTTCATTTGAAAGCCTACGCCTCTAATGAGCCTCCATTGTACCAATGATCTACTGGTTCTTGCCAAATATCGAAAGAACCATCTTCGTTGTGAGAGCAAAGTGAAGGTCTCTGACCCTCTCGCCACAAGAAATAGAATGGAGGAAGAGAAGGTGGGTCGTCGAAGCATAAGTTCCTCCACCGCACATAGAGGAAGAAGGAGACTATATTGTGCAACATGCACCATAGGATTAGCCCTTTTGGGCAGCTTCTGACAGTCCTTCATCATCTACATGTTCATGCCGTAACAAGCTGACCAGACGTGTGGCTGTAATGCTCCAAATCAGACCCAACGCTCAAGGGAGTGTTGCATGGACCAGACCAAAGCCATGCGAACGTGACCTTGCACCGGGTCAACACGTGTAAAGTAGAAATCTTACACCGGTGTCCTTCCAACTTATTTATATTACAGTTAAGCCCTTCTGCATATATGTTAATTGTATTGAAACCTTCAGTGGTTTTCTGTAATTACAAATCAATCCTTGTTGGACCAGTTTGTGATAAAAAGTTCGTAGTTTTTTTACAGATATGCCCCTGAATTGAATAATGAATAACTTTTGATTATTTTATCCAAATTAAATAAAATTAGTGTTGTTGGACTACTTATTTAATCCTCTTTAATTTTGTGAGGTTAAATCACTATTCCCATCAATTTAGTATGCAACAAATTTTAAAGGATTAAATTATAATTATTTATCCTACTTAAGTGATTTCTCTTAAATTATCTGATGTTGAATTGATTATGCACAACACTAGATTATCAGAAAGTAATTTGAATGAATTCACAAGTTATTGGTTAATTAAACAAAAGTTGATTCATTTGTTTATTTATGCAATTATTTGTCATATTAAATAAAAGAAAAAAAATGAAAATTGCATTTCTATTTGTGTTATGCTTTCTTTTAACCTGAATAACCTCTAGATCACGAGAAGAGATATTTATCACTTATATTAAACCGTAGAATTGCTCGTGTCCTTCTATTCGACCCTGGACTTTTCAAGTATAAATTAGAACTGAGTTATCATCAAAGAGAATTTGACTCGGTTCTGTATGGTTCACTATGTGCCCGTGCTACAATAGATACATATTAACTTATGCATTTAGCGATTCATTAGATGGCATCATTGCCGGTGATATGGGGCTTTGTGTGACTTATTTCAGAGTGAATATTTATTTCAGTGTTTTTAAGGGTTATTTTGGTTAAGCATGTTTGTTGTGATTGTTTACCTGTTATTTATCATCTTATTGTAGATTAGTCTCTAAATTAGGCTAATATCTCTTTTAAGACTGACCATTTGATTGTTTTATCGAAGGGATTGTGGACCCGACGACATCCGAAGGACTACAAAGGCAAGGATCTTGGAGCTTCAGTCGAAGAGACTACAAAGCGCTTGTACTCAGAAGAACATTTTAGCTAGATTAAGTAGTAGTGTGTTGTTATCTAAATATGTAGCTTTTGTAATTGGTTGCCTAATTGTGTTATAATTAGTTGCCCTTTGCAGTGGTTCTTGATTGAGATCTCGCACATGTAAAAAAGGACATTTTTCTTTTTATTGTGCCAGGTTGTGTTGAGAGTGAGTCTTAACTTAAGTGGCGATTTAGGTGCAAGAACTATGCCAAATAGACAGAATTTAGGTCATTTATTGTTTAATCTCTATCGTAACTTAAGACACAACCGATATCATAAGATTCACAATTGCAAAAATATTAGGATATTCATGAGACACACATAAACAACATTATACCTAGACAAAATAAATTGACTTCTTCATCGCTAATAGATTTATTGTTAAGGTGCAGTTTTTCTCGATTTGCGTCATGAAGAGTAATCTTGACAAATTCATATCTACATTCATATGGAGAGTGCAAGGAATCCCTGTAAGTATTCCTAAATGATATCATGCATCATTGACTTCAGATTGAATTCCATTCTCTTCTTTCTCCCTCAATTTTTGCCAACTTGAGAAAAAAGGAAAAGGGATTTTACGTTAGGCGATGTTTGTGGTCAAATAATTTAAAGTGATAACCAACTCTAAAATTGGGACTGAATTGATGTTGGAATAAAATCAACCTTATATTACGGGCAATAAAACCCTCATTGTTTGCATGTACTTACTCCTAGAGAGTGTGGGTGGGGACATATCCTCTAGGGATTGGAGACAAAATCACTGGACTTGTTCCCTAAGTGCATGGACTCACTCTTAGGGTCATGTTATTGCTGCAAGCACTTGCCTCTGACCATTCGAAGAAGTAGTCTTGCTTCCAATTGGTGTGTTCCACCGGCTTGAACATGATCTACCTTAGGAGACTACACATGTGAGCCTATATAAGATAGTTTGAATCACTAACTTAATATTTGGATGAGAATAAATAAGCTGAACTCTTACGGCTTACACGTGTTAAGTTGGTGAATTTATTCAAGGGGGCTTGTTTGCATTGCATTAAGTGAGAGTATTCTGCAAACATACGTGTACCTTAGTACCATGTCTTATTTTTAAATCGATCGTGCTCAATTTCGTATTCTCTTTGACTTCGAAGATGGATAATTGGCTGGATTTTTGTTCGGACTTTGCGAACCTCTCATTGAATCGTCCAAGTGTCACATCTTCACTGGTCCAACGACCTCTTTTCTAGTGAACCTACCTGGATTCAAGATAACCATTGTTTTGATCTTATGTATCATGATATTTCCATAGGGAGTGGTTACATTCCAACCAATCCCTTTCTTTCTTCTCTTCTCACCTTGGATTACCATTGCCTTGGTGAAATTGATTCGATAACCATGTCTTCATCAATATCTCACTCCAATCCTTTTTTGATAAAGGTTTCAAAGGTTTGTCAAATATGCCTCCTAAGAGTGATAACAAAGATTAGGAAGAGCAATAGGATCTAATGCATGCAGTACTGGCTGGGCTAGCGAAATCTAACCATAATGCAATACTTATGAGTGCACAACATGCCCTGTTACAGTTGGGTAGAGATACACCAATGGTTGCAACATACATCCCAGGGCAATACCAGAAGATTAAACCAAGTTGAGCCCAAAGTAGAATACAAGTTGTTGCCACCGTTTCTAAGTTCGTAGCCTCATTTTCATGGGGAATGCACACGAGGAGTCATACTCATTCCTTAGGGACTTTGAGTTGGTATGTACTAACCGTAGGCAACTTATAGTTAGCCAAGATTACATTAAGCTCAAATCCCTTTCTTTTGCCTTAAAGGATATGGCTGACTATTAAATGAAAAACTTGGGGGTAGTTATAACAACCTTCACTCAATTCAAGGACATCTTTTTGAAGAAGTTCTACCCTTTTAGAAGAGCTAATTTGATGCACTCATGCATAATAGATTTCTCCCAACATCCCAATGAAGTTTTTTATTATACATGGGAGAGATTCAACGGTCTCTTACAAAAGTGTCCTTGCTACATCTTAGAGCCAAACATCCTGGTTCAATCAATTTATTGCGGTATACACCCTTAGGTGCATGGTTTAGTTAGTGCTGCGTATGGAGGCAACTATACTTCACGAGGTACGAACACCTTCTGGAAAGTATTCGAGTGTTTCACCAAGATGACCAGAGCACAGAACGTGAGTATATCTCAGTTAGAGACCCCATACCATTCTTAACAAATGGGGGAACAAAGGATACAGTGGATCCTTTTGAGATTGGCATCATAGCAAACAAACAAAATATAGTTGATATGATCGATGGGCGGATGGATGAGTGTTGCTCATGAAATCTAGAGAATCGATAACTAATGATACGATAGTCGTTGCTATCTCAAAAATCCCATGACAAACAAATTTTTTTATTTTTTTACTACTTACTTACCTGTATAACGGACATGATCGAACTTAGGGAGGCCATAATTCCCGAGGGTTATTCAATTAACCAACAAAAATCAATTATTAGAAGAAACAGGAATCTCAAAGGCAAACGATCCTTGATTTTTACAAAATTTCTCTCTTTTAATTTATTTTTTTCTATTTTTCTATTTTCTGATTTTCAATTTTTTAATGATTATTAATTTTGCATTTTTTAGATCAAGAACAATATGCACAAACACAAGAAATACATACACCAACTCTTTTTGTAATCTTGATTTATATCAAAAATGATCAGAAAAATCAAGAGAAAATATTTTTAGCTTTTAAAGATTTCGTAATATTTTTGGGGTATTTTTATGGAATTTTTAGATGTTTTTATATTTTTATAAAAATAAATTAATGACAAAAATGAGAAACATTGCACAACTTGGAGTAATTTGCAAATTAAAAATAATTTAAATGCACAAAACTCCTGGAAATTATTTTTATGATAAAATAGGGACAAACAAACAGAGAATGGAATCACTATTTTTGGATTTTTGTTGATTTTTTTATGATTCTATAAGATTTTGAGTATTTTTCATTTTTTTTAGGTTTTAAAAATAGTTAATACACAACATTTGTGTAGAAATTAAAAGACAATGAAATAAAGCTAATCTAATTTTTTGGGGATTTTTGGAACAAGATTCAAATTTTTATGAATTTTTGAAGTTCAGGAAGATAAAAAGACACTATTTTTTATTTTTAAATAATAATAAATGATGAAAAAATGAAATGAAAAATGTATACAATGAAGAAGAACTAGTAAGGAAAATAACAACATTTATGCATAATTTACTGAGCACGAAAAGTATTTATTTCAATAAGAAAAAGATGCAAATAATCAGTTTGGACACACATGGACTAAAGTGTAAATTGTTCATTTTTTTGCATTAAATGAATAAAAGAAATAAAGCAAAGGGGGGAAATATGAAATTTACCCAAATAGCACGTGCAACAAACGTGCTTGAGATTGGATGATGGGGTCAACTTACGAATTTTGAAATCTCTAGGGGCTCAGATGTAATTTGCACAAATTTTTTTATTCAAAAATGAACACAGCCCTAGGGTTCGTGTTGCGTGCCTTTGTTCTCAAGACCCAAGGG
This sequence comes from Ottelia alismoides, assembly GCA_037367405.1. Lineage (NCBI taxonomy): Eukaryota > Viridiplantae > Streptophyta > Magnoliopsida > Alismatales > Hydrocharitaceae > Ottelia > Ottelia alismoides. Next base: position 880,821 of record JAZKJV010010449.1, read on the forward strand.
GGCTGGCAAGAGTCGGCCGCCACTGCCGCTAGAGAGGGCTGCACGCGGGAGGTCGACGATATGGGCGAAGGGCTCAGACGGTGGTCTTTAGGTGGCGGAGGACGGTGAAGAAGTCAGGCAGTGGGCCACGTATAAGGGACCTGTGCGGGGATGTGACAGATGCAATGTAATCAAGGCAGTGCCTCCACGCGTGCGTGACTGTAAAGGTGGGGACGACGCAGGCGGCCCCTCGCACTGGAGCAGGGCGAGCGAACGGAGGCGTGCTGGAGGGCAGATCGCGGAGGGAGGCAGGCACGGTCGGTACAGCCTTGCTGGGTGGAGACGGAGTCCGGCTTTGCACGGGTGGCACAGAGAAGGATGGGTAGCTCTCGGCAGAGCGGGTGCCGATCGGTTGGAGGGAGCCACCGCGTTGGCGGAGGGGCGATGGAGATGTGCGGTGGAGGGGCGACTGCAGGGGCGGTGCTCTGCTACTCTCTCTCTTTTTATTTTGTATTTTTGTATTTTTTTATTGTAAATAGTAAATAGTACATTTTTTATTTTTTTATAAATCTGAATTAGGGAAATTAAAAATAGAGAATAAAAATGGGTTTTTAAATTTTTTTATGATATTGCAAAACAAATATTAGAAAGAAAACATATATTTTTTTATTCTTTTATTTGTATACAAATTAGAAGGTAAACGAGGATCTGGCGAAACATGAGGAATCAAATCTGGTTCTCCGACCACCGTGCATGGCCGAAGTTGAGAGATCGTGCGTGGTAGAGAAGAATGCATAGAGGTCGAGAAAATGAGATGAGAAATTTAGATCGAAGGTGGATCAAATCATGATGATGATTCTATGATCTATAGATAAAAAAATGACAATGAAGAGAAAATGCGAGAAATAAAATCTACGATTAATCTATGTTAAAACAACAGAAAATATATCTCACCTTAGGAGCGTAAAAAACCTTGATCACCTCGACGAAGGCCGACTCGCTGTCACCGAACGACTCGGAGGCTAGGCATCTTTCTCGACGAGAAGACTCTCGGTGATCGGGCTCTACTCACCAAAGATTGATCAAGTTGGAATGAGGGAGAAGGAGCCATATAAATAGAAAAGATAATGGAGATGAAATTTGATTTTTTGACTTTTTGGATAAAGAGATAAGAGAGATGAAAATTGAAATAAGATAAAGTGGAAAGATAAATATATTCAAAAATTAACTTTTTCTTTGAATTTTTGTCACTCTATTTATTGGAGAATTAAAGTTAATTTTTTTATTTTTTGTGGAAGTTAGTTAAGAAAATTAAATATATGCATATCTATATACAAATATGACATTTTCTACTTGGGTAAATAAGCAAATTAGTTTTTTGTTTGTTTTAAAATTTTTATTTTTTATTTTTTTAAATAATAAGTAAACATAATTTACATATATATACAAATAAATATTTACATTTACATGCGAAAATTGCACAAACCACCCCAGAAAACCAACTTTTTACTCGTAACACCAAAAATTATGAAATCACAATCATTTTAAAGATAATTTGATTTAGAATACAATGGAAGTAAGATTGGTTCAATTTGAGTTCATATGGAACCAGAATTGGTCTTTCAATTAGTGCTTAGTGGCTTTTTCCAATTGTGGTTGCTTTTATTCTATACATGATTTAGTTGTGCAATTATTTCTAATAATTAGAACACATTTTTATTTACAACTTTGGTTTTGAAAATTATTTGATTTGAGGTTAATTCTGGTAAAAATAAAATAGTGAAGTATACAAATATACACAGCAAACAATTTTTTTGGATTTTTAATTGAGGGCCCTATCTACCCCTACTTTGTTCTTGGTCGATCAGGTCAAGTCTTGACCTTCTCTCGGGGTTCGGGTTAGCCTATATCCATTACATATGTACAGTCTTCCTTTTTTTCTTCTTTTTTTATTTTCTTTTCTTTATTTTTCCTTTCTTTCATTCTTTATTTATTTTAGGTTAAAATAATATACAAATATACAATATTAATACACACAAATGCAAGTTAGTAAGAATATGGAGTTAGTGTTATATACATGTGTTTTATATGAGATTTTAATCTAAAATAAATGAATAAAGATGACGAATAGCAGATTCGTCAATGAGTTGGACAAAACTTGTCCAAATTGCCTAAGCAGATGGAGGAACATTCTGAGAGGGTATCAAAGATGAGGATATCTACTGTGACTACATCTACTGCTCCCGTGTACCATGTTCCCCATATTCAGGAGCAGTAGTTGTCGAGACCACTTCATCCATGGGTAGAGAACCAACAACTTACCCATTTGCGTCACCAATAGCCACCATATGTAGAGACAGCCACTGAGGAGCCTTCCCAGGTATGGGAAGTAAATGGTATGTGCTACACCAATGACCATTCCATGTAGGAAAGTCCTGGAGACCATTTCTCTTGGAAGCATCCCCAGACATTCTACAACACGTCATTTACTCCTACACGATTTCCAACACCACGGAGCTTTGGAGCGCATCCTTTCTTGGCACCGGCAGCAAAAGCAAGAGTACACCTATCAGCATACGCACCAATTGGGCCAGCAGGGCCCGCATGTCAACATTCCATCCAGTAGCAATAGTTCCATGGCCATGAGGGTCGGTCATCAATTCTCCTTACTCTTCTTCATAGTAACAACACTCATACTCAGGTCCCCAGAGATTTTCGAAGACAAATTCTTAAGGAGTTGTGTTCCTACAAGAATAAAGTATAGGATTTGAGGGTTGATCTCAACCATCTATCCTGTTTACATGATGAGTGCACTGCCCCTTCTACATCCATTTCCGCCCAGGTTCATGCGAATACCAACAACCCAAACAAGACTAAGAAGCAACATCATTCTTTTTATTAGGTATACTACTCAGATTCACATAAATCTGAACATGAGATATTTTTGTTTAATTGTTTAATCACATGTCTCTCAAGAGCAGAGGGACCGTGGTCGTACCTGATCGGGAGAGGGACATGCATATGACCAATTTTGGAGCTCACCCTTAGGCAACTTCAGAGGATGACGAGATGAGGCTTTTTCAGTGGCAACTTCATCATGAGGTAGAGATGTCCAAGAGAAGAGAGAGGAAGATTCAAAAAGCATCACAACAACATGAGGAAGATTCATAATCTACGGAGGCCATTGCACTTTCGATTGAGGAGAATGCATGTTCAACAGACATTGCCAAACCTTTAGTAGAAGATTCATTATTAGATTCCAAATTTCATATAAATGATTCAGTTGTGAAGAACTCAGTTTCTCATAATAAAAAGCATGTTTCAGTTGATGATCATGATTCTTAACCATCTCCTTCTATTTGTGTTATTCCTTCTTCTCGTGCTCTTACGGTAGGAAAGCCCAATATCGACAAGATTCAAAAAGATGATCCAATTATGGCATATCTTTACAAAGATAATATCATGATGGAAGTGTCGTTTAATGAGTATGTGGTGAATAACCACCTTCAAGAAATATCTAAAATTTCATTGTATACCTAGCAGGGTTAGTAAAACAAAACCGAATAGCTATGTGAAGACTCACGTTTTGTCAGGTTCCACCGCATTTTGTATCGAGAATTAACATCTACCAAGCAAGAAGAGAGATCTAGGGTATGTGGTGAGTCATATTGATGACATTGCATTTGCACACACACTCTTAGATAATTTTTCTTCGATTAACCTGCTTCCATTTGCCTTATATGAAAAACTGGAGGAGGATACACTTCGAAGATGTAGAGAATTACTTCAGTTTGTTGATAAGTCCATGAAGAAGCCAAAGGGAGAGGTTAAGAATGTTATATATAGATTGAGGGATAGGATTACAGTGTGGACTTTACAGTCCTGGATATGGATATCCTCGGTCAGTGGAGAGATTCACATATCATCATTGTACGACCTTTCCTTAGGACCTCCTGTGCTTCTTTTATTTATTAGACATGGATGATGAAGTTCCGTTCTCTTGTTGGAGAGGTGGAGATACAAATGAAGCTAATGAATTGGCAACAATATGAATCCAAGACCAGTACAAAATTTCCTTCTCCATCCGATGCAGATTGCAAACTTGTTTCTTTGGTCAACACTTCAGTTGGTGGTCAACACTTCGGTTGGTGGTCAACATGCAGATTGAAGTAGAATCCGACATGATTGAGCAACACCCTCTCATCTGGAGAGGATAGTGTACATGATCCAGTTTGCGAGATTATAATCAGGTTCTTTGACTATTGAACATCTTTCTATTCTTTTGTTGACTTTTATCTATCAGTTCCTTATTCAGAGGAACAATCAAAGGAATTCGATTTAGAATCGGACACAGCTTCAGCCGGATTACCATGTTTCTTTGGTGATCCGATTCCTTCTTCTCCTTCAGTTCAATTGGTGGTCAACACTACAGTGTTAAAACCACCTTCATGTATCATGGAACCAAATTCAACATCAATTCAACCTGATTTGATTGATGATACAGATTACCAGAGTTGAAGCCACTTCCTCCAACACTGAAGTGTTATTTTCTTGCAGGACTCAAGAATAGATTTCCTGTCGTCATTAGTTCTAGTTTGACTATAGATTATGAGTCTGACTTGCTTGAAGTGTTAAAGAATAACGCTAAGGAAATAGGTTGGATGGTGTCAGATCTCATGGGTATAAACCCCACACTTTATTCACACCACAATTTTGTTGAGGATAATGCTAGACCTTCCCAGGAGTTCCAGAGGAGTTCTATTCCAAATCTATGTGAAGTAGTTAAGAAAGAGATTAAGAAGTGGTGTGGAGAGGGATATATTTACCCAATCTCTTACTTTATGTGGGTGGCTCCCCTACATAGTGTTCCGAAGAAAGCATGACTTCAGATGGTCACAAAATATGTGTATTACACCTAAGTGTAGATTAGGGAGATAGGTTTTACTTTAATCATCTAATCAAGCAAGCAAGAACTCCTAGGCACCACGAAATCGCGCGAAACAAAGAAAAATCAATAAAAAACCAAAACCCGTAGTGAGGTCGCCCAAGTGCACTGGTACCAAGCAAAATAGACCCCAAAAAAAGTGTTCAAGTCTGGGTACAAGTCGGGATGTCCTTAGTGGACCCCATCTACAAAAGTCAAAACGAGGAAGTGCCCTTCCTCTTTCACAAAATAGAAAAAGGGGCAAATGCCCTCTCTCGATGGAAACAGAAAATAATACAAAATTTCTACTGATGCTTTCTCTCTCTACCTATCCAACCAGCACGTAAAGAAGGAGCCTATTTCTTACTCCTAGCTGAGTTGAGTTCTGAAGAAACTCGCTAGTATTGATTTCCCAATAAAGTTCGTTAGCAAACACACACAGGAAATCGAAGAAAAATCGATGAAAGCTGTAAAAACCGTAAAACAACTCAAAAGGAAATCGAGAAAAATCTAAAAAGGCAAGAATAAAGAAAAATCCCAAAACAAAAAATCAAAAACTAAAGTATAGCAGGTGGAAAACCTGCTATACTTTTCCAATTTTTATTTAGTTTTCAAAGTGACATTTTTATTTAGTTTTCAAAGTGACATTTTTCAAAACAGATTTATGTATAATATAGTAGGTGGAAAATTTAGTAGATATGTGGTACAACATAGTAGATAAAAGTTGTTTGAGCAACATGCTCGAAAAGGAAACTCGAACAAAACACAAACAATCGTGAAGTTCGAAAATTCAAACAAAATGAAATATACAATGAAAAACTCTAAAATGTTAGAAAACCTCACTAGGATAGTCGTGTAACTACCTAGAAAATTCTAGGAAAAATAATATCAAACAAATGTCCAAATTGTCTACACAGTTCATAGATAAATTTGTAAAAAATAAAAGAAAATAGTTTTGCAGCTTGGTCTCTAGCAGGGACTGAAAAGAAAAAAAACAACTTATATTACATTTAAGTCCCAACACAGGGACCTAAATGTAATATATGGAAACTTTGTAGTGCGGTTGAAATTATAAAACTTGATTAGGTCTAATGTGCAATTTCTCCACTGGTTGGCTTGAACGGGTGAGATTTGAAGCTCACACGAGATCTTCGCCATAGGATACAACCATGTGTCAACAACCCATACAATGCATGTTCTTGGTCATTCTTCCTCACAATGAAGGTCAAGTGGCGATGATGTGTTGGGTCGAGCTCCTTCGCGGTTAACTGGTCGAAGGTGGGGCCGGAGAGGGTGTTCTTCACCCTCTGGAGCGCTCCCACTGTGTGATGAAATTGAAGAGGCAAAACAACGAGGAGAATCTACGGCCTGGACAACAATTAGGGTTCTAGTCTTGTAGGAAACAAGTGATGCTAGCTGATCAATTGAAGAATACACAACAATTCCATATGATGAAACTACAACTAGTGGCTCCGGAAGATGATTATCTACCTATAATAGAATTATATATGCTCAATTCACATGAAATTGGCGAAGAAAAGTAATTAATCGCATGTTCAATATGGACTAGAGGAAAGGAAATTTCAGATGCAAAAACTGTATGATTCAAGGGGAGATTAAGATCTGGTTTGAAGTGTTGATCACAATCAGTGATTATGACTTGCTAGTTACGTAATTAGATGATTAATAGCTGCATGATGATCAAAGAAATGCGAGGGGGATGAAGTGGAAACCTAGGAATTTTAGGATTTATGAGCCTCAGATCTTCCCTTGGTGGCCGGTATTTCAACGGAGCTCCATTCCTTTATGGTCACGATTCAAGGACGGAGAAGACATTCGAATCTTCCTCCATTGGTCAATCTCCCACACGGAGTGTCCTCTGCCCTGTCATGGCCGAAATGAGGTCGGAATGTGGTGACAAGAGAGGGTTATGGCTAGATTATTCTGGTACTAGGAGAGTTAGTTGTTTTGCGCCAACTTTTAGTCGATTTATAGGATGATCGAAAGAAAATTGGGTAGAAATCAATGGCTGACGTGGATCTTAGTTGTTAGGTATATGTATTCGAGGGTTTAGATTGGTTTATGATGAAGAGTGGAGCAGGTAAAATTTGATGAAATCGATTGGTTAGAATAGTCTGCAACGAACTGTTCTTGAGGTGATGAATCTGGTGTAGACACGTGTTAGCACCTGGTTGGCTAGATGGGAAAATACATTAATAATTATGTATTAAATAACCATTGATGTTATTTTGATTAGGAATCAAAATGAAAAATATGAATAATTAATTTATATAAATTATGGAATAATTAATTTTTAGAAATAATAAATATTTGATGAACTACAAATATTATATTAGTGAATAGGTATAAATAATACTTGATAAATATGTATTTGATTTTTAATTTAATAAATTACTAAATAATACCTTATTTTATATTTTATTAATTATGAAAATAATAAATAGAGTAAATGTCAGTTTTTATGGATTTTAATAAATTAATATAAATGTATAAATAAATAAGGGTATAAGTTACACAATTCGGATTTGTCTATAAAATAAGGTTTTTAATTTATTTAAAATAATAAATAACGTCAATTTTTTTTTGAAATAAATCAGAAATAAATCATTAAAACTACAGATAATGTGTTATGGATAAATTAAATATCTTAAAACTCAGTTGTCAATAAGTCCCAAAACTGACTTTTTGTAAACAGACTCTGATTTTAGCGAGATCAGCTCCATTAATTAGAAAATTTTATTTTAGGAACTTTAAATATGAGTATATGAAATTAGAGTAATGAGGAAGTTATGATGTTTGGAAGTTGAGAATTTAACAATTTAAATGTTGGATTTCTTGGCACATGTACATGATATTATTTTTGCTTATTTTTATATTTGTCTATACATTTGTAAAAATATTTTGGAAAAGAGTATGGTGAAAAATATATTCATAAGAATTAATTAAAAACCATTGAAGATTTCATAATTATTTGATAAATAATGAAGAATAGATAGAGTGCGTAATTATTGTTTTTTTATTATTTTCTTTCATTACCTCCCCCTACTTATTTGTTTGTCGACCAATCCATGCTGACTTGGTCTCATGGCTTAGGTTATAAAAATACCTTTCGCTATATTTACATTTTAAGAGTCATATTGTACATATATACATATTTACATTCTACCTTCTTTTTATTTTATTTATTTTTATTCTTTTATTAATTTACATGTTTTGTATGCGTAAAAAGTGCATTTTTATTCATGAGTGTGGTTTTGATAAAAGATGAAAATTAAGTAATATTTACATGTATTGAAAAGGGTTTTAAGATAAAATGCAGACAGAATGTTAATGATTCATGCATTCATTAGTCATCTGTACAAATCCCATGCAATCCTTCGATTGTTGATAGATCTGTAAAGAGACCTAAGGGAATTTTAAGGAACCACATCATGACCATGCAGGGCTTGCAGTTCGCAGTGGACTTTACTGTCGTGGACATGGATTGCCCTAAACAGTTGCACCTTGCCCCAATCATTCTTGGGAGGCCTTTCATGGAGACCACGAAAGCCATCTTCGATTATGTTACAGGGAAGGTATCTTTTCGCACCAAGTGCGAGAAGTTATACATGAAGATGGTGAGAGAATCACACTCGTCCAGTGATGCGTCTACATCTAGTTCTGATGCCCTAAGTTCCTCAGCCACCTGTGATTACATGGATGAGGTTCTCCTTGACGACCTTGAGAGGTCTCAAGTTGAGACCCATGGTATCATAGAAGAGGATTGTTCTGAGACTACACTTGTCAGTTCTACGTATAGTACAATATATTTCAGCATAGATGATGATGAGCAGATGGAGAAGACGCCTAATGAATTTATTGCAGATATTTCAGATTTTGAGTGTTCACACGATTATTCTTCAAATGAGCTAGAGAATAGTTTTCATTTAGTTGAGTTATTTTCCTCCAGTCATTCTTAGGATGAGCACAATAGCGAGTCGGGTGATATTTTAGACATCTTCTATGGTCCAACTCTGTAGCATATTGAGATGGAGGATAACCATATTGTAGACACATCCACAACCATCACAGATCCTAACACACATACATATGAGGATACATCAGAGCTAGATGCTACCTTATCAGAACTGAAGACCTTGCCACCCAATATGAAACACGCTTTCCCTGTGGGTCCGCAGTTTCCGGTAATTATCAGCTCATCTTTGACCAAACAACAAGAATCTCGTCTGATATAGATTCTTGAATGAAACCGCAAGGCTATTGGGTGGAATGTATACGATCTCCATAGGATAAATCCTACTTTGTGCTCCCACCATATCTATCTCGATCATGACAACAGAACTTCTGGAGAGTTTTAATATAGACTGAATCTGATTTTACGAGATGTTGTCAAGATAGATATTGCTAGATGGTGCCACGCGGGATTTATTTATCCCATCTACAACTCTGAATAGATTAGCCCATTACATGTTGTCTTGAAGAAGTCGGAAATTCAGATGGACAAGAATGCGAGTGGAGAAGAGATTCCAAAGAGAGTAACCATGTCGTGGTGGGTGTGCATTGATTATAGGAAATTGAATGTCGTGTCGAAGAAGGACCACTTCCCTTTTCCTTTTTTAGACCATGTCATAGAGAAGTTGATAGTGAAGTAGTACTTATGTTTCCTTGACGGTTACTCTGGAAACAACCACGTTACCATTGCTCATGAATATTAGAAGAAGACCACTTTCACTTGTCCCTTTGTCACGTATGCTTTTAGACAGATGCTCTTTGGTTTGTACAATGCCCCTGTCACATTCCGGAGGTGCATGCTTGCCATCTTTGCAGATATGGTTGGTAATTTTCTAGAGGGCTTTATGGATGACTTTTCGATATATGGTGAGTCCTTTGACGATTGTTTAGTGTACCTAGACCAGGTTCTTTAGAAATGTTGTGAGCTGGATCTCGTTTTGTCATGGGAAAAGAGTCGTTTTATTTTTACAAATGGGATCGTGTTGGGGCATGTCATCTCCAGGAAAGGCGTGGAGGTTGACCCTATCAAGATGGTGAAGGATATGGCTAGATCCTCAAGCGCATCACAGAAGCGTGAGCATCGTATCAAATATGACGAAGAACGACTAGTCGGACTAGTTGTTCTATGTAGCAGAATTTAATAAATTTTCATGAGATGAAACCACATGATCCAACAATGATTCTCTGATCGTATCATCTAAAACCACATCAAGTGTATAGGAATACCTCTTGTAGCATGATTGATCGAGTCTCTACGTAAAGAGACCTCCTATCTCAAGTCCGATCATCAAAGAAGATGCTTACGAGCGCGGGGATGAGTTGCGTGATCCTCGAAATCCAATAAGTTGATCCAAGCACAGTGTTCTCTTGATCTCATCCACGAGATTAAACACCTTCTTCAAGAGGAACGTCGAGGCTGTTGCGCGGTGGTGAGGCGATGACGAGGCTTCTCCACTTGGGTTTGGTGGATGACCACCAATGGAGAAAAGAGAAGGGGTGATGTGTGGAATGAGAGAAGAGAGCTTGATGTATCACAATTGCATAACCATAGAGAGCAAGGGGTGCCTCTCTATTTATAGGGTTTTGGGCGTCCATGGATCACAATCCAATGGACACCCCAAATCAATGGATGAGATTGATTTGTGTTTATTTCAATGGTCAAGATTGTTGTTGGTAAAAAACCAACAACCAATAATATAATTTTGATTAAATATATTTGATAAATCAAATATAATTCAATACCAAATCAAATCAAGGAATCATGGAGGAATAGATTGGAGAATCCACGCTCCATATATGGAGTTGACGGCCACCAATTCCCTGAAGGAAATTGTGGTCGTCCGCCCATCATATATGGAAGGCTGGGATCACCACCAATCTTGAGATCTCTTGTAATCTCTTTATAATCTCCATGAATTTTACAAAAACTCTTGTTGTAAATTATTCTACAAAAATAATTCATAATTATTTTGAGAATATTGTAATCTTTCCATTGAAGATTTGTGAATCACATTCACAACCCAAAATGAAATGTGATTTACATTTTCAATTAATTATACATTGTGAATCGAATTCACACCAATAATTAATTAACAAATATAAATCATATAAGCTCTCTCTAATACATTTTAAATCATATTTATAATATATTATGAATAATTGGATATTGCTATCCACATTATTCTTATCCTCAGTAATTAAATCACATTTAATTATATTGGATAAGTATCCACATGCATCAAGATAATTAATTTCCATTTAATTATCAATCTCTCAATGCTTATATATAATTTATCTATGGAATCATTGTTGAACCCTTTCAAGAATAATGCGCTTTCTCCGTAGATACTTGGAGATAAGGATAGGGTGATTGTATTGTTCCATGTATAGTGACTTGGATATTGAAATGGCATCTCAAATCCAGATCTCGGGCATCCCATAGATGCTTGATTAAATCAAGACTGCAAATCTAATCTTCTCATTGCATCTGAATCACATTCAGATCAATGTTCAACATTAGGACTATGATCAGATTACTTCTCTACTGAAAGGAGTCACTAAAATCCCGACTCGTTTCATCACTCCCTAGGAATGGAAGCGTCATGGTTATGCAACCGTTTATGATCACATCACCCTCAGGTATTTCTAATACCTGTACATCCTGCATAACGGAAGACCTAGAATAAACCAAAAGTATAAGATCAATTTTACATTGTCTGCTTCCAGGTTTTATCATTAACTTTCTCATTCGATCATTGGGAGTTGGTATCGATCATATACCTTCCAAAAGCATATATCATACCCAGGTGTTGATCATATACTTTCCAAAACTATATATCAAACCTACACATTCAGTCAAGCTTCCAAAGCGAGATGATAGTGCACGAAATTTGATCTTCCCAATATCTCATGAGTGAGCTCATGTCTTACGGTTCAGTAACGAACCTGTATGATCCCTTTGAGAGACTGTATTACTCAGATGCCCTTATATGCACACTAGCGTGCTGGTGTATAGACCTTGATTAGGTCATCAATCTATTGGCCTGCCAAATGTACATACTCAGACATATAGTAACACATCTGTCTCCGGTCAGAGGATGCATGCCTATATCGTGATAGCATACATCATAGGACTTTGGTTATCTAGATCTCGTTAAGTCAACTTTTTGACCTAACTAATCTGACACCTTCGAATATCTATTCCCATGCAGAGGACCTGCATCAAGAGGTCGTCAGATATCAACATAAATGAGAAAGGATTACCATCTCCTACGCAGGCTGGAGATCATCTCTCATCAGTCATTTGACGGTGCTTGATGAGTCCTCAGTCTAACTCTTTAGATGTTCATCCAAGCACCGGCCTCTATGATACAATAACTAATTCAACAATTGTATGATCATCAAGATGGCCATGGTTAAAAACCCCAATTGTGCTAAGGGACCTATTATGCAAATCGGTTATTCATCATTTCAGATCAGGGAATGATATTCGCAATAACATTTATTGCATAATGGCTCACCATGGGCTCGCATGTCCAACAATCTCCCACTAGCCCAAAGAGCCATTAATGGGCTAATCATTTAATCCCGCACTCATGTCACAATCATCCGCTATTTAGAAAAAATAGCTAGGTAAGTTGATCAGTCACGTTCCCGAGAGACTACGCCAAGTCCTTTTTCGGCACTTGCATGTCTTTGAGTAACAGTTCACGCATTCAATATGAAAATTGCATCTTATGAAACCAATACTCAACATTATTAGTTCTAGTGTTGTTTGACACTACTACTCAATAATCATTTAACCAGTATTTAATTTCTATCATCCTTATTAGAATACCCTTAATCCTAGAGATCTCTATCTCCCAAGGTATCCGTAGTTAAGACCTTTTAGATTACTATCTATAAAGTCTTAATTTATTGGAGATAACTCTTTGAGATCACTATATCAATAGTTTTGCCCTCTACGAAGATATTGATATTACTATAATCTAGTGTTTCATCACTGTAGTAGGATTAGTAACAGTTTACTACTCCCACTGCATGATAGACATCTGGCTTTTGTACACATCTAGCATACACCCGGCTTCTCAGAACTGATGCACAAGGGCAAGCAGCTTTAGCATTCTCATCCTCAACTCTTTGAGGTGTTATCCCTCTAGATAGGTTAGTACCATATCTTGAGGGAAAGATGCCATTCTAGGAATTTTCCCAGAAAATGCAAATGTCCAAGTTTACCATTAATGTGACGGTCCCAATATCCTCTTCTCTTTGCTTCTGAACAACTTCAGAACTAAGATCTAAGAGGTAACCTTGAGATCATATTTCGAGGTATGGAACAACCAGATTATAAAACACTTATTATCATCCTTATATCATTCTAAATGATGACGATATTATCTACATTTAGCACGATGAACACAGTGGCAATCCCACTAAGCTTCACAAGGTTCATAAAGAATCTATCTGAAATCATAACATTTATATTTTCATTAAATCTTATATTCCAACTAGAAGAAACTTATTTGAGTCCAAAGATGGAGTTTGTTAGCTTGCACACCTTGCTTTCCTCAACCATGAAGCTCTGGGGCTACTTCATGTGAATATCCTCAGAGAGGCATTCATAGAGGAATACAATCTTGACTCACATCTTGAAGATGCCATAGTCAACTTGTGTAGCTAGGGTTAGCTATATTCTGATGGGTTTAAGCTTGGTCACTGAAGAGCAAGTCTCATCGCAAGCGATGTCTTATCTTCGGTGTGTAGCTCATGTCTACGGACTGTGCTTTGAAGGTATCTACCTTCTCATCAGTTTCTCTCTTTCTCCTGAAGATCCATTACACCTTAATGGGTCTAACCCTTATAGGTGGATCCTGGAGGGTCCATATACAAGACTTGTATATGAAATCTACATTAGACTTTTATTGCTAACATCCATCTTTCCATATCATGATCCTTAGGAGCTTCATCATATGATGTCCGATCATTTTCAGACTTAACTGACACATAGAATACATCCTCAAACTTATTTGAAGAAGTATTAGAGCTTCATCTTGAATAATTCTTTTAGTTTCTGATTTCAGGAGCCTCATTATCTTCTCAAGATTAAATGAGTTTCTTTACATCATTTTCATCTTGATTCTCAAGAGAGTCCTCTTCCAAGAATCACATTCTTAGAGATGTCTTTTAAGAATCTAACGGTCATAAAGTAGGTATCCAATACCATCCTTTATTTTCTTAATGAAGTAGCACTCTCAGGTGTTAAATTCCAACTTACTTGCTTAGAACCTTATTAAGGATATATATTGTAGCCTCTATTACATATATACATTAAAGCTAATAGGTAATTATGCTAAAATTATCATTGATCAAATCATGTCATACATGATCCAATTGTATCTCCCTACAAATCTCTTGAGTTTAGGTTTATTAAGAGGAGTGAGATAGAAATAATATTCATATGTCTATAGGTATTTTATGAATTCATCTAATAGGTACTGACTACCTAGATTAGATCAAATTCATTTATTCTTCCTTCAAACTTTGGTTGTAAACCAAAATTGTGAAATCTTTGAACATTTCAAAGGTTTCTATGTGAAGAGAAGAAATATCACATCACAAATAATAATATATAGATATCACATATCCATAATGTTTATTCTGATATAGATGATTCACATACATCAATATGTATGAGATATTGAATACCTTGACATCTTACACCATTCCAAGGAAGGGTGTATTGAATATTTTTACTTTTGAATACAATATTCATATGTATGCAGGTTTTGAATTTTTTAGACATTATAAAGTTTCATCTCTTACTTGTCTATTGATCTCATAAATAGACATACGTCCAAAACATGATACCATATCATTGTCAAATGATCTTCATCCTCCTATTGATATTTAAAGGTTTAATTTTCAGTATTAGAAATCTTAATGAACCATTCATTAATTTTCTAATATAGTAGAGTCCACTAGATGTCAAATCACTATCTGAAATATATCCACCATAACTCTTTATGATAGATTTATTCCAGAATTCATGTTTATTTCGAAAAATTAGAAATAAACTATGAGTGTATTCTTATATCTAGGTCATAGAGACATTCTCCAAGACTAAGGGCTCCCACTAAAATAATGAAGTCTGTCTAGCCAATAGAGATTATTGCAACAATTGCATCAATATCCATGTAGATGACTATTAAACCTAAAGATCGAATTCATAATCTTCTAATACATATGCAACCAGTTGCAAGTGTCATTAGAAGATTGTGATACAATTATTAGACTTTATCTTATCAAATAAGAAAGTAAATTTCAATGATTATATGTAGATTATTCCGATGCACTATCCAAGTCCTTCTCTAAGGATCCAAGATAGTCTAGATAGTCACACTATCAATATACGACTTATTGTTGTATTGGCATTCATCCAACTATTTGGATGTCAAATGGAAGTCATAGAAATACAGTCAACCTTTTGACTTGCGTTCTTACTTGGGTTTGACCCATGCTTCCATTGCGCTTCATTCATCTATAAACAACCATTGCTCAAGAGAAAGGATCTCTTATGTTGAAATCAAAAATTTCAATATAAGAGTAATTCAACATTTATACATGCTTCATTCAATTCATTCAATATGAATAATATAAAGCATAATGAATGACCAGAGGATAGATAGTAAAATGATGACAATCATCATATCTACATCCATCTAAACTCTTAAAACATTGGTTCATGTAGGTACTCAAACATGTTGAATACATCATCTCTTATAGATCCACCATTCTGCATGATGTAGAGAACCATGTCAATCATACTTAAATGTCGAGAGCACATATCTATGCCTGAATATCTTCTTAGATTTTATAAGGATTATTTGACAATTACGATCATCATCGACATGTCACTTCCAAAGTACATTCGATGAGAGATCAAGACTATAGAGATATACAAACCGTAGGATTGTAGTCCAATTATCTATTTAATTGTCATTCCTCAATATTATGAGGAAACTTGCACATTGCAATCACAAACAATATGTGTCCAATCGTAATGTAGTATCATGATCATGAATCCAATTCATGAGAATTTTCTGGTTATCATTGAGTATAACATTGAGTGGGTACAATGAAGGATTATCTGAAATGAGAAATTTGCATAAGTGTATATATTATATATACATATTTTACTTTGATTTAGGAATTTTTAAATCAAATTAGTCTTGCATTATCAACTTTGAATGTTCATTCCCTTAATTACTTTCAAATCAAGAGATATACTTACCGCTATATCTCTAGCAAGAACTGGGATCTTCTCTTTACTTTGTCACATCCCAATAATATGAGAATATGTGACCAATAAAGTGAAGCGAGAACACATTCTGCCTTGCAAGTCCGACTTGCATTTACCAATTCGGTCTTTAACACCCTGACCCACCACCCCTAAGGTGGTGTTGACCCACTGTTAATTCAAACAACCGTCAACATGAATAGTACTCGCTATGCGTAATCCAATATCACCCTAGTAATACGAGGATCCGATATTGGGGTCACTGCACATACGACCTTCCTCTTTCATGAAGCAAAGAGCCTGTTCCAGATGTGCTTGCATACAGGAGTTGTCACTTCGGATAGGTGTCTCCTACATGTAATCCCTTGCGACAGAAACCCTTCGCCTTGACGGGAGACCATGGATGTCACTTATGTGATCCTCCACCTCATATTCAAATTTTTATTTAATTATCAAGAATCATATTTATATAACTAATTTTTCCAAGGAAAATACACATCTATTCATAATAGAGTGTTTTAATTGGATATAATAAATTCAATCTCATTAAATCAATTATCAATCCAATTCAATCAACAAACTTGATTGGTTATACTTGAATACATAAGGTATTATCTCAAAGTATGTATTAATTTGAATTTTAAAAATTAGACAAATACACCTTGATTTCTCAGGTATTATTGAGTCCCTACCCATTGTCGCGGCCAATACCGGTAGGAGTGGGACAGACCGCACATGGTGCAACCTGCTACCCCAACGCTCCCCGACTAGACACCATATCCACCTCAAGAAATGATAATAACAAATAGATCAATGTGTACTTGAGATGATAATCATTTCTTATACAGAAATTATATCATATAGTAATAATCAAAACATTTTTTATTATAAGGAAATTTGCTAGACAAGTTCCCAATCCTATTCAAGCAAGTTGTTTGTTGATTGTGTTTCCAATTATGATCTAGATCAAATCTAATCAATTTATTGGTTAAGGCCATGTAAATTAAGGAAATAATCATGATTAAATATTTCTCAAATATTTTACATAGTTATTTCAGGAAATTAAAAATTAATTTCACTAATTGACAATCACGTGGTTCTTGATTAGGAATGTAATCTTAACAGTGACCCCTACTTACAAAAATTAACATATCTCAATCAAATGAAATCCGAATTAGAAAAAATAAGTTTTCAATTATTGCTAATTTTATTTATGATAGAACCTAAGTGATATTTCATGCATTTCTAGGCGCATCAAAACGGTAATTAACTCATTTATCATGTTAAGATTCACAGTTCCCGCACAAAGTGAATATATGTTTATTCAAAAGGCCATATCTTGAGCAAACAGAATCCAAATTAGGTAAACTCAGATCCTATGGTTTCCTTATTTAATGGGGAACAAAAACCAAGTGATTAATTCGTGTTTAAACATTTTAAACCGGGCCGACTATGTTCACTAAACAGAGGTGCGAAAATGAAATGCGACAAAAAACTTTTTCAACCTTAACGAACCCAAGTCGTCCTAGTTTTACGGATCGTATCCAAAACCTTCGACCTAAGGCTCTGATACCACTTGAACGATATGGTTAGAACCTCAAGCGCATCACGAAAGCGTGAGCATCGTATCGAATACGACGAAGAACGACTAGTCGGACTAGTTGTTCTTTGCAGCGGAATTTAAAAACATTTCATGTGATGAAACCACATGATCCAAGAACGATTCTCGGATCGTTTCATCTAAAACCATATCAAGTATATAGGAATACCTCTTGTAGAGTGATTGATCGAGTCTATATGAATACATACCTCCTGTCTCAAGTCCGATCTTCGGAGAAGACGCTTGTGAGCACGGGGATGAGTCGTGTGATCCTCACAATCCAAGAAGTTTATCCAAGCACGGTGAACTCCTGATCTTGTCGCACGATATTAAACACCTTCTTCATCATAGAAGCACTCCAAAAAAGATGGAGAACCAAGGAACATCGAGGTGGCGGCACGGTGGCGAGGCGACGACGAGGCTTCTCCTCTAGGGTTTGGTGGACGGCCACCAATGGAGAAGAGAGAAGGGGTGACGAGTGGAATGAGAGAAGAGAGCTAGATGTATCACAATTGCATAACCATAGAGAGCAAGGGGTGACTCTCTATTTATAGGGTTTCGGGAGTCCATGGATCACAATCCATGGGACAGACCAAATCAATGGATGAGATTGATTTGTGTTTATTTCAATGGTCAAGATTGTTGTTGGTAAAAAACTAACTAATAATTTAATTTATATTAAATATATTTGATAACTTAAATATTATTCAATTCCAAAACAAATCAAGCAAGCATGGAGTTAATTGGTTGGAGAATCCACCGTCCATATAAGGAGCGGACATCCACCAATTTCCTTAAGGAAATTGTGGTTGTCCACCCTTCATATATGGAAGGGTAAGATCTCCACCAATCTTGAGATCTCTTGTAATCTCTTTGTAATCTCCTTGAATTTTACAACAACTCTTGTTGTAAATTATTCTACAAATTTAATTCATAATTATTTTGAGGATATTGCAATCTTGCCATTGAAGATTTTTGAATCACATTCACAACCAAAAATAAAATGTGATTTACGTTTTCAATTAATTATACAATGTGAATCCAATTCACACCAATAATTAATTAACAAATATAAATCAAAATAAGCACTCTCTAATACATTATAAATAATATTTATAATATATTATGAATAACTGGATATTGCTATCCACATAATTCTTATCGACAATAATTAAATCACATTTATTTATATTGGATAAATATTCGCATGCATAAGGATATTTAAATCACATTTAATTATCATTCTCTCAATGCATAGATAAAATTTAACTATGGAATCATTCTTGAACCCTTTCAAGAATAATGTGCTTTCTCCGCAGATACTTGTAGATAAGGACAGGGCGATTGTATTGTTCCACGTATAATGACTTGGATATTGAGATAACATCTCAAATCAAGATCGCGGGCCTCCCATAGATGCTTGATTAAATCAAGACCGTAAATCTAATCTTCTCATTACATCTGAATCACATTAAGATCTATGTCTAATATTTGGACTAAGATCAGATTACTTCTCTACTGAGTGGAGTCACTAAAATCTAGACCCGTTTCATCACTCCCAAGGAATGGAAGCGTCAAGGTTAAACAACCGTTTATGATCACATCACCATCACATTTTCCTAATACTCGTACAACCTGCTTATTGGAATACCCAGAATAAACCAAAAGTATAAGATCAATTTTACACTGTCTACTTCATGGTTTTATAATTAAGTTTCTCATTCGACCATTGAGAGTTGGTATCAATCATATACTTTCCAAAAGCATATAACATACCCAGGTGTTGATCATATACTTTTCAAAAGTACATATCAAACCTACAAATTCAGTCAAGCTTCCAAAGCGAGACGACCATGCACATAATAAGATCTTCCCAATATCTCATGTGTGAGCTCATGTCTTTTGGTTCAATAACGAACATGTATGATCCCATTGAGAGATCATATTACTCATATGACCTTATATGCGCACCAGTGTGCCGGTGTATATACCTTGATTAGATCATCAACCTATTGGTCTGCCAAATGTACATACTCAAACATATAGTAACGCATCTGTCTCCAGTCAGAGGATGCGTGCCTATATTGTGACAGCATACATCATAGGACTTTGGTTATCTCGATCTCGTTAAGTCAACTCTTTGACCTAACTAATCTGACACCTCCGAATATCAATTCCCATGCAGAGGACCTGCATCAAGAGGTCGGTCAGAATCATCCTAAATGAGAAAGGGTTGCTATCTCCTACTCAGGCTTGAGATCATCTCTCAACAATCATTTGACGGTGCTTGATGAGTCCTCAATCTAACTCTTTAGATGTTCATCTAAGCACCAACATATATGATTCAATAACTGAATCAACAGCTGTATGATCATCCAGATGGCCATGGTACATAACCCCAATTGTACCAAGGGACCTATTACGCAAATTTGTTATTCTTCGTTTCAGATCAGGGAATGATATTTGCTATAACATTTATTGCATAATGGCTCGCCTTGGGCTTGTATGTCCAATAGATGGCTACTATCAAGTCTTGAACAACCATCCAACATCAAGATGTTGTGGTCTTATCCAGGACAATCGGTATCCATTGACTATTCATTTAGGATTTCCCTAAGATTGCTCGACCGTTAAATTAATTATTTGTCGAATACATCGAGTCCTAAATAGATGACAAATTTCCTAGTGCCTTCCTTACATTGAAGGAGATAATTATCAGTGCTTCTGTCCTACAACCACTTGATTGGTCTCTTCCCTTTGAGATCAGATTTTGCGATCACGGTTGTATTAGGACAGAGGAATGGACTTCATGTTGCCATCCACTATGCTAGCTAGACTACAGATGATGCTCAGCACAACTATATAGTGACAGAGAAAGAGATGATGGCAGTGGTATTCGCATTAGACGAATTCAGATCATATCTTCTTGGTTCGAAGATTACAATTTACACAGAGCATTCAGCTATTAGATATTTGATGGAGAAGAAGGATGCCATGGCATACCTTCTTAGATGGATTCTCTTACTCTAGGAGTTTAACATGGACATTAATGTTAAACCTGAGGTAAAGAACATGGTAGTTCATCACCTCTCCCAATTATAGACAGAGCAACCTTCAGATGAGTACATGCTAGGGATTGTAGAGAGATTTCCAGACAAGAGTATCTTTGCAGTTATAGAGACTCCTTGGTATGCAGATATAGTGAACTTTCTAGTTACTTTGAAGATTCCAAAGGGTTGTCTAAAGGATTGAGTCGACATGCTAGTTTCCTAGGCACGATACTACCATTTGGAGCGTCCAATTCTTTTATGTGAGGGACCAGATTGTATCTACAGGTGATGTATTCCTCGGGTTGAGTACAATAGTGTCCTCACTATGTACCATTTCTTAAAATGCAGGTGGACATCATTCAGGGAAGAGGAAACCGAGAAGGTACTTCAGAGCAGATTTGGTGGTCGACTCTTATAAAAGATGCATGCACATTCGTGAGGAGTTGCCTGGATTGTGAAATAGCACTAAGGACAGTTAGTGCTAGAGATGCGAAGGCCATGCCACCTATTATAATCTGTGGGATCTTTGACGCATGGGTTATAGAATTTATGGGATTGTTCTCTTCGAATAGTTCCTTTGAGTATATTCTTCTCGTTGTGGATTTTGTTAGCAGATGGGAGGAGGTTATACCTGCATGAACCACTAATAGCAGGATAGTGTGTAGGTTCTATAGGGAACATGTTATTTCATGATTTGGTATTCCGTGCATTCTTATTTCTGATGGGGGTTGCCACTTCATTAATAAGTAGGTGAAAAACTAGTGAAGAATTATGGTATTGATTACATAGTAACTTCACCTTACCACCCACTAATGAATGGCATGACTGATGTTTCAAATAGGGAGGTGAAATCCATTCTTCTTAAATTAGTAAGATCGGATAGGAACAACATGTCACCGCTTCTAGATCGGGTTCTTTGGGCATATCGTACAACATATAAGACTCCCTTAGGTACTTCACCCTTCAGACTGGTTTATTGGAAGTCATGCCATCTGCCCTAAGAGATCATGCACAAATATGAATGGGCCATCAGAGAGATTTCATTAGATATGCAGAAGGCAAGAACTAAGAGGAAGAGGTATCTGAATGGGCTAGTAGAGATTCGAAATCAGGCATACGAGAACACCCTCATATCTAAGGACAAAGTGAAGAGATGGCATGATAGACACATTCAACACCTGATCTTTGTTCCTGGTAAAAAATTCAGGTTGTTCAATGCACGATTGAGATTTTTTCCTAGCTAATTATAAGGTAAGTGGGAAGGACAATATATAGTCACAATGGTGCGCGATAATGGAAGTATTGGTACATCAGATGTGTCACCCGGTGTAGAGGCACTCGTAATGAATGGGAAAATTTTGAAGCACTTCATGGAGACTACTGATCATCTGGCTCATGTTGAGGTGATCTACTTTCTATAGGATGCAAGACTGCTCTTCCACTTAATTTCATCTTGTAAAGTGACTTGTGAGCCTTTCGATTTTCTAGAGTACACTACCACTCGTATATTTTCGTAGTCCACAATCATCTGCATTTTTACTCGTCTTATATGTATAGCATACGTAATCCTGAGTATAGGGGGATCGATTGCCCATTCATTTGCGTTTTGAATTTTATTCTTTTTTATTTCCATTGTTTTCCTTTCTTTTACACTAATAACTGGTCCCTAATTTTTGGCCAGAATCCTTTCTTTACTTAAAATGCCTTGTCCTATGTATAGGGGGACCGAGTGATTTCATTTATTTTGTTTTTCTTTCTTTTCTCTGTTTCTTCATTTGTATATTCATTTTCCTCAGTCACCTCATTTTTGTCTTCCACTATATGTACGATGACCCAATCGTAGGTATAGGAGGTCGACTAACTTCTATTCTTTTATTATTTTTCACCCACTTTTACTTAGCATGAGGTATGCTCTCCTTTTTCTCTTTTGATGCTATGAGGACATAGCACAAGCTAAGTATAGGGGGTGCGTATATATTGTATATATACTTGCGTCCATAACTCGTTCTTTTATGTATTTTCTATATATATAAATTACATAAAATATGGGTAAGGCTTAATTGAAAATTTGTTTATTTATCTATAATTTATTAAATCCTTATAAATAAGTACAATATTTGTAAAATCCTTCTTTAAATTTCTTAATCGAAATTATGTATATCAAATATGTATATAATATGTATAATACTTATATAATTCTATTTCATAAAAATACATGTAAAATCTTTTAATCTTTATAAACTTCATTGTATATAGAAATGGTAAAATTCATTAGTTATTCAATTCAAATAAAATATTTATAATTTATCTTGTAAAATTCTTGTACATGTGCTTGTTTATAAAAAATAAAAATCCAAAACAAATACAAAGTCCAAAAATTCATAAATTTTATAAAATCTTTGAAATGCATAAAAATGAGTAAAATTCTGAAAATTTACTACACAAAAATTTGGTTACATTTGCATTAGTATTTTTCAGATTAAGTTTGATTTCTAGAACTAAAGATTGGGAATAGTTTAACGGATGGATCTTAAGCATGACCATTAACTTTCATTGTAAGGAGCCTGGTTAGGAATTCGAATTTAGACTCTTCGGGCCATTGACTTAAATCTTTGGGTTCCATGAGACCATGTTTTGGAAGCTAACGTAAACATGCCTAAGTAGAACACTTGGTGTCATCTGTTTAACTCTTTATCAGTGAACCAAAAATGGACACATGCACTTTGCTCTTAGCTCGACTTGCATGGAGTTGCGAAGGGTAGTTAATTTTAGTGGTGCATTTTCATACTTGTCTAGTGGCGCACACATCTAAAGATGTGTGGGATTGAATAATGCTGTGAATGAGGGAGGATATGTTGGTACAATTTTTTCAAGACGTCAAAACATGGACAGAAATAAAAGATTCTATAACCATCGAGGAAAAAAAAGATTGATGCAATGCAAGCAACATTATAAAGCCAATCCAAAGAGAAGCCACCAAATACCAAATACGACCACAATGGTCTAAGCTTCCAAAAAGCCTACACATCTTGGTGGAGACATAGCTATATTGGTTGGGCTTCACACAGAGACGTGACTACATTGATCACACTCCTGTTCTCTTCTCATTCTTTTTTTCTCTCTCTACTCGATTGTTGACACATCACGACTAACCTTAGAAGGAAATACCCCCCTCCTCGAGGTAAGGGTAGCTGGATGAGGAATAAATGGGAGTGTATTATTAGGATTGGAGCTTTCTTCACTTCTTTAAGAAAGAAGAGCTAACACAATTCACACACTGTACAGATTGAATTCGAGGATTGATAGAGTAAGCGATATGGATAAGTGGATCTGAGCTGGTGGTTGAGATGAAACTAAATAAGGATTTGTGGAACTTGAGGACTGTTGAGATTAAAATTCTAATTCTAGTTAGGGCTCCAACAAAATGCTTTTTTAGTTCCGACCAAGCTCTGTCATTTGTTTGTTCTCGTGAATTGGTTTATGAAAAAAAAACCATTCTAACTTTCTTTCTTTTTTCCTTATTTTTCAAATAAGTGTTTGCTAAGGGATTAGCAAAGTTTAAGCACAAGGGGTTGATGGGTCCATGATTCATTAACATTCTTTCTACATTTTGTCTTAAAACCCTAAACAAATGCATGCAAATACTCATTAATTCCCATCATTTTAGCAAAACTACATTCATGAATAAAATTGAAATTTTATGCATAAAAACATGTAAAAAATAAAAGAATAAAAAAAGGAAAAAAAGTTGATTGTAAATATTTATATATGTACAATATGACTTTTACAATATAAATATAGCTGAAATGTATATTTATATAACCTAACCCTTGAGGCCAAGTCAGCATGGATTGGTAGACAAACACGTAAGATGTTTATACACACGTGGATTTTACGAATCTATATACACACACATCTAATAATTTATATTCCACGTGAGAAAATAATTTCACTAACATTTTACAAACCTTTTCAGAACATTTTATAAAAGATTTTTTTAATGTTTTTCAAAACATTTTTCAAAAGATTTTTTAAAAAGTTTTTACAAGCATTTTTTCAAACTATTTTACAAATATTTTTTCAAATAATTTTACCAACAGATTTTTGCAAACATTTTACAAACATTTTGTACAATATACTTTATTTTGATACAGAAAATTATTTTACAAACATTTTACAAATAAAAAATTTTTACAAACTATTTTGCAAAGAATTTTTACAAAAATAGTTTTACAATTTTTTTACAAAAAAATCTTACAAACAATTTTACAAATACTTTTATAAATGTTTTTGCAAATATTTTACAAAAAAAATTGCAAACATTTTTTAAAAGATTTTTGCAAATCATTTTTCAAAACAATTATAAAATTTTTTTATAAGAATAATAATAACCATATTATTAACAAAAGTATCAGTTATGGCTAAAGTATATATACAATATACACAAGACCCCCTATACTAAGCTCGAACTTAGTCATCATAATGACCAAAGATCAATGAATGAAGACATAACTCATGCTAAGTATAGAAAAGTGGAAAGAATCCTATAAAACAACGACTCAATGAATAGATGAAAAAAAATAGAAGTCGATGATCCCCCCTATACTTAGGATCAAATAATTTTAAATATAGAAGACCGCAACTCAAGTAAAAATACTTAGCATCAAAAAAATTTAAATCTAGACAGAAAAATGGCGAACGATAAAAATGGAAGAAGAAAGAATAAAATGAGTGTATATATACAAAAGATAACCATCTCATGTATCTTATGCAGAAGATGTCAAAAAGTCATCTTCTGATACCACGTATATAGAATCAACCACAAACATGAATGTATCATGATCAAGATATGGCAATACTACAATTGTTGTGCACAGCTCTATTGAGACGCTATCATGGAGGATTGGTTATAAAGGATATAAAGTTGTTGTTGCGATCCCCAAAATCCCCGGCTCAAACAAACATTTTTTTTCTTCTCAAGCAACAAAATTAATCACAAGAGAATAATGAAGAGAGAGAAATTTTTTCTGCTTATTTACCTTTATAGCTAACAGTATTGAACTTAAGGAGGCTACAATCCCTGAGGGTTTTTCAAATAATCGAAAATCAATTAAAGGAAAGTGAATCTCAAATGCTAACTGCATTGGTTTTTGTAGGATTTTTGTCTTCTTAATTTTAATTTTTTTTTCTATTTTTTATTTTCTGATTTTCAAATTTTCAATGATTTTGATTTTTGTATTTTTTTTAAATTTTCAAAAATATGATTTTTGAAACAATTCATGCACAAAAGAAATACTTCATTTTTTATCTTTCAAATATAACAAAAAATGCTAAAAAATGTGCTAATAAAATATTTTTAAGTTTTTTATGATTTTGTAATTTTTTAGAGATTTTTAGATTTTTTAGGATTTTTAAAAAGAATAAAAACAAGGGGAAATGCAAATAATGATTAAACATGATGATTTCGTAGTTTAGAAATATCAAATGAAATCAAAAAATGTGAAATTTTTCTTTCTAAGAAACTGGAGGAAACTATCTTCAAACAGGAATTGAAATCACAATTTTTATTTTCTACAATTTTATATGATTTCTTTAAATATTTTTAGTATTTTGTAGTTTTTGGGATTTTAAAAATAATTAATGCATGAAACATTCAGAAATTAAAATTCACCTAAAGAGAATTAATTTATTTTGAATTTTTGAAGCTATATTCGAATTTTTAGAATTTTGCAAAGTTCAAACAGGGAAGATTGACATGTTTTTGATTTTCTAATAATAAAAAAGAAAATAAAATGCAATCTAATTTATTCATAGTGAAGAGGAACACAATAGGAATATACCAAAAATTTTGCAGAATTTTAAGAGCATAAAAAACATTTATTTAGATGAAAAGAAACATACAAATCAAGGTATGAATAATAGGGACTGAATTGCAAATAGTTAATGTTTATGCATTAAACAAATAATAGAAATAAAATGAAGGATGGAAAACGTAATTTATCGAACACAAACATCCAACACACATGCTTTGAATCTGTCCAGGACCTTTTTGTAAATTTGAAAACCTTTGGGGGGCAATTGTAATTTTTCCAATTTTATATATTTTTTAAAAGCCCAAAAGGTTTCTCATTTGGGGGATTCTTTTTTTCTTCTCACTCAAGCCAAAGGGGTGCACCGCCCCTCCTCATTTCTCTTTCTTCTCGCACGCCGACGTCGATGGTTGACATGGGCTACGGTGATCTGGATATCAGTGTAGACGACAGCTATGGAGGCCGCTACAGGCGGCCGGTTAAGGGCATGTCGATGTTGACGGAGATCGATGGTGCTCCTCAGTCGGTGGCGGTGGTGCTATGGGATGGAGGTGTAGAATCGGCTTACATGTGGAGCAGTAGGTTCCGTTGTCGATGTAGAGGTCGCAGGAGGTGGATGGCGGTGGATTCAAGGCGTGGCAGAAGGCGAAGGCGGTGGTGCACGATTCTGGAATATGCACTTCATACATCGCGTGGTGGTACGCGGTCGTGGAGGAGGCGGCACTCCAACAACAGGTGGGGTTGTGGTTGGACTGCTTCTAGGGCGGCGGCAGCCGTGACATGTTCAGGAGGCGGCCGGTGGTGCTCGATTGACGGCGTGGGATTGCGATGGTGATGAGGAGCAGCGCGGGATGGCAGTCGCGACCAAAATTTTTTTTATTTCTTTATTTTTAACTGTAAAAACTGAACTAAAAAAACTTTTATTATTATACTTTTTATTTTTTTTTGCAAAAACAGAAATTGCAGACCCTTTTTAATTTTTTAAAAAATTAACTTATTTGATCTTGCAAAACTAATGTTTGAAAGAAAAATCTAATAATTTTTTGTTTGTTATTTTTTTGTTTTTTATAAATGAATTAGGACACAAGCACGACAGCTCAATCCCCAAATCAAAACAGAATATGTGAATGGGCATCCGACGAAAAATGAGTAATGGATCCGTGTCTCTGACCACTGTGCGTGGTTGGAGGTGAGAGATTGTGGAGGTAGAACGTAAAGCGAAGGAACAAAGAAAATGAGATGAAATATCATATCAGATTTGAATCAGATCGTGATGTGTGATTCTATGATCTAAAAAAATGACAACAAATAAAAATGCGAAAATTAAACTACGATTAACCATGGTTAAAAATAAGAATAGAAAAATGGATCTCACCTTAGGAGGAGAAGAGACCGTAATTGAGTCGACGAATGCTGACTTGCTGTCACCGGACGACTCGGAGGCTAGGCACCCTTCTGTGACAAGATAGATCTCGGAGAATAGGCTCCTCTCACCAAATATTGATCAAGTGAGAATGAGGGAGGAGGAGCCAATTCAATAGAGGATTAATTGAATTTGAATTTGAATTCAAAATTAAAAATTGAATGGAGATAATAAGATAAGATATAATTTGAAATGAGATAAATATAAAAAAGAAATTAGTATTAAATTTATTTTTTTGTATTTTCTTCACTTTATTAAATTAAATAATAAATGTTATTTTTTTTTATTTTTATGGTGGTTATTAAGGAATGTCAACTATATACATATACTATATACATAAGTTACATTATATACATAGTTAAATAAGTAGAGAAATTTTTTTTGTTTTATTTTTTTATATTTTTATATTTATAAAAAATATTTACAAATAAAATATGCACGAGTAAATGGTAAAATAGCACAACCACCCCAGAAAACTAACATTCTAACAGTAACTTCAAAAATTATGAAACCCATGGCCAATTTAAAGATATCTTAATTTAGAAATCAATGGAAGTGAGTTTGGTTCAATTTGAGTTCACACGGAGCCAGAATTGGTCTTTAATTATCGTTTTACGGCTTTTTTCGGATGTGGTAACTTTCATTTTATACATGATTTTATTTTGCAAACATTTTTATTATTTAGTAAACATTTTTATTTACAACTTTTTTTTCGAAAATTATTTAGTTTGAGGTATATTTATTTACAAATAAAATAGGTTAAGTATACAAATATACACAATACATTGTGTTCAGATTTTCAGATTAAGGACCCTATCTCCCCAGATTTTATTCCTGGTCGATCAGGGAAAGTCTTGATCTTCTCTCGGGGATCGGGTCAGCATGTATCTATTACATATATACAAGCCTCTTTTTTTTATTTTTTCTTCATTTTCCTTTATTTATTTATTTATTAAAGGTTAAAAAAGTAATAAATGTACATTATGGAGTTAGTATTATATACAAGTGTTTTATTGGGCATTTTAAGATAAAATAAATGAATAATGATGATGAAATGCATATTCAACTTCCTCCTATGCTTTAACTTTTCTAGTCCCTTAGCAAACACTTATTTGAATGAATAGGTGAATAAAAGAAAAAGAAAAGAGAGGAAAAATAAATAAATTAGGACAATATTGAGTATTAAACTTATCTTCATAAATTTGTTGTATGGAGATATGTAAGACCTTTGGATTATTAGTGTGGAGGAACCTTAATGGAAAATGGTTTTAAAACCTAACAACCTCTAAGTTCCACAAGACTCTTATTCAGGTCTCCTCCATAGTCAGATCAGAAGAAGTCTACATACACAACTTCTTATGACTATAAAGCTTTACTTGTACGGTGTAACTGAAGTATAACTACCCATCTCGAAAGTATCAAAGACATAACATCCCTCAACAAGGTAACTCTAGTCCCATAGTTTGGCAACACTTTCCTCGAGGAGCGGGGATATTCCCTTCCACGTTCATGTACAACCAACTCATGAAGAGGAGATGGAGAATAGAAAGGAAGGTAACCAGTGTAGCTACCTATCCTTGGATGCATGACAAGTGTAGACAAGTCAACCAGTTGCAAGCTTACAGAAATATGACTTTGAAACTCTTATTATTATTATTATTATTATTATTATCCGTGTATATACACTTCGACAAGCATTTTACTTTTCAATCTGGCCTGTCCACTTTTGGAGATTTTGCATTTTTTTTGTGAAAATATATACAAGGTGCAGCATGTACATAAGGAGTTTTTCGTCTTGAGCGAGTAGACTATCCCTTTTTTGAAGCATTATTTAACCCCACAACGTTCCGTCAATAGACCTCAATGCAACCAAATCAGGATGAGATGAACAACCCTCCCTAGAGGAAGATGAGAGATTCCGCCTAGAAGTACTGCCCTCGTATGCTACTCCAAGCGAAAAGATTATGTCTCCTCACTACCTCATCCATGAAGAGCTACGCGTACAGTGCTTGTCCAAGATTAGCCACGGTCTGATATAATCACGCGTGTGTTGTTAAATATTCTACTTAGAGTAATCAAGATGACATGTGAACATAGTGTTATGTACTCAAAGAGTTAAGTCACTAGGAGCTGAAAAGTCTTAACTCTAGTTCTTATAAGGTACATCTGAAATTAAGTGGATTAAGGACCAACTAAGCCCCATTCATCAATTTTACTCCAGACATAGTTTAAATGTCAATACTATCATGAAAAAAGCACATGTAAATGCAAGAAATATGTACAATGCAAAGAAAAGAAAGCAAAATTTTTTTTTTTGATTTTCAATTTTCTTTTTTTGAAATAATTTCCTAATTTTGAACTTTTTATGGGTTTTGGGAAAAGAAAGAAAAAATGATGTACATGTGAAAAGAGTTTCTGTTTTTATGCAACTTTTTATAAATTTTTGGTTTTGTAGTTTTTTTAGGGTTTTATTTTTCAAAAAGGGAAAATGGGTTAGTAAAATATACACAAGTATATACAAGTATAGTTTTTTCGGGTTTTTCATTTTTCTTATTTTTTTGTTTTTTTTTGTTTTTTGCTTTTTGTTTTTTAATAAAATGTGATCAAAGTCTATATACACACATGGATTTTATGAATTTATATACATATCCCCAAAAATAGTCATTTTTAAAAGTATGAGTTATGTCTAAATATATATACAATATAAACGACACCCCCTCATAATTTGCTCGAACTATGGCCACATAGTGGCCAGAGAGTGGGAAAGGAAGACATAACTTGTGCTAATTATAAAAAAGTGAAAGGACTCCTATGCTACAATGACTCAAAGACAAGATTAAAATAAAAGAAGTCGGTGATCCCTCGTATACTTAGGATCAAGTAATCCTATCTATAGGAAGACTTTACAAAAGGGGGAAACCAATGAAGAGAATTTACGGACTCAACGAAAAAAAACACAAAAAGATGATATAAACAACATCACCCCCCAATACTTACGGTAGAGTATCCCTCAGTATAGGCAACAACAAGAGTGATGAACAGTATGAATATGAACAACACAAATCATTCACCCCCCTATACTTATGATAAAGCACATCCTAAGTCTAGCATATACACACACATGGAAAAGGGGTGAATGATAAATCGTGAGAAGAAAGAATGAAACGAAAGGATATACAAAAGGTTGTCAGCTCATGTATCAGACACAGAAGATGGAATAAAAAGATCATCGTCTGATACCACAGATACAGAATCAACGACGAACAGGAATGTACCATGATCTAGATATGGCTTTAGCAACTACAAATTCACAACAAATGACTGTGCATCAGATGACAACCCAGATATGACAATGCTCTCATTGTCAAGCACAACTCTCACAATGAACCATCATGACCATTTGATATTCAATTTTCCTGGAAACAGCATCAAATAACCAAACTTTATGATCAGGAGAGAAAGTCTTCCTTGGAATATGTTTATCATGCCAGTGCTTGCCATTCTCCTTATACATGAGTAAGATATTATATGAAAAGTCTCGTAATTCAAGTCATTTATTCCAATCTAACTTCATGTTCTTTCCCGCCTTCTCATAATCAAGAATGCATACACGGAGTGCCAATAAAGATTCGTGAATTAATTCCACTAGTAGGTGGCAAGTCTTTCCATACACCAATCTATAGGGAGACATACACAAAGGAGACTCGTACACCATCTGATAAGCCCATATAACTGAATCAAGCATCTGGTACTGGTTCTTCCTATTTGGACGTACATGTTTTTGTAATGTCGTCTTGATCTCCATATTTGAAATTTCTGCCAAGCTATTAGTCTGAGTGTTGTAAGGAGACGCAACTTTATGCTCAATGGTTTACTCCTTCACAAGCTTCCTTACTTCTCTATTTATGAAATGTCTTCCCCCATCTGAAATCAGTATTTTGTGAATCCCAAACCGCACAATAATGTGACCCTTAAGAGAGGAACACATTACACGAGTATTTGCGGCTCGGGTGGGTATAGTCTCCACTGATCGACTAACAAATTCCACGTCAAGCAGGATGTACTGAAATCCCTAACTGATAGGAAATGGGCCCATGATGTCTATGCTCCAAGCATTAAAAATATTATAAATATGTATGTCTCTTAGGGGCATGGTATCCTTGGAACCAACGGTTCCTCCTATTTTCTGACAGCTAGTACAACCTCGAACATATTCTGTAGCATCCTTAAACAATGTGGGTCACCATAGGCCACTATGTAAAACCTTTGTTGCCAAGCATTTTCTCGAATGATGCCCACCATATTCTAGTTTGTGACAGTGCTCATGTACACTGGTGCATTCCTCCTAAGGAATGCACCTTTTCCAGATACAATCCGTACCCTCGCAAAATAGGTACGCATCCTCCCACTGGTAATAATTAATATCTGACAGAAATCTATATACCTTGTGCTTGGGCCAATCTTGTGGAACTTTCTTGGAGACAAGATAGTTCACAATAGCAACATACCGTGGGAGTGAGTCCACAAACAAAATGGCCAGATATGGAAAGGTTTCGGAAATGGGGATCATGTTCTGCTCAAAGTTCTTTGAATCTGTTATATAGTAAAGATGAACCGCCACAATATTTTTCACTCCAGGTTTATCTCGAATCAGTAAATCAAATTCTTGGGGAAAAAGGATCCATATGATAAGGCATGGTTTGACATCCTTTTTAGCCATAAAGTATCGTATGGCAGTGTGATCTGGTAATACAATAACATGTGAACCGATGAAGTAAGATCTGAACTTCTCTAACCCAAAAACAACTGCTAGAATCTCCTTCTCTGTAACAGTATAATTTCGATGTGCTTCATCCAGAGTCGTAATAGCATAGTGTATAGCAAATGGTTTGCAGCAGTTGCAATCCTTTCTCGGGCATGTTAGTTTCTACTGACATTTTATTCACGACTTCAACAGGATTGCTCGACCGCTAACTGATATGTTGAAGAAGGACACCGTGTTCATGGTAGATGATAAGTGTCTTTCGTCGTTTGAGACTCTCATGAACTAGTTTTTGAGGCTCCTGTCCTTCATCCGCCTTATTGGTCACTTCAATTCGAGATCATGTGGATGCCTCAGACTTTGCCGTAGGGGCTGTGGTAGGACAGAGGAGAGACAATTTACCTTTTGCCATTCACTACGGTAGTCGTACATTGGATGTTGCTCAGCGAAACTACATAGTCATGGAGAAAGAGTTGTTAACCTTAGTCTTTGCCTTGGACAAACAGATCATATATTTTGGGATCCAAATTGACCATTTATACTGATCACACTGCCATCAGGTTCCTCATGGAAAAGAAGGAAGCCAAAGCAATATTGACTAGATTGATCCTTCTACTCTAGGAGTTTGATATTGAGAATAAGGATAAGCCTGGAGTCAGGAATGTGGTGGCGGATCATCTCTCCTATTTGGAAAACCAGGAGGAGTCTGAGATGATTGACCCTATTACTGAGACCTTCCCATATGAGGCGATCCTTTCTATGGCCTCGCACCCATTGTACGCCGACATTGTGAACTATCTTGTTGCCAAGAAAGTCCCATAAGGTTGGCCCAGGCAGTGACTTGAGACCTTCCTTGTGAAGGGTAAGTCACACCACTTGGAGGATTCCATCCTTTATCGTGAAGGAGGGGATAGCGTCTGGCGTCGGTGCATTCCTTAGGAGGAGCACCACAACATCCTCACATAATGCCACAAGCTTGACGTAGGAGGAAATCATTCAGGGGGAGAACAACCCAAAAAGTGCACAATACGGCCTATGATGGCCTTCCCATTTCAATATTCTAATGAAAACATGAAGAGGTGTACCGACTGTCAGAGGATGGGCACTTATGGACATCGTGATATGATGCCGATGCAGCCCATTCACTTTTGTGAGGTTTTTAACTCATGGGGCATTGATTTCATGGGTTCATTCCCCAACAGTCAGGGATTTGAGTACATTCAGTTGGATGTCGACTGTGTGGGTCGTTGGGTTGAGGCCATTCCCACCCGAACTGCAGATGCTAAGAGTGTTTGCATATTTTTGAGGAAGAATATCATTTCACAGTTTGCGGTGCCTAGAGTATTGATATCTGACGGGGGTATCATTTTATCAGTGACAAGGTAAAGGCCATTGCTAACGAGTTCATCATAGATCATCGAGTTGCCACTGCATATCATCTTCAGACTAATGGTATTGCTTAAGTATCGAACATGGAGATCAAGACGATATTACAGAATGTAGTCCACCCATATTCAAAAGATTTGTCACAACTTTTGTACTTGGTTTTGTGGGTGTATCGGACTTCCTTCAAGACACCATTGGGTATGTCTCCCATTCTTCTCGTTTATGGCAAGCCATGCCATTTACCTGTTGAGATTAAGAATAAGTCACTATGGGCTATCACTAAGATATTATTGGCTCCAGAGAGTATTGGTGATCAAAAGAAGGCAGAATTTGCAGCTCTGGAGGAGCTTAGAGATACATCCTTTTCTAGCATCTTGCAATTTAAGGAGCGAGTAAAGACATGACATGATTCTCATATAAGCTATACGAAGTTTAAGCCAGATCAGAGAGTATGGATGTTTGATGCCAGGCTTAGATTATTTATAGGGAAGTTGCAGAGTAAGTCAAAGTGACCATACCTAGTCCGAAAGGTGCATGACAATGGAAGTATCAACATATCTGAGATGTCATCCGAGCCCACCTTTTGCGTTAGCGGACAACGCATCAAGCCATACCTAGATCATGATCCGCTGATTGTTGGCGTCGCCTCGATTCATTTTGCATGAGATGTGGTCTTTGACTCACATCATCTTCATCTCTAGCCTGATTATCATTATTTTCCACCCTTGTATAGATCCAGATGTTCGTATCACACATTGTTTTGTCTCACACCCCATTTGCATCTTATGATTAAGCTATACTTAGGATGTACTTTAACCTAAGTTTAAGAGGTGTCAGATTTTTTATTTATCTTTTGATTCTGTTTACCTCTGATTTGTTTCCTATACTTAGGGATATTTTACCCTAATTATAGGGGAGGTAAACCCGGTACATTCTATCTCTCGATTTTCTGTTTGTGTACAATCTTCTATACTTAGGATTACTTGATCCTAAGTATAAGGGGAATCACCGATCTCTATTCATTTCATTCTTTTATTCATCATTCTAATATATCCCTTCTTTTCACTTTCCAATATTAGGCACGAGTTATATCTTCTTCATCACTCTTTGATCACTCTGAGGACATCGTTTGAGCTAAGTATAGGGCAGTGTCATATAGATTGTATATATACTTTAGCCATAACTTGTACTTTATATGAGTGTGTTAATAAATAAAATGGCTAAAATTAACTTAGGAAAAATCACAAAAAATTTAAAATTTTCATGTACATAAAATTCTTTTCTTGCACATGCATAGCTATTTATAAAAAAAATGTACAAAGGTTTGTAAAAATGTTTTGTTTGTGTAAATATTTTTTTATCAAAATTATGTATATAGTACTAATTTTTTGTAAAATGTTTTAAAAAAATTACAAAAACTGTTATGTAAATGTTTGTAAGTAATTTGCAACACTCTGCATTCATGCGTGCATATATTCAAACTTTTTCAAAATTTTTACATGTTTCCAAATTTTGAAAAATGTCATAAAAAGATTTTTGTATATATTTGTATATTTTTGTGAATCATAGTTGACATTTAAACTAGTCTAGAATTAAATTGGAAAACGGAGCTTGGTTAAGACCTTAATCCACCAAATTCTCAGAGGTATCTTATAGGATTTAGGGTTAAGACTTTTCAGGTCCATTATGGAGTTAATTCTTTGAGTCCACTAGGCTATGTTCACATGCCATTTTGATCAACCTAAGTATAACATTTAACAACGCACGCATGACTCTCACAGATAATGGTTTTACTTCGACCAGTACTTTACACTCAGCTCGAGACGGATGAGGTGGTAAGAAGGCAGTTTTCATTGCTTGGGGTAGCATACGAGGGTAGTACTTCTAGGTGGAGCCTCTCATCTTCCTTTAGGGAGGGAAGTGCGCCTCAAGTTGGTCTAGTGGTGTTGAGGTCTGAAGACAGCAGTTGTGGGTTGCAATAATGCTTCAAAAGATGGATAGTCTACTGGCTCAAGAAGAAAAAGTCCTTATGTATATATGTTGCACCATCTAGATATGTTATACATATGCGAATTAAAAAAATGTGCAAAAGAAAGAAAAACTCCAAAAAAGTAGCTAGCCAGATAGAAAATAAAATGCCTGTCGGAATGTTTACAGACAAATAAAGAAAAGCTTATGTTACACCTTCTCATCTCATGAAGCTTCCAGCAGGAGACTTAGCTACACTGGTTGGGCTCCCAGGGATACGTTGCTACAGTGGCCACGATCCATTCTCTTCTTTCACCCTCTTCTTGAGCTGGTTGAAATTGAACTTAGAAGGGAATACCCCGCTCCTCGAGGAAAGAGCTGTCAGACTAGGGAATTAGAGTTACCTTGCTTAGGGAGGTTGTTGCCTTGTCATGTCTGAGGAGGGGAGCTACATATCACTTACACCGTATAAGGAAAGATACATGGTCATTAGAGTTTGTTTATGTAGACTTGTTCTGATCTGGATTAGTGAGGAGTCTAGACCTTAGATTGGTGGAACATAGAGGTTGTTGAATCTTAAACCTAGATCTCAATAAGGTTCTGACAAACTAATAATCCAAAGGTGACTGAGCTCCGTACTTCAATTTAATGAAGATAATTTTAATAATCAATCTATATTCTCCTTCTTTTTCTTTTCTTATCTTTTTCACTTATTTTTCAAATAAGTGTTTGCTAAGGGACTATCAAAGGTAAAGTATATGGGGTGATGAATCCCTGATTCTCACTCTTTATTATTTTTTTTAGCTATTTATCTTGGCAAATCATTATGTAAATATGTGTAAATACAATAAATTAGCATCCAACATGCTTGTTTTAACATTGTATAATTAGCATATATTTGTTCCAAAAAAATAAAGGAAAAGAAAAAGGAAGGAGGCATTTAGAATAAATACAGAGCGACCCGAACCCCAAGAGAAGGTCAAGCCTTGACCTGATCGCCAAGATAAAATAAGTAGAGAGAGATAGGGCCTACTCTATATTATACATATTGCCAATGTTATAAATATTATTTTTTATAAAAAAATAAAACACACTTTTTACCTCCTTGTATATATTTCTAAAAAGAAAAAAAAATAAAATAAAAATCAGAAAATAAAATAAAAATAAAATCGTTTCTCACTTATTAAAGGTACATGTATATAGTTCACATTCTCTATTTATGTTATTCCTGTAAATAGATCATAAAAATAAAAAAATGGTTTTATGCTCCTAAAATCATGGGGAAAATAAATAAAATACAAAAATTGTGTGTTTATGTAAAAATAATAAAATAAAAATTATTGTACAAAATACATAGGTATATTATACCGGTATTACTATACATTGTATATACACCAATTCTTTTTTAAAAAAATATTTAAAATCACAAAAAAAATAGTTTAACATTTTCTTTATTCTATACACTTTTTATTTCGACTTCATTTAGTATTTTATATTGATTTTGTAAATATTTTGTAATAGCAAATTTTCTGATTGGTCCTGGAGGGTCTATTGACCCCAATCAACGCCCCCCCAAGCTCGGGTCAGGTCGATTCTTCATCGTCGGAGCATCTTCTCCGATTTTTCCCACCTGATTCCGAGCTCCTCTTGCCTCAAGATCCTGACCCGAGATTCCTTGCATATCCGACATTCTCGGGGTCCTTCAGTTGATCTAAATGTCTCTAGGGTTTCGCATGCCATGTCGATTTTTATAGACCCTTGCATTTACTATAAAAGCTTTGATTCTGCCTCCTGGCACCGCAACTCATGCCTCACTCCTTCTTCCACCTATAGACACCTGTGGCTGAGTGACATCTACCAGAGAGCATCCTTGGATTGGAGTTTTGTGGAGTGAGCACGCAGTTTACCCTTCGTGGTCGGAGATCCGCCGCGAGCAGCCTCCCTGTCCATTGCAACACGGTTGAGGCCATTATCCCGACGACCACCTTCTCATGAAGTTTAGGAAAATGTTGCAACCTTCAGATAACCCTTATTTCGACATCAATTCCATGTTCCATCGAATCTTCATATTTGACTCTGCTGAAGTTCACCTGTTCCGACCACCCTAGTCGGAGACTTATCTCATCCTCACTTCCTTATCGATCGACCCATCGACGACCGCTCCAACTCGCACCACAGTCTAATCACCTTTGTACTTGACGCTCAGGTCAAAATTAAGGCTAAGATCCCCCTCTGTCGCCCTCGTCAGAGATCGAATCCCATCCACCTTCGATTCTTTCACTTCCAGCTTCAATAACCTGGATCGGAGCTTCGCCTTGAGTCCTTCTATCCATTGAAGGTACCCGAACGTGATAGGAGCTTCTACTTGAGGTCCAGATACCTGGTGGAGCAGCTCCATGCGGAGGCCCCCTTATCCAACACATCTTATCGTTGGCTCCTCCATCAGAGAATCCCACTAAACAAGGACCATCTTCACGATGATGTAGGCCTCCTCTGATCCTTCATCGGAGTAGTGGATCTTGATCCATCCTCTGTTGAAGCTCATCCCCGATGAGTTCTTCCAGCTATCTTCTCCCCGTTGATGAGAGGCTACGCCTTCCATTTCTGATCATGGTCGTATGCCCATGCTTTGTTCTTAACGGTCGATCAGAGCAGGCATCAGATCTGCACTGCACGTCATCACCCTTTTTAGTGCCGACAGATCTGCACTTTAGCAGAGAATCGTCGTCGCATGTCCCTGACCTCCCCTCCACCGTCAGATCTTTATAGAGGACGATCAGGACCGTCAGACACGTGTGGCTCATGTACTGCAGGGTGAATTGCATATGTTATCCCACACTTTTAGGTTTTCATAGTTAGTCCCGAAAATAAAGTTGTAGTACATATATTTTACTGTTTAGACCTTATGTTTTCAGTATTTGCATTTCAGTCCTCGTAGACCTGAGATACGATGCTTGTTCACGTGATTTTGTGGGTTATTTGCCTATTTGTTCTTGAACTTCATGAATGTTTTGTTTTTAATGAGACTTTTCTCATAATTGCAAATATACTCATGTGCCTGCATTTTTTAACATATGCATGAAAATACTGGATAATTTGTAACTTTACCCCTGAGATTTTTATATGTGTTATCTTTTTCCCTATAAACTTTTGTAGAATTGCATTTAGGTCCTTGCTTGCTATGTGTGCTGTTTTTAATCAAATAAATACCTAATTAACTACAAAAATTCCAAAAAAATTATAGTTAGCCCCTGCTAACACGTAATATTTATGGTAATTTTTGTGAATGAATTTAATCTTATTTGATATTTTCTAAAAATAAAAAACACCTAAAATTGCACTGTCTATTTTATAAAAAAATAAAAATTTACGTAATAGTTTTAAAAATTACAAAAAATTAGGGTGTGCTTGTTTTTGTGTTTTTTATTCTAGTGCCATTTTTGTTGTATTATCCCTTATAAAATTCCTAAAAAGCTAAAAATTCTAAAAAACTTATAGAAATCATTAAAATTTTTAAAAAAATTCAAAAAAATAGAATTTTAGTTTCTATAGTTAGATATTTTAATTTTCATTAAATTCACAACCAGGACATTAAGGCATTTTTAGAATTTTAATTTTTTTAGTCCAGGCTATAGACTATTTTCCATTTTCGTATTTATTTGATTTGTATAAAAACTTTTAAGAATTGGGAAAATCCCATAAAATCACTAAAAACATCTGAATATTTGTAAAACATTACAATATTTTTATTTTGTATTTTTGAGCATTTTTAGTCTTAATAAAAACCGTCGAAGCTTCCTTATCTTTATTTCATTCTCGTGTTTCATTATTTTGATAATAAATAAAAAATGCAAAATAAAAATAAAAAAAATAAGCTTGCCTTTCTCTGATTAGGACTACTTCGTAGGCTTCGCTCGTGCTCCATGTGTTCGACCCTGGTCGCTATACCAAGTTAAATAAATAGCGGAGACCGTTAAGATTTCATTTTGTGCATTTTATTGTCTTATTTATGTGGTATTGATTTTTTCTTGATTGTCCAAATTCATTGGTTGAGAACAAAGACTTGTGATTATTTTTCAATCTTAGCTGATCTCTATTCACGTATCATCAACATCCTCCATTTCTGATTCAAATTCCTTGATCCTTATGCCCTAATTATAGTATCTAATCATGTACGGCTAATATCCATTTCTAAACCACATAAAAACCTATTTTTAATTTCACCATGATTTTACTCAATTTATCCCTGAATATTTCATTCCTGGAAACCATTCAATAATATACAAACATTCTTTGAGTCTTAACATTTCGATCAATATTATTGGGAAATCGAGCACCATAACCTCATTTGAACGTTCGCAATATCTTTTTGAGACAACATCTTCATCAAGTTAACATCTGGAGCTACATTCAACCAAGACATAAGAACGGAAGATATACCTGCAGCCGCTTGGAACCCTAGCCGACTGTTGATCTGCTCCACCACCTAT
The DNA here is from genome assembly GCA_037367405.1 of Ottelia alismoides. Lineage (NCBI taxonomy): Eukaryota > Viridiplantae > Streptophyta > Magnoliopsida > Alismatales > Hydrocharitaceae > Ottelia > Ottelia alismoides. Next base: position 921,542 of record JAZKJV010010449.1, read on the forward strand.
ATCTTGTAGCAAGGGAGCCTGAAGGGGGAGGCGCCCCCTTCTAGCCTTCCCGTTGACTCCTCCTGGCCCTGCAACATGTTCCAACAACGCTCGTGGATCGTCGAAGATCAAAGAACACCGCTGCACCATTCCAGTATTACGGAAGAACTCCCAAATAACACAGGCTACAAGGGTGCGACACGGGTCAATCAATGGATGGTTGAGATCGCACGACCAGATCTATCCTAACCACTCACACGAAATGATGGAAAATATATAAAGAAGCCCCCACAATATGAAGTATTCAAGCATGCTCCAGAATTTTTGCAAACTTGCAAATAACCCGCATAGGGACCTATTTGCATATTCGAGAGTTTTTCTTGAAAGTAGGTCCCTGACTAGGGACCTATTTGAAAGAAAACCTTTATCCTTTTGTGTAGTATTTTCATACACATTTTTCCTTGACATTGAACTAAATTGAGATATTATGGACATATTATTTTATCATCGCGATATTTCTTTTCATTTTTGATCTATTTTCAGACATTTTCTTCGTGAGTTTTCTTTCTCGATTTACGACCCGTTTTGTTGTGTTTTTCTTCTCCTTCTTGAACCTGTTGCTCTAGTCGTTTAATCTACTATATAGAATCACCTCGATACGATGTTTTTCACATACTTTATTGTAGATAGATAAATTGTTTGAAAAATATCCCTTCAAAGACTATATAAAAATTGTAAAATTAAAAATGAAAATAAAAATTTCGAAAAGTAAAACCAATAATAATATTTTCCCTTTCTTAGAGAAGAAATTAAAAATAACAAAAATATTCTTTTTCTCAGAAATCTGAGTATAATTATTCTACATCCACGAGTTCGACCCACGGAGACTTAATAATTAGTGTAGATAAAATTAGAAGAGAGCCCCTTTTATTCTATTCATTTTTTCCTCTCTATTCTATTTTTAATGATTTTTTTGTTTGATTAAATCAAAATTTGATTTTGAGCAGTTCTCTACACCGACACATTTCTCATTTATAACCGTAAGTTAGATTTTTGGTTTATCAAAATGGCATCATTGTCGGGTATGCGTTTGCTTTACTTCATTTTTTTATCATATTTTTGTGCTTTTTGTTTCCTTTTATTTTTCTTGCTTTTTCTTCTTATGGCTTTTTTAGTTTTTTCTTTGAGTTCATTCGATTTTCTTAATTCTTCATCGATTTTCTCGATTTTTTGTTGTGGTTGCTGACCATTTTTACGAGGAATGTAGGGCCAACCAGTTTTTAGGAAACCGACTCAACTAGGACCACATATATTGTCTTTTTCTGTACGAGCCTATTGGAGCGATAGAGAGTGAAAGTAGCCGCAACATTTATTTTTATATTTTTTGTTTTCTTTGGTGACAAAGGACACTTGCCCATTTTCCTATTTCTGTGAGAGTGGAAGGGGCACTTGCCCGTTTTGACTTTTATAGAAGTAGTCCACTAAGGACATCCCGACTTGTAGATCGGACTTTAGACTGTTTTGAGATCCATTTCATCCCGACTTGTAGATTAGACTTTAGACTGTTTTGAGATCTATTCCTCCAGGTGCCGGCACACTTGGGGGACCATACTAAGGTTTTGGTTTCTATCGATTTTTTTTTATTTTACACATTTTCATGGAGCCTAAGTTTGTATGCATGATTGATTAGACGAGTAATGTAGATCTCGCTATCCTAATATGCACTTAGGCAAAATTAATCGATTTTTAAAAACTATATTGTTCTTATGCTAGAGCTGCTAATTTATGATTCGGTTTTTACAGCTTATTCATGCATTTGTCTAGGTTTAGAATTTCTGTGCGGATCACCTAGCATGTAGACTGATGGCATCATGTATAATTTCTATCTCTGCATGCATAAATTTTTTTCCGCTACATTCCGTGATTTTTACTCCATGAGACATATTTTTAAAAATAAAAAAGAACCAACATCTGGTTATATAGTTTTGAAAATATCCAAAAAAATGTTAATACTATTTTTAAAAAATCTTTTTTAAAAACATGAAAAAAATAAAAAAAAAATACATGGACTATATTCGTAATGGGAGAGCAAACCTTTCATTGTATTCTGGTATAGCTCCGGGTAGAGTGGGTGAGGATACATCCTTAAGGATTAGCGAAAAAAGTTCCTTGACTTGTGCCTTAAGTGCATGTGCATCACTTTTCAGTGCATGATTGCAACTGTTAGCACTTGCCTCCGACCACAGAAAGTCGTTTTGGTGTACTTATACCTCAAAGTTCACTTTGGGCCTGATATAACTCGACATCTTAGGTTGATGGTGCACTGTCTAGGGGATTGTGAGCATATACATTGGGTGACAGGGCGACACCCTCTATGATTTTGCTTAATACAACTGATTGATCCCCAAAAATAATATTGAAAATAAAAAAGACATAACTCTTATTGTCTCCATCATGTGTAGTTGGTGAACCTAGGGTTTGGATTGTGTTTATATGCGAGGTGCGAGTTATTCCACATCTTATAAACCTTGACACTTGTGTTCTTGATTTGACGTCGTATTCTCTCTGGTACTTCATTTTGACATCAAATATGATGACTTGACGGATTTTACACTCAGACTCCGTTAGCTTTCGACGTTCTATTATACGTCATATATCTTTACAAACTTGGGATGTCCCACTTCCTGAGTTGCTCTCGCCAAGATATGAGGTGAGTTAGACACAAACTCCCTTGCATCCCAGTCCATCAGTTGAGGCAGACCCATTGATAAGCTTGTTTCGCGGCTTTCACTTCTTAGACTGTCGGTTGTAGCAGAAAGACCGCGAAACAAGAAGGAAGGAAAACTTATCAAACAAAATTTTACGGTTTCCTGTCGGAAAACCGTTTCACTAATATTTAACCAGGCAAGTGTTCCTGGGTCGAACTCAAGGAGGCAGAATATATTCCCTAATTTTTCTTCTCCGTAATTTTATTTTAATTCTTCTCTAAGTCAGAATGCTTTTTTAGTGGTTTTTATTTTTGTAATTTTTATTTGATTTTATTCTTTTCGAATTTTTATTTAATTTTCGAAAAGGGATATTTGGCAAAAGATTTATTTATTATATAGTAGGTGAATAGAATATAGGTGGTACTATATAGTATAGGTGAACGATGTTCGAGCCGCGTACTCGAACTACACAAGAAAACGAAACAAAACGATGTGGTTTTCGAGAAAATCAAAACATGTCGGAAACTCGTCGAAAAACCGCGAAAACTTTATACTATGTAGCTAGTGTAGTTGTGTAACTACCCTCCAAGAATCGTCGAAATCCGAGGTCAAACGGACAAGATATGGCCCCTACAGCCCAGGGGCATAAGCGTAAAAAATTACTAATTAAAATGTTCTCAAAAAGGTCCAAAAAGGACTGTTCTGCAAGAAAAATAACAAACTCTTACACTTAGGTCCCTGCAGAGGGACCTAAACGTAATTATGCAAAACTTGGGCGGCGGCTTGGAACTCTGGAAACTTCACTGGGTTTAATATGCAATTTCTCTACCCTTTCGCTCTGAACGGCCGCGATTAAAACGTTTCAGGCGCGATCGGACGGTCCGCGTAGTGCCACGTGTCAGCAAACTGTAGCCTGAGCGTTCTTGAGCGGTTGGAGCTTCGGGCGGACTGGCTCTCTTCTCCGAATTTTCGCGGTCGATCCCCGACGTCGATGGCTCGCCTGCGGGGCCAGAGGGGTGGCTCCTCCACCCCTCGAGCTCGCCCGCGGTGGAGTTGGCGATGGCGGTGCTCCGAGCAGCGGCGGTGGCTCGATGAAGATGGCGGCTTCAACACTGGTGTCTGGTTAGCTGATCTGGAGCACGATCTTTAAGGTCGAAGAACGGCGATGTCGTAGGCCCAAATTCCGATGCAATTACCTCGCGAGATACCTGAATCTGCAATGAATCAAGTTCTATGCTCGATTCATGATGAATCGGCCGAATCATTAAGATATAAATCTCCAAAGTTGGGTGAAAAAGCACAAAAACTCAGCTACGTACTCCAGATGCGAAGAAGATGGCGATTTTGCGAGTGATTTTAATCAAATTGAAATCGAATCGAGAAGAGGTTTTGATGTTGCGTGAAAGATTACTGATTAGACTAACTAAGAGCGCAATTAGCCACGCTAATCGTGGCACACAAATCGAGAAATTAAATTGCAAAATGGATGAAGTTGACCTGGGGTCTGGAGGTGTATGACCTCCTGATGATTGCTCGACGAGCGGTCTTCTCGGAGCTGCACGCAGCACGAGGCGGCGATTCAAGGCGAAGCTCCGCCTTGGATCTCTTCTCCGACGTATCCTCTTCCTCGCGAGCCCTTCCAATGGAGCTGTCACCTCCGGAGTCGGTTGGAATTGAATGGGGAAGTTGGGTAGTCGAACAACCTGGAGCTGGGAAGCTGAAGGTGGAAGAAGATGATGGTTAATGGCGGGTCTTGGGGAGCTTATATAGGTGAATTTCGTGGGCTCCAAGCCAAGATCAATGGCTGGCGGGCTTGGTGGTTGTTAGGAGTAGGGAATGGAGGGTTTAGATGGGTCGGAGGAGTTAGAGATTAGGCGGGAAAATGGTTGGAAGTTGGGTTGTTGGGACAGAAGTCGGCAGGCCTTCTTGGGGAAGAAGGCTCCAGGTGCTGACACGTGTCAGCACCTGGTTGGCCCAGATGCTATAAATACTTATAAATTAAATATAAATTAGTAAATTACGTTATTTTAAATAGGTATAAATACAAGAAAGTTAAATATATTTATTTTCTAAATTATGATATAATTACTTTTAATAAGTAATAAGTATTGTTTAAAACATAAATATTTTATTAATAAATATGTATTAATAAATAGGTTTTGAATTTTTAATTTAATAAATAATTTAGAAAAATTAATTTTATATTTTATTAATTATTAAGGCATTAAATAAGACTTATACAAATTTTTATAGATTTTTATGAATTAATTTACATATTTTAATAAATAGAGGAAGTGTCTCTATAGGTCAAATATACCTATATTTTAGGGTATTTGATTTTATAAAAATAATAAATAGTTTCCAAAAATTATGAAATAATTTATGGTGAATCTATAAGATCATGAAATAATTTAAAAATTATAAAATTAAGAAAATAATAAATAAGGTGTGTTACATAAAATAAATAGCCCAGAAACCCCTTTGTCTTTTGGTCCCAAAACCGACTTTTTGCAAACGGACTCCGATTTCAGTGAAACCACCTTTATTAATTAGATAATATTATTTTATGAACTTTAAAGGTGAGTAGATTGAAATTAGAGTTCGTATGAGGAAGTTATGATGTTCGGAAGTTGAGATTTTGACAAATTGCAAGCGGGATTTCTTGGCATATTTACAAGGTAATATTTTTAACTTATTTTTATATTTTTATTTACATTTTTGTGGATAATTAGGAGAAAGATTTAGTGAAGAATAAATTAAGATGAAATAATTAAAATTCTTTGAAGTTTTGTATTTATTTATAAATAGTGAAGAGTGTATCTTTATGATATAGATTATTTTTATTTTGTTTTCTTTCCTTATCTCCCCCTACTTTTTGGTTTGTCGACCAGTCCATGCTGACTTGGTCTCGGGGGTTAGGCTATAAATATATCTTACAGTTATATTTATAGTTTAAGTCATATTACATATATATACATATATTTCATATGCCTTTTTCTTTCATTTTCTGATTCTTTATTTATTTACATGAATTTAGTGTTAAAAGTGAATATTTACAAATGAATGGGATTTTGTTAAAATATGAGAATTAGTGAGTATTTACATGTATTTGTTAAGGGTTTTAAGACAAAATGCGATAGAAAAGTTAATGAATCATGGATTCATCAACCCCCTATACTTAAACTTTGCTAGTCCCTTAGCAAACACTTATTTTGAAAAAGTAAGTGAAAAAGAAAGAAAGTTAGAATGAATTTGTTTTCCTAAACCAATTCATGAGAACAGACAATGGACAGAGCTCGATCGGGCCTGAAACAAGCATTTTGTCGGAACCTTAACTAGGATTAGGATTTCATCCTCAACAGTCTTCAAGTTCCATAATCTTTACTCGAGATCACTTCATCGGCTAGTTCAGACTCACTTATTCATATCGCAAACTCTATCATCCTTGAAGTCAACTTGTACAGTGTGTGAATTGATTTAGCTCTTCCTGCTTAGAGAACCGAAGAAACCGTCAATCCCGGCTATACACTCCTATGGCTTCCTCATCTCGCTACTCTTTCCTCGGGGAGGGAGGTATTCCCTTCTGAGTTCAGTTCTGCTATGTCCACAATCGAATATAGGGAGAAGTTAGAAGAATGAGAAAAGAAGTGGAGTGCGACCAGTGTAGACGCATCTCCTTGTGAAGCCCAACCGGTGTAGCTGAGTCTCCACTAAGATGTGCAGGCATATTTGGTGGAAGCTTTGACCAGTTTGGTCTTATTTGGTGGCTTCTGCTTTGACTTGACTTTGTAATTTGCTTGCACTGCATTCATCTTTTGTGCCTCGACGGTTATAGAATCTTTTTAATCCGTCCATTTTTTGAGGTCTTAGAAAAATTGTGTCAGCAGATCCTTCCCTCATCCGAAGCAACTATCGCAACCCCAATCTCTCCCGTCTTTAGACGTCAATGCCGCAAAGATAAGGATAGAAATGCACTACCAAGATGTACTGTCCTCCGAAACTCCATGCGAGTTGAGCTAAGTGCAGAGTGCATGTGTTCAAGATTGGTTCACTGGTGAAGAGTTGTACGGATGACTCCAAGTGGTCTACTTAAGCTCAGATGACTTGATTTCCCGAATATAGTCTTACGGAACTCAAAGATTTAAGTCACCAGACCTGAAGAGTCTAAATTCCAGTTCCTAATCAGGCTCCTTACAATGAAAGTTAAAGGCCGTAATCAAGCTCCATCCTTTAGACTAGACTCAGTCCTTAGTCCCGGAAATCAAACTTATTCTGAAAAATGCAAATGCAAATGCAACCATGTTTTTGTGAAGTATATTTTCTGGATTTTACTCATTTTTATGGATTTTAAGGATTTTATAATTTTTACAAATTTTAGGACTTTGTATTTTTTTATGGATTTTATGATTTTTATAAACAAGATTTTATTTACAAATTTTATAAGATAAATTTTATTTAAGTTAGATGTCTAATGTATTTTACAGATTTTATCTACAAAGTATTTTACAAGGGTTGAATGGCTTTTATACAAATTTTAATAAATAAGATTTTAAATAAGTATTATACAGATTTTAAGTACAAATTTTAATTACAAATTTTTTAATTACAAGTTTTAAGTATATTTTACTTATTTACCAGGATTTTATAAATAAGAGAGTGGATTTTAAATTAACCCGTACCCACTTTTTATGGATTTTTATAGATATAGAAAATACATAAAGTACGAGTTATGACCGAAAGTATATATACAATATATACGCACCCCCTATACTTAGCTTGAGCTATGTCCTCATAGCGTCAAAAGAGAAAAAGGAGGGCATAACTCGTGCTAAGTAAAAGTGAGTGAAAAAGGGATATCGATGTCAAGTCAGTCAACCCCCCTATACTTACGATCTGGTCATCGTAAGTATTATGAGAGAGCAAAAACGGAATGACTGAATGAAAAGGATAAATAATGAAGAAATCAAAAGGAAGGAATACGAAATCATCAAAATCACTCGGTCCCCCCTATACTTAGGATAAGGCATCCTAAGTATAAAAAGAATGTAACCAAAAATTGGGGATCAGTGATTTGTGAAAAAAGAATGGCTATACAAAAGAATTAGTACAAAAATAAAACGTGAATCAGCGAACAATCGGTCCCCCCTATACTTAGGATATGGTATCCTAAACATAGAAGACGAGCAAAAACGGGGACGATTGTGGTCTATGAAGAATATACAAGTGTGATGAATCTCCCGAATGGCTCAAAAGGATTTGTACAAGAAAGAGTAAAGAAATGATCATGATTCCTGTACAAAATAGATCACTTCAGTTCGGGCCAGATGATCAGTGGTTTCTACGAAGTGCTTCAGCATCTGCCCGTTAACCACGAACGGTTCTGCACCAGGTGACACATCTGATATTGCAATACTGCCATTGTCGTGCACCGTTCTGACTATGTACGGTCCTTCCCACTTGCTTTTCAATTTGCCGGGAAAAATTCTCAACCTTGCATTGAACAACCAGACTTTCTGCCCAGGAACAAAGCTCTTGTGTCGGATGTGTCTGTCATGCCATTTTTTCACTTTGTCCTTATAGATCAGTGTGTTCTCGTATGCTTGGTTGCGGATTTCTACCAGCTCATTCAAATCTATCTTCCTTTTGGCTCCTGCTTTCTGCATATCCATCAAAATTTCTCGGATTGCCCATTCAGATTTGTGCATGATCTCTACGGGCAAGTGGCACGGCTTTCCATAAACTAGCCTGAATGGTGAAGTACCTAAGGGAGTCTTATATGCAGTATGATAAGCCCAAAGAACTTGGTCTAGAAGAAGTGACCAGTTCTTCCTATCCGGTCGTACTAACTTCTGGAGAATTGATTTTACCTCCCTATTTGAAACTTCGGCCATGCCATTCGTCTGCGGGTGGTAAGGAGAAGCTACTCTGTGATCGATGCTGTATTGTTTCACTAGCTTTTTCACCTCCTTATTGATGAAATGGCTACCCCCATCAGAGATAAGAATACGAGGGATTCCGAATCGCGAAATGATATGTTCCCTTAGGAACTTGCAAACGATCTTACTGTCTGCGGTTCTTGCGGGTATAGCCTCCACCCATCTGCTAACATAGTCTACAGCGAGAAGGATGTACTCAAAGCCGCTGCTGGAAGGGAACGGTCCCATAAAATCTATGCCCCATGCGTCAAAGATTTCGCAGATAATGACGGGTCGCATCGGCATTGCATCTCTGGCACTGACTGTCCCTACAGCTCTCTGACACTCTGGACAACTCTTCACGAATGTACAAGCATCTCTGGTAAGAGTCGGCCACCATAGTCCGCTCTGTAGTACCTTCTGCGTTGTCCTCTTCCCTGAATGATGTCCTCCTGATTCTAGAGAATGACACAAAGTGAGGACACTATTATATTCCTCCTGAGGAATACATCGCCTGTAAACGCAATCCGGTCCTTCGCGAAAAAGAATCGGATCCTCCCAATGGTAGTATCGTGACTCAGAAACGAGTTTCTCAACTCTGTTCTTCGGCCAACCTTGAGGACTTTTCTGTGTGACCAGAAAGTTCACTATATCTGCATACCACGGAAGTTCTGTCACCGCAAAGATACTCTCGTCTGGAAATTTCTCTGCGATCTCTGGTGTGTATTCATCTGAAGGCTGATTTGATTGCAATCGGGAGAGGTGATCAGCTACCACATTCTTTACTCCAGCTTTATCCTTGATATCCAAATCAAATTCCTGAAGTAAAAGAATCCATCTAAGAAGGCGTGCCTTGGCATCCTTCTTTTCCATCAAAAATCTGATAGCTGAGTGATCTGTATAAACTGTGATCTTGGAGCCAAGAAGATAAGATCGAAATTTGTCTAGTGCAAACACTACTGCCAACATCTCCTTTTCTGTTACTGTGTAATTCTTCTGAGCATCATCTAAAGTCTTGCTGGCATAGTGAATAGCGATGGGAAGTCCATTCCTCCTCTATCCTAATACAGCCTCGACCGCAAAATCTGATGCATCCGTCATGATCTCGAAGGGTAGACACCAATCCGGTGGCTGTAGGACAGGAGCACTGATTATCTTTTCCTTTAGTGTGAGAAAGGCATGAAGACATTTGTCATTTAAAACGAACTCGATGTCTTTGCCTAACAATTTAGTTAACGGTCGGGCAATCTTGGAGAAATCTTGAATAAACCGTCGATAAAAGCCGACGTGCCCCAGAAATGACCGTAACTGTTTGATGTTGGATGGTGGTTCGAGTTTCTTGATGACATCCACCTTGGCAGGGTCAACCTCCATGCCTCGCTGGGAGATGACGTGCCCCAACACGATCCCGTGAGTAACCATAAAATGGCTCTTTTCCCATGACAGAACGAGATCTACCTCACAACACTTTTTCAAGACCTGGTCAAGGTGCGCTAAACAATCGTCAAATGACTCACCATAGACCGAAAAGTCATCCATAAAAACCTCTAGAAAATCACCGACCATGTCCGCAAAAATAGCAAGCATGCACCTCTGGAAGGTCGCGGGAGCGTTGCACAATCCAAAGGGCATCCGTCTAAAGGCATACGTGCCAAAAGGACAAGTGAAGGTAGTTTTCTCCTGGTCTTCTGGAGCAATTGATACCTGATTGTATCCGGAGTAACCGTCAAGGAAACAGAAGTACCCCTTCCCTGCCAACCGTTCGATGACCTGGTCTATGAAAGGCAAAGGGAAGTGGTCCTTCTTCGTCGCGGTGTTAAGTTTCCTATAATCAACACAAACTCGCCACGACGTGGTTACTCTCTTTGGAATCTCCTCTCCACTCTCGTTTTTCACCATCTGAATTCCCGACTTTTTCGGGACAACATGTAATGGGCTAACCCATTCGGAGTTGGAGATAGGATAAATGAACCCTGCGTCACACCATTTCGTGATCTCTTTCTTGACAACTTCTCGTAAAACCGGATTCAGCCTACGCTGAAACTCTCTGGAGGGTTTGTTGTCATGATCGAGATAGATGTGATGTGAACACAAAGCAGGATTAATCCCGCGGAGATCGGATACAGTCCACCTAATGGCCTTGCGGTTTCTTTCTAGAATCTCCATCAGACGAGATTCTTGATCATCGGTCAAAGTTGAGCTGATAATGACCGGAAACTGCTGATGTGGACCCGCAAGGAAGGCATATTTCATGTTTGGTGGCAAAGTCTTGAGTTCTGGCAAGGTAGTATCTGGATCTGCTGCAACATCATCTATATCTGTATGGGGATCTGTGTTAGTAGGTGATGTGTCTGCATTCTGATTATTCACCATCTCAATGTGCTCTAAAGTCGGAGTACAGAAGATGTTCGAGACATCATCCGACTCCTCAGAATGATCAGAAGAGAATAAGCCAACTAGATAGAATTCTGATTCATCTGAGATGGAGGAATTGTGTATACTCTCTGAATCTGAAAGATCTGCATTAATATCCTCAAAAGTTTGATCCCTCTGCTCATCATCATCCAGACTAAAATATAAAGTCCCGTCGGAAGAGCTACCTCCTAAAGTCTCAGACCCGTCCTCTGTCAAATATTCTTGGGTCTCTACTTGATATCTTTCGAGGTCGTCAAGGCGAACCTCGTCCATGTAATCACAGGAGGCTAAAGAACTCAGAAAATCTGAAGATGCATCACTGGAAGTGTTTGAATCTCTCGCCATCTCTATATGTACCTTTTCGCTCTCGACGCGAAAAGATACCTTCCCTGTATCATAATCGAAGACAGCCTTTGCGGTCTCCAGAAAAGGCCTTCCAAGAATGATCGGGGTAAGGTGCAACTGTGCAGGGCAATTCATTTCTAGAACCGTAAAATCTACGGGGAATTGCAGACCCTGCATGGTTACGATAACGTTCCTAAGTATACCCTTAGGTCTCTTTACGGATCTATCAGCAAACTGAAGGATCGCGCGGGATTTGTAACGAGGACCTAACTCGAGCTTCTCGAGTAAGGACGCGGGTATAAGATTGATCGAGGAACCGTTATCTAATAGAGTGCGATCGAATTTGGCTTTTGCGATCTCGCATCTGACATAATGTGCACCTGAGTCTTTCTTCTTCTTTTGAAGCTTATTCTGTATTGCACAAGATGTAGCCTTGGTCAAAACATGCTTTTCTGTTCGGGATCTCTTTTTCCTACGCGTGGTGCATCTGTTTTTCAATTGATTCTTAAGCGTAGGAAATTGATCTAAGGCATCATGGAGCGGGATCTTCAGAAAGATATGATCTTTGAGCAACTTTTCAAATTGTGGAGATTCGGGATTATTTTTGGTCTTTTTCTTTCCTTTTCCAAACAAAGTATCAGGAAAAGGAATAAAGTCAGGAGTCAGAAAATCAGAACTTTTATTGAAATCATTGGAATCAGCTTGTACATTGAGAGTTTCAGAATTATTTACAAAACTCTCTAAGACAGGGGAAGAAATGTTTTTCTCTGGGAATTCTGCCTGATCTGGCGTGATATCATCGTCTGAGTCGCCAGTATCCATATATGAACTGTTGGCATTGCTCCCATCTCTCGATTCTACATCCTCATCCTCTTGCGGTTTCTCCTCCTCGACATTCGGATCATGCTCGTGCTCCTCTGGTTCCCTCTCCTCTCCAGTAGGTGTTTGCGGTGATCTACCGCTCCTGAGAGGAATGAAGTTAGATAAAAATTCAGGAAACAAGATCTTACCTGTAGTATCTACCTAATCTGGATGCCTCCTCTTGTTGTTCGGATTCATCTGAGGCTGGGCTGGGAGAATGGTCTTCGGCACGGTTAACTCGTCCAGACGACGGTTAACCTGCTCCATCTCTGTCTTGTGCGCGATCTGGAGCGTGCTGAGCATATCCATGATCTGGTTGAGCGCCTGGGCCTGTGAAGACATCTCTGGTTCGGTATGGAGGCCCTGGCTTGCTCCTCTCTCCTGCTTTGGCGTGAAGTGCTGAGAGGTGGATGGCTGGGAGTAGCGCTGTGGTGTAGAAGAAGATTGCTGCGGCTGCTGAAAAGAATAGTTCGGTGAAAACTGAGCAGGGTGCTGATAAGTAGGCTGCAGTCTCTGATGGTAAACGTTCGGATGAGACTGCGGCGGCGTGAAATTCTGGCGGTGCTGGAATTGCGGACGTCCATGCTGCGGATGACCGTACGGCTGCTGCTGCTGATGATTCGGTATACTTGGCTGCTGAACTGGAGTATACCAAATCCCATTGATCTCGAAAGTGGCTTGTGGCTCCACCTCCATCTCTGCAGTGCTGATGACCTGGCCGGCATTGGCATGAGACTGATCCTCATGCCAATTAATCTGCGGAATTTCGGGCTCGCTCTGAACATATTGTATCTGACGGGTGGGTGGAGCGGGTGGGATCCTCCGTGCTGGCTGTGAAGAAGTCTGACTCTGCTGGTACTGAAGTTGAAGATCAGAGACCTTCTTCGAAAGATCACTCAGCTGCTGAGGAAGAGATGAGAGTTTGTCCAACTCTCGCAGCGGCTGCAGGTCCTGTACTTGCTTATGAATCACATCCACCAATGTTAATTTCTCACCAATGAAACTCATGTTGGTGTTGGATTCAGAGTCTGCTATATTCGCCACCTTGTGATGCTCTCGGTGATGTGGTGGCTGCGGGGCTTTCTGATATGCCCGAGTAGAGTCTACAACTCTCGAGTTCTCGGCCATTCCTTCGAAGATCGCCCAGACTGACTCGGCATCTTTGTTCAAGTAACTGCCGCCACATGCGGCACTAACTAGCCCCTGAATTTCCGGCTGGAGTCCTCCGAAAAAATTCTGTACTAGCACCTTCATTGGTATCTCATGATGAGGACATCTCTCTGTCAGGTCCTTGAATCGATCCCATGCCTCATGGAATGATTCGTTCGATAATTGCGTGAAGTTGGAGATCTGACTCCTCATCATGTTCGTCCTTCCTAGAGGGAAATACTTGCGCAGGAAGGTGGACTTCAGGTCGTCCCAAGTGGAGATTTCTCTCCCTAGATGACTTAGCCAATAAAGGGATTTATCGGCTAAGGCAAAAGGAAAAGACTTTAGGCGCACGGCTTCCTGTGTCACTCCTGGATAGCAGGCCGTTCCGCAGATCATCTCAAATTGTTGTAAAAACGTGAATGGCTCCTCTGCGGCATTCCCATAGTACTTGGGAAGCAAAGAGATGAAGGACGGTCGGAGTTCGTATGGCCCTTGATTCGGCGGTAGCCGAATCCAGTGATGGAGCGTTCGAGTGCCCGGGTCATACTCGTCCCGTAAAGTAGCGGGAACTGCAGGCGGTAACTGGTTCCCGGCCCTTGCTCTGAGTGCGGCTAATTCAGCCTGCAGCTCGGTCTGAACTCTAAACTGTTCTCGAATCTGTAGATTCATCTGCTGAAGTGTGTCGAGAATACCTGTCGTGACATCTCCGTTCAGATCTGCTCTTCCCTCCGGATGATCCTCAGTTGTTGGCCTCTCATCTACTGCCGATGCTTTCCCACGGGCCATCTGATCGTCTGTAAAATCGAAACTCTCGTAAGAACTCATCGAAAAATACTCAGGAGATTTGGATTCTATATTGAGGCGAAGGTCTGCCTCAATGATCTGGCCAGGAGGCGAGGGAGTCTGGGTCTGACTCTCCTCGAGATCGGATGGGACCAGCTCGGGAAGAGGGTCATCCCGAGCCTGTGAAGACATACGCTCGATGGTGGACGGTTGAAAGCTCACAGAGTCTGAGCCGAAAAGCCGTCGAGACGTCATCTTCGATGTCAAGAGGAGATTGGGAGAGCACGTGTACGATTCAATAGAAGAAGGAATGCGAAAGCCGCGGAAACTCACGCCCCGCAAACAAACACAAGGCAAACCCCGATTTCACCAACTCAACCCTGATGAAGACCGTAAGAGTTCGGTCTTTTTATCTTTTCGGTTTTAGGGTTGTAATTAACAATCGTTGCGGTTACGCGGGCTGAGCAAGCCAATAGGAGCCCGATAGTTTCTCCAAGACACTGGCCTGAATCCTTACGCGAGACCACTCGCACTCAGCCAGTATGGGAGTAAGTACGGACCGTTTCCGGCTACCCGTGTTACTTGAGGACGGAGCCTTGCGCAGTGTCCTCTAAACCTCTCACTCTGCTAAGTAAACCCGGACCGTTTCCGGCTACCCGAGCTTACCCACTGAGGAACAGCGATCAGGTGTATGGACCCAGTAGTATCCCGCAAGAAATACGGGGTTTTGTCTCTATCCTTAAATGTCGGCTCTCAACTCGCGCACTCTGAGAAATGTGCGGGGGTTACTCTCCCCAAATCAATTAAATCGATTTTACGGTTGTTGGTCAGATATTTTTAGCAGTCCCAATTTTTAATTTTGCAATTTTTATGTATTTTCAAACAACGTCTATTTTTGTCTTTTTGTTAAAACCCTAGAGCAAGCACCTAGGTTACAAGTCCTAAAACTAGCTACGAGGCGCAAGCAGATAGAGCGAAAAACCTAAGCAAGCATCTAGAAAACCGCGGAAAACCGATAAGCGATAAAAGCCACGGTGGGTGCCTTGATTCACCAGATACACGGTATCCGATGAATCAAGCCCATAAAAAAATAAAATTTTTATTAAGCTAAGTACAACTCTCTCCCTTTCTCTCTCAGATAAGAGGATACTAAATCTCTGCTCTTTCAACTGACTCGGCTTCCGAGGAAACCGGTTGATCCTGCAGGCCCTACAAAGATGATTAGCACAAAAGAATATCGAGAAAGCCGAGAAAGCCGTAAAGAAAACAAGAAAGGAAAACTCAGAAAACAAAACACGAAAAAGCCGTACGAAAAACCGTACGAAAAACAAAGAGAATAAAATAATAAAATCATGAAAATCGAAAAATCAAGGGAATCTAACGCCTCCCCGGCAACGACGCCATTTTGATAAGCTTGTTTCGCGGCTTTCACTTCTTAGACTGTCGGTTGTAGCAGAAAGACCGCGAAACAAGAAGGAAGGAAAACTTATCAAACAAAATTTTACGATTTCCTGTCGGAAAACCGTTTCACTAATATTTAACCAGGCAAGTGTTCCTGGGTCGAACTCAAGGAGGCAGAATATATTCCCTAATTTTTCTTCTCCGTAATTTTATTTTAATTCTTCTCTAAGTCAGAATGCTTTTTTAGTGGTTTTTATTTTTGTAATTTTTATTTGATTTTATTCTTTTCGAATTTTTATTTAATTTTCGAAAAGGGATATTTGGCAAAAGATTTATTTATTATATAGTAGGTGAATAGAATATAGGTGGTACTATATAGTATAGGTGAACGATGTTCGAGCCGCGTACTCGAACTACACAAGAAAACGAAACAAAACGATGCGGTTTTCGAGAAAATCAAAACACGTTGGAAACTCGTCGAAAAGCCGCGAAAACTTTATACTATGTAGCTAGGGTAGTTGTGTAACTACCCTCCAAGAATCGTCGAAATCCGAGGTCAAACGGACAAGATATGGCCCCTACAGCCCAGGGGCATAAGCGTAAAAAATTACTAATTAAAATGTTCTCAAAAAGGTCCAAAAACGACTGTTCTGCAAGAAAAATAACAAACTCTTACACTTAGGTCCCTGCGGAGGGACCTAAACGTAATTATGCAAAACTTGGGCGGCGGCTTGGAACTCTGGAAACTTCACTGGGTTTAATATGCAATTTCTCTACCCTTTCGCTCTGAACGGCCGCGATTAAAACGTTTCAGGCGCGATCGGACGGTCCGCGTAGTGCCACATGTCAGCAAACTGTAGCCTGAGCGTTCTTGAGCGGTTGGAGCTTCGGGCGGACTGGCTCTCTTCTCCGAATTTTCACGGTCGATCCCCGACGTCGATGGCTCGCCTGCGGGGCCAGAGGGGTGGCTCCTCCACCCCTCGAGCTCGCCCGCGGTGGAGTTGGCGATGGCGGTGCTCCGAGCAGCGGCGGTGGCTCGATGAAGATGGCGGCTTCAACACTGGTGTCGGGTTAGCTGATCTGGAGCCCGATCTTTAAGGTCGAAGAACGACGATGTCATAGGCCCAAATTCCGATGCAATTGCCTCGCGAGATACCTGAATCTGCAATGAATCAAGTTCTATGCTCGATTCATGATGAATCGACCGAATCATTAAGATATAAATCTCCAAAGTTGGGTGAAAAAGCACAAAAACTCAGCTACGTACTCCAGATGCGAAGAAGATGGCGATTTTGCGAGTGATTTTAATCAAATTGAAATCGAATCGAGAAGAGGTTTTGATGTTGCGTGAAAGATTACTGATTAGTCTAACTAAGAGCGCAATTAGCCACGCTAATCGTGGCACACAAATCGAGAAATTAAATTGCAAAATGGATGAAGTTGACCTGGGGTCTGGAGGTGTATGACCTCCTGATGATTGCTCGACGAGCGGTCTTCTCGGAGCTGCACGTAGCACGAGGCGGCGATTCAAGGCGAAGCTCCGCCTTGGATCTCTTCTCCGACGTATCCTCTTCCTCGCGAGCCCTTCCAATGGAGCTGTCACCTCCGGAGTCGGTTGGAATCGAATGGGGAAGTTGGGTAGTCGAACAACCTGGAGCTGGGAAGCTGAAGGTGGAAGAAGATGATGGTTAATGGCAGGTCTTGGGGAGCTTATATAGGTGAATTTCGTGGGCTCCAAGCCAAGATCAATGGCTGGCGGGCTTGGTGGTTGTTAGGAGTAGGGAATGGAGGGTTTAGATGGGTCGGAGGAGTTAGAGATTAGGCGGGAAAATGGTTGGAAGTTGGGTTGTTGGGACAGAAGTCGGCAGGCCTTCTTGGGGAAGAAGGCTCCAGGTGCTGACACGTGTCAGCACCTGGTTGGCCCAGATGCTATAAATACTTATAAATTAAATATAAACTAGTAAATTACGTTATTTTAAATAGGTATAAATACAAGAAAGTTAAATATATTTATTTTCTAAATTATGATATAATTACTTTTAATAAATAATAAGTATTGTTTAAAATATAAATATTTTATTAATAAATATGTATTAATAAATAGGTTTTGAATTTTTAATTTAATAAATAATTAAGTAAAAATTAATTTTATATTTTATTAATTATTAAAGCATTAAATAAGACTTATACAAATTTTTATAGATTTTTATGAATTAATTTACATATTTTAATAAATAGAGGAAGTGTCTCTATAGGTCAAATATACCTATATTTTAGGGTATTTGATTTCATAAAAATAATAAATAGTTTCCAAAAATTATGAAATAATTTATGGTGAATCTATAAGATCATGAAATAATTTAAAAATTATAAAATTAAGAAAATAATAAATAAGGTGTGTTACATAAAATAAATAGCCCAGAAACCCCTTTGTCTTTTGGTCCCAAAACCGACTTTTTGCAAACGGACTCCGATTTCAGTGAAACCACCTTTATTAATTAGATAATATTATTTTATGAACTCTAAAGGTGAGTAGAATGAAATTAGTGTTCGTATGAGGAAGTTATGATGTTCGGAAGTTGAGATTTTGACAATTTGCAAGCGGGATTTCTTGGCATATTTACAAGGTAATATTTTTAACTTATTTTTATATTTTTATTTACATTTTTGTGGATAATTAGGAGAAAGATTTAGTGAAGAATAAATTAAGATGAAATAATTAAAATTCTTTGAAGTTTTGTATTTATTTATAAATAGTGAAGAGTGTATCTTTATGATATAGATTATTTTTATTTTGTTTTCTTTCCTTATCTCCCCCTACTTTTTGGTTTGTCGACCAGTCCATGCTGACTTGGTCTCGGGGGTTAGGCTATAAATATATCTTACAGTTATATTTATAGTTTAAGTCATATTACATATATATACATATATTTCATATGCCTTTTTCTTTCATTTTATGATTCTTTATTTATTTACATGAATTTAGTGTTAAAAGTGAATATTTACAAATGAATGGGATTTTGTTAAAATATGAGAATTAGTGAGTATTTACATGTATTTGTTAAGGGTTTTAAGACAAAATGCGACAGAAAAGTTAATGAATCATGGATTCATCACCCATGTCTCATTTTTTTCATTTATTTCTCCCACATGTTTTTCGCATAGTTCTTATGATAATTTTTCCATCCTAGAGGATTCGAGGATCATGGCTAGAGGGAAGGGACAAGTTTAGGTTAGAGTTGTTGAGGAGAGATTGATTGATGAGAGTCATATATATGTGATACATGTTCCAGCCTCAAATATCACTGAGGGGATTCTAAATACTATTGTATACAGATAAGAGATCAGTGTAGAGTACAAGATGAGCTTAGAGTTGACATCTCTACGCTTAGAGAAGGAGTCAGGTACCCACTAACACTTGTCATGGTTCCCTCTACTTTATTAGATGAGTATGATATGGAGTTAGGATGCTACACCATTGGATTCGGTTACCATAGAATCAAAGGTCAAACATGCTGAGACCATCGTCCAGTTCATTGTTTTCCAAGTACTATGGGAAACATCAGAGGAGTCGTTTACATGTTTACAATAGTTCGAGATGATTTGTAGTATGACTTGTTATCCAGGAGTTACACAGGAGGCTATACACCTCCAATCCTTTTTCGTCCACCGTGGCAAATAAGGTGATCTATTGGTCGAGTCATTTTGAGAGGGAGATTTATACATTGGATGATCTGAAATCTATATTCCTATGTAAAAATTTTTCTCTGGGAGGGACGAACATGATGAGCAGTCAAATCTCCAATTTTATATACATACCACATGAGTCATTCCATGAGGCATGGGATAGATTAAAGGATTTGACAGAGAGATGCCCTCATCACGAGATACTATTGATGTGCTTATACAAAATTACTTTGGAAGATTCCAGCCGGATACACAAGGCCTAGTGAGGGTCGCATGTGGTGATGGTTATCTGAACAGGGATGTTAAGCCACTTTGGTCCTTCTTTGAGGGGATGGCGGAGAATTCACGTGTCGTCGATTCCACATGGGGATTCTAGAAAGGCCCACAGCCACTGCATCACAAGATCATCAGAAGATGGCACATATTTTAGAGTCTGATCCACTATCTAACAGGGGAATATTAGTAAGAAGCTGAAATTAGTCTACGTGTATCGGAAGCAAGTCCAAGAGATACAACCGATGCGAGAGTTAAAGAAACTCTCAACACTTCCTCAGTTGTTGAGTGATTTGATGAAGAAGATGACCAAGTTATAGTTTTAGTAATAGCAGTCCCACACTCCTTCTTCTACTTCTCAGCTTGTAAAGAGATCTTTATTCGCTCATCCCACCCTTCAAATTTAGTATATTCAAAGGAAGCATTTATAGCACACCGAACCTCCACATAGAAATTAGCTAGAGGATCCATCCATGACAACCCGAGTCAGATCACTAGCCATGGAGATGACGATGTTGATTCTTACGCTACTCTTGAGATAAACGGGATATGATTTGCTCATGTTCATCCTTCACAACACTTTATTACTTAGAGCGTATACCACCAGCAATAACAATATCAACAATATAGTCATCCGCATCTTGGACGCTACATTTCTAGCACCGTCAACCATACACGCATCAGTAGTCTAATCAACATGCATAGCAGAGACAGAATTCACAACAATATCATGATACACATTCACAACCTTATCAGTACCAGCAATAGCTACAGACTTCTTTTACTTCACACAGATCTCCTCAGCAGTACACACCATAGCAACACACTCCAAGGCAGGAGAGAGTAGATAGATAGGGACACCACAATGAGTCTGAGATGTCTTCACTAGCCCTGGACTGAACCAGATCATGGATATGGTGAGCACGCTCCAGACAGCACATAGGATAAAGATTAAACTCGTTAACCATCGCCTCGATGAATTTGTTGTACCCAAGATGACTCTCCCAACCAATCCTCATATGAATCTAATCAACAAGAGAAGGCATTCAGATCAGGTAGACATCACCACTGGTACGATCTGTTTTCATGAATTATTATTAAACTTCATTCGTCTCAGGAGCGGTAGATCATAATGAGCACCTGATCGAGAGGAGAGGGCACATGATGAGGAGCGATAGCTCATTTATGATGATCATGATGATACACATTCTAATGCTGAGAAGGAGAGCCACCGTGATGATGCACACCAACATGATGATGTTCAGGGAGCGACGCAGAGACAATATACATGGACACATGCAAGTCAGACGATAATACCACTCCAGACTATGCAGATGCCTCCGATGCAGATTTTTCTTCCCCTGTTTTAGAGAGTTTTATACATACTTCTGAGACTCTCGATGTACACACTTATTCTTTTTATGATGAGAAAAAAATTAGAGTTTGTTATTTATGAGATTGTTCCTATTCTAATTGATTTATATGGAAAAGGAAAGAATATGTCAAAAAGAATGTTGTCACTCCTTAGAAAGAAAGGTTATTGAAAGATCACATCTTTTTTGAAGACTTCGCTCCATGATGCCTTTGATCACTTCCCTATGCTCAAGCAATAGTTGAAGAATAGATGTATCACACACAGGAAGAAGAGATCATGTATAGAGAAATGTGTTTGACCAAGGCCACATCCTTCGCTATACGAAAAATATTACCCAAGGTGAAGAAAGATTCTAGAGCACATTATGTCAGATGCAAGATTTCCCATGTAGCATTTGATCACACTCTATTAGATAACGGTTCCTTGATCAACTTGTTACGTTCTAGTTATCTCGACAAGTTTGAGTTAGGTCCTTGATAAAACGAATCTGACTTGTGGCTAAATGATTTTGTCGATGTATAAAACTTCAAAGAGAGATTGGGTTTATCAAACAGAATTCAATGAAATAGGAGAGAGAGATAATTAATAGATTTCTCTGCTATTTTATCTAAATTATTTATTTAGCCAGGTAAGTTCTGCTAGGTCGAACACAAGGATGTAGAATAGCGATACTAGGGTTTTTTAGAAGAAAGGTATTTTTGTGATTTTTATTTTTTCTTGGAAGGAACTGATAAAATCAGGATAGTCATTTTTATTAGTTTTTGGTTTTGAAAATTTTATATTATTTATTTTATATTTTCCTATTTTTGTTTAGTTTTCAAAATGTTATTTATCAAAACAATTTTTTCTACAATAAAGTAGGTGAAAAATATAGTAGAGATGTGGTACTATATAGTATATAATAGTTGTTCGAGCAACGGGCTCGAAAAGGTAACTCAAACAAAACACAATACAATTGTGAAGTTTGACAAATAAAATTATATGAAATATACGGTGAAAAACTCAAAAAATGTAATAAAACCTTGTTATGGTAGTTGTGTAATTACCCTAGAAAAATCAAGGAAAAATAATATCAAACAAGTGTCCAAATAGTCTACACAGTTCAGGGATAAAACTAAAAAAAGAAGAAAATAGTTTGCAGTTTGGTCCCTAGTAGAGATTGAAATGGAAAGAAAACAAATTTTATAACATTTAGGTCCCTACATGGGGCCTAAATGTAATATCTGGAAACTCTAGAGTGCATCTTAAATTCTGGAACTCGACTAGGTCTAATGTGCAATTTCTCCACTAGTTGGCTTGAACTACTGAGATTAGAAACTCTCGCGCGATCTTGACCGTAGGATCCGACCACGTGTTAACAAACCTATAAATGTCTGTTAGGCCGAGCTCCTTCGCAGTTAACTTGTCGGAGGTGGGGCCTGAGATGGTGCTCCTCACCCTCTCGAACGCTCCCACTGTGTGATGAAATTGGACATGCAAAATTATGAGGAGAGTTAGTGGCATGGACAGTGACTAGGGTTCTGGTATTGTAGGGAACAAGTGCTGCAGCTGCTAGCTAATAATATGAAGAATGCACATCGACTCCATATTATAAAACTGCAAATGGTGGCTCCGGAAGACGATTATCTACATGCAACAGAATTATAGATGCTTGATTTGCACAGAATCAACCAAGAAACATAATTAATCGCAGGTTCAATATCGTTTATAGGGAAGGGGATTTCAGATGCAAAACTGGATGATTCAAGGAGAGATTAAGATCTTGTTTGAAGTTTTGATTGCAATCAGTGATTATAACTTACTAATTACATGATTGTATGATTTATAGCTGCACGATGATAAAGGAAATGTGAGGGGATGATGTGGATACCTTACAATATGAGCGTTTATGACCCTCGAATCTTCGCTCGATGGCAGGTAGTTCGCTGGAGCTCCACGCCTTTACGGTGACTATTCAAGGCCGAAGAATTATTTGAACATTCCTCCATTAGTCAGTATCCCATGCGGAGTGGCCTCTGTCCCTATCACGGTCGGAATCAGGTTAGAATCTGGTGGAGAAGAGAGGATGACAGTCAGATTATTCTTGTACAGGGAAAATTAGTTGGCTTGTGCCAACTGTCAGTCAATTTATTGGAAGGTCAAAAGGTAATTGGGTAGAAATCAATGGATGGTGTGGATCTTTGTTGTTAGGTCTAGGAATTTGAGGGTTTAGATTGGCTTTAGGACTAAGAATAAAGCGGGAAAAATATAGTGAAATCGTCCTGTTAGAATAGTCTGCAATGAACTGTTCTTGAGGAAGACGAACCAGGTGTTGACACGTGTCAGCACCTGGATGGCCAGATAGGAAAAAATACATTCATAATTACATAATAAATAACAAATGATTTTATATTGATTAAGAATAAAAATAAAAAATATAAATCATTAATTTATTTAATCTATGGAAGAATTAGTTTTTATATAAAACAAATATTTAAATATAAATATTATATTAATAATTAAGGTATAAATAATATATGATAAATATGTATTTGATTTTAAATTAATAAATTAATAAATAATACCTTATTTTTATTATTTCTTAATTATTAGAATAATAAATAGAATAAATTTGAATTTTTGTGGATTTTAATAAATTAATTTAAATGTATAAATAAATAAGGGTATAAGTACATAGTTCAAATTTATTTATAAAATAGGGTTTCTGATTTATTTGAAATAATAAATAATGTCAAAAAAATTTGAAATAAATAAAGTTTCAAATACAAGACCATGAAAAAAATTATAATTTCATTGAAAATATAAATAGTGTTTTCTATATTATAAATGGCCTAGAAACCCCATTGGCAAAAGTCCTAAAACCAACTTTTTTGCAAACGAACTCTGATTTTAGTGAAATCATCTCCATTAATTAGAGAATATTATTTTATGAAATTTAAGGGTGAGTAGAGTGAAATTAGAGTTATATGAGGAAGTTATGATGTTCGGAACTTGAGCATTTGGCAATTTAAGAGTCGGATTTTATGGCATATATACATGATATTATTTTTAACTCATTTTATATTTTTTCTATACGCTTTTAGAAATAATTAGGAAAAGAGTTTGGTGAAAAATATGTTCATATGGATTAATTAAAATGAATAAAGATTTTATAAATAATGAAGAATGTGTAGAGTGTGTTGTTATTATTTTTTTATTGTTTTATTTCCTTATCTCCCCCTACTTATTTGTTTGTAGATGAATCCATGCTGACTTGGTCTCAGGGGTTAGGTTATAAATAAATCTTTCTGTTTTATTTATATTTTATAAGTCATATTGTATATATATACAAATTTACAATATGTCTTCGTTTTTCTTTATTTTTACTCTTTTATTTATTTATACGTTTTGAATGCTTAAAAGTGCATTTTTATTCACGATTGTGGTTTTGATAAAAGATGTAAATTAATGAATATTTACATGTATTTTTCAAGGGTCTTAAGACAAAATGCAGATAGAATGTTCATGAATCATGGATTCATCAACCCCGTATACTTAAACTTCGCTAGTCCCTTAGCAAAAACTTATTTGAAAAATAAGGGAAAAAGAAAGAATGTTAGAATGAATTTGTATTCCCAAACCAATTCATGAGAACATACAAAGGATAGAGCTAAGTCGGGCCTAAAACAAGCATTTTGTCAGAGTTTTAACTAGGATTAGGAATTTAATCTCAACAGTCCTCATGTTCAAAATATACTTATTTAGGTTCACCTCAACAACCAGCTTAGATCCACTTATCGATATCACCGACTCTATCTATCCTTGAATTCAATCTGTACTTTGTGTAAATTGTGTTAGCTCTTCCTTCTTAAAGAAGCGAAGAAACCGCCCATCCCAACAATACACTCCCACTGAACCCTCATCTAGATACTCTTTCCTCGATGTGGGGGTATTCCCTTCTAAGGTCGGGTCATAATGTGTCCACAATCGAATAGAGAGAGAAAATAGAAGAATGAGAAGAGAACTAGAGTGTGACCAGTGTAGATGCATCTCCTTGTGAAGCCCAGCCAATGTATCTATGACTCCACTAAGATGTGCATTGTTTTTGGTTGAAGCTTGGACCATTGTGGTCATATTTGTATATGGTGGCTTCTTCTTTGAATTGGCTTTGTAATGTTGCTTGCACTGCATCAATCTTTTTATTCCTCAATGGATATAGCATCTTTTCATTTCATCCATTTTTTGGGCTTTTGGAAAATTTTGCCAGCAAATCCTTCCCTCATCCGAAGCATTATTTCAACCCAATCTCTCATGTCTTTAGATATACATGCTACTAGAAAAGGATGAAAATGAACCACTAAATTGACTTCCCTTCACAACGCCATGCAAGTCGAGCTAAGTGCAAAGTGCATGTGTCCAAAATTGCTTCACCGATGCAGAGTTAAACGGATGGATCCAAGTGTTCTACTTAAGCATGTATGAATTGACTTCCCAAATATGGTCTCATGGAACCCAAAGATTTAAGTTAAAGACCTACTGAGTCTGAATTACAGTTCCTATCTAGGCTCCTTACAATGAAAGTTAAAGGCCATAATCAAGCTCCATTCTCTATATTATTCCCAATCTTTCGTTCTTTCAATCAAACTTACTTCAAAAAATACTAATACAAATGCAACCATGTTTTTTGAAGTGTATTTTCTGAATTTTACTCATTATTGTTGATTTTAAGGATTTTGCAAATTTTATGAATATTAGGACTTTGTATTTTTTATGGATTTTTCAAATTTTCAATTTTTTTGAACAAGTCTATGTAGAAGAATTTTACAAGTAAAATTACCCATATTTTATTTGGATTAAAAAACTAATGTACTTTAAAGATTTTATATACAAAGGATTTTACAAGGATTAAATGAATTTTACACATATTTTAATAAATAGTATTTTAAATATGTATTATACAAATTATACATATTTTAGATACATATTTTAGATTGAGAAATTTAGACACATTTTACTTATTTAAAAGGATTTTATAAATTAAAAATAAATGGATTTTAAATTACCCCTTACCCACTTTTTATGGATGTTATAGATATAGAAAATACCTAAAAGTACGAGTTATGAACGCAAATATATATAAAATATATATATACCCTCCTATCCATAGCTTGTGCTTGTCCTCATAGCGTTAATAGATAAAAAGGAGGACATAACTCATGGTAATAAAAAGTGGGTGAAAAAGAATAAAAGAATAGAAGTCAGTCCACCACCCTATACTTACGATCAGGTAATTGTAAGTATAGTGGAAGATAAAAATGAGGTGACTGAAAAAGGAATATACAAATGCATGAACAAAAGAAAGAAAGAAAAATGAAATCAACGAAATCACTCGGTCCACCCTATACTTAGGATAAGACATCCTAAGTATAGAAAAGAATGTGGCCAACATTAGGGACCATTGATTAGTGTAAAGGAAAGGAAAACAAAAGAAAAGTAGAAAAAGCAAAAATCGAAAGACGAAAATCTACGGACAATCAGTTCCCCCTATCCTTAGGATCTGGTATCGTAAGAATATGTGATGAGCAAAATGGGGACAATTATGGGCTATGAAGAATCTATATGTGGCGTACTCTAGAAAACTGAAAGGCTCACAAGTTTCTATAAATGATAAAATGAAGTTGAAGAGTGTCAGACATCATGTACAAAGTAGGTCACCTCAGCCTGGGTTGTATTGAATCTTCTATTGTACATGTGCGTACCAATCCCTGGCTGAACAAGTAGAGCTGCCTACGTAAGTATATTCTGTATGTGGCAAAGATCTCTCTACTGAAATACATGTCTCTAGAGTCGGACTAAAGAAAGTGTCTATATGTGTAACCATTACACCATCCACTTTCTACATTGAATAGACTGAATGATCTGTGAAATATAATCAATTGACTCTCGTGCTAGAATATGGGTACTCTCAATCTGCGGCACTGAGATGTCTACTGAAACTAATTGCTCATCTGAATCTGAAGTGAACTATGTATCTGTATGTGAACAATCATCTGAAGAACAAGGTACCATGTGATCTACCCCATCCACATATGGGATATCGTGGGTATCAAAATAACGTCTCTTAAGATCATGAGACTATGTCTCATCTATGTGTTGCCAATCCTCTGCAAGAGTAGTGTCCTCTTAAGTAAAAGACAATATTGATCTGGGACTGCTACATCCTCTCGCCATCTCAATGTGTATCTCTCCACTATTTGTGCGGAATGATACTCTCCCAGCGTCATAATCAAAGAGTGCTCTTGCTGTCTGCAGAAGGGTCTCCCGAGAACGATCATAGCATGGTGAAACTACGTAGAGCACGCCATATCTAGGTTAGTATAGTCCTCTGGAAACTGCAAGCCCTGAACGATCACAATAATGTTCCTCAACATGCCTCTAGGTCTCTTCACAGATCGTTAAACAAACTGAAGTATTGCTCGTGATTTGTAATAGGACATAGCTTGAGTTTATCAAGCAAAGAAGATGGGATCAAATTAATCAAGGAACCATTATCTAAGAGAGTACGATGGAATGCGGCATCCGCAATCTGGCCTGTGACATAGTCAGCTCCAGAATCTCTCTTCTTCTTAGGTACCTTATTCTGAATAGTATGTCATGTTGCATTGGTCAATACATGTTTCTCAAGTCACGATCTATTTTTCCTATGTGTTGTGCATTTGTTCCTCAGTTTATTCTTGAGCATAGGAAAATGATATAAGGCATCGTGAAGTGGAATCTTTAGAAGATTGTGATCTTTTAATAAACGATCAATTTCTAGAGTGACAACATTATTTTTTGATTTTTTCTTTCCTTTTCCATATAAAGCATCGAGAAAAGGAACAACTTCAAGAACAACAAAATTATTTTTTTCATCTAACGTGAAATCAGCATGTACATCGAGAGTCTCAGTATGTACAAAACTCTATAAAATGGGGGAAGAAAAATCTGCATCGGGAGTGTCCGCATGGTCTGGTGTGGTATCATCGTCTGACTCACCAATGACCATGTATACTGTCTCGGCATCGCTCCCTCTCTCAAATCATCAAGCTAGATATCATGTTGGTCCTCATAATCATGGTGGTCCTCCTCCTCGGCATCAAGATGTATATGATCATCATGGATTGGCTAGCACTCCTCATCATGTGCCCTCCCCTCCTCTCGATAAAGTGCCCATGGTGATCTACCGCTCTTGAGACGAATTAAGTTAAATAGAAATTTAGGAAAAGAGATCGTACCTGTAGTGGTCTACCTGATCCGAGTGCCTCCTCTTGTTGTTCGGGTTCATATGAGGCCAGGCTGGGAGAAGAGCGTTGGGTGCATTTAACACATCCAGACGATATTTAACCCGCTCCATTTCTGTTTTGTGCAATGTCTGGAGCGTGCTCAACATGTCCATGATCTGATTCAGTGACAGGTCCTATGAAGACATCATAGACTCATTGTGGTGACCCAAGCTATCTACTCACTCCTACCTTGGAGTGTGCTATTTTGGTGTGTAAGGTTAAGGAGTTCTATGTGGCGTAAAGGAAGGCTGTTGCTGCTAGTAATGATGTGGTTGTGAATGTGTAGTAGGATACTAAAAAGAATGTGATCTCTGATATGCATGATGGTGAGACTATGGCTGTGTGTAGTGCTAGTGTTGCTAAAATTGTGAACGCCCATCCTGTAGATGACTATATTGTTATTGTTGCTGCCAGTGTACGCTCTTGGGAGTGATGTGTGGTAAAGGCTGAACAAGAGCGTACCATATCTCTTTGATCTCAAGAGTTCCATGAGAATCAACATCAACATCTCCAGGGCTAGTGATTTGGCTCTAATCGGCATTGGATAGATCCTCATGCCAATCAATCTGTTGAGTCTCAGTAGGTTGAACCACTTTGCTCTAAACAAACTGTATCTGACGGGTGGAATGAGCGGGTAAAGATCTTCGAAGAGGTTGAGAAGTGGAAGAAGGAGTGCGAGACTGCCAGTACTAAAGTTACAACTCGGTCAGCCTCTTCATCAAACCGTTCAACTACTAAGGAAGTAATGAGAGTTTCTACAACTCTCGCAACAACTATAAATCCTGAATTTGCTTCTGAATCCCACTGACTAATGTCAGATTCTCACTAATGAATCCCATGTTAGACTGTGACTCAGACTCTAAAACATGTGCTACCTTCTTATGCTCTCTGTGGCGTGGTGGTTGTGGGATCTTCTATAAAGCCCGAGCGGAATTAATAACTCATGAATTCTATACCATCCCCTCAAAGTTGGACCAAACCGACTTGGCAACCGTATTCAGATAGTTGCTGCCACATGTTGTGCTAACTAAGCCTTGAACATCTGACTAGAGTCCTCCAAAGTATTTCTGCACAATCACCTTCAATGGTATCTCATGATTTGGGCATCTCTCTGTCAAATACATGAATCGACCCCATGCCTCATGTAATGATTCATGTGGTATCTCTGTAAAATTTGAGATCTGGCTCCTCATCATGTTCATCAATCCTAGAGGAAAATAATTACACAACAAAGTGGAAGACCTTGAGGCGAATAGCCTCCTACGTAACTCCTGGGTAACTAGAAGTAACACAAATCCTCTCGAATTGCTGCAAAAATGTAAACAACTCATTTGGAGTGTTCCGATAGTACTTGGGAAGCAAAGAAATGAAGGACTATCTCAGTTTGTATGACCCTTGATTAGGTGGTAACCTAATCCGATGGTGTAAGGTCCTGGCTCCTGGGTCATACTCATCTATCAAAGTAGCAGGAACCAGGACAGGCGGTAGTGGGTCCGTGGCCCCTGTACTAAATGTAGTGATCTCAGCTCTAAACTCATCCTGGACTCTACACACTGATCTCTGATCTATAAGCTCATTTGTTGTAGTGTGTCTAGGATCCCCCTAGTAATTTATGAAGCTGGATTGGGTCTTTTATGTGCATGTCTCTCCTTAGTCAGTCTCTCCTCAACAACTAGGTCCAGAACTAGCCCCTTCCCTCTATAAATGATTCTCTAATCCTCTAGGAAGGAAAAAGTTGAAGAACTTAATGAATAATGTGTAGGAGAAATAGACGAAAACTTAAGGCATGGGGCTGCCTCAACAGAAGCGTTGGGAAGCGAGGGAGTCTGGTTCTGACTCTCCTCGTGACTTTAGATGGGATAAAATCAGGAAGATGGTCATCCCAAGTCTATGAAGACATACGAAAGACGGTGGATCGTCGAAAGCTCACGAAGTCTGAGCGCAAAATCCATCGAGTCATCATCTTCGATGTCAAAAGTATATACAGAAAAGAGATATACACAAAAGAGAATGAAGTCAAGTCAAAAAAATGAGTGTGAAGGCATGTAAGATGGGGTACAAGGCACACCTCACATACAAACACAATGCAGCCTCAATTCACCAACTTCACACAATGATGATTAAAAGTTCAGTCTTTTATCTTTTCATTTTGAAATTTAAGTGACAAAATAGTTATTTTATCAAGCTCACAGGTGTAGTCTCCTTAGGTAGTTTGTGTTTAAACCGGCGATACACACCGACCTAAACAAGACTACTTCTACTATCGTCTGAGGCAAGTGCTTGCAACAACTAATTAGACCCGAGAATGAGTCCAAGTTCTTAGGGTACAAATCCAGCGATTTGGGCTCTATTCCTTATCTGTACGTGCCTCGCTTTGTCTGGCGAGTACCTGAAAACAATGAGGGGATTGCTCTCCCAATACAAAATTTGAGTCCAGTTTTTTTTATTTTTGATCATGTTCTTAATTATTTTATGATTTTCACTTTTTTTTAATATTTTCAACAATATCTTACGGAAAGTCGGTTCTTTTTTATTTTTCAAAATATGTCTCATTGTGGGAGAATCATGGAATGCGATAGAAAACAATGATGCATGCAAAGATAGAGATCATACCTGATGATAGTAGTCTACATGTAAGGAATCCTTCAAGAATTTAAAAACCATAAACTAATGCATGAAAAGTTGAGAAAAATCGAGTCCTAAACCAACAGCTCCAGCGTAAAATGGACTATTTTTTTCAAATCTGTGTATTACACTTAAGTATGGTTTAGGTAGATAGGTTTTACTTTAATCATCTAATCAAGCAAACAAGCACCCCTAGGCTCCACGAAATTGCGTGAAATAAAGGAAAATTGATAAATAAATCAAAACTCGTTGTGAGGTCCCCCAAGTGCACTGGCACGAGGAGATATAGACCCCGAAAAAAGTGTTCAAGTTTGGGTACATGTCGGGATGTCCTTAGTGGACCCCTTCTACAAAAGTCAAAACGAGGAAGTGCCCCTGCCTCTTCCACAAAATAGAAAAAGGGGCAAATGCCCTTTCTCGATGGAAATAGAAAATAATACAAAATTTCTACGTTTTCCTTTATCTCTCTGCCTATCTAGCCATCTCGTAAAGAAGGAGCCAATATCTGTACTCCTAGCCGAGTCGGTTTCCGATGAAACCGACTAGTATTGAATTCCCTGTAAAGTTCGTAGGCAAACAAACATAGCAAATATAAGAAAAATCGATGAAAACTGTAAAAAGCTGTAAAAACCATAAAACAATGCAAAATGAAACTGAGAAAAATCTAAAAAAGAAAGAAGAAGGAAAAATCACAAACTAATAATGAAAAACGGAAGTATAGTTTACGCCTCCTCGATAACATCACCATTTTAATAACGAGAATCTTACTTGGGGTTAAATGATTATGTCAGTGTAGAAAATCGCAAAGAGAGACTCGGTTTATGAAACAAAACTCAATAAAATAGGAGAGAGAGACATAATGAATAGAATTCTCTTCTATTTTATCAAAAATATTTTTTAGGCAGGTAAGTTCCCATGGGTCAAACACAAGGAGGTAGAATAACGATACAAGGGTTTTGGAGAAGAAAGGTATTTTTTAATTTTATTTCTTTTCGAAGGAAGCAAAAAAAATCAAGATATTTTTTCCGATTTTTTGTTTAGAAAATTTATTTTATTTTTTTATCTTTTCCAATTTTTATTTAGTTTTCAAAGTGACATTTTTCAAAAAAGATTTATCTACAATATAGTAGGTGGAAAATATAGTAGATATGTGGTATAATATAGTAGATAAAAGTTTTTTGAGCAACATTCTCGAAAAGGAAACTCAAACAAAATAGAAAACAATCGTGAAGTTCGAATAATCATATAAATTGAAATATACGATGAAAAACTCTGAAAATGTGAGAAAACCTCACTAGGGTACCCTAGAAGATTCAAGGAAAAACAATATCAAACAAGTGTCCAATTTCTCTTCACAGTTCATCAGTAAAATTGTAAAAAATTAAAAGAAAATAGTTTTGCAGTTTGGTCTCTAGCAGGGACTGAAAAGAAAAGAAAACAACTTTTATTACATATAGGTCCCTACATGGGGACCTAAATGTAATATATGGAAACTTTCTCAGTTGGGTCTAATGTGCAATTTCTCCACCAATTAGCTTGAACGGGTGAGATTTGAAGCTCACACGCGATCTTGGCCGTAGGATCCAGCCATGTGTCAACAACCTATACAATGTATGTTCTTGGCCATTCATCATCAAAATATAGGTCAAGCGGCGACGATGTGTTGGGTCGAGTTCCTTCACGGTTAACTAGTTGGAGGTGGGGCCGGAGAGGGTACTCTTCACCCTCTCGAGGGCTTTCACTGTGTTATGAAATTGGAGAGGCCAAACTGGGAGGAGAATCGACAGCTTGGACAACAGCTACGGTTCTAGTCTTGCAGGGAATAAGTGTTTCTAGCTGGTCAATTGAAGAATACACAGCGATTCCAGACAATGAAACTACAAATGGTGGCTCCGGAAGATGATTATTTACCTATAATAGAGTTATAGATGCTCGATCCGCACGGAATCAGCCAAGAAATGTGATTAATTGCAGGTTCAATATGGTCTAGAGGAAAGGGAATTTCAGACGCAAAAGTTGTACGATTCAAGGGGAGATTAAGATCTGGTTTGAAGTGTTGATCACAATCAGTGATGATGACTTGCTATTTACGTACTTAGATGATTAATAGTTGCACGAATATCAAAGAAATGCGAGGGTGGTGAAATGGATTCCTAGGAATTTTATGGCTTATGAGCCTCGGATCTTCACTCGGTGGCGGGTATTTCGATGGAGCTCCATTCCTTTACCGTCACGATTCAAGGATGGAGAAGACCTTGGAATCTTCCTCCGTCGGTCAGTCTATCAGGTAAAATTCGATGAAATCGATCAGTTAGAACAGTCTGCAACGAACTATTCTTGATGAGATGAATCTGGTGTAGACACGTGTCAGCAACTGGTTGGCCAGACGGGGAAAATACATTAATAATTACGCATTAAATAACTAATGATGTTATTTTGATTAGTAATGAATATGAAATATATATATATATATATAATTAATTTATATAAATTATGGAATAGTTAATTATTAGAAATAATAAATATTTTGATGAACTACAAATATTATATTAATATATAGGTATAAATAATACTTGATAAATATGTATTTGATTTTTAATATAATAAATTACTAAATAAGATCTTATTTTTATATTTTCTTAATTATTAGAATAATATATATAATAAATGTGTTTCTTGTCGATTTTAATAATTAATTTAATGTATAAATAAATAAGGGAATAAATTATACAATTCAAAATTGTCTATAAAATAAGGTTTTTAATTTATTTAAAATAATAAATAATGTCAAACATATTTGAAATAAATCAAGATAGAAATACAAGATCATGAAAATAATTAAAAATTATAAAATCATCTCAAAAACCCAGTTGTCAATAAGTCCCAAAATTGAGTTTTTGCAAACGGACTTCGATTTTAGTGAAATCACCTCCATTAATTAGATATTTTATTTTAGGAACTTTAAAGATGAGTATATGAAATTAGAGTTCGTATGAGGAAGTTATGATGTTCGAAATTTGAGGATTTGACAATTTAAAGGTTGGATTTTTTGGCACATATACATGATATTATTTTTACTTTTTTATATTTTTCTATACATTTGTAAAAATAATTTGGAAAAGAGTTTGGTGAAAAATATATTCATATGAATTAATTAAAATCAGTGAAGATTTCATAATTATTTGATAAATAATGAAGAATGTATAGAGTGCGTAATTATTAAATTTTTATTGTTTTCATACATTACCTCCCTCTACATATTTGTTTGTCGACCAGCCCATGCTGACTTGGTCTCAACGCTTAGGTTATTAACGTATCTTTCACTATATTTATATTTTATGAGTCATATTGTATATATATACATATTTACATTCTACCTTCTTTTTGTTTTCTTCATTTTTATTCTTTTATTTATTTACATGTTATGAATGCATAAAAAGTGCATTTTTAATCATGAGTGTGGTTTTGATAAAAGACTAAAATTAAATAATATTTACATGTATTTGATAAGGGTTTTAGGACAAAATGTAGATAGAATATTAATGAATCACGGATTCATTAGTCATCTTTACAAATAACATGCAATCCTTCAGTTGTTGATAGATTTCTAAAGAGACCTAAGGCCATTTTAAGGAACCTTATCGTGACCATGCAGGGCCTGCACTCTGCACTGGACTTTACTATCGTGGACATGGATTTCCCTAGACATTTGCACCTCGCCCCGATCATTCTTGGGAGACCTTTCTTGGAGAGCATGAAAACCATCTTCGATTATGTTACAGTGAAGGTATCTTTTCGCACCAAGCGCGAGAAGTTACATATGAAGATGGTGAGGATGCCCTGATTTCCTCAACAACTTGTGATTACATGGACGAGGTTCTCCTTGACGACCTTAAGAGGTATCAAGTAGAGACCCATGATTTACAAGTAGAGTATGGTTCTGAGAGTGCACTTTTCAGTTCTTCTGAAGGTACAATATATTTCAACATGGATGATGACGAGCAGATGGAGAAGATGCCTAATGATTTTATTGTAGACATTTCATATTTTGAGAGTTCACATGATTACTCTACTTCAGATAA
Organism: Ottelia alismoides; assembly: GCA_037367405.1. NCBI lineage: Eukaryota > Viridiplantae > Streptophyta > Magnoliopsida > Alismatales > Hydrocharitaceae > Ottelia > Ottelia alismoides. The sequence continues at coordinate 956,444 of JAZKJV010010449.1, forward strand.
GCCAGAGACTAGTTTTCATTTTCAGTTATTTTCCTCTAGTTATTCTTAGGAAGAGCACAATAGCGAGTTGGGTGATGTATTAGACATCTTCTATGGTCTGACTCCGAAGCATATTAAGATGGTGATAACCCTACTGTAGACACATCTACAACCATCACAGATCCTAACACACATACATATGAGGATACAATAGAGCCAGATGCTACCTTATTAGAACTAAAGACCTTTCCATCCAATATGAAATATGCTTTCCTTGCGGGTCCACAGTTTTTGATAATTATCAGCTCATTTTTTACCAAAGAGCAAGAATCTTGTCTGATAAGAATACTTGAAAGAAACTGCAAGGCTATTGGGTGGAATGTATCCGATCTCCGTAGGAGAAATCCTGCTTTGGGCTCCCACCATATCTATCTCGATCATGATAGCAGAACTTCTGGAGAGTTTTAATGCAGAATGAATTTGATTTTATGAGATATTGTCAAGAAAAATATTGCTAGATGGTGCGATGTTGGATTTATTTATCCCATCTACAACTCTGAATGGGTTATCCCATTACATGTTGTCATGAAGAAGTCGGGAATTCAGATGGACAAGAATGAGAGTGGAGAAGAGATTCCAAAGAGAGTAACCATGTCATGGCGGGTGTGCGTTGATTACAGGAAATTGAACGTCGTGTAGAAGGACCACATCCCTTTTCCTTTTATAGACCATGTCATGGAGAGGTTGGTAGTGAAGTAGTACTTATGTTTCCTAAACTGTTACTATGGAAACAACCAGGTTACCATTGCTCATGAATATTAGAAGACGAGCACTTTCCCTTGTCCCTTTGTCACGTATGATTTTAGATGGATGCCATTTGGTTTGTACAATGCCTCTACTACATTCCAGAGGTGCATTCTTGCCATCTTTGTAATTATGGTTGGTCATTTTCTCGAGGTCTTTATGGATGACTTTTCGATCTATGGTGAGTCCTTTGATGATTGTTTTGCATACCTAGACCAGGTTCTTTAGAAATATTCTAAGGTGGATCTCATTTTCTCATGGGAAAAGAGTTGTTTTATGGTAACAAATGAGATCATGTTGGGGCATGTCATCTCCAGGAAAGGCATGGAGGTTGACCCTGCTAAGATGGCTTCCATCAAGAGTCTTAAACAACCATCCAAAAACAAGTTGTTATAGTCTTTTCTAGGACACATCGGTTTCCATCGATGATTCATTTAGGATTTCCCTAAGATTGCCCGGTCGTTAACTAAATTATTAGTCAAATACATCGAGTCCTTAATAGATGACAAATGTACTAGTGCCTTCCTTACATTGAAGGAGATAATTATCAATGCTTCTGTCCTACAACCTCCTCATTGGTCTCTTTTGAGATCATGATGGAGGATTTGGATTTTGCGGTCACAATTTTATTAGGATAGATGAGGAATGGACTTCATGTTGCCATTAACTATGCTAGTCGGACTACAAATGGTGCCCAACACAACAATACAGTTATAGAGAAAGAGATGTTGGAAGTGGTATTCACATTAGACAAATTCAGATCATATCTTCTTGGTTCGAAGATAAAAATTTACACAGACCATTCAGCTATTAGATATTTTATGTAAAAGAAGGATGCCAAGTAACACCTTCTTAGATGTATTCTCTTACTCCAGGAGTTTAGTATGGACATTAAAGATAAACATGGGGTAAAGAACGTGGTAGTTGATCACCTCTCCCAATTATAAACAGAGCAACCTTCAGGATAGTACATGCCAGAGATTTTAGAGAGATTTCCAGACGTGAGTATCTTTGCAGTTACAGAGCCTCCTTGGTAAGCAGATATAGTGAACTTTCTAGTTACATAGAAGAGTCCACAAGGTTGGCTGAAGGACTGAGTCGACAGGCTAGTTTCCTAGGCACGATACTAACATTGGGAGCATCGGATTCCATTTCGTGAGGGACCGGATTGTATCAACATGTGATGTATTCCTCAGGAGGAGTACAATAATGCCCTCACTATGTACCATTCATTAGATGCATGTTAACATCATTCAGGGAAGAGGAAACATAGAAGATACTTCAGAGCGGATTTGGCGGTCGAATCTTATAAAAGATGCATGCACATTTGTAAGGAGTTGCGCGGATTGTGAAAGAGCACAAAGGACAGTCAGTTTTAGAGATGCGATGTTTATGCAACCTATTATCATCTGTGGAATCTATGACACATGGGTCATAGAATTTATGGGATTGTTCCCTTCGAATAGTTCCTTTGAGTATATTCTTCTCGTTGTGGATTATGTTAGCAGATGGGTGGAGGCTATACATGCATGAACCTAGTAGGATAGTGTGTAGGTTATAGAGGGAACACATTATTTCATGGTTTGATATTACATGTATTCTTATTTCTGATGGTGGTTGCCACTTCATTAATAAGGAGGTGAAAAACCTAGTGAAGAATTATGTTATTGATTATAGTGCAGCTTCACCTTACCACCCACTAACGAACGACAAGGCTAAAGTTTCAAATAGGGAGGTGAAATCCATTCTTAAAAAATTAGTAAGATCGGATAGGAAGAACAGGTCACCTCTCCTAGATCGGGTTCTTTGGGCATATCGTACATAATATAAGACTCCCTTAGGTACTTCACCCTTCAGACTGGTTTATTGGATGTCATGCCATTTGCCCATAGAGTCATGCACACATATGAATGGGCCATTAGAGAGATTTCATTAGATATGCAGAGGGCAGGAACCAAGAGGAAGAGGGATCTGAATGAGCTAGTAGAGATCCGAAATCAGGCATACGAGAACACCCTCATATATAAGGACAAAGTGAAGAGATGGCATGATAGACACATTCAAAACTAGAACTTTGTTCTTGGTAAAAAATTATGGTTTTTCAATGCACGATTGAGATTTTTTCCTGGAAAATTAAAAAGCAAGTGGGAAGGTCAATATATAGTCAAAATGGTGCGTGATAATGGAAGTATTGCTATATCAGATGTGTCACCCAATGCAGAGCCATTCGTAATGAATGGGCAAATGTTGAAGCACTTCGTGGAGACTACTGATCATTTGGCTCATGTTGAGGTGATCTAATTTGTATATGATGCATGAATACTCTTCCACATCATTTCATCTTATACAGTGACTTGTGAGCATTTCGATATTCTAGAGTACACCACCATTTGTATATTTTTCGTAGTCCACAATCATCTCCGTTTTTTACTCGTCTTATATGTTTAGCACACCTAATCTAGAGTATAGGGGGGTCGATCGCCTATTGAATTGCGTTTTTGATTTTGTTCTTTTTCATTTTCTTTTGTTTTCCTTTCATTTACACTAATCACTAGTCCCTAATTTTCGGCCACATTATTTTCTTTACTTAGGATGCCTTGTCCTAAGTATAGGGGGACCGAGTGATTTCATTTATTTCATTTTTCTTTCTTTCTTTTGTTCCTTCATTTGTATATTTCTTTTCCTTAGTCGCCTCATTTTTATCTTCCACTATACGTACGATGACCTGATCGTAGGTATAGGGAGGTCCACTGTCTTCTATTCTTTCATTATTTTCCACCAACTTTTACTTATCATGAGGTATTTCCTCCTTTTTCTGTTTTGACACTATGAAAACATAGCACAAGCTAAGTATAGGGGGTGCATATATACTGTATTTATGCTTGCGTCCTCTATATATATATATATACATATTACATAAAAGCTGGGTAATGGTTAATTTAAAGTCTGTTTATTTATCTATTATCTATAAAATCCTTGTAAATAAGTACACTATTTGTAAAATTCTTATTTGAATTTCTTAATTAAAATTATGTATATCAAATTTGTATTTAATGGGTATAATACTTATTTAAAATCAATTTTATTAAAATATGACTAAAATCTTCTAATCTTTTTAAAATTCTTTGTACATAGAAATTGTAAAATTCATTAGTTATTCTATTCAAATAAAAAAGTTATAATTTATCTTGTAAAATTCTTGTACATGTGCATGCTTATAAAAATTGAAAAAATCAAAAAAAGTACAAAGTTCTAAAATTCATAAATATAACAAAATCTTTAAAATCCATAAAAATGAGTAAAATTCAGAAAAGTACTTCACAAAAATTTTGTTTCATTTGCATTAGCATTTTTCAGATTAAGTTTGATTTCTAGAACTAAAGATTGGGAATAGTTTAACGGATGGATCTTGAATAGAACCATTAACTTTCATTGTAAGGAGACTAGTTAGGAATTGTAATTTAGACTCTTCAGGCCATTGACTTAAATCTTTGGTTTCCATGAGAACATGTTTGGGAAGCAAACTTAAATGTGCCTAAGTATAACACTTGGTGTCATCGTTTAACTCTTTATTAGTGAACCAAATTTGGACACCTGCACTTTGCACTTAGCTCGACTTGCATGTGGTTGCGAAGGGTAGTTAATTTTTGTGGTCATTTTCATCCTTGTCTAGTGGCATAAACATCTAAAGATGTATGGGGTTGAATAATGCTTTGATTGAGGGAAGGATCTGTTGGCACAATTTTTTCCATGACCTCAAAACATGGACGAAAATAAAAGATTCTATAACCATCGAGGCAAAAAAATATTGATGTAGTGCAAGCAACTTTATAAAGCCAATCCAAAGAGAAGCCACCAAATACCAAATATGACCACAATGGTCTAAGCTTCCAAAAAGCCTACACATCTTGGTGGAGACTTAGCTACATTGGCTAGGCTTCACACTGGGATGTGACTACACTGATCACACTCCAGTTCTCTTCTCATTCTTCTATTCTCTCTCTACTTGATTGTGGACACAACACGACTAACCTTAGAAGGGAATACCCCCCTCCTCGAGGTAAGGGTAGCTGGACGAGGAACCAATGGGAGTGTATTATTAGGATTGGTTATTTCTTCACTTCTTTTAGCAAGAAGAGCTAACACAATTCACACACTGTACAGATTTAATTCAAGGATTGATAGTGTTAGCGAAATGGATAAGTGCATATGAGCTGGTGGTTGAGATGAAACTAAATAAGGATTTGTGGAACATGAGGACTTTTAAGATTAAAATCCTAATCCTAGTTATTTTAGGCCTGACTAAGTTCTGTCATTTTTTTGTTCTCATGAATTGGTTTTGAAAACAAATTAATTCTAACTTTCTTTCTTTTTCCCTTATTTTCAAATAATTGTTTGCTAAGAGAGTAGCAAAGTTTAAGCATAGGGGGTTGATGAATCCATGATTCATTAACATTCTTTCTGCATTTTGTCTTAAAACCCTTAAAATAATGCATGTAAATATCCATTATTTTCTATCGTTATATAAAAACTACATGTTGGACATGCGAGCCACGACGAGCCATTACGCAATAAATTATATTGCGAATATCATTCCCTGATTTGAAATGAAGAATAACTAATTTGCATAATAGGTCCCTTAGTACAATTAGGGTTATGTACCGTGGTCGTCTTAATGATCATACAACTATTGATTCAATTATTGAATCATAGAGGCTGGTGTTTGGATGAATATCTAAAGAGTTAAATTCGAGACTCATCAAGTACCGTCAAATGACTGTTAAGAGATGATCTCCAACCTGAGTAGGAGATGGCAATCCTTTCTCATTTAGGATGAAATCTGACCGACCTATTGATGTAGGTCCTCTACATGGGAATGGAGATTCGGAGGTGTCATATTAGTTAGGTTAAAGAGTTGACTTATTGATATCGAAATAACCAAAGTCCTATGACGTATGCTGTCACGATATAGGCACGCATCCTCTGACCGGAGACAGATGTGATATGTCTGAGTATGTACATTTGGCAGACCAATTGGTTGATGACCTAATCAAGGTCTATACACCGGCACGCTGGTGTGCATACAAGGGCATATGAGTAATATGATCTCTCAAAGGGATCATACAGGTTCGGTTACTGAACCAGGAGACATGAGCTCACTCATGAGATATTGGGAAGAATCAAATTCCGTGCACGGTTGTCTCGTTTGGAAGCTTGACTGAATTTGTAGGTTTTATATATACTTTTTGAAAGTATATGATCAATACCTAGGTATGATATATGCTTTCGGAAAGCATATGATCGATACCGACTCCTAAAGATCGAATGAGAAACTTAATGATAAAACTCTGAAGTAGACAGTGTAAAATTGATCTTATACTTCAGGTTTATTCTGAGTCTTCCAGTATGCAGTATGTACAAGTATTGGGAATACCTGAGGGTGATGTGATCATAAACGGTTGTATAACCATGACGCTTCCAATCCTAGGGAGTGATGAGATGGGTCTGGATGTTAGTGAGTCATCTTAGTAGAGAAGAAATCCGATCTTAGTCCAAATGTTGGTCATTTATGTGAATGTGATTCAAATGCAATGAGAAGATTAGATTTGCGGTCTTGAATTAATCAAGCATCTATGGGAGGCCCGAGATCTAGATTTGAGATGTGATCTCAATATCCAAGTCACTATACGTGGAACAATACAATCGCCCAGTCCTTATCTCCAAGTATCTGCGGAGAAAGTGCATTATCCTTGAAAGAGTTCATCATAATTTCATGATTGATATATGTATCTGAACATTGAGAAAATGGATAATTAAATGTGATGTAATTATCATGAATAATGTGAATTTGATTCATATTATATGAAGAGTTATCTAAGATAATTAAATGTGATTTGATTATCAAAGATGTAAATAATGTGAATGTGACTCACATTGTTTGGGTACATGAGAATAGGGATCCAAGATGATTAAATGTGATTTAATTATCATGGATATGAATAATGTGGATAAGACTATCAATATTAATCATATATATTATTAATGAGATTTATAATATATAAGAGAGAGCTATATGTAATAGAGATCCAAGATGGTTAAATGTGATTTAATTATCATCGATATGAATAATGTGGATAACACTATCCATATTAATCATATATATTATAAATGTGATTTGTAATATATAAGATAGAGCTATTTGTAATTTACATTTGGTAATAAAATGTTAATGTGAATTGGATTCACATTGGACGTTAAATTGAAAATGTAATAGACATTTTATTTTGTGTTGTGAATGTGACTCATAACTTTCCAATGGAAAGATTGCAATATTCACAAAATAATTTTGAATTATTTTTGTTGAATAATTTACAACAAGTGTTGTTGTAAATCTTGGAGATTTCCATGGAATAATGTAATCTCATGAGATCTCATGAGATTACATGAGATTGCTACCGAATCCCATATTATGGAAGGAGGCAATCTTCATTCCATAATATGCATGCTGGATTGATTTAATTTGGGATTAAATCTTATTAATTTATCAATATATAGTTAATTAAAATTAAATTAATTATTGTTTGTTTTTACCAACATAATCTTAGCCATTAAAAGAAACACAAATCAATGAGAGCCATTTGATTTATGTTTCCCATGGATTAAGATCCATGGATCCCAAAATATTATAAATAGAAGGGCACCCCTTACTCTTCAAATGCGAATGAGAACATGTCTCTCTCTCTATACGCCCACTCTCTTTCTCTCATATGACCATCCACCATAGATGCCTTAGAGAGAGTCTCCATCGCCACGGCATTGTCGTTATGATGCCAGATCGTTTGCTTGTGGATCTCCATCTCCTTGGGTGTGCCTCGCTCGTGAAGAAGACGTCGGATCTCGTGTGTCGAGATCAGGAGATCCGTTGCTTGGATCATCAACTTGGATTGCGAGAAGCACGTGTTTCATCAACACGCTCGCAAGCATCTCCTCCGTCGGATCGGACTTAAAAAAGGAGGTCTCTTCGTTTGGAGACTCGATTGCAACCACGCTTCAAGAGGAAATCCTATTACTTGTTTGTTGTTTAGACGAAATGATCCGAGAAGTGTTCCTGGATCATGTGGTCTCGTAACATGATTTTTTTTTTCAATTTCCTCTGCCTCGAGGAACTAGTGTGACTAGTCGCTCCCGATCGCATACGATGCGATCCTCACGCTTCTGAGATGCGCTTAAGGATCTTCCCATACCATTCACTACATTCATGAATAAAAATGTAATTTTATGCTTCAAAAACATGTAAATAAATAAAAGAATAAAAAAATGAAAAAAGTTGATTGTAAATATGTAGATATGTACAATGACTTTTACGATATAAATATAGCTGAAATGCATATTTATATAACCTAACCCCCGAGACCAAGTCAACATGGATTGCTAGACAAACATGTAAGTAGGGGGGATAAGGAAGAAAATCAAAAAAATATTTAATTATACACTCCACACATTATTCATTATTTTTCCGATATATACCAAAACTTTAAAAAATTTAATTAATTCATTTATTCATATTTTCAACCAATCGCTCTTCCTATTTATTTCGAAAAATGTATAGAAAAATATAAAAATAAATTAAAAACATTATCTTGAATATATGCCAAGAAATCAGACTTTTGAAATTATCAATTTATTAACTTCCGAACATCATAACTACCTTATATGAACTCCAATTTCACTCTACTCACCTTCAAAATTCATAAATACTATTCTCTAAATAATGAAGATAATTTAACTTAAATCGAATTATGTTTTCAAAAAAGTTTGTTTTGGGACCTAATGCTAACCGGGTTTCTGGCTATTTACTTTCTTTGGAACACAATATTTAATGTTTTATTGATTTTATAATTTTGAACCACTTTCTTGATCTTGTAGTTTAACCATGAATTATTTCAAAATATTTTTATGATATTCAATATTTTAAATAAATTAAATACAAAAATTTATAAATGAATTTGAACTGTAAAGTATACACATGTATATATTAATATATTTAAATTATTTTATTAAAATATGGAAAAAAATTCACATACTCCTTATTTATTATCATATTAATTAATAAAATATAAAATTATTATGTTATTTATTAATTTATTAAATTAAAAATACACCATCTCTTTATTATGTATATTATATACCTAGTCATTAATATAACATGTATATTTCCTTATTACTTATTACTTATTATTTATCAAATTAATTTATTTTAGAATTTAGGTAATTTAATTATTTATATTTTCCTTTTTTATACCTTTTTAAAATAATGTTATTTGATATTTATTATCTAATTATTAATAAAATTTTACTATATGGCCAATCGGGTGTTGACACGTGTCTGCATCGGGTTCATCTTCTTCAAGAAAGTTGTTTAGTTGTATTATATTATACTACCTTACTTATACTATTGGGTAAATTACAATTTGGGTCCCCATCTATGGGTCCGATCTCAGAATGGGTCCCGATCTTTAAATTGTAACAATTCGGGTCCCAGGACCATTAATGTAGGGAACTTTTTGGGGCTAATGACGAGTATACCATTGCTTAAAATTTGGAATCCACCCCTCATTCCCTTCCCAACAAGGGCATATTCATCATGAACCCCAAAATTTTCATTTCCTAAATGGTCCTGTGACCCAAATCGTTAGAATTTAAAGATCGGGACCCATTCTGAGATCGGACCCATAGATGGGGACCCAAATTGTAATTTACCCTATACTATTTCTTCACACCCCATAATACTAATTTCACCCGATCCAGACCTTCCATTAGACTCACCTAACATCCCTAACTCATGCCTACCCTAGGATCTAACAAAACTTCATGTCGAATCACCTATAAATAAACCCAAAGTTGCTCTATTGCAACTAACACTCTCCAAAATTAGAACAACTTGATTGTTGACTCTATTCCTCCACCGTACACCACCACTCTCGACCATTACAGGGCCTTGTGATTGACTCGCGTGGAAGCTTGATCCTCGGGAAGAAGTTCGATGGCTTCTCCTAGCCTTGAATCGTGCCACTGCGCACATAGAGCTCTGGTGAACATTGCACCGTCGAGTCAAGACTGGAGGTCATACCCCTCCATTTCCCAAGTGACTTCCTCCATTTCCAATTGAAATTCCTCGATCGTTACGCCCTAATTTGAGTATCTAATTTCTTACTTCGCTTGCCTTAGTCATAATTTCTAAACCACATCAAAACACACGTCGATTTCACTCATTTCTTCTCTGAATATTTCAATCTTAGAATCAAGTCAATAACTTGAGAACATTTTTTGCGTCTTAACATGTGGACTGATTTCATTGGGAAATCAAGCACCATAATCTCATTTGCATGTTCGTAAATCTTTTTGAGCTTCCATACTCATCATGTTAACATCTAGAGTTGCATTCAACCAAGACATAAGAATAGAAGATATACCTGCAGTAGCTTGGAACCCTAGATGACCGTCGATCTGCGCTGCCACCTTCATCCTTTAGCAAGGGAGCTCGAAGGGGGAGTCACCCCTTATTGGTTGTGCCTCCGACTCCTCTTGGCTCTACAACAAGTTCCAACAATGCTCGTGGATTGCTGGAGATCGAATAATGCCACCTCACACTCCAGGATTGAGGAAGAACTCCCCAAGAACATGAGTTACAAATGCGCAACACGTCGCAACTAATGGACGATTACGATTGCATGGGTACATCTAATCCTAGCCATCCGTGTGAAACAAAGGTAAAATTATAAAGAAGACCCTGCAGTATCCAGTACTTAAGGGCGCTCCAGAAGGTTTGCAGAATTGCAAATAGGTCGTGTGTAGGGACCTATTTGCGAATTTAGTTTTTTTCTTACAAATAGGTCCATCACTAGGGACGTATTTTAAAGGAAACATTTATCTTTTTGTGTAGTGTTTTCTTACACATTATTTCTTCGACATTGGACTACATTGAGACATTTTAGACATATTGTTCTGTGATCGTGATATTTCTTTTCATTTTTTGATCTATTTTTCGACGTTTTCTTTACAAGTTTTCTTTCTCAATTTTCGACTTGTTTTGTTTTATTTTTCTTCTCTCTCGAGCATGTTTCTCGAGTCATTTTATCTACTATATAGAATCACCTAGTATAGATAATTTGTTTTGAAAAATATCCCTTTGAAAACAAAATAAAAATTGGAAACTTAAATCAAATAAAAAATTTTAAAATTAAAACCTATAAAAAAATATTTTTCCCTTTCTTTAAGAATAAATAAAAAATCACAAATTTATTCATTTTCGCAAAAATATGAGTATAGTTATCTTTCTTCATTGAGTTTGACCCAATGACTCTAACCTATTTAATAATTAATGTAGATAAAAATAGAAGAGAGCTCCTTTTATTCTATTCATGTTTCTTTCTCTCTTCTATTTTTATTTATTTTTGTTTAGATTAAATTAAATTTTTATTTTGAGTGGTTCTCTACCCCGATACATTTCTCAGTTTTAAGTGCAAGTCAGATTTTAGTTTTATCACCTTCCTCACATTAAAGGTGATAATTATCAGTGCACCTATACTATAGCCACTCGATTGGTCTCTTACCTTCGAGATCATGACAAATGCATCTGATTTTGCGATTGGGGATATATTAGGACCAAGGAGAAATGGAGTTCATGTTGCCATATATTATACTATACGTACTTTAGATAATGCTCGGCGCAAGTAGATAGTGATAGAGAAAGAGATGTTGGTAGTAGTAATCGCATTGGACAAATTTAGATCGTATCTTCTTGGTTTGAAGATTACAATCTATATAAATCAATAAATTATCATGTATTTGATGGAGAAGAAGGATGCCAAGGCACACCTTCTTAGATGGGTTCTCTAACTTCATGAATTTGATTTGGACATTAGCAATAAACCTGGGGTAAAAAATGTGGTAGTTGATTACCTCTTTCGATTACAGATAAAACAACCTTCAAATGAGTACAATCTAGAGATTGCAGAGAGATTTTCTAGAAGATAGTATATTTGTAGTTACAGATCTTCCAAGGTATGAAGAGATAGTAAACTTTCTTGTAACACAGAAGAGTCCATAGGGTTGGATGAAGGATCGAGTTGGCAGGCTATTTTATGAGTCACGATACTACCATTGGGAGGATCTGATTCTGATCGGATTGTATCTAGAGGCGATGTATTCCTCATGTTGAATACAATAGTGTCCTCACTCGGTGCCATTCTTTAGAGGTAGGGAGACATCACTGAGGAATGAGAACAACACAGAAGGCACCCAAAGGGGATTTTGTTGGCTGACTCTTACTACAGATGCGTGCACATTCATGTAGAGTTGCTCGGATTGTCTGAGAGGAACATGGGAAGTCAGTGACAGAGATGCAATGCCAATGTGATCAGTTATCATTTGTGAGATCTTTGACACATGGGGCATAGATTTTGTTGGATAGTTCCCTTCGAGCAGTGGCTTTGAGTACATTCTTCACACTTTAGATTATGTTAGTAGACGGGTTGAGTCTATACCTGCACAAATCGATAATAGCAGGACAATGTCTAGGTTCTTGAGGGAACCTATTGTTTCACGATTTGGCATTCCATGTATTCTTATTTTAGATGGGGGTAACCACTTCATTATAAGGTCGTGAAAAATATAGTGAATATATATGGCATTGATAACAGAGTAGCTTCTCCTTACCACCCACGGATGAATGACATCGCTGAAGTTTCAAATAGGGAGGCAAATCCATTCTGCAAAAATTTAAACAATCAGATAGGAGGAACTGGTCACAGCTTCAAGACTAGGTTCTTTGGGCATATCATACTGCATATACAACTCCCTTAGGTACTTCTCCTTTCATACTGGTTTATGGGAAATCATGTTATTTGCTCGTAGAGATCATGCAGAAATCTCAATGGGCCATTAGAGAGATTTCACTTGATATGCAAAAAGCAGGAACCAAGAGGAAGATGGATCTATATGAGCTAGTAAAGATTTGAAATCAGGCATACGAGAACACACTCATTTATATGGACAAAGTGAAGAGATGGCATGATAGACACAGTCGACACAAGATTTTTGTCCTTGGCCAGAGAGTCCAGTTGTTCAATGCACGATTGGGAATTTTCACTGGCAAAATAAAAAGAAAGCAGATGGGATCGTATATAGTCAGAATGGTGCACAATAATGGAAGCATAGCTATATCAGATGTGTCACCTAGTGCAGAGGCATTCGTTGTCAATGGGCAGATACTGGAGCTCTTTGTGGAGACTACTAATAATCTAGCCCATGTTGAGGTGATCTACTTTATATAGGACGCATGACTACTCTTCCCCTTCATTTCATCTTGTACAGAGGCCTGTGATCCTAATTGTTATCTGGAGTACACCACCACCCGTATATTCTTTGTAGTCCACAATCATCCCCATTTTTTGCTCATCTTATATGCTTAGGATTCCAAATCCTATGTACAGGGAGACCGATTGCATGTTGATTCTCATGTTTTTATTTGTTCTTTTTCATGCATTAGCTTATGGTTTTTAAATTCTTCATGGATAACTTACATGTAAACTGCTGGCGTCAGGTATGATCTCTATCTTTGCATGCATCATTGTTTTCTGTCGCATTTCATGTTTCTTCCTCAGTGAGACATATATGAAAAATTAAAAATAACCGACCTTCTGCTAGATATTGTTAAAATTAGTCAAAAAATGAAAATCATAAAAATAAATAATTAAGAACTTGACCAAAAACAAAGTATGGACTCAAAATTTGTATTGGGAGAGCAATCCCCTCATTGTTTTCAGTTACTACCCAGACAAAGAGAGGCACGCACACTTCAAGAGTGTAGCCCAAATCCCTGGACTTGTACCCTAAGCGCTTGGACTCTCTCTCAGGTCTTATTAATTATTGCAAGCACTTGCCTGAGATGCTAGTAGAAGTAGTATTATTTAGGTCGGTGTGTACCTCCAGCTTAAACACAAACTACCCAAGGAGACTACACCTGTGAGCTTGATAAAATAATTGTTTTCTCACTTAACTATCAAATAGAAAAGATAAAAGATTGAACTTTTACTCGTTACTGTGTGAAGTTGGTGAACTTGAGGTTGCATTGTGTTTGTATGTGAGGTTTGCGTTATACCGCGTCTTACACGCCTTCACACTCATGTTTTTGACTTGACTTCATTCTTTTTCCCATATATCCTTTGGACATCGAAGATGACGACTCGATGGATTTTGCGCTCAGACTTAGTGAGATTTCAACGATCCACCGTCCTTCGTATGTATTAACAGACTCGGGATGACCCTCTTCCAGAGTTTATCCCATCTAGTCAAGAGGAGAGTCAAAACCATACTCCATCGCTTCCCAACACTTCTGTAGAGGCAGATCCATCCCCAAGTTTTCGTCTATTTCTCCTACACATTTTCATTGAGTTCTTTAGAAACTTTTTCCTTCCTAGAGGATTCGAAGATCATTGATAGAGGGAAGGGACTAGTTTAGGACCGAGTTGTTGAGGTGAGACCGACAAAGGAGAGACATGCATATGAGAGACCTAATTCGGCTTCAGATATTACTAGGGGGATCCTAGAAACACTATAACAAATGAGCCTACAGGTCAGAGATCAGTGTAGTGTCCAAGATGAGTTGAGAGCTGAGATCACTACATTGAGAGCAGGGGCCATGGACCCACTATGCCCTGCCATAGTTCCCGCTACTTTGAGAGATGAGTATGACCCATGAGTCAAGATGTTACACCATTGGATTCGATTACCACCGAATCAAGGGTCATACAAGATGAGATAGTCCTTCATTTCTTTGCTTCCCAAGTACTATCGGAACACTCCAAAGGAGTTGTTTACCTTTTTGTAGAAATTCGAGATGATTTTTTGTACTTCTAGTAACCAGGAGTTACGTAGGAGGTTGTTTGCCTCAAGGCCTCCCCCTTTTCCTTTGTCGTTAAGGCATTTTACTGGTTGAGTCATTTGGGTAGGGATATTTCATCATGGGATGATCTGAAGTCCACTTTCTTGCATAAGTATTTCTCTCTAGGTTTGATGAACATGATAAGGAGCCAGATCTCAAATTTTCAGAGTTACCACATGAATCATTACATGAGGCATGGGGTCGATTCAAATATTTGACAGAGAGATGCCCAAATCATTATATACCATTGAAGGTGCTTGGGCAGAATTACTTCAGAGGACTCCGGTTAGATGTTCAAGGCTTAGTGAGCACAACATGTGGCAGCAACTATCTGAATAGTTATGCTGAGTCAGTTTGGTCCATCTTTGAGGGCATGGTAGAGAATTCACGAGTTATTGATTCCACTTGGGCATTATAGAAGGGCCCAGAACCACCACACCATGGAGAGCATAAGAAGGTAGCACATGTTTTAGAGTCTAAGTCATGGTCTAACATGGGATTCATTAGTGAGAATCTTACATTAGTCTGTGTAGTTCATAAGCAAATTCATGATTTATAGTTGCTACGAGAGTTGGAGAAACTCTCATTACTTCCTTAGTAGTTGAACGATCTGACGAAGAAGGTGACCGAGTTGTAATTTTAGTACCAACAGTCTCGCACTCCTTCTTCCACATTTCAGCATGTTCGAAGATTTATACCTACTCATCCTACCCGTGAGATACGTTTTATTCAGAGAGAACTTGTTCAACCTATTGAGACTCAGCAGATTGATTGGCATGAGGATATATCCAATGCTGATTAGAGCCAGATCACTAGCCCTGGAGATGTTGATTCTCATGGAACTCTTGAGATCAAAGACATATGGTACGCTCTAGTTCAACCTTTACCACACTTTACTCCCAAGAGCGTACACCGGCAGCTAAAACAGCAGTATAGTCATCCGTAGCATGGACGTCCACATTTTTAACACAACCAGCACTACACGCAGCCGCAGTCTCACCAACATGCATATCAGAGATCGTATTCTTCTCAATATCCTGCTAAACATTCACAACCACATCATTACTAATAGCAACAGTCTTCCTTTATGCCACATAGATTTCTTCAGCCTTATATACCAAAATAGCACACTCCTAGGTAGGAGAGAGTAGATAGCATGGGTCACCACATTGAGTTTGAGATGTCTTCATAGGCCCTGGCACTGAATCAGATCATGGACATGTTGAGCACACTCCAGACAGCTCACAAAACAGAGATGGAGCAGGCTAACTATCATTTGGATGAGTTAATCATGCCCAAGGCCACTCTCCTAGCCCAACCTCATATAAATCCGAACAACAAGAGGAGGCACTCGGATTAGGTAGACCACTACAGGTACGATCTCTTTTCCTAAATTTTTATCTAACTTCATTCATCTCAAGAGAGGTAGATAAACACGAGCACTTTATCGAGAGGAGGATAGGGCACATGATAAGGAGCACAAGCCAATCCACGATGATCATGTACATCTTGATGCTGAGGTGGAGGATCACCATGATGATGATGTCCAACATGATATGTAGCTTGTTGATTAGAGAGAGGGAGCGATGCCAAGATAATATACATGGACATTGGCGAGTCAGACGATGATACCACACCAGACCATGCAGACACTCCCGATGTAGGTTTTTCTTCCTCTATTTTAGAGTGTTTTGTACAAACTTCTAAGACTCTAGGTGTACGTGCTGATTTCACATTAGATGGAAAAAAAAGAATTTTGTTGTTCCCGAGATTGTTCCTTTTCTCGATGCTTTATATGGAAAAGGAAAGAAACAATAAAAAAATAATGTTGTCTCTAGAAACTGATCGTTTATTAAAAGATCACAATTTTCTGATGATTCCACTTCACAATGCCTTGGATTATTTTCCTATGCTCAGGAATAAACTGAGGAACAAATGCACAACACGTAGGAAAAAGAAATCACTAGTCGAGAAACATGTATTGACCAAGGCAACGTCATGTGCTATTCATAATATGGTACCTAAGAAGAAGAGAGATTCTGGAGCTCACTATGTCACATGCCAGATTGCAGATGCCGCATTCCATCGTACTCTCTTATATAATGGTTCCTCGATTAATTTGATCCCATCTTCTTTGCTTGATAAACTCAAGCTATGTCCCCTTTACAAATCATGAGCAATATTTCAGTTTGCGGATCGATATAAGACCTAGAGGCTTGCTGAGGAACATTATTATGACCGTTCAGGGCTTGCAGTTTCCAGTGGACTTTACTGTCCTAGATATGGAGTGCTCTACGTAGTTGGACCTTGCTCTGATCATTCTCGGGAGACCCTTCTGCAGACAGCGAGACCACTCTTTCATTATGATAATGGGCGAATATCATTCCACACAGACAGTCGAGAGATACACATCGAGATGGCGAGAGGATGTAGCAGTCCCGGATCAGTATTGTCATTTACATAAGAGGATACTAGTCTTGCAGAGGATTGACAAACATAGATGAGATACATTCTCTTGATCTTACGAGAATTTATTTTGATACCCACGATATCCCACTTGAGGATGGGGTAGATCACATGGTACTTAGTTCTTCAGATGATTGTTCACATACAGATACAGAGTTCACTTCAAATTCAGATGAGCAAATCAGTTGAAGTAGACATCTCAGTGCCGCAGATTGAGAGTACCTATATTCTAGCATGAGAGTCAATTGAATATATTTCACATATCATTCCGTCTATTCAGCGTAGAAAGTCAAATGGTGTAATGGTTACACATATAGACACCTTCTTTAGTCAGACTCTAGAGACATGTATTTCTGTAGAGAGATCTATACCACATATAGAGTTTACTTACGTAGGCAGCTCTACTTGTTCAGCCTGGGATTGGTACGCACATGTACAATAGATGATTCAATACAACCCAGACTGAGGTGATCTAATTTGTACATGATATCAGATAGTCTTCCACATCATTTCATACTTTATAGATGAAGGATACGGGAGGATCCTTAAGCACATCATGGAAGCGTGATGATCGTATCCTATACGATCAAGAGATACTAGTCATACTAGTTGCTCAGTGCAGTAGAAATTTAAAAATTTTAAACGACGAAACCATATTATCCATAAAGCATTTATGAATCGTTTTGTCTAACCACATAGTAGATATAGGAATACTTGTTGTAGCGTGATTGGGACCGAGCTTCTAAGAGAAGAAGCCTCCTGTCTCAAGTCCGACCTTCGAAGGAGATGCTTGCGAGCGCGGGGATGAGTCATGGTGATCCCACAATCCAAGTAGTTGTCCAAGCAAGGGAACTCCTGATCTCGTCACACGAGATCGTATGTCTTCTTTGTGTGCGAGAAGCACCAGAGAAGATGGAGTACCGAGAGTCGTCGAAGCACAACGCAAGGCGACTATGAGGGCCTTCTTCCTTCTAAGGTCGGGTGGATGGCCACCCAAGAGAGAAGAAGAAGAGGGCATGAGAGAATGAGAGAGAGAGAGAGTAGAGAGACTTTGTCAAGTCAGTGTAAGTCGAAGAGCAAGGTATGCCTATTCTTGTACCTATTCTTGTAAAGGGTTTTATTAGTCCATGGATCCCAATCCATGGACAACACACAATCAACAAATGAGATTTGTTTGTATTCCTTTCAACAGCTAGGATGTTGTTGGTAAAACACAACAACAAGTGATTTAATTAAAATTAATTAATATTGATAAATCAATGTAATTAATCTCAAATTAAATCACATTTGACTAGAGATGGGATAATGAGAAGATCCTTGTCAACTCCTAAATAAGAGGGGACGGCTACTCTTCTGCTCATGGAGAGTTGTAGCTGTCCTCTCTTGTTAGATAGGAATTTGTCAATCTCCTAATATATCATGAGATCTCATTATCTCATGATATCGCCTAGAACTCCTGTCAAAAATAATTTCCACAAAAAATAATTCCAGTTATCTTCCAGAAAATAATAATCAAGCCATTGAAAAAAATTGTGAATCTCGTTCACAACCCAATAATAAATGTAATTATATTTTCAATGTGAATCCCATCCACATTAATAATTAATAAACAAATATAAATCACACAAGTCTCTCTCTAATGTATATTATACATCGTATTTATAATATGCATGGATAATTGGATAGTGCTATCCACATTATCCATATCCACATTAATTAAATCACATTCAATTACATTGGATACTCATTCTCATGCATTCAGATAATGTGAATCGAATTCACATTATTCATTATAATTAAATCACATTTAATTATCCATTTCTCAATGCTCAGATATAATTCAACCTTTGGAATTATTCTTGAACTCTTTCAAGAATAATGTGCTTTCATCGCATATACTTGGAGATAATGACATGGTGATTATATTGTTCCAAGTATAGTGACTTGGATATTGAGATCACATCTCAAATTTAGATCTCACAGACCTCCCAGAGATGCTTGATTTAATCAAGGCTGTAAATCTAATCTTCTCATTGCATCTGAATCTCATTTAGATTAATATCCAACACTTGGACCAAGATCAGATTGCTTCTCTGCTGAGAGGAGTCACTAAAATCAAGACCTGTTTCATCACTCCCTCGAAATGGAAGCGTCATGGTTATATAATCGATTATTGATGACATCACCCTCAGGTATTCCTAATACTTGTACATCATGCATACTGGAAGACCTGTGATCAACCCGAAGATAAAGATAAATTTTATATTATCATCTTCAAGGTTTCATCAACAAGTTTCTCAATCTTGGTCATTGGGATTTGGTATTGATCATATGCTTTCAAAAGCATATATCATACCTTCAAATTCGTGTCATGCTTCTAAAGCACGACGACCATGCATGGAGTTTGATCGGTCCCAATACCTCATGAGTGAGCCCATGTCTTCCGGTTCAGAAGTGAACATGTATGATCCCTTTGAGAGATTGTATTACTCATATGCCCTTATATGCACACCAGCTCGTCGGTGTAGAGACCTTAGTTAAGTCATCAAACTATTGGTCTGCCAAATGTACATACTCAGACATATAGCAATACATCTGTCTTCGGTCAGAGGATACGTGCCTATATCGTGACAATATTCGATATAGGATTTTGGTTATCTCGATCTCGTCAAGTCAACCCTTTTACCTAACTAATCTGACACCTCCGAATCTCTATTCCTCTGTAGAGGACCTACATTAACAGGTCGGTCAGATATCAACCCATATTAGAAAACATTGCCATCTCCTACTCTGGCTAGAGATCATCTCTTAACAATCATTTGACGGTGTTTGATAAGCCCTCAGTCTAACTCCTTAGATATTCATCCAAACACCAGCCTCTATGATTCAGTTGTTTAATCAACAACTGTATGATTTTTAAGATGGCCATGGTACATAACCCTAGTTGTACAAAGGGCCCTATTATGCAAATTAGTTATTCTTTATTCAGATCAGGGAATGATATTTGTAATAACATTTTATGCATAATGGCTCGTCGTTGGCTCGCATGTGCAACAATCTCCCACTAGCCCAAAGAGCCATTAATGGGCTAATCATTTAAACCCGCACTCATGTGACAATCATAGGCTATTTAAAAAAATAGCTAGGTAAGCAGAATAGTCACTCTGTTCCTGAGAGACTACGCCAAGTCTTTTTACGTCACTTGCATATCCCCTAGTAATAGTGCTCGCATCCAATGCGAATGCTGCATCTTATGCAACCAATACTCAATATTGTCAGTTATAGTGTCCATGACACTACAACTTAATAATTATTATAACCAGTATTTCCATAATCCTCATCGAAATACCCTGATTCCTTGAAATATCTATCTCCTAAGGTATCCATAGTTAAGACCTTTTAGATCACTATCTATAAAGTCTTAATTTTTGAAGATTAGACCTTTTGATATCACTATCTCAAATATCTTTTCATCTTTGAAGATATTGTTATTACTGCAATCAAGTGTTTTATCTCTTTAGTAGGATTAGTAACAATTACTACTCCCATTGCATGGCAAATATCTAACTTTTGTACACATCTAGCATACACTCAGCTTCTCGTAACTAATGCACAAGGGCAAGTAGTTCTAGCATTCACTTCCTCAACTCATTAAGGTGTTATCCCTTTATATAAGTCAGTACCATATCTTAAGGGAAGGAAGCCTTTCTTGGAATTTTCTAGAAAATGGAACATGTCCAAGGTGTACTACTAATGTGACAGTCCCAATACCCTCTTATCTTTGCTTTTGAACATCTTTAGAACTAAGATTTAATAGGTATCCTTGAGATCACATCTCAAGGTATGGAATATCCAGTACATAAAACACTTCTTATTATCCTTATATCATTCCAAATGATTAGGCTATTATCTACATATAGCACGATTAACACAATGGCCCTCCCACTAAGCTTCACATGGTACATCAATATTCTATCTGAAATCATAACATTTATAATTTCATCAAATCTTATGTTCCAACTACAAGAAGCCTATTCAAGTCCATAGATGGAGTTTCTTTAGCTTGCACAGATTGACTTCCTCAACTATGAAGCCCTGGAGCCACTTCATGTAAATATCCTCAGAGATATTCGTAGAGGCATGCAAACTTGACTTCTATCTTGAAGATGTCAAAGTCAAGTTGCGTAGCTATAGTTCGCAATAATCTGATGGGTTTAAGCAAGGTTACTGAAGAGCAAGTTTCATTGCAAGCAATGTCTTCTCTTTGGTGTGTATCTTGTGGATACGAACTATGCTTTGATGGTCTCTACCTTCTCATCAGGTTCTCTCCTTCTCTTGAAGATCCATTTACACCTGAACATGACTTACCCATATAGGTGGATCCTCGAGGGTCCATATACAACACTTGTATATGAAGTCTACTTTAGACTCAATTTCTAACTTCCATCTTTCCATGACATGATTTTCAGAAGCTTCATCATATGAAGTTTGATCATTGTCAGATTTCTCTGACACATGGAATTCATACTGAAACTAATTTGAAGAGGTATTAGTGTTTCACCTTTAATTGTCCTATTAGTTTCCGATTTCAGGAGCCTAATTATCTTATCAAGATTCAATGAGTTCCTTCACTTCATTTTCATCTTGCTTCTCAAGAGAGTTATTCTCTAAGAATCATATCCTTAGAGATGAGATATTTTAAGAGCTCAAGGTCATAAAGTAGGTATCCAATACCATTCCTTATAAGGTTCCATGCTAGTAAGATGGATTCTAGCACTAACGAGTGCTACTTCATTAGGAAAATAAATGATATATTATGTCATCTCTACCACATATATATACCTGGAAACTAAGAGATAATTATGCTAAGATTAATCATTGATCAAATCATGTCACACATGATCAATTGTATCTCCCTATAACTCTATTGAATTTAGGTGCGTTAGGAGGATTGAGATAGGAATCACATTCATACTCCATAGAGGTATTCCTTTGAATTCATCTAGTACGTACAAGCTACCTAGGTTAGATCAAATTCATTTCATAGTCCTTCAAACTTTGGTTCTAAACCAAAAATTATGAAATATTTGAACATTTCAAAGCTTTCAAAGGTAAAGGGAAGAAATTCCATATCACAATTAATCATCAAATGATATCGCATATCATCAACGTTTATTATGATACATACGATTCACATACATCAATATTTATGAGATCATGAGTACCTTGGCATCAAACACCATTCCCAGAGAAGGGTGTATTGGACAATTATACTTTGAATACAATATTCACAAGTATGTAAGATTTGAAATTCAAGACATTCTAAAGTTCATGTCTTACTAGTCTATTGATCTTGTCAACAGACAAATGTCCAAGATTCGATGCTAGATCATTGTCAAATGATCTCCGTCCTCCTATTAATCATATAAGGTTTAATTTTTAGTATTAAGACACATTAATAAACCATTCATTAATTTTCCAATTAAGTAGAGTCTACAAGATCTTAGATTAGTATATGAAATATATCTATCATAACTCTTTATGATAGGTCTATTCCAGAATTCTTGTTTATTTCCAACATTTGGAAATAAACAATGAGAGTATTCTAATATCGAGGTCATAGAGACATTCTCTAAGACTACGGGCTCTTCCCACTGAAAATTTGAAGTCTATTTATCCAATAGAGATTGTTACAACAATTGCACGAACATCCATGTGGATGACTATTAAACCTGAAGATCAAATTCCAGTCTTCTAAAACATATGCAACCAATTGCAAGTGTTAGTAGAAGAATGAGATACAATTATTAGACTTTCATCTTATCAAATAAGAAAGTCATTTTCAATGATTAAATGTAGATTACTCTGATGCACTATCTGAGTCCTTCTTTACGGATCTAGATAGACTTGATAGTCATACTATCAATAGATCAGTTCATTGCAGTATTAGCATTCATCCAAGTCTTTGGATGTCATATGTGTAGAAACCATAGAAGTGCAGTCAACTCTTTGACTTTTCTTCTAACTTGGGTCCGACCCATGCTTCCACTGCACTCCTTTCATCTCTAAACAACCATTGCTTAAGACAAAGGATCTCTTATGTTGAATTCAAAATATTTCAATATAAGAGTACTTCAACATTTATACATGCTTCATTCAATTAATATAATATGAATATTATGAAGCTTCATCAATGACTAGAGTATAGATAGTAGAATGATGACACTCATCATATCTACTTACATCATATCTCTTAAAGACTTAGGTTTAGGTAGGTACTGATGAATCTCCATTTCATCACCTTTATTCTATCAATTTGCCTTAAAAACCTTAGCAAATGCATGTAAATAACTGTAATTTGTACATAATAGCATATATCATTTAATGTATTCATCGTACATAGAATAAGGTTTTTAATGCCAAAATTATATAATAAAGAGAAGAAAAGAAAAAGGAATAAAATATTGCAAATATTTTATGACCCGAACCCTGAGACCAAGGCCAGCATGGAATTGGTCGACAAGGAATAAAGTAGGGGGAGATAAGGGCCAATAATACAATAAATACCTCATTTATTTATTCATTCATGCATTTTTGACACCTATTTTGTATTTAATTATTCATTCATCAAACAAAAATATTTTGTACATGAAAGTTGTAGATAATATTGTGAATAAAAATACAAAATTGAGTTTGTGTAAAAGTAATACTCAGTGTACATTTTATACCCAAAATAAAAAGCCAAAATCTCAACTTCACAGACCCATATCTTGCAAATAAAAACTCCAAATCACCCAAACTACCTTTAATTGTATATAGCTTTCCAAGAACTATTTAATAAAATTGGTTTCATAATTTTTGGAGCCCATCTGTGAAAGTTAGGTTTTTGGCCCCTATTGTACAATTTACCCGAATAAAATATTCAATTCATTCTTCATTCATTATTTCTATAAAATTATATTTTTAGAATTTTGTAAATAACGTATAGAATACATGTACATATTGGAATTAAAAGTAAACCAAGAAGAATTTATAAAATAAAATAAGTCTATGAAATACATAGACAAAATACCTATGCTACCTATATGTATATAAATAAAAAGGGATTTTATTCTTTTATTCTTTATTCATCTATATTTTTATAATAATGTAAATATTACATCTAATTTCTTAAAAATACAAATCCAAAATAAAAACAAATAAAATATATTAAATAAATAAAATATACATAATATTTAGGTAAAATACCTATAAGTATAACTACATATACCTATACTTATTTATTTAAAAATGTAAATAAACTTGTAAAAATTGAATAAAAATATATTTATACTCACAAAAATAAGTTATAAATTTATCAAATAAGAAAATAAAATAATAAAATAAAAATAAACAAAATAAAAAAATACATGTAAATATATGCATTAATACATTATTAAAAAAATCATAATAAAATATATCAAAAAAATAAATAAAAATCATATATAAATACTACATTAATTAATAAACATTTTTTATTTTATAAATAAAATCTAATTAATTCATTTATTACGTTTAATAAATATGTCAAGATATGGTTGATGTGGACCAATCAGAGGCCAAGGAATGTTGACCTCTGGTCAACTCCCCCTACGCCTCTGGCTCCCGTCAGACCTGTCCAGTCCCCCCTTTTCCTCCCTTTTTCCCACTTGATCTGATGCTCCATCACCTTCGATCTCTTCGCGGAATTTGCTCCCAAAAGCATCATGATCCTCGCCGAATAATTTATTCGTTTGTACATAGCTTATACCGCCACCTATTAGCTGATCAATAAGGGCGTCCCCTCATGTTTATAAATAAACCCATCTCCCTCCTCCGAGCTTTTTGGCCATTTCCCGAGCCCTAGAGCCCACGCCTTCAGCCTAGCGTGCATCCAGGTGACAGCTGGAGGTCCCGTGGAGGTTGTGGAGGCTCGCGGAGGAAGGAGATGCGCCCACGGCGGCGCTCCAGCAGTCGTCCTGCTCCCTGGAGTTTCTCCAGGTATAAGAGTTGCGCACTTATTTTCATAGGTAGATTTTTATCCCCGCTTTTCATTCCTGTCTTTTATTTTGCATTTAGATCATTAGAATAGCCTAGTTTAGGTAATTTGAAGTTCGCCGGAGCTCAGCTCTGGTGACTTCTCCACCGTACCCCCGCATGTTTTCCGACTCGTTTTCACCATCATTCTGTCCCCCTCCGCTTTCTCCACCTCCAGACCACTCAAACACAACCGGATCCCTTCTGGATTCGCAAACCGAAGCTTCAACTCCGCCGCTCGCCGGAAGCTTCGCCACCTCACCCATTTTCGTGCTAACAACTTCAAATCCAGGTCGAGGGTGAAGCCCTCGAGCCATGTGGTCTTTCTGTGCAGGTTTAGTGCGCCAAGAAGCACCAGGAGACGAAGTACACACTGGCGGAGGTACCTAGAGCACCTTGCCTTCTCCGACCTCGCAAGTGCGCTCCGGTCGTCCTCTGGCCGATTTGAAGCCTCCAGCAGCTAGAGTGGAGCACCTGCGACGTGTGGGGACCTTCAGGAGCGGCAAAGACCGACGGAGCAGCGAGATCTCACCGGAAGAAGCTCGCCCAGGCGAGCGTTCTTCCCAGTTCTTCCAGATGTCCTCCTCGTCGTCGGATGAAGATCAAGGTCCCAGTTCGAGCTACAGCCGACCGATGGAGCAGCGCTCAGACCGTCAGATCACCTCGGATGATCTAATCCTCATTGCCCATCATCGAAGAGACATCGGCAGACGTGGAGGCGATGCGTGTCAAGTGGACGAAGATCAGTTGTTAGATCGCGCGCCTTTGGGGGTAAATTTTAGATATATCCCCTGCCTTTTTGTATTTATATTTTAATGCCATAAATAAAATTTCACGTTGTAAATAAATTGCAATTTTTGCAATAGGCCCACTGTAGTTTCGGTAATTGCGATTAGGTCCCTCCGCGCCTCACGTGTAGTCCCACGTGAGGCACGTGATTTTTGCACTGAAGCCCTGGCGGTTCTTCTAAATTGTAAATTAGCCCCAAAAATAAAAATAAATGTTTATTTCTGTAGTGATTTTTGCACTGACGCCCCTGAGAATTATTTTATTTGCAAAAATGCCCCTGCCAGGCTTTGTAATTGTAGTGTCTTTCTTCTATTTATTAAAAATGCATATGTAGCTCCTAAAAATTCAGAAAAATTAGGATAGATGCTTCATGTAATGAGCTTTCACGCCCATATTTTAGTTTACATTTTTTACATTTTTCCTAAGTATTAAAAATGAAAAAGGAGACCTTTTATGTAATGTTTAAATAAGAAAATACAAAAAATTTATGAAATGCATTTGAAAAATTACAAAAAAAATTATATATAGTATATTTATCTATATATTGAGTCGAGAAATTGAAAAAAACTAAAAACAAGAAAAAGAAAAATGAAAAAATCAGAAAGCTCCAAAATCCAACAAAAAAATAGAAAAACCCTTAAAAAATCCCAAAAATATATTTTTCTCTTTTACAATTATCTATATAATATTATTAATGTATTAAAATTAATTTGGGTAATTTTGGGAATTATTTCATATTTTTAAAACCACATTAATTTCGGCTAGTTGATTAGTCCATATTGTGGACATTTTTGGAATTAAAAAAAATACATAAAAATTAGAAATATTTCAGAAAAAATAGAAAAATATAAAACAAAAAAAATATTATATCTAAATATTTTAAGCATTCATATCTATATATATGTATATCCATATATTGTAGTACTTTTCTCTCTCCTCTTATATATACCTCTATATATATACATAAATATATATATAGATGTTTACTATGTAATTAAAAATATTAAAAGAAACTAAAAAAATAGAAAAATATAAAAACAAAATAAAAATTATAAAATCAAAATTAAAAAAAACATATAAAATCAAAAACCCACAAAAACAAAAAAAATTGGATGTGAACAATGAATTGAATACTTGTACAACCAAGTTCACCATATCACCTTTCGCCTCCCAGTGTTCGACCTCTAATTGTGCTTACACCTATACACACTTGCATGTAGAGTTATAATAAATTTTAACTCCACATTTTTGGATATTCATTGCATATATTTCTTGTGGGTTAATTGTTGATCGATCTGGGTATTTTGGAGCAGTCGACTCAGCGACTGAATCTCTCGCCTTGTGAAACATCTAGACCCTCTGAAAAAAACTCTGGTCATCAGGTACTCAAACATTTTGAGTACATCATCTCGTATTGAGCTACCATTCTGCATAATGCAGTGAACCATGTCATTCATGATTACATGCCGAGAGCACATATGCATGCCAAAACATCTTCTTAGAATTTTATAAGGATTATTTGTCAATTGCAATCATCATCGACATGTTACTTCCAAAGTACAGTCAATGAGAGATCAAGACTATTGTGACATACAAGCCCTAGGTTGTTGTCTTATTGTCTATTTATTGTCATTCCTCATTATTACGACGAAACTTGCACATTGCAATCACATACAATATGTGTCCTACTACAAGTACAATATTTTGATCATGGATCCAATCCATGATATTTTACTGGTTATTATTGAGTATAGTACTGAGTGGATTTAATGAGGATTATCTGAAATAAGAAATTTGCATAAATAAATAAATATCTATATACATATATATATATATATATATACACAGTTTACTTTGATTTAGGAATTTTATATCAAAGTTGTCTTTCCTTGTCAACACTGAAAGTTCATTCCCTTAATCACTTTCAATGTAAGAGATATACTTACTACTACATCTCGAACAACATCTGGGATCTCCTTTTTACCTTTGTTACATCCCAACAATATGAGAACTTGTAACTCGGATGAAAAGAAGCGAGAACATATTCCGCCATGCAAGTTCAACATGCATTCCCAATTCGTTCTTTAACACCCAGACCCACCACCCCTAAGTGATGTTGACATGTTGTTAATTGAACAACCATCAATAGGATTAGCACTCTCTATGCGCAATCCAATATCACCCCAATAATATGAGGACTCGATATTGGGTCACTACGCATAAGTCCTTACTCTTTCGAGAAGCAAAGAGCCCGATCCAGATGCGCTTGTATGCAGGAGCTGTGACTACAGACATGCGTCTCCTACATACAATCACTGACGACGGAAACCCTTCACCTTGACGGGAGACCATGGATGTCACTTATGTGATCTTCCTCCTCATATTGAAATTCTTTTTAATCATTATGAATCATATTCATTATGACTAATTCTTTGAAGGGAAATAACAACTCTATTCATATTAGACTGTTTTGATTTTAAATGGATTCCAATTAATCTAATCATATTAAATTAATGATCCAATTAATATTCAACAAACATTTTAATTGTTACCAGAAATATGGTATTATCTTAAATACGTATTAATTCGAATTTTAATAATTAGAAAAATACATCATGATCACTTAGGCATCATTCGTTTCCTACCCGTTGTCATGGCCAGTACCGGGGGAGGGGGACAGACCACACACGGTGCAACCTGCTACCCCAACGCTCCCAGACTAGACGTTATATCCGCCTCGGGAAAAAATAACACCAAGTCAATCATTTTGTATTTGAGATGATCATCGGTCTTTCAACCAAAATTATCCATTTTGATTATAAGGAAATTTGCTAGACAGATTCCCAAATCCTATTCAAGTAACAAGTTCCTTGAAAGTGTATCAAGTAACCAATTGGTGATCTAGATCTCATTCAATCATTCATTGATTGAGGAAATGTCATTTAAGGGAATGATTATTGTTCTAATATTTCCCAAATATTAGCCACAATTATTCTAGGAAATTAGATATTAATTTCACAAAGACAATCACAAGGTTTTGGATAATCATGCAATTTCGAGCACTGACCCTCACAAACTAAAAATAGCATATCTCAATCATTTTAAATCCAAATTAAGCAAAATAAATTTTCAAAGATTGATAATTTGATTTAAAACAGAAACCATATGATTTATCACATATTTCCAGGCATTTTAAAACAGTAATTAACATTTAATTACGTCCTTAATCGCCATCCCCGAAACAGTGGACATATGATCATTAAAACGATAATATCCTGAGCAAACGGAATCCAAATTATGCAAACTCAAATTCCACATTTTCCTTATTTAATGGGGAACATTATCCAAGTGATAAATTCATGTTTAAAAATTTACGTAGGGCTGAAAAACTATCACAAGACAGGGCAGCGAGTAATTGAAATGCTAAAAATGTTCACAAACCCAAACGACCCCAAATTTTCGTAGGTTTATGGATCATATCCAAAACCTCCATAGACATGGCTCTGATACCACTTGAAGGATATGGGAGGATCCTTAAGCACATCATGGAAGCATGATGATCTTATCGTATATGAGCAAGAGCGACTAGTCATACTTGTTGCTCGGTGCAGCAGAAATTTAAAAATTTTAACTGACAAAACCATGTGATCCATAAACCATTCTTAATCGTTTCGTATAACCACATAGTAGATATAGTAATACTTGTTGTAGCGTCGTTGCGATCGAGCTTCTAAGAAAAGAAGCCTCCTGTCTCAAGTCTGACCTTCGGAGGAGATGCTTGCGAGCGCAGGGATGTGTCATGGTGATCTCGCAATCCAAGTAGTTTTCCAAGCAAGGGAACTCCTGATCTCGTCACACGAGATCATATGTCTTCTTCGCGAGCAAGAAGCACCAAATAAGATGGAGTACCGAGAGTCGTCGAAGCACAACGCAAGGTGTCGATGAGAGCCTTATTCCTTCTAAGGTAGGGTGGACGACCACCCAAGAGAGAAGAAGAAGAGGACACGAGAGAATGATAGAGAGAGAGAGAGTAGAGAGACTTTGTCAAGTCGGTGTAACTCAAAGAGCATGATATGCCTCTTCTTATATAGGGTCTTGGGAGTCCATGGATCTCAATCCATGGACAACACACAATCAACAGATGAAATTGATTTGTGTTCCTTTCAACAGCTAGAATGTTGTTGGTAAAATACAACAACAAGTGATTTAAATCAAATTAATTAATATTGATAAATCAATATAATTAATCTCAAATTAAATCACATTTGACTAGAGATAGGATAATGAGAAGACCATGGTTAACTCCTAAATAAGAGGAGACTGCTACTCTTCTCCTCATAGAGAGTTGTAGCCGTCCTCTCTTGTTAGATAGGATTTGGTCAATCTCCTAATATATCATGAGATCTCATTATCTCATGATATCTCATTTAACTCTTGTCAAAAATAATTTCCACATTCAATATTTCCAAATTATCTTTCGGAAAATATCAATCAAGCCATTGAAAAAATTGTGATTCTCATTTACAATTCAAAACTAAAGTAATTATATTTTAATTTAATTATTCAATATGAATCCCATACAAATTAACAATTAATAAACAAATATAAATCACACAAGTCTCTCTCTAATGTATATTATAAATCATATTTATAATATACATGGATAATTGGATAGTGCTATCCTCATTATCCATATCCACATTAATTAAATCACATTTAATTACATTGGATACTCATTCTCATGCATTCAGATAATGTGAATCGAATTCACATTATTCATGATAATTAAATAAAATTTAATTATCCATTTCTTATTGCTCAGATATAATTCAACCTTTGGAATTATTCTTGAACTCTTTCAAGAATAATGCACTTTTCTCCGCAGATACTTGGAGATAACAATAGGGCGATTCTATTGTTCCACGTATAGTGACTTGGATATTGAGATCACATCTCAAATCCAGATCTCATGAACCTCCCATAAATGCATAATTTAATAGAGGTCGCAAAACTAATCTTCTCATTGCATCTAAATCTAATTCAAATCAATGTCCAACACTTGGACCAAGATCTGATTGCTCCTCTACTGAGAGGAGTCACTAAAATCCAGACATGTTTCATCACTCCCTCGTAATGGAAGCGTCATGGTTAAACAATCGATTATTGATCACATCACCCTCATGTATTCCTAATTCATGTACATCTTGCATACTAGAAGACTTGTGATCAACTCGAAGATAAAGATCAATTTTACACAGTCATCTTCTGGGTTTCATCAAGCAGTTTCTCAATGTTGGTTATTGGGATTTGGTATTGATCATATGCTTTCCAAAAGCATATATCATACCTTCAATTTCGTCATGCTTCTAAAGCATGATGACCATGCATGGAATTTGATCGGTCCCAAAACCTCATGAGTGAGCTCATGTCTTCCGGGTCAGAAGTGAACCTGTTTGATCCATTTGAGAGATCGTTTTACTCATATGACCTTATATGCACACCAGCTCGTCGGTGTACATACCTTTGTTAGGTCATCAACCTATTGGTCTGCCAAATGTACATACTCAGTCATATAGAAATACATCTGTCTCCGGTCAGAGGATGCCTGCCTATATCGTGACAATATTCGATATAGGACTTTGGTTATCTCGATCTCATCAAGTCAACCCATTGACCTAAATAATCTGACACCTCCGAATCTCTATTCCTATGAAGAGGATCGCCATCAAGAGGTCGGTCAGATATCAACTCATATGTGAAAGGATTGACTTCTCCTACTCGGGCTGGAGATCATCTCTTAACAATCATTTGACGGTGTTTGCTGAGTCCTCAATCTAACTCCTTAGATATTCAACCAAACACCAGCCTCTATGGTTAAATTATTGAATCAACAGTTGTATGATTATTAAGATGGCCAACCCTAAATATACAAAGGGACCTATTATGCAAATTAGTTATTATTCATTTCAGATCAGGGAATGATATTTACAATAATATTTATTGCATAACGGTTCGTCCTTGACTCGCATGTCAAACAATAGAGACTTGTGAGTCTTTCGGTTTTCTAGAGTACACCACATGTATATTATTTGTAGTCCATAATTGTCCCCATTTTTGCTCATCTTATATGCTTAGGATACCATATCCAAAAATATGGGGAACTGATTGTCCGTAGATTTTCTTCTTTCAATTTTTTCTCTTTTTACTTTTCTTTTGTTTTCCATTCTTTTACACTAATCAATGGTCCCTAATGTTTGCCACATTCTTTTCTATACTTAGGATGCCTTATCCTAAGTATAGGTTGGACCAAGTGATTTCGTTTATTTCATTTTTCTTTCTTTTTTCGTTCCTTCGTGTGTATATTCCTTTTCCTAAGTCACCTTATGTTTGTCTTCCATTATACTTACAATTACTTGATCGTAAGTATAGTCTGGTCGACTGACTTCTATTCTTATATTCTTTTTCACCCACTTTTACATAGCACGAGTTATGTCCTCTTTTTCGCTTTTAACTCTATGAGGACAAAGCACAAGCTAAGGATTGGCAGGTACGCATATATTTTAAATATATTTGCATCCATAACTCGTACTTTTGAGTATTTTCTATCTATAAAATCCATAAAAGTGGGTACGGGCTAATTTAAAATCCATTTATTTATTATTTATAAAATCCTTGTAAATAAGTAAAATATGTCTAAAATTCTTTATCTAAAATATGTATTTAAAATATTTATAATTTGTATCATACCTATTTAAAATACTATTTATTAAAATATGTGTAAAATTCATTTAATCCTTGTAAAATCATTTGTATATAAAATTTGTAAAATATATTAGTTTTTTAATCCAAATAAATTATGGGATATTTATTTTTTAATATTCTTCTACATAGACTTGATCAAAAAAATTTGAAAATTGGTAAAATCCATAAAAAATACAAAGTCCTAACATTCATAAAATTTGTTAAATCCTTAAAATTCACAAGAATGGGTAAAATTTAGAAAATACACTTCAAAAAACATGGTTGCATTTGCATTAGAATTTTTCGGAGTAAGTTTGATTTCTAGATCGAAAGATTGGGAATAGTCTAAAGAATGGAGCTTGATTATGGCCTTTAACTTTCATTGTAAGGAGCCTAGAAAGGAACTAGAATTTAGACTCTGCAGGTCTTTGACATAAATCTTTGGGTTCCATGAGACCATAATTGGGAAGTCAATTCATACACGCCGAAGTAGAGCACTTGGTGCCATCGATTTAACTCTTCATCAGTGAACCAATTTTCGACACATGCACTTTGCACTTAGCTCGATTTGCATGGAGTTGCGAAGGAAAAACACTTTAGTGGTTCATTTTCATCCTTGTCTAGTAGCACAGACATCTACAGACATGACAGATTGGGTTGAAATAATGCTTCGGATGAGGGAAGTATTTGCTAGCATAATTTTTCTAAGACCCCCAAAAATGGATGAAATGAAAAGATGCTATATCTCTCGAGGCATAAAAAGATTGATGTTGTGCAATCAACATTACAAAGCCAATTCAAAAAAGAAGCCAACAAATACAAATAGGACCAAAATGATCCAAGCTTCCACCAAAAACCCTGCACATCTTAGTGGAGACAGCTACATTGGCTGGGCTTCACAAGGAGATGTGTCTACACCGATCACACTCAAGTTGTCTTCTCATTCGTCTATTTTCTCTCTCTATTCGATTGTGGACACAACATGACCCGACCATAGAAGGTAATACCCCCTCCTAAAGGAAAGAGTAGCTAGATGAGGGCTCAGTAGGAGTGTATTATTGGGATGGGTGGTTTCTTCATTTCTTTAAGCAGGAAAAGCCAACACAATTCACACACAATACATATTGAATTCAAGGATTGATAGAGTCAGTGATATGGATAAGTGGATCTGAGTTGGTTGTTGAGCTGAACGTAAATAAGGATATGTTAAACATGAGGACAGTTGAGATTACAATCCTAATCCAAGTTAAGGCTCCGACAAAATGCTTGTTTTAGGCCCGACCAAGCTCTGTCCTTTGTTTGTTCTCATGAATTGGTTTGGGAAAACAAATTCATTCTAACTTTCTTTCTTTTTCCCTTATTTTTTAAATAAGTGTTTGGTAAGGGACTAGCAAAGTTTAAGTATAGGGGGTTGATAAATCCATGATTCATTAACATTGTGTCTGCATTTTGTCTTAAAAACCTTAAAAAATACATGTAAATATTCATTATTTTACATCATTTATCAAAACCACAGTCATGAAAAAAAATGCACTTTTATGCATTTAAAACATATAAATAAATAAAAGAATAAAAATAAAGAAAAAAAACAAGACAGATTGTAAATTTGTATATATTTACAATATGACTCGTAAAATATAAATATAGCTGAAAGATATATTGATAACCTAAACCCCGAGACCAAGTCAGCAAGGGTTGGTCGACAAACAAATAAGTAGGGGGATATAAGGAAATAAAACAATAAAATAATAATAATTACATGCTCTATACATTCTTCATTATTTATTAAATAATTATAAAATCTTCATTGATTGTAATTAATATATATGAATATATTTTTCACCAAACTCTTTTCCTATTTATTTCTAAAAATGTATAGAAAAAATATAAAAAAGAGTTAAAAATGATAAAATGTATATAGGCAATAAAATCCAACTCTTAAATTGTCAAATGCTCAACTTCCAAACATCATAACTCCCTCATACGAACTTTAATTTCACTCTATTGACCCTTAAAGTTCATAAAATAATATTCTATAATTAATGGAGGTGATTTCACTAAAGTTAGAATTCATTTGCAAAAAGTCAGTTTTAGGACTTTTGACAATTGGGTTTCTGGGACATTTATTTTATCTATAAAACACTATTTATATTTTTCATGATTTTATATTTTTATTTATTTTCATGATCTTTTATTTGAAAC
Source organism: Ottelia alismoides (assembly GCA_037367405.1). Taxonomy (NCBI): domain Eukaryota; kingdom Viridiplantae; phylum Streptophyta; class Magnoliopsida; order Alismatales; family Hydrocharitaceae; genus Ottelia; species Ottelia alismoides. Next base: position 991,425 of record JAZKJV010010449.1, read on the forward strand.
TTTATATATTTCAGATTTTCTGACATTATTTATTACTTTAAATAAATCAAAAACCTTATTTTATAAATAAATTTGAACTATGTAACTTATACCCTTATTGATTTATACATTTAAATTAATTTATTAAAATCCACAAAAAATCACCTCTATTCTATTTATTATTCTAATAATTAAGAAATAATAAAAATAAGATGTTAATTATTAATTTATTAAATTAAAATCAAATACATATTCAATAAGTATATTTATACCTTATTTATTAATATAATATTTATATTTAAATATTTGTTATTTATAAAACTAATTCTTCCATAGATTAAATAAATTAATTATTTATATTTTTTGTTTTTTATTATTAATCAAAATAATATCATTTGTTATTTAGTATGTAATTATGAATGTATTTTTCCCATCAAGCCAACCATGTGTTGACACTTGTCAGCACCTTGTTCATCTTCCTCAAGAACAGTTCGTTGCATACTATTCTAACCGATTGATTCACTATATTTTACCCACTTTACTCTTAGTCCTAAAGACAATCTAAACCCTAAAATTCCTAGACCTAACAACCAACATCAATGCCAGCCATTGATTTCTACCCAATTCCCTTTCGACCTTCCTATAAATCGACTTACAGTTCGCGCAAGCCAACTAATTTTCCCTGTACCAGAATAATCTGGTTGTCACCCTCTCTTCTCCACCATATTCTAACCTAATTCCGACAATGGCAGGGCCAAAGGCCACTGCGCGTGGGATACTGGCCGATGGAGGAATGTTCAATAGCCTACTCCGGCCTCGAATAGCCATCATAAAGGCATGGAGCTCCAGTGAAATACCCGCCATCGAGTGAAGTTTAGAGGGTCATAAACACTCATATCTCCTGGTATCCACATCATCCCCATCACATTTCCTTGATCATCGTGCAACTATTAATCATATAATCATGTAATTAGTAAGTCATAATCATTGATTGCGATCAACGCTTCAAACAAGATCTTAATCTCCCCTTGAATCGTCCAGTTTTTGCGTCTGAAATCCCCTTCCCTATTAAAAAATATTAAACCTGCGATTAATTTCATTTATTGGCTGATTCTGTGCAAATCAAGCATCTATAATTATATTGCAGGTAGATAATCGTCTTCCGGAGCAACCATTTGCAGTTTCATAATCTGGAGTCAATGTGTATGCTTCAATTAATTAGCAAACAACTGCAGCACTTGTTCCCTACAAGACCAGTACCCTAGCCACTGTCCAAGCCACTGACTCTCCTCGCAATTTTGCCTCTCTAATTTCATCACACAGTGGGAGCGTTCGAGAGGGTGAGGAGTACCCTCTCTGACCCCACCTCCGACCAGTTAACCGTGAATGAGCTCGACACAACATATTGCCACCGCAAGAACTTCATTTTTGGGAAGAATGACCAAGAATAGACATTTATAGGTTTGTTGACACGTGGTTGAATCCTACGACCAAGATCGCTCGAGAGTTTCTAATTTCAGTAGTTCAAGCCAACTAGTGCAGAAATTGCACACTTGGCCCAGCGGAGTTCCAGAATTTTAACTGCACTCTATAGTTTCCAGATATTACATTTTGGCCTCTTGTAGGGTGATAAATGTTATAAAAGTTATTTTCTTTCCAATTCAATCCCTACTAGGGACCAAACTGCAAACTATTTTGTTTTATTTTTTTTAATTTTATCCCTGAACTGTGTATAATATTTGGAGATTTGTTTGATATTATTTTTCTCTGATTTTTCTAGGGTAGTTACACAACTTCCCTAGCAAGGTTTTATTACATTTTTTGAGTTTTTCATCGTATATTTCATTTGATTTTATTTTTCAACCTTCACGATCGTTTTGTGTTTAGTTTGAGTTACCTTTTCGAGCCCGTTGCTCGAATGACTTTTATCTACTGTATAGTACCACATGTCTACTATTTTTTTCACCTATTATATTGTATATAAATTTGTTTTGATAAATATCACTTTGAAAACTTAAAAAAATAGGAAAATATAAAATAAATAAAATAAAATTTTCAAAACCCAAAACTATTAAAAATGACTATACCAATTTTATCACTTCCTTCGAGAATAAATAAAAATCACAAAAATACCTTTCTTCTCAAAAACCCTAGTATCACTATTCTACGTCCTTGTGCTCGACCAAGTGGAACTTACATGGCTAAATAAATTGTTTAGATAAAATAGGAGAGAAATATATTAATTATTTCTCTCTCCCCCCCTATTTTATTGAATTTTGTTAGATAAATCGAATCTCTCTTTGAGGTTTTCCTCACCGACATAATCATTTAAACACAAGTCATATTTGTGTTATCAAAGACCTAACTCAAGCTTCTCGAGATAACTAGATGGTAACAAATTGATCAAGTGACCGTTATCAAATAGAATGCGATCGAATGCTAAATTGGAAATATCACATCTGACATAATGTGCTCTAGATCTAGAATCTTTCTTCTCCTTGGGTAATATGTTCCTTATAGCGTAGGATGTGGCCTTGGTCAAATATATTTCTCTATACGTGATCTCTTCTTCCTGTGTGTGATACATCTATTCTTCAATTATTTCTTGAATATAGTGAAGTGATCCAAGGCATCATGGAGAGAAATCTTCAAAAAAGATGTGCTCTTTCAATAACCTTTCTTTCTCCGGAGTGACAACATTCTTTTTGTCATATTCTTTCCTTTTCCTTATAAATCATCAAGAATAGGAACAATCTCAGGAATAACAAACTCTCATTTTTTTCACATCATAAAAAGAATCAGTATGTATATCAAGAGTCTTAGAAGTATTTACAAAACTCTCTAAAACATGGGAAGAAAAATCTGCATCGGAGGCATCTACATTGTCTGGCATGGTATCATCGTCTGACTCGCCTATGTCCATGTATACTGTCTCTGCATCGCTCTCCAGAACATCATCATGTTGGACATCATGTTGGTGCGCATCATCATGATGGCTCTCCACCGCAGAATCAAATTGTGTACCATCATGATCATCATAAATCAGCTATCGCTCCTCATTATGTGCCCTCTCCTCTCGATCAGGTGCTCATGGTGATCTATCACTCCTGAGATGAATGAAGTTTGATAAAAACTCAGTAAAAGAGATCGTACCAGTGGTGGTGTCTACCTGATCTGAATGCCTCCTCTTGTTGTTTAGATTCATATGAGGCTGGGCTGGGAGAGTGGTCTTGGGCGCAACTAATTCATCGAGGTGATGGTTAACCAGCTCCATCTTTATCCTATGTGTTGTCTAGAGAGTGCTCAGCATATCCATGATCTAGTTCAGCGCCAGGGCCCGTGAAGTCATCTCAGACTCAGTGTGGAGTCCCTGTCTATCTACTCTCTCCTGCATAGGAGTGTGCTGTTGTAGTTTGTAAGGATGAGGAGATATATGCGAAGTAAAAGAAGACTGTTGTTGTTGCTGGTACTGGTAAGGCTGTGAATGCGTAGCATTATACTGATGTGAATGTGGTCTCTGATATGCACGTTGGTTAGACTGCTGCTGCGTGTATGGCTGACGGTGCTGGAAATGTAGCGTCCAAGATGCGGATGACTATATTGTTGATGTTGTTATTGATGGTGGTGTATGCTCTGAGGAGTAAAGTGTTGTGAAGGATGGACATGAGCAAACCATATCTCTTTGATCTCAAGAGTAGCGTGAGAATCAACATCTCCATGGAAAGTGATCTAACTCGGGTTGGCATTGGATGGATCCTCAAGTTAATCAATATGTGGAGGCTCAATGTGCTATACATGCTTGCTTTGAATATACTGAATCTGAATGGTGGGAGAAGCAGATAAAGATCTCTTTATAAGCTGAGAAGTACAAGAAGGACTGTGGGACAGCTGGTACCAAAACTATAACTTAGTCACCTTCTTCGACAAATCACTAAACTACCAAGGAAGTGTTGAGAGTTTCTCCATCTCTCGCATTGGTTGTAGCTCTTGGACTTGCTTCTGAATCACCTGGACTAATTTCATCTTCTTACTAATAAACCCCAAGTTAGATTGTGGATCAGACTCTGAAACATGTGCCACTTTCTGATGCTCTCGTGATGTAGTGGTTGTGGGACTTTCTAGAATCCCTGAGTGGAATCGATGACACGCGAATTCTCCGCCATCCCCTCAAACAAGGACCAACTGACTCAACGTACCTATTCAGATAACTATTGCCGCATGCAATGCTCACTAGGCCCTGTGCATCCGTATGTAGTCTTCCAAAATAATTCTGCACAAGCACATTTAATAGTATCTCGTGATGTGGGCATCTCTGTCAAATCCTTGAATCTGTCCCATACCTCATGGATGGACTCATGTGGTAAGTGTGTAAAATTAGAGATTTGACTCCTCATCATGTTCGTCTGCCCTAGAGAAAAATTATTACGCAGTAATATGGATTTCAGATCATCCAATATAGAAATCTCCATCTCAAAATGTCTCGACCAGTAGATCGCCTTATTTGCCATGGTGGAAGGGAAAGGACTGGAGGTTTATAGCCTCCTGTGTAACTCATGGATAATAAGTCATACTACAAATCATCTCGAACTATTGTAAACAGGTAAAGAACTCCTCTGAAGTTTCCCATAGTACTTGGGAAATAAAGAACTGAACACTGGTCTCAGCAAGTATGACCCTTGATTCGATGGTAATTGAATCCAATGGTTTAGCATCCTAGCTCCGTATCATACTCATCTTTTAAAGTAGAGGGAACCACGACAAGCGGTATTGGGTTCCGACTCCTTCCTACAGCATAGAGATCTCACCTTTAAGCTCATCTTGGACTCTGCACCAATCTCTTATCTATATGGTCATCTACTGTAAGGTATTTAGAATCCCCTCAATGATATTTGAAGCTGGAACAAGTATCCCATATACATGACTCTCATCAATCGGTCTCTCGTCAACAACTCTAACCTCAACTGGTCCCTTCCCTCTAGCCAAGATCCTTGTATCCTCTTGGAAGGAAAAAATCTCATATGAACTCTGTGAAATACATGTAGGAGAAATAGATGAAAAATTGGGGCATGGGTCTACCTCAACTGAATTAGTGGGATGCAGGGAGTTGGGGTCTAACTCACCTCATAACTTGGTGGAAGAAACTCAGGAAGGGGGTAATCCCGACCCTGTGAAGACAAATGACGTACAGTGGAACGGAAAAAGCTAATAGAGTCTGAACGTAAAATTCGTAAAGTCATCATATTTGATGTCAAAAGGAAGTACTGGAGAGAATACGATGTTAAATCAAGAACACAATTGTCAAGGCATGCGCGGTGTAGAATAACTCACACCTTGCATATAAACACAATGCAAACCCCAAATATACCAACTACACAAGGTGGAGATTGTATGAGTTCTGTCTTTTTTCTTTTAAATATTATTTTTGGTGATCAAACAGTTGTATTAAGTAAAATCACAGAGGGTATCACCATGTCACCCAACGTATATGCTCATAATCACCCAAATAGTGGTACCATCTACCTGAGCTGCCGAGTTATATCAGGCCCAAAGTGAACTGTGAGGTATGAGTACACCAAAACGACCTTCTATGGACGGAGGCAAGTGCTAACAGTTGCAACCATGCACCGAAAAGTGATACAAATGCACATAAGGCACAAGTCAAGGGATTTTTTGCTCTAATATTTGAGGATGCATCCTCACCCACTCTACCCGGAGCTATACCTAAATACAAAAAGGGGTTTGCTCTCCCAATACAAATTTAGTCCATGTATTTTTTTAATTTTTTCCAAGTTTTTGAAAGAGAAATTTTATTAACAGTTTTAACATATTTTTGGATATTTTCAAAAATAGATAACGAGATGTCGATTCTTTTTAATTTTTTAAAATATGTCTCATGGAGGGAGAATCATGGAATGCAGTGGAAAATAATGATGCATGCAGAGATAGAAATCATACCCGATGCCATCATTCTAAATGCAAGGTGATCCACACAGAAATTATAAACCTAGACAAATGCATGAATAAGCTGTAAAAACCGAATCCTAAATTAGTAGCTCTAGCGTAAGAACTAATTAATTTTTAAAAAATGATTATTTAGGCCTAAGTGCATATTAGGATAGCGAGATTTACAGTACTCGTCTAATCAATCATGAATACAAACTTAGGCTCCACAAAAATGAGTGAAACAAAAAAAGTCAGGATGTCCTTAGTGGACTACTTCTGCAAAAGTTAAAATGGGCAAGTACCCCTTTTACTATCGCAAAAATAGAAAAATGGGCAAGAAACCTCTCTCGCCAAAGAAAAAAACTGAAAATAAATGTTGCAAATGCTTTCTCTCTCTACCGATCCAACAGGATTGAACAGAAAAAACCAATATATGCACTCCTACTTGAGTCGGTTTCCTAAAAAACTAGTTGGAAATGGTCAACAACCATAACAAGAAATCGAGAAAATCGATGAAGAATAAAGAAAACCAAAAGAACTCAAAGAAAAAACTATAAAAGCCGTAAAAAGAAAATCCAAGAAAACTCAAGAAAAACAAAGAAAAATAAAAGGAAATAAAAATCACAAAAACACGATAAAAAAGTGAAGTATAGAAAACTCAAACCAGACAACAGTGCCATTTTGATAAACCTAAAATCTGACATGCGGTTAAAAATGAGAAATGTGTCGGTGTAGAGAACTACTCAAAATCGAAATTTGATTTAATCAAATAAAAAAATCATTAAAAATAGAAGAGAGAGAAAAAATGAATAGAATAAAAGGTCTCTCTTCTATTTTTATCTACACTAAATATTAAGTGTCCCTGGGTCGAGCTCATGGAAGAAGAATAACTATACTCAGATTTTTAAGAAAAAGAATATTTTTGTGATTTTTAATTTCTTCTCTAAGAAAGGGAAAATTTTATTATTGGATTTACTTTTCGAAATTTTTATTTGATTTTTAATTTTCCAATTTTTATTTAGTATTCGAAGGGATATTTTCAAACAATATATCTACTATAAAATATGTGAAAAACATCGTATTTAGGTGATTCTATATTGTAGATAAAAATGAATAGAGCAACAGGTTCAAGAAGGAGAAGAAAAATACAACAAAACAGTTCGTAAATCGAGAAAAAACTCACGAAGAAAATGTCTGAAAATAGATCAAAAATGAAAAGAAATATCACGATGTTATAATAATATGTCCATAATATCTCAATGTAGTCCAATGTTAAAGAAAGAATGTGTCAGAAAATCCTACACAAAAGGATAAAGGTTTTCTTTCAAATAGGTCCCTAGTCAGGGACCTATTTCCAAGGAAAACACTCGAATATGCAAATAGGTCCCATGCAAAACTTCTGGAGCATGCTTGAATACTACATATTGTGGGGCCTTCTTTATAAATTTTCCATCGCGAGGATATATCTGGTCGTGCGATCTCATTCATCCATTGATTGAACCGTGTCGCACCATTGTAGCGCGTGTTATTGGGGAGTTCTTCTCTAATCTTGGAGTGGTGCAGCAATGTTCTTCGATCTTCGACGATCCACGAGCATTGTTGGAACTTGTTGCAGGCCCAGGAGAATTCAGAGGGAAGGTCAAAAGGGGGCGCCTCCCCCTTTAGGCTCCCTTGCTGCGTAATATAGGTGACGGAGCAGATCGAAGATCAGCTAGGGTTCCAAGCTACTGCAAGTATATCTTCTATTCTTATGTCTTGGTTGAATGTAGCTCCAGATGTTAACTAGATGAATATGTCATCTCAAAAAGATAATGCGAACGTTCAAATGAGGTTATGGTTCTCGATTTCCCAATAAAATTGATCCAAATGTTAAGACTCAAAGAATGTTTATAAGTTATTGAATGGTTTCCAGGAATGAAATACTCAGGGATAAATTGAGTAAAATCATGGTGAAATTAAGAAAAGGTTTTTATGTAGTTTAAAAATGGAGATTAGCCATACAAGATTAGATACTATAATTAGGGCATAAGGATCAAGGAATATGAATTAGAAATGGAGGATGTTGATGACACATGAATCGAGATCAGCTAAGATTTAAAAATAATCACAAGTCGTTGTTCTCAATGAATCAATTTGGTCAATCAAGAAAAAATCAATACGTCATAAATAAAACAATAAAATGCACAAAATGAAATGTTAGCGGTCTCTGCTATTTATTTAACTTGGTGTAGCGATCAGGGTCGAACACAAGGAGCACGAGTGAATCCTACAAAGTAGTCCTAATCAGAGAAAGACAAGCCGATTTTTTTTTATTTTTTATTTTGCATTTTTTATTTATTTTGAAAATAAGAAAACAAGAGAAAGAAATTAAGACAAGCAAGCTCCGATGGTTTTTATCAAGACTAAAAATGCTCAAAAATCTGAAATATAAATATTTTAATTTTTTTCAAATATTCAGATGTTTTTGGTGATTTTATGGGATTTTTCCTATTTTTATATGATTTTATACAAATCAAACAAATATGAAAATGGAAAATAGTCTACAGCCTTGACCAAAAGGCAAATTTAAAATACTAAAAATGCCTTAATGTCCTAGTTGAGATTTTTATGAAAATAAAAAATATCTAACTACAGAAACTGAAATTCTTTTTTTATTTGAAATTTTTAGAAATTTTAATGATTTTTATAAGTTTTTTAGAGTTTTTAGCTTTTTAGGATTTTTATAAGGGATAATATAACAAAAATGGTACTCGAATTAAAACACACAAAAATAAGCATACACTAATATTTAGTAATTTTCAAAACAATTATTTGAAATTTTATTTGTTTTATAAAATAAAATGGGCAATTTTTAGGTGTTTTTTATTATTAGAAAATATCAAATAAAACTAAATTAATTCACAAAAATTACCATAAATATTACGTGTTAGCAAGAGCTAAGTGTAATTTTTATGGAATTTTTGGAGTTAATTAGATATTTAATTGATTAAAAACAACACACACAGCAAGCAAGGACCTAAATGCAATTCTACAAAAGTTCTAGGGAAAAAGATAACACATATAAAAAGCTCTAGGGTAAAGTTACAAATTATCTCGTATTTTGATGTACATGTTAAAAAAACGCAAGCACATGTGTATATTTGCAATTATCAGAAAAGGCCCATTAAAAACAAGACATTCATAAAGTTTAAGAACTAATAGGCAAATAACGAACAAAATCACGTGAACAGGCACGTATCTCAGGTCTAGGAGGACTAAAATGAAAATACTGAAAACATAAGGTCTAAACTACAAAATATTTGTACTACAGCTTTATTATCTGGACTAACTATGAAAGACTAAAAGTATGGGATAAAATATGCAATTTACCCTACAGTACATGAGCCACACATGACGACTCTGACGGTCCTGATCATCTTCTATAAAGATATGACGGTGTAGGGGATGTCAGGGACATGCGGCGGCGATTCTCTTCTAAAGTGCAGATCTGTCGGCTCTGAAAAAGGAGAGGATGTGCAGTGCATGTATGATGCCTACTTTGATCGACTGATAAAAAGAAGCATGGGCGTACAGCCATGATCAGATCAGGAAGGCGGAGCCCCTCATCAACGACAGAGAAGATAGCTAGAAGAACTCATTGGGGATGAGCTTCAACAGAGGAGGGATCAAGATCCACCAATCCGATGAAGGACCAGAGGAGTCTTGCATCATCGTGAAGATGGTCCGCGTCTAGTGGGAGGCTCTGATGGAGGAGCCAATGGTCATATGTGCTGGATAAGGGGGCCTCCGTCTGGATGTGATTAGACTACGGTGCGAGATGGAGTGTTCGTCGATGGGTCGATCAATAAGGAAGTGAGGATGAGATGGGGCTCCGACCAGGGTGGTCAGAGCAGGTGAATTGCGACAGAGTGGAACGGGAAGATTTGATGGAACATTGTATTGAAGTTGAAATAAGGGTTACTTGAAGGTTGGAACGTGTTCCTAAACTTCACGCGAAGGTGCTCATCAGGATAATGGCCTCAACCACGTTGCGCCTGACTAGGAGACTGCTCACAGCGGATCTCCGACCACGAAAGGTTAACTACAAGCTTTCTCCACTAAACTCCAATCCAAGGATGCTCACTTGTAGTTGCCACTCAACCAAATGTGTCGAGAGGTGGAAGAAGGTGTGAGACACGAGTTGCGGTGCCAGGAGGCAGAATCAATGCTTTTATAGCAAACTCGAGGGTCAATAAAGATCGACATGGTGTGCGAAACCCTAGAGAGATTTAGATCAACCGAAGGACCCGGAGAATATCAAATATGCAAGGAATCTCAGGCTTGGATCTCGAGGCAAGAGGAGCTTAGAATCGGGCGGGAAAAATCGGAGAAGATGCTCCGGCGATGTAGAATTGAGTTGACCCGAGCTGGGGGGGTGACGTTGATCGAGGTGAGCAGACCCTCCAAGACTAATCAGAAAATTTGCTATTCCAAAATATTTACAAAATCAATAAAAAATAGGAAATGAAGTCAAAATAAAAAATGTATAAAATAAAAAATGTTTATTAATTAATAAACTTTTTTTCTATGATTTGTAAATATTTTTATAAAAAAGAATTAATGTAAATACAATGTATAGTATTGTATACGGGTATAATATACCTATGTATTTTGTACAATAATTATTATTTTATTACTTTTTACGAATACCCAAATTTTGTATTTTATTTATTTTTCACATTATTTTAGGAGCCTAAAACCATTTTTATTTTATTTTTATGATCTATTAATAGGTATAGAATAAATAGGGAATGCCACCTATATACATGTACCTTAAACAAGTTAGAGATGATTTTATTTTATTTTTATTTTATTTTATTTTTCTGATTTTTTTTCTTTTTTTTCTTTTTGGGAATATATACAAGGAGGTAAAAAGAGTATTTTATATTTGTTTTATAAAAATAAATATTTATATACATAGGCAATATGTACACCATAGATTAGGCCCTATCTCTCTCTACTTATTTTATTTTGGTGATCAGGTAAAGGCTTGACCTTCTCTTAGTTCGGGTCATTCTGTATTTATTCTAAATACCTCCTTCCTTTTTCTTTTCCTCTATTCTTTTTATTTTGGAACAAATACATGCTAATTATATAATGTTAAAACAAGCATGCTGAATGCTTACTTATTGTATTTACACATATTTAGATATTGCTTTTCCAAGATAAATAACTAAAATAAAGGAATAAAGAGTGAGAATCAGGGATTCATCACCCCCTATACTTTACCTTTGTTAATCGCTTAGCAAACACTTATTTGAAAAAGAAGTGAAATAGATAAGAAAAGAAAAAGAAGGAGAATCGATATAGATTATTAAAATTATCTTCATTAAATTGATGTATAGAGCTTAGTCAGACCTTTTGATTATTAGTTTGTCAGAACCTTATTGAGGTCTAGGTTTAGACTCAACATCCTCTAAGTTCCACCAATCTGTGGTAAAGACTCCTCACTAATACGGATCAGAACAAGTCTACATACACAAAGTCTAATGACCAGGTATCATTCATTGTACGGTGTAAGTGATATGTAGCTCCCCTCCTCAGAAATGACAAGGCAACAACCTCCCTCAGCATAGTAACTCTAGTTCCCTAGTCCGAGAGCTCATTCCTCGATGAGCTGGGTATTCCCTTCTTAGTTCAAGTTCAACCGGCTCAAGAAGAGTGGGAAAGAAGAGAATGTACCATGGCCAGTGTAGCCACGTATCCCTGGGAGCTAAGTCTCCTGCTGCAAGCTTCATGAGATGAGAAGGTGTATGATGAATCCACGTTTCATCATCTTTATTCTATCATTTTGGCCTTAAAAACCCTAGTAAATGCGTGTAAATAGCGTTAATTCATGCATTTTAGCATTCATGTATATGTATGTAAATATTGTATAAAATGCGGTTTTTAAAGCCAAAATTATATAATAAAGAAAAGAAAAGAAAAAGAATAAAATATTGTAAATATTTTATGACCCGAAACCCCTAGACCTAGGCATCTTGATGAATAGGTCGACAAGGAATAAAGTAGGGGGAGATAAGGGCCAAAATACAGATAAAATACCTATCTATTTTATTCATTCATTATTCATTTTTGGGACCTATTTTTGGTTCCACTTTTTATACATCAAATAACGAAACTTTGTACATGAAAGTTGTAGATAAATTAATAAAGAAAAATACAAAATTGATTTCTCAGAAAAATAATGAACAGATAAAAAGTTATGGTCTGAATAAAAATCCAGAATCCCAACTTCCCAGATCCGTATCTCACAAACGACAACTCCAAATGCAGCGTACTCACCTTTAATTGTATATAGAAGAAAATAAGCTATCCAATGGCGGTGGTTTCGCATTTGGCGGAGCTACGGTTTGAAAGTTGGCTTTTGGACCCACATTGTATACTTGTACATATTAAAATATTCAATTTATTATTTATTTATTACTTTTATAATTTTATATTTTTATAATGTTGTAAATAATACTTATAATAATTATGTGCATTAAAATCAAAATAAAATCATAAATAAAATCCAAATAAAAATACTTGTATATATTATAATACATAGGTATCATACATATATCTATACCTATACAAATAACACTTTCATTTTATTAAATGTATAAAATATATCAAAAAAATTAAAATAAAAATATATTTGTGTATATAAAATATTTTATAATTTTAGAAAATAAAAACCAAAATAAAATAAATTAAAAATACCTAAATAAAAATAAAATACTTAAATATATAGATATAGATACCCATAGGGGTATAAATGCAAACTTGTAAAAATATACTTCATAAAAATAATTAAAAACAATAATAAAATACTACATAAATTTATAAGCACTTTTTATTTTATAACCTCAATAAAATAATGTTATTTACTATTTTTAAATGATTTTTTTTAGAGTTTTTTCCTGATTGGTCCACGTGGACCAATCAGGAGGTCTGGACAGTTGACCACGGGTCAACTGTCTGACCACCCTCTGGACTGTGTCAGACAAGGTTTTTGTCTTGTATTCGCGGATTTTTCGAGACTCCTCCTTGCATGATTTCGTGATGGCTCCTGAACAACTTTTGTTCCTCGTAGATCGGGCATACACGCCCATGCGTTTTTTCGACCTTCGGGTCGTTGATTTGCGAGATATTCCTCGATCAATGAGCCCCGTCGACCTCCTTTCAAAAGAGACCCAAAAGTCCCATTTCGATTATGATCCCTCTTCCACCACCGAAACCCTAACCTAAGTCCTTGAAGATACTCCTGGTGACAGCAGGAGCTCGTCGGGCTTCTCGTTAGACCAAGGCGGCGTCGAATCGAGGCGGATCCCCTTGCCGAAGTGGTCGCCGGAGCACCTTGTCCACGCGCGTTGGTGAGGTATTTCTTCCCCTCTCTTTCCCTCTTTTCTTCCTTGCTCTTTGAAGCTCTAGTGTTAAGAAGCTAAAGTCACTTTCCCCCTTTCGAGATCTTCGATCGAGATCAGTCCTAACACCTCGCTTCCCGCGGCCGGCATCGAGTTCGCCGGCCATTTCCACATTTTCGTCTAGCCCTCCTCCTGTGCGAAACACTCTGCGACGTTGGGGCATTTTGCCCCCAACGTTTTCACTCCTTTTATCTGCAGGTTCCAGGAGCTATCGTCCCCCATCTGGGGTCGATTTTGAACGGGCTGAGGCACCTGGAGGCGCCATCTTCTCCAGCGTCAGTCATCGTCACCGGCGCTCCAGGAGCTTTGTGGAGGCCGTCACCGGAAGAGGAGGAGCTTCGGCTCCATTTTGCATCGTGTTCACCAGTCCTGGTGGTCGGAGGAGCGCCGGAGGATCATCCAAAATTCAGCCCAACCGAGTTCGCGGCCTGTTCTTCCAGCCATTCTCCACGCCGTCCGATCGTGGATCCTCCTCCAGACGTTACAGCATCCGTTCGATCTTGCCCCCTCCAACCGTCAGATCTCAAGGGGCAGATCTAATCTCGGCCCTCGAAGGCGAAGGGGCATCGGGGCCTACGGTGCTTACACGTATTAAGTGGCTTTTGCCACACCGTTGGATGCGCCTTCAGTACTTGGGTATTTTGCGAATCTTGGCCCAAACTTTTTGTATTTAATTAGTACTCCGTAATCATGTCTCTGTAGTTATTAACTTTTTGGAGTATTTGCACTTTCCACCCGAGAACTGTTAGCATTTGCAATCTCGTCCCCGCCAGCGAGGTGCACGTGCCCGTGCATGTGCATCTGGCTATTTTGCATCTAAGGGTCTGCAGTTTCCTTAATTGTTCGTTAATACTTAAACATTGTTGTAAGGTGCTAATTTTAGTGATATTTTGCATTAGTTCCCTCAAGGATTTTGATAATTGCGGATATACCCTTCCCAGGTGCGCGTGCCTATGCACGTGCTGCTTGGATTTTTGTGGGAATACCCTTGGCACTATGAGCATTTCTTTTTAATCCAACAAGTAGCTGGTTTAGTTATAATCTTGCTGTAAAAGTTGCGTAGAGGCCCTTGGATTTTCTGAGAATTGCACAAACGCCCCTGCGAGCATGGTTTTTCTTTTTGTTGTTTGTATTTTTGCATACATCTACAAAACCACAAAAATCCCACAAAAATTGCGTTAAGCTCCTGTTGCATAGTACTTCATCATCATATTTTTATTTTTCGTAATTATTGCATTTTAATATTTATTAAAAATCAAAAACGTCCATTTTCAGCACTGTTTGCACCATAAAATACCAAAAAATATAAAAACCCCCCAGAAAAATCCCAAAAAAATATATTTTGTGCCCTTTAGTTTGTTTAACTCCCAGCCAAAAATCATTAAAAAATACAAAACCAAACTCCAAAAAATTACAAAACTCTAAAAACCTTCATAAAAATTTATAAAATCCATAAAAAATCCAAAAATAGTGTTTTCTTTTCCTAAATTTTCTTGGTTTCATTATCTTTCATGAAAATTAAGTTGGAGAATTTTTGCCACTGATTTCTATTTTATTTCTCCATTTTAAGTTTCAGCCTTGCTTTTACTACTGTTTTCTTTATTTTGATAATTAAAAATACCAAAAACATTTTAAAAATTACCCAAAAATCACAAAAACAGTAAAAAAGTATAAAAAGACCAAAAAGACTTTATTTCCTTATTTTTGAGTATTTTTATCCATTTTTATAAATACTTTAGTTTCCCTTTTATTACATTGTCTTTAATTTCCGATATTGAAAAAAAAATATAAAAATATAAAATATAAAATATAAAAATCAGAAAATCAAAAACCAAAATACAAAAGTATAAAATTAAAAATTAAATAAAAAATTATAAAATTAAAAACCCACAAAAATTTTAGATTGGCTAAGTAGCTTGTTAGACCTAGGTTTGGATTTTTATCCGTGCTTTACACCTTTGCTCCTTGTGTTCGACCCCTACTTGCTTGCCATTGTACATCGTTAGTAGGGTATAATAAATTTTAATCCTTGCTATTCATTCTCTGATTGATTGTGTGGGTTAATTGTTGAAGACCGAGGAAGTTTGAGCAGTCGCATCAGCGATAGTGAGTCTGACTTGTCAGACCGCTATTTAGCGGCTCTCGCATTCTCGCTTTTCAAATGGCGCCGTTGTCGGGGAGCATCGGCTTGTAGAGTACGTTTGGGTCTTTCTAGTCACTTAGCCATTTTTGCTTACTTGTATTTTGTGTATTATTTATTTTGAACTGTCTGACATCTCTTTTGTTTTCTTGCGAGGGACCGCCGACCGAGGAGGATCGCCTAGGGGATCCTGAGCAGCCTTGGGAGGAGGAGTCGGCTATTCTACCCTAGCCGACAGGAGAGAGCAAGAGGACTAGAGAGAGAGAGAGAGTTGCTTTATTTTTTGTGAGAGATAGTAGTTGATTAATTTGTAATAATACAGGACTCAGACACTTGGACACTTCGGGCCTAATTTCCGGGTGTTTGTTCACCCGGGGGCTCACCGCGGATTTTATCGAGTTTTTATCGCTGTCATTTTCCGGTTTTGTTTTCATTTTTCACTTTCTTTTGTGGATTGAGCTCTTAGTTCTAGGTCTGCTTGACTCGATTAGAATAGGTCCAAACACCTAATTATATTTGCATGCTCCTATAGATTCGTATTTGGACTTAGACTAATTAAACAGTTAGCTAGTAGCTTCCAAATCCACGCGCCGCGAGCTCACACCCGAACAAGCGCTTTCTCCTACTCCAAATGTGTTGGGCAGAGGAGGGGTTAGCCAAGACCGGACACTCGGATTGGGAATTATTAGCTAGCTTGCGGTTCTTCACGCTAGCAGTTGCCTGTTCTAGGACGATTTCCGCATTGCATAACCGGCATATAGATTAGGTTTATAAATTTCTGCCTTGCATCCCGCATGGAGAGAGCTGGGATTCACTGTAAGTCTTCTCACTTTGCATTCATCATATAGGCACAAAGGTGAGATTTCCATCTTGGTGCCGACTTGCATTGGCTTTTCCCGACTCTTTTCTCCCTCTGATTTTGGATACCTTAGGATAAAGAAAATACAAAATCGTTAGGCGCTTGTTTGAAACTACTCAAAAGAAGCGATAACACAAAAAAATTAAAAAAGGGACTGCTAAGAAAACTTTGACCTAAATAAAAATTGGTAATTGGACTCATTGATTGGGGAGAGTAACACCCTCATTTGTTTTCAGGTTGCATGGGAAGGTCTCCTTCCAAGTGAGTTGAGCGTTCGTAAGGATTAGAGCCCCAAACCCAACTTGTGGCTGCCTTGTGTATCGCCTGGATTTCCGAAGTATTGGCGCTACTATCGTACGTAGTCGAGTAGGGCTTGGTCGCCAGTGGTGACTCACTATTGTGTGAGCACCGACCTTGTCCGAAGTACCAAGCATAGGCCACGCCTTCACGGGGGTGTCTGTCTCACCGGCTGCGTCCGAGTAGGATCTTGCACGCTCACGGGTGATTCCGTTGCGAGCGAGATCCGAAGTATCGGTTTCGCCTATCGGCTTCCTCCCTCTATTTCTTTGGCTGAGTAGGGATCCAGGAAGGGTTACAAGGACCTTAAAAAGCGCAAGTTACAGGTTACACAGGAGGAGGACAAGTACGGGAATACTTTTCCGGCAGTACTCTCGCTCCTATAGGCGTAGCGCTCTAAGGACTCGTTGAAAGATAAATTCCTGAAAACAAGATAAAAATTACAAAGATAAAAGCCGAACCTTCACGGCTCCACGCGTTGAGTTGGTGAACTCCCTTGTCTTGTGTTTGATTGCTAATCATATTTAGGTCAAGATCAAAAACTTCGCGCCGTTGCGCAATTTTGTTTCCCCTCCAGTTGACCCCCGCTCATTGTGAGCCTTCTACTGTTTTACATTCCTTTTGTTCCTTGTTGACCCCCGTATCTTTCATCCACATCGATCTTCCTCTTGATCTTCGAGATGGCGACGAATGGACAGTTTAGTCGAGGCTCTGTCGGCACCCACATCGGCTCCATTCGTTTGCCCTCTTTGATAATTCAGGGCGATTCCCGAGACACCGGTTCAAACCCTATGAACCGACCTCCAGACTCCCTACCTTCTTCAATAAACCGGTACCACTCTCGTCCCGAACTCTGTCCGTTTTGGATGGCCATTGATTTCACTCCTTACACATCGCCATCCTTAACAAAGTTCTGTGTCGACCTTGACACAGACCGCATCTCTCTATCTGGTGCTGCAATTCAGACTGATCGAGGCATTCTACCATGTGCAGACTCAGAGCTCGAGCCAGTCAACCCAGCAGAAATAGAAATGGCAGGAGGAAGGGGAAAAGGACCACAGCCCCAACAGGAGCCTGAAGATAACGCAGCGGAAGGACAATATACCACGCAGGGCGAGGTTAACAGTCAACTGCTGGCTTCCATTCAAGCCATTCAGCAGCAGTTGACTAATCAGGCCCCGGCTCAAACAGCCTTCCAAGACATGCTGAATGATGTAAGGAGGAGGGCCGATGCGAGGGATGGCCGACGAGAGGAGGAGCCGAACTTTGAAATCAATGATGAGTTCTCAGTGGGACCTGACTTTGAAGCAGCAGAAGAAGATCCACCGCAGCCCAAGCCCACACTCAAGCAGACATACAACCCAGGAGCAGGGCGCATCACTGAGTGGATTCAAATTCCACGAATGCATGCTCACTTCGAGCTAAAGCCACAGTTTCTGTCATTGCTTCCCACCTTTCATGGAAATACCACTGAGGAGCCATATATTTTCCTCAAGAAGTTCAACCGCATCTGCTCCACTGCTCACTACCCCGGAGTTCCCCTGGATGTGATCAAGATGACCGCATTCTCTTTCAGCCTTCAAGACAAGGCCCTTTAGTGGGTCGATCATCTCGGGAAGGTCGTCACCACCTGGGAGGAACTGAAATCTGCTTTCCTCCATAAATTTTATCCTCTGGGGAGATTAAACCAGATGCGTGCCCGGATCTCCAGTTTCTGCCAGCAGCCCCACGAGACGATCCATGAAGCGTGGGAGAGATTCAAGGATCTCCAGGAGAAGTGCCCCCACCATGAAATACCCAAGACCAGTCTCGTGCAACATTTCTTTGGGGGGCTATCATTTGAGAGCCAAAAGCTCGTGGATGCAGCTTGCGGCGGTTCACATTTTAACAAGGACGAGGATGTTGTGTGGAATGTCTTTGAAGAAATGGCTGAGGGAGAAGCAGCCCAATCCTCGTCCCGGGTCTACATGAAGCCACCGACCGCCATCAGCAAGCCAGTTAACATGGCTTCTCATACTGAGGACAAAGATGAAAGCTCCAACCTAAGTATCATCGGGAGCCACTTGTCCAAAGTGGACATCATCGAGAAGAGGTCGCAGGACCTCGAAAAACTGGCAGTTATAGAGAAGAGGACCCAAGGGCTAGAGAAGCTCGACCAGATTTCCCAGCAGCTGGAGCAGCTCGTCCGAGCACTGAATGCAAACATGTGCAACGCTGTGTCAACCTCTGCCGAGCCGAACGCTGAGAAGAAGGAGCTTACAATGCAGCAAAATCCTCAGCCGACTCCACCGCAGCCCCAACCAGTCCAGCACGTATACTACGTGCAGGTCCCGGAGCAGCAACCGCAGCCTCCGACACAGATGGTTGTATATCAACCCGAGCACCAGCCCGCTTACTCCGAGCAGTTCTCTCCACCCCCGCCACTGATCCAAGAGATCAATGGCGTCTGGAACAACGAAGCGCAGCTGACCCGTCCTCAGGGACATTCTCAGGGTCAGAACATGGGCAACAGGCCCTTCCAGCAGCAACACCAGGGTGGAAGACCATTCCAGCAGCCCTACCAGTACCAGCCTCCCTCACATGGGAACACGTGGAGGCAGAATTACCAACATGGGCCTCAGCAGTCCGGATATCGTGGACAAGGATATCACCAGCAACCGGCTGCACAATACAACCAACACCCGTCGCAGTACTCCTCAAACCCCCCTCCTCAACAATTCGCACAAGGATACCAGTCACAATCTCAACCGCCATATCAGCAGTCTAGACCCCAGCAGGGGGAATCTTTTGAGATTGTACCGGTCAATCCGGCCCTGGCCTGTTTGGAACAGTTGATGAAGAACATGGCTGAGATGAACCAGAAGATCGACGACCTGACGGCAGCCAAAACCGTCATACCAGCCCAGGTCGAAGCTAATCCTAACAATTTCCGACGCAAGGAGCAGGTAGCTGGCAGTGTCCAACCTGAATCAGGTGAATTTAATTGTTTTTTATCTAACGCTGTTACTCTCAGGAGCGGTAGGACACTCCGGCCATCGGCGACGGTGAAAGGAAAGCATATTACATCTGACGGGGAATCGTCAGGCCAGCCAACACCAGGGCCAGCAAGCATTTTGGGAGCAGCACCAGCATCCAGAAAATCACAAAAAAATGAAGAAAACAGAAAAATACAAAAAGATAGCAGTAACCTCGGTGGAGACCGGCCAGCATTGGAGACGCCTGCACCCGCATCACAGTCAGCTCCTGACAGGAGGAGCACCGCACCTGCAGCGAGTCCAACGCCAGCACCCGAAGCCGAGCCTGTCATTTTTGGTCCACAAATTGTAGATGAATCCATTCCTTTTTGTCATCTACCTGTAAACAACAACACGGACACTATTTTGAATGAAATTGGAGAAGAGTTTGTAAATATTCCTTTTCCTGAAGCAATGAAAAAACACCAAAAAATGAAAAATTTGAAAAGTGCTTTGTCTGATCCTGCGATCATAGAAATCATTCAGAATTTGGTGTTAAATATGCCATTAATGAAAGCTCTTGAGTACATGCCAGCTGTGAAGAAAGGACTTAAAGAGGCATGTACAACCAAGCGCAGGCCAACCCCCCATAAGTCCCGAAGCAAAGGTGGTAAATCTGAAAAGCACATCCTCACTATGGCCACCGTCAATGCCATCAGCAACCTCTCGGACAAAAAGCCAGATATGGGAGCACCTCTTGTACGTTGTCAGATGTTCGATCAAGAGTTCGAACGAACACTCCTCGACAACGGGTCTTCTGTCAATTTGATGCCAGCGTCACTACTCACAGAGTTCAAGCTAGGACCGCTCAAGCCCACGAAGATGATTCTGCAGTTTGCAGACAAGTCAGTAAAGCGGCCTAGGGGCCTGCTGGAGGACGTAATCGTCACGGTTCAGGGAAAGTCATTCCCGGCCGATTTTGTGGTGTTAGACATGGACGTCCCTTATCCATTACTCCTCACCCCGATCATACTGGGAAGACCATTTCTGCGTACATCAAACGCAGTAGTGAATTATGGGACAGGAGAAATCACGTTTGACGCTGGAAATGAAACTATCATAGTAGAGACCCTGTCTGAGGGAATGCCAGTGGAACCGACATCTGCGTCATGTGCAAGGGTGATCGAGAATGATGAAGATTGCGATTTTCTAGCAGAGATTCAAGATACCAACTTATTCCTGGATGATAATGAGATCCACGGACTCCTCCGATCCGAGGAGGAAATGGAGACCACAGTCGAATTCCCTTGTATCAATCAAGATGAGGAACTTGCTGATGCACTACAAGACAATGCTGTGGGGTTGATATGCCTTCAGAACCAAGAGCCGAGTTTGGAAGCATCTTCGGATGAAGATGAAATCATTGAAGAATTCTGTCAGGATCTGAGAGAAGAGACAGAGCAGATTATGGTGGACATCGCACAGTTGACAGAATCACCACTTGCATTAATAGCTGAGGTCACCACCGAAGCAGCTTAGACACTGCCAGAGCTGAAACCCTTTCCCTCCAATATGAAGTATGCCTTCCTTGCAGGAGAACCGAACATGTACCCGGTCATCATCAATGCACATCTGACCGAAGATCAAGAATCTCGTCTGATGGAGGTTCTTGAACGTAACCGCAAGGCGATAGGTTGGCGAACCTCCGATCTCCACGGGATCAATCCGTCACTCTGTTCGCACCGCATCTTTCTGGAAGACGATTGCAGACCCTCTCGAGAACTGCAAAGAAGATTAAACCCGAACCTGCGAGAGGTGGTTATGAAAGAAATCCAGAAATGGTGTGATGCGGGATTAATTTATCCCATCTCCGACAGCAAATGGGTGAGCCCTCTGCATGTTGTGCCCAAGAAATCAGGGATCACCATTGTGACAAATGACAAAGGAGAGGAGATCGCAACCAGAGTACCGACTTCTTGGCGAGTGTGCGTAGACTATAGAAGACTTAACCTTGCCACCAAGAAGGATCATTTTCCGCTACCCTTCATCGACCAGATCTTGGAGAGATTGGCCGCGAAGGAATATTTCTGTTTCTTGGACGGTTACTCTGGGTATAATCAAGTTGCTATTGCTCTTGAAGACCAAGAGAAGACCACGTTCACCTGTCCTTTTGGCACATATGCCTTCAGTCGGATGCCGTTCGGGCTTTGCAACGCCCCAGCCACATTTCAGAGGTGTATGCTTGCAGTTTTTGCTGATATGGTGGGTAGCTTCCTCGAGGTCTTTATGGACGATTTTTCGGTCTATGGGGATTCATTTGATCAATGCCTGGATTATCTAGACCGAGTCTTACGGAGGTGCTGCGAGGTGAATCTTGTGCTCTCCTGGGAGAAGAGCAATTTCATGGTGACCGAAGGAATCGTGCTGGGTCACGTTGTTTCTAAACGTGGCATGGAGTTTGACCCAGCCAAGGTGGATGTAATTTCTAAACTAGAGCCACCTACAAATATCAAGCAAGTCCGGTCATTCTTGGGCCATGTCGGTTTTTACCGACGATTTATTAAAGATTTCAGCAAACTGGCCAGACCGCTGACTGAGTTGCTCGGCAAGGATAATGAGTTCATTGTAGACGATCGTGTGCTCCTTGCCTTTAATCAGTTGAAAGAGCTCATCACGCAGGCCCCTGTCCTACAGCCACCGATTTGGACTCAGCCTTTCGAGATTATGACCAATGCGTCGGATTATGCCATCGGAGCTGTACTGGGACAGAGGAAAGACAATATACCGTTTGCGATTCACTACGCTAGTCGAACGCTCGATGAAGCCCAGAGGAATTACACTGTCACTGAAAAAGAGCTGCTAGCGATAGTCTTTGCCTTGGAGAAGTTCAGATCTTACCTTCTTGGGTCCAAAGTTATCATTTACACTGATCACGCGGCCATTCGGTATTTGCAGCAGAAGAAGGATGCCAAACCACGTCTCATCCGGTGGATCCTTCTCCTCCAGGAGTTTGACATGGAGATCAGAGATAAACCTGGGGTAAAGAATGTAGTGGCCGATCATTTGTCAAGACTTCCTGAACCGGAGTCTCCTGAGCCAAACTTACAGCCTATCACAGAGACCTTTCCAGATGAATCGATTATGTCTGTCGCCTCACTTCCTTGGTATGCGGACATTGTGAATTATCTAGTTGCCAAGAAAATCCCACAGGACTGGCCTAAGTTGAAAATAGACAGATTTTTGTCTAAAATCCATTTCTACCAGTGGGAAGACCCGTATCTGTTTCGTGAGGGAGCCGATTGCATCTGGAGAAGGTGTATTCCTCAGGAGGAGGTTCCAAGTGTCCTCGCTTTATGTCATGATCACGATTCTGGAGGACATCATTCAGGAAAACGGACGGCAGCAAAAGTTCTTCAAAGTGGCCTCTGGTGGCCTTCAGTGTTCAAAGATGCAGATGAATACGTCAAAGGTTGCACTGACTGTCAGAAGATGGGTGGAACCATAGGAATGAGAGATACGATGCCTCTGAAGTACATTCAGATCTCAGATGTCTTTGACGCATGGGGGATCGACTTTATGGGCCCGTTTCCTAACAGTCAGGGTTATGAGTATATTCTGCTTGCTGTCGATTATGTCAGTCGTTGGGTGGAGGCTATCCCCGCCCGAGCCGCCGACAGTCGGACTGTCTGTCGATTCTTACGAGATCACATCATAGCACGGTTCGGAATTCCCAAGATTCTCATATCTGACGGGGGAAGTCATTTCATAAACAGAGAGGTGAAGAAGCTGACCCAGGAATTCTGTATCGAGCATCGTGTTGCTTCACCCTACCACCCGCAGTCCAATGGCTTAGCTGAATGTTCAAATAGGGAGATCAAGACAATTCTACAGAAACTTGTGCGTCCGGATCGCAAGAACTGGTCTCAGCTGCTTGATTCCGTTCTTTGGGCTTACAGAACAGCGTACAAGTCACCCTTGGGAATGTCTCCCTACCGCTTGGTGTATGGCAAGCCATGCCACTTGCCCGTGGAACTTATTCATAAATCTTTATGGGCTATTAACATCTGTAACTTGGACTCCAAGCAAGCAGGACAAAACAGGAAATTGGATCTGAACAGATTATTGGAATTCAGAGATTATGCATATGACAACAGCCTGATGTACAAGGAAAAGGTCAAAACATGGCATGACAAGCACATCCGCCACAAGTCCTTTGATCCAGGTCAGAAGGTATGGTTGTTCGATGCGAAATTAAAAATCTTTCCAGGCAAATTGAAGAGCAAATGGACTGGGCCGTTTGTAGTTAGGCAGGTGCGTGACAACGGAAGTGTATTGATATCCAATCTGTCAGCTGACGCACAGCCTTTTGTAGTCAATGGACAGCTTCTGAAGCCATACCTCGAACATGACACATTCATGGCCGTCGTTGACTCGATTCAAGTAATCTATGAGGATGAGCTGAATATCTCGAAGGAGACAGAGGAAGGCAAAGCACATCAAAACATTTTTGAATGATTTTTCCTTTCCGTCTTTTCTTCTTTTCTTCTTCTTTTATCTTATTCTACCGAATTGATGCCATCCCTTTCATCACTGCTACACTTAGGATGTACTCTATCCTAAGTATAGGGGGGATGTGCATCCCGAGTTGTTCATACCCAATCTCATCTCTTTTCTTCTTTTCTTCTTTTCCTCTTCTATCTTCTTCATCTATCAGAAAAGTGCTACCCCTTGTAGACAGTCTTCTATACTTAGGACGTACTTTGTCCTAAGTATAGGGGGGTGTGCACCCCGAGTTTCTTCTATTCCTCTTGATCCTCTCCATTGTCTCCTCTTCTTGTCTATACTTAGGGATATCTTACCCTAAGTATAGGGGGAGACAATCTGAGTACGATCTGTTCATTCCCACCCTTGACCCTCCCTGCTTTGTGTACAGTCTGCTATACTTAGGATTATTTGATCCTAAGTATAGGGGGGATGGTCAACTTCTCATTCATTGATTCATTCATCCATTCCTTTATTTATTTATTCTTTAGATTTTCCTATACTCAGTACGAGTTATGTCTTCTCTTTTCTCTCCGATCTATGAGCACATAGCTCAAGCTAAGTATAGGGGGGTCGTATATACTACGTATATACTTTAGCCATAACTCGTACTTTCGTATTTTCTTAATAAGTATGGCTAAAAATTCTTTAAAATTCATTAAAAATTCTTAATAAAAAGATGTGATTATTCCTCAAATTCTTTTTGTATTTACTGATTAATAAATCAGGTGAAAATGTTTTTTGCAAAATGTTTGAAAAAATAGTTTGAAAATCTTTGTGAACATGTATTGAAAACTATTTTGAAAATATTTTGTTTCGTGTTTTCAACCTGTGTGGTTTGTAAAACTTCTTTTCTTTGTGTGAAATAAAAATGTTTGAAAAATGACTTGCAAATGGTTTGAAAAATGGTTGCAAAAATGATTTGAAAAACCTATATATACTGTTTTAAAAGCCTTTGCAAAATGTCTTCAAATGTGTGTAAAATGTTTGTAAAAACTATTTTGGACTATAGTTTTCAAAAATTGTGTGTAAATTGTTTTCAAATCAGTTTGAGGAATATACACATCACACCAAAATCCATCTTATGTATAAAATTGACCACTTACCCTTGTAAATTCTAAAATCCACTTCTTGTGTATATAAAGAAGCACTCCCGTGTACATAGTTTTCACCTTGTTTCAGCCAAAATCTTTTTGTTTTCAAAAACTCCCAAAAACATTTGCAAAAATTAAAATCCAAAAACATTTGAAAAATCTTTTTGAAAATACAAAAAAAATGCATGCATCATCTTTTCAAAATCCATAAAAAGTTCAAAATCTTTGAAAAATTGCATCGCAAAAATATTTTCTGCATCGCATTGCATAGCATGAGCATTTTTTCGGATTGAGTTTGATAGTTGAACAAGTCTAAGTAAAATCTGAAGATTGGAGCTTGATTGGACCTTAAAATCTACCTAATAACAGGAACCTTATAGGAACTGGGTTTGAGGTACTTCAGGTCTAGTTGACTTAATTCTTTGAGGATTACGAGACTTGGTTCAATGGATTCTTGACTGCCTAAGTAGAGTATTTCGGAGCACACGCACGACTCTTGTTGATAATGACCTTACTTGGACACCTGCACCTTTCACATGGCTCAACTCAGTTGGAGTGGTGAGGGGATTGGATTTGCCGGTATGAGACGCACACAGGTGGAAACATTTGTCCTCCTCTAGGGAGGGAAGTGCACCCCAACCCGTCCAGTGATTAGGAAGTCTAAAGACAGGAGGCTGTGGGTTGCGATAAAGCTTCAAAAGAGGGATAGTCTACTGGCTCAAGAGGAAAAACTCCTTATGTAAATGCTGCTGTGAATAGTATTTAAAAAAAAAAAAAAGAGAAGTTCAGGCATGTACAAAAATAAAAAGCCTGCAAGTATGTACAAAGTCAATAAGCAAGCTTGAGTTCCAAAGTCATATCATGTGAGCCTGCAGCAGGATGACTTGACTACACTGGTCTTGCATCCAAGGATAGGTAGCTACACTGGCTACCGTCTATTCTTCTCTTCACCCCCTCCTCTTGAGCTGGTTGCCACTTGAACTTAGAAGGGAATACCCCGCTCCTCGAGGATGGAGTTGCTGGATTGGGGAATCACTGGGTTGTCATACTGGAGAAGTCAGTTTCTTTGTCATTCTAGTTGGGGAGAGCCACCATCACTTACACTGTACAAGTCAGATTCATAGTCGTAAGGGTTTGCGTATGAATTGAGATATTTCTGACCTGGCTATTGAGGAGACTTGGACAGAGTTTTGGGATTCTCAAGGACTGTTGAACTTCAAACACGGTTCTCACTCAGGTTCCGCCCGCACTAAAATTCCAAAGGTCCGACTTAAGCTCCAATCTTTGATTTTGTGAAGACAAGTTTGACAATTTCACTTAATCCACTTTATTCTTTTTCTTTTCTTTGTTTTTCTTTTCTGCACTTATTGCATAAGTGTTTGCTAGGGACTAGCAAAGGCAAGTATAGGGGGATGATGAATCCACGTTTCATCATCTTTATTCTATCATTTTGGCCTTAAAAACCCTAGTAAATGCGTGTAAATAGCGTTAATTCATGCATTTTAGCATTCATGTATATGTATGTAAATATTGTATAAAATGCGGTTTTTAAAGCCAAAATTATATAATAAAGAAAAGAAAAGAAAAAGAATAAAATATTATAAATATTTTATGACCCGAAACCCCTAGACCTAGGCATCTTGATGAATAGGTCGACAAGGAATAAAGTAGGGGGAGATAAGGGCCAAAATACAGATAAAATACCTATCTATTTTATTCATTCATTATTCATTTTTGGGACCTATTTTTGGTTCCACTTTTTATACATCAAATAACGAAACTTTGTACATGAAAGTTGTAGATAAATTAATAAAGAAAAATACAAAATTGATTTCTCAGAAAAATAATGAACAGATAAAAAGTTATGGTCTGAATAAAAATCCAGAATCCCAACTTCCCAGATCCGTATCTCACAAATGACAACTCCAAATGCAGCGTACTCACCTTTAATTGTATATAGAAGAAAATAAGCTATCCAATGGCGGTGGTTTCGCATTTGGCGGAGCTACGGTTTGAAAGTTGGCTTTTGGACCCACATTGTATACTTGTACATATTAAAATATTCAATTTATTATTTATTTATTATTTTTATAATTTTATATTTTTATAATGTTGTAAATAATACTTATAATAATTATGTGCATTAAAATCAAAATAAAATCATAAATAAAATCCAAATAAAAATACTTGTATATATTATAATACATAGGTATCATACATATATCTATACCTATACAAATAACACTTTCATTTTATTAAATGTATAAAATATATCAAAAAAATTAAAATAAAAATATATTTGTGTATATAAAAGTATTTTATAATTTTAGAAAATAAAAACCAAAATAAAATAAATTAAAAATACCTAAATAAAAATAAAATACTTAAATATATAGATATAGATACCTATAGGGGTATAAATGCAAACTTGTAAAAATATACTTCATAAAAATAATTAAAAACAATAATAAAATACTACATAAATTTATAAGCACTTTTTTATTTTATAACCTCAATAAAATAATGTTATTTACTATTTTTAAATGATTTTTTTTAGAGTTTTTTCCTGATTGGTCCACGTGGACCAATCAGGAGGTCTGGACAGTTGACCACGGGTCAACTGTCTGACCACCCTCTGGACTGTGTCAGACAAGGTTTTTGTCTTGTATTCGCGGATTTTTCGAGACTCCTCCTTGCATGATTTCGTGATGGCTCCTGAACAACTTTTGTTCCTCGTAGATCGGGCATACACGCCCATGCGTTTTTTCGACCTTCGGGTCGTTGATTTGCGAGATATTCCTCGATCAATGAGCCCCGTCGACCTCCTTTCAAAAGAGACCCAAAAGTCCCATTTCGATTTTGATCCCTCTTCCACCACCGAAACCCTAACCTAAGTCCTTGAAGATACTCCTGGTGACAGCAGGAGCTCGTCGGGCTTCTCGTTAGACCAAGGCGGCGTCGAATCGAGGCGGATCCCCTTGCCGAAGTGGTCGCCGGAGCACCTTGTCCACGCGCGTTGGTGAGGTATTTCTTCCCCTCTCTTTCCCTCTTTTCTTCCTTGCTCTTTGAAGCTCTAGTGTTAAGAAGCTAAAGTCACTTTCCCCCTTTCGAGATCTTCGATCGAGATCAGTCCTAACACCTCGCTTCCCGCGGCCGGCATCGAGTTCGCAGGCCATTTCCACATTTTCGTCTAGCCCTCCTCCTGTGCGAAACACTCTGCGACGTTGGGGCATTTTGCCCCCAACGTTTTCACTCCTTTTATCTGCAGGTTCCAGGAGCTATCGTCCCCCATCTAGGGTCGATTTTGAACGGGCTGAGGCACCTGGAGGCGCCATCTTCTCCAGCGTCAGTCATCGTCACCGGCGCTCCAGGAGCTTTGTGGAGGCCATCACCGGAAGAGGAGGAGCTTCGGCTCCATTTTGCATCGTGTTCACCAGTCCTGGTGGTCGGAGGAGCGCCGGAGGATCATCCAAAACTCGGCCCAGCCGAGTTCGCGGCCTGTTCTTCCAGCCATTCTCCGCGTCGTCCGATCGTGGATCCTCCTCCAGACGTTACAGCATCCGTTCGATCTTGCCCCCTCCATCCGTCAGATCTCAAGGGGCAGATCTAATCTCGGCTCTCGAAGGCGAAGGGGCATCGGGGCCTACGGTGCTGACACGTATTAAGTGGCTTTTGCCACACCGTTGGATGTGCCTTCAGTACTTGGGTATTTTGCGAATCTTGGCCCAAACTTTTTGTATTTAATTAGTACTCCGTAATCATGTCTCTGTAGTTATTAACTTTTTGGAGTATTTGCACTTTCCACCCGAGAACTGTTAGCATTTGCAATCTCGTCCCCGCCAGCGAGGTGCACGTGCCCGTGCATGTGCATCTGGCTATTTTGCATCTATGGGTCTGCAGTTTCCTTAATTGTTCGTTAATACTTAAACATTGTTGTAAGGTGCTAATTTTAGTGATATTTTGCATTAGTTCCCTCAAGGATTTTGATAATTGCGGATATACCCTTCCCAGGTGCGCGTGCCTATGCACGTGCTGCTTGGATTTTTGTGGGAATACCCTTGGCACTATGAGCATTTCTTTTTAATCCAACAAGTAGATGGTTTAGTTATAATCTTGCTGTAAAAGTTGCGTAGAGGCCCTTGGATTTTCTGAGAATTGCACAAACGCCCCTGCGAGCATGGTTTTTCTTTTTGTTGTTTGTATTTTTGCATACATCTACAAAACCCCAAAAATCCCACAAAAATTGCGTTAAGCTCCTGTTGCATAGTACTTCATCATCATATTTTTATTTTTCGTAATTATTGCATTTTAATATTTATTAAAAATCAAAAACGTCCATTTTCAGCACTGTTTGCACCATAAAATACCAAAAAAATATAAAAACCCCCCAGAAAAATCCCAAAAAAATATATTTTGTGCCCTTTAGTTTGTTTTAACTCCCAGCCAAAAATCATTAAAAAATACAAAACCAAACTCTAAAAAATTACAAAACTCAAAAAACCTTCATAAAAATTTATAAAATCCATAAAAAATCCAAAAATAGTGTTTTCTTTTCCTAAATTTTCTTGGTTTTATTATCTTTCACTGAAAATTAAATTGGAGAATTTTTGCCACTGATTTCTATTTTATTTCTCCATTTTAAATTTCAGTCTTGCTTTTACTACTGTTTTCTTTATTTTGATAATTAAAAATACCAAAAACATTTTAAAAATTACCCAAAAATCACAAAAACAGTAAAAAAGTATAAAAAGACCAAAAAGACTTTATTTCCTTATTTTTGAGTATTTTTATCCATTTTTATAAATACTTTAGTTTCCCTTTTATTACATTGTCTTTAATTTCCGATATTGAAAAAAAATATAAAAATATAAAATATAAAATATAAAAATCAGAAAATCAAAAACCAAAATACAAAAGTATAAAATTAAAAATTAAAAAAAAAATTATAAAATTAAAAACCCACAAAAATTTTAGATTGGCTAAGTAGCTTGTTAGACCTAGGTTTGGATTTTTATCCGTGCTTTACACCTTTGCTCCTTGTGTTCGACCCCTACTTGCTTGCCATTGTACATCGTTAGTAGGGTATAATAAATTTTAATCCTTGCTATTCATTCTCTGATTGATTGTGTGGGTTAATTGTTGAAGACCGAGGAAGTTTGAGCAGTCGCATCAGCGACAGTGAGTCTGACTTGTCAGACCGCTATTTAGCGGCTCTCGCATTCTCGCTTTTCAGTGTAACATAAGCTTTGCTTTATTTGGATGTATACATTCCGGCACGCATTTTATTTTCTATCAGGCCTGGCAATTTTTTGGAGTTTTTCTTTTTTTCCACATTTTTTGATGCGCATATGTACAACATATCTACATGGTGCAACATATATACATAAGGATATTTTCGTCTTGAGCCGGTAGACTATCCATCTTTTGAAGCATTATTGCAACACACAAGTCCTATCTTCAGACCACAAGACCGCTAGACCAAATTGAGGCCCCTAAGGAAGATGAGAGGTTCTGCGTACAAATGCTACCCTCGTATGCTTCCCCAAGCCAAGGAAAACTGCCTTCTCACCCCCTCATCTATCTCGAGTTGAGTCTAAAGTGCTGGTAGAAGTAAAGCCATTGTTTGTGAGAGTCATGCGTGTGTTGTTAAATGTTATACTTAGGCTAATCAAGATGACATGTGAACATAGCCTAGTGGACTCAAAGAATTAAGTCACTAATGGACTTGAAAAGTCTTAACCCCAAATCCTATAAGGTACCTCTGAGGATTAGGTGGTTTAAGGTCTTAACCAAGCTCCGTTTTCCAATTTAATTCTAGACTAGTTTAAATGTCAACTTTGATTCGCAAGAATATAGAAATATATACAAAAATCTTTTTATGTCATTTTTCAAAATTTGGAAACATGCAAAATTTTTGAAAATGTTTGAACACATGAACGCATAAATACAGAGTTTTGCAAATTACTTACAAACATTTACATAAGGGTTTTGTAAATTTTTTTCAAACATTTTACAAAAAGTTTGTACTATATACGTAATTTGATACAAAAATTTACACAAACAAAACATTTTTACAAACCATAGTACAATATTTTTTATATATATAGATATGCATGTGCGAGAAAAGAATTTTATTTACAAGAAAATTTTATAATTTTTGTGATTTATACTAAGTTGATTTTAGCCATTTTATTTATTAACACACACACACAAAGTACGTGTTATGGCTAAAGTATATATATAATATATATGATGCCCCCTATACTTAGCTCGAACGATGTCCTTAGAGTGATCAAAGAGCGATGAAGAAGACAGAACTCATGCCTAATATAAGGAAGTAAAAAGAAGGGCTATATTACATTGACGAATAAAAGAATGAGATAAATAGAGTTCGGTGATTCACCTTATACTTAGTATCAAGTAATCCTATGTATAGAAAACTGTACACAAAGGGAAAATCAAGTGATAGAATGTACCAAGTTTACCTCCCCTATACTTAGGGTAAAATATCCCTATGTATAGGCAGCACGTCAGAGGTAAAAAGAATCAAAAGATAAATAAAAAATCTGACACCCCCCATACTTAGGGTAAAGGACACACTAAGTATAGCTTAATAATATGATGCAAACGGGGAGTGAGACAAAAGAATGTGTGATACGAACATCTGGATCTATATAAGGGTGGAAAACAATGATAATCAGGTTTGAGATGCAAATGATGTGAGTCAAAGATCACATCTCATGCAAAATGAGTCGAGGTGACGCCAACAATCATCAGATCATGATCTAGATATGGCTTGAGGCGCCGACCTTTAACGCAAAAGGTGGGCTCAGATGACATCTCAGATAATTCATACTTCCATTGTCATGCACCTTTTGGACTAGGTATGGTCACTTCCACTTACTCTGTAACTTCTCTAAAATAATCTAAGACTGGCATCAAACAACCATACTCTTTGATCTGGCTCAAACTGCTAATGGCTAATATGAGAATCATGCCATGTCTTTACTCGCTCCTTATACTGTAAGTTGCTTAAAAAGGATATATCTCTAAGCTCTTCCAAGGCTGCCAATTCTGCCTTCCTTTAATCACCTATACTCTCTAGATCCAAAAATATATATCTGTGACAACCCATAGTGACTTATTCTTAATCTCAACAGGTAAATGGCATGGCTTGCCATAAACGAGACAAAAGGGAGACGTACCCAAAGGTGTCTTCAAGAAAGTCTGACACACCCACAAAATCGAGTGCAAAAGCTATGACAAATCCTATGAATTTGGGTGGACTACCTTCTGCAATATGGTCTTAATCTCCCTATTCGATACTTCAGCAATACCATTAGTTTTAAGATGATATGCAGTGGCAACTCGATGATCTATGCTGAACTCGTTAGCAATGGCCTTTACCTTGTCATTGATAAAATGAGACCCCCCGTTGTAACAATTCTCTAGGCACCCCGAACCGTGAAATGATATTCTTCCTCAAAAATATGCAATCAGTCTTAGCATCTATGGTTCGGGTGGGAATGGCTTCAACCCAACGACTCACATAGTCGACATCCAACAGAATGTATTCAAATCCCTGACTCTTAGGGAATGGACCCATGAAATCAATGCCCCATGCATGAAAAACCTCAAAGAAGTGAATGGGTTGCATCGGTATCATATCACGTTGTCCATAAGTGCCCATCCTTTGACAGTCAGTACACCTCTTCACGTTTTCATCAGAATCCTTGAAGACGGTTGGCCACCATAGGCCAGATTGAAGCACTTTCTGTGTTGTTCTCCTCCCAGAATGATGTCCTCCTACCTCAAGCTTGTGGCAGTATGAGAGGACGATGTGGTGCTCCTCTTGAGGATTGTAGCGACGCTATACGCTATCCCCTCCGTCAAGATAAAGGATGGGATCCTTCCAGTGGTACGACTTAGCCTTCACAAGGAAGGTCTCAAGGCGCTGCCTGGGCCAACCTTATGGGACATTCTTGGAAACAAGATAGTCCAAAATGTCAGCTTACAATAGGAGCGAGGCGATCAAGGATCGCCTCATCTGGGAAGGTCTCAGTAATAGGGTCAATCATCTCGAACTCATCATGGTTTTCCAAACCACCACAATCTTGACTCTAGACTTATCCTTATTCTCAATATCAAACTCCTAGAGTAGAAGGACCCATCTAGGCAATCTTTCTTTGGCATCCTTCTTTACCATGAGGTACCTGATGGCGGTGTGATCAGTATAAATCATCACTTTGGATCCCAAAATATATGATCTGAATTTCTCGAAGGCAAAGACTAGGGCTAGCATCTCTTTCTCCATGACTATGTAGTTTCTCTGAGCAGCATTCAACGTACGGCTAGCGTAGTGAATGGTAAAAGGTAAATTGTCACTCCTCTATCCTACCACAGCCCCTACGGCAAAGTCAGAGGCATCCGTCATGATTTCAAATGGAAGTGACCAATAAGTGGTTGAAGGACAGGAGCCTCAACAACTTGGTTCTTGAGAGTATCAAACGATGAAAAACACTTATCATCTAATAATGAACACGATATCCTTCTTCAATTAATCAGTTAGTTGTCGGGCAATCTTGTTGAAGTCATGAATTAAACATAGGTAGAAACTGACACGCCCGATAAAGGACTGCAACTGCTGCATGTTGCACGGTGGATTGAGTTTCCTGATGATATCCACCTTGGCTAGATCTACCTCCAGGACCCTGTTGGAGATGATATGACCAAGCACAATCACCTGAGTCACCATGAAGTGACTATTCTCCCAAGAAAGAACAAGATGTACCTCAATACAGGTTGAAGCACTCGGTCTAGGCAATCAAGACAAGCATCAAACCCATCGTCGTAGACCGAGAAGTCATCCATGAAGACCTCTAAACTGTCGCCCATCATGTCCAAGAAAATGGACAACATGCACCTTTGGAATGTCGTCGGGGAGTTTCATAGAATAATGGGCATCCATCTGAAAGCATATGTCCCAAACACACATGTGAATGTCATCTTATCCTGGTATTCAGGCGCTATGGTCAACTGATTGTAACCGGAGTACCCACCAAGAAAGTAGTAGTGACTCTTCTTAGTTTGCCTCTCGATAATCTGATCAATAAAAGGCAGCGGGAAATGAACCTTCTTGGTGTCCTGATTCAATTGTCTTTAATCCACACAGACCCTCCAAGAAGTCGGTACCCGGGTATCTATCACCTCTCCAGACTCACTCACAACTGTGATGATGCCCGTCTTCTTGGGCACCACATGCAATGGACTAACCCATTTGGAATCGGAGATGGGGTAGATAAAATCAGTGCTCTTCCATTTGGATATCTCTTTCATGACCACCTCTCGAAGATTTAGGTTCAGCCATCGCTGTAATTCACGCGATGGCTTTCCATCCTCCTCGAGAAAGATATGGTGGGAGCAAATGGTCGGACCTATCCCCTTGAGATCAACAACACTCCATCCTATTTCCTTGTAGTTCTTTTCAAGAACCTCCATAAATTGAGATTCTTACTCTCCAGTTAAATCTACTGAGATAATGACTGGGTACATCTCATGCTCACTCGCAAGGAACCTATACTTCAGCGACTACGGCAAACGCTTCAGTTCTGGACAACTGGGAGCTGGAAAATCTGGCTTCTGAAAGGTTTGAGTGAAAGCAACCAGATCTAAATGTGAGAACTCTCACTGATCATGAGAAACTAATAAAGACGACCCTCTTGGTGTATATGTGCTTGGTACTAGCTCGGTCTACACCCTAGCTGCTGGATATGTGGGAATCATACAAGGCAAATAATCATCGAAATCTTCCCAATCTATGTCTGAATCCAAGGGATCTAAATCAGAGTCACAAGATCTATACTCTGCCTCGTTATCCCGAATGTTGTCGTTATCCTCAAAAGTGTCCTCGAACAAGAGTGTGCTCTCCGAACTCTCCTCTGTTGGAAGCTTTGAATCTGCAGTATCTAATGGTGAGACAAGGATTAGTGAAATAGGGTCAGACCAAACGGCTACTTCATCAGTGATCACAAAGTCGCACTCCTAGTGGACGTCTCATTTTGCCTCTGTTGTCTGCTCTATATCGTTGTACTACTCTGAGCAAGCTGAGTCTTGTTCTTTGGTTTCATCAATCGTCTCTATTTGTATATCTCACCCTCGACACGATAGTACACATTCCCGCTATCATGGTCGGACAATGCCTTGGCTTTGGCCAAGAATGGACATCCTAGAATGATTGGGGTATCTATCACAGACATATGGATCTCCATGTCCAACACAACGAAGTCCATAGGGAATTTCAGGCCCTGAATTTCAACGACCATGTCCTTCAACAACCCCTTCGGCCTCTTGATAGACCGATCAGCAAACTAGAGGACAATCCTGCTCTGTCTAAGAGGGCCAAACTCGAATCGGTCAAGTAAGGGTGCCGAAAGGATGTTGATGGAAGAGTCGCTGTCTAATAGAGTACGATCAAATCTTTGCTCATGAATGTGGCATCTGATGTAAGGAGCTCTTGCATCTGGCTTCTTGGCTGATAGACAGTTAGGGATGGCGAAACAGGTGGCACAGGTCAGCACATGGATTTCTGCATGATGGTTCCTCTTCTTATTATGAATGGCTATCGTCACTCTGATGTTCCTCTAGAAGAGAGGGATGTGCTCAAGTGCCTCCTATAGAGTCAGTTGGACAAGGAATCTATCAATCATCTGCTCATTGAACTCTAAATGCTGGTCTCTTTTTGGATTTTCTTTTTTATTCCCCTCCAGGAAGCAGAGTGGATGAGGGAAGGGGATGGCTGGGCCCTCATCAAATAGAGGACTAGGAACAGGTTCC
The DNA here is from genome assembly GCA_037367405.1 of Ottelia alismoides. Classification (NCBI taxonomy): domain Eukaryota; kingdom Viridiplantae; phylum Streptophyta; class Magnoliopsida; order Alismatales; family Hydrocharitaceae; genus Ottelia; species Ottelia alismoides. Next base: position 1,027,514 of record JAZKJV010010449.1, read on the forward strand.
TGCTGCGAAGAGGAAATGGAATCAGAATAAGTATCATCAGGCATCACATATGAACTCGAAGATGAAGAAATCTTTCCTTATTAGTTTTTTGGTATATTTCATATGGTCCTGAGGTACAAAAACTTGATAAGAAACAATTGGACTAGAAGTGGTGCCATCAGTACCAGCCACGACATCTTTCTTTGCTGCATCAAGACCACGCTCTGGCTCATCATCATCAAAACTGGTGGCATCAGTACCACCAGCTACAACTAGAGAAGCGACAACCTCAGTACCATCGACTAGATCAGCATCATCCTTGGTGGCATCAGTACCACCATCATCAAAATTGTCATTAGCGGCATCAGCACCGCTATCCTCCTCGTATGGTGCTCCTAGATCCTCACAGTGTCGTCGCTCAGACGAGGCACCGCAAACTGTCATCCAACCGCTCCTAAGTGTAACAAAATGAACATCAAATGTATATGAAGCAATGTCACTGAATAAAACACTAGGAGTTGTGGGATATGAACTGTACCTGCTCAGTTTTTCTCTTGAGGTTATTAGGTATGGGATCAATATGAGCGGGTATGGCGGCCTTGCGCTTAATGATCTCCCTCATCTCCTTACGAAACTCATCCATCTACAACCTAAAGGATCCATGTCGATATAAGAGTAGGCGGGCTATATCATCAAGGCTAGGTTCTCATTGGTTGGCCCATGAGAACCAGACTGGTTGCCTCGCTGGAAATGAGGTTGATGCTGCTAGAACTGGTGCGGGGTAGGCTGAGAATACTGTTGTTGAGGTTGTTGCTGCCTCCACTGTTATCCCTACTGGTAGGGATAAGGATCTGATTGATATTGGTAGGATGGCTGTTGGGAGTAATGGGGTTGCTGCTTAGGCTGGCTGAACTGCCCACCGTGAGCCGGAGGATGCTGCTGGGACGAGGCGGCTCCAGCAGACCAACTGAATCCGAGATGATCTCTGCGGACCCTGAGCTGTTGCCGGTCATACCATATTCCCTTGACTTCCATCAACATATCCTGCTCGTGTGGGGACGGGGGAACAACTGCAAGTGGCTAATCTTGTTGGTACACCACCACCTGAGTGTCCTGAGATGGTGATGGTAGAGAATACTAGTGCGACAACTGTTGGATAGGCTATGCCTGGATGTGGTGAACTTGTCATTGCTGGGCAGATGCTGGGATGAACTGTTGCTCCTAGGATCAGCCTGTGGCCTGCGATGGGGCTGCGAAGCCATATGTGCCTCCTGAAGACACATGATCTGGGTCTTCAGGTCACTCAAAGTCTATGCCAACTGATCAATCTATGTCATGCCCTGGCACTACTTCTTCTAGATGATCTCAATACGGTCCAGCTTCTCGTTGATGATGCCCATGTCAGTGTTTGAAGACTCTTCCTGTGTTGTTGCTGCAGTTGACGAAGAAGTGGATCGACCTGTATTAACCCATGCTATCCTTTTATAGGAACGACATGGGGTGGGGGCTTCCCCTAAGTGTAGAGCCTGGTTTGTGACATCACTGTATAGTTCTCGGCCATCTCCTCATAGATGGCCAAGACATGGTCATCATCTTTGGCGATGTAGGAGCCCCCACAAGAAGCATTAACTTGCCCCTAAGGCTCCGGTGTCATCCCACAGATGAAGCTCTGTACTAGGTTTGGCTTGGATATGTCATGATAGGGACACCAATCAATAATCTCATGGAATCGATCCCATACCACATGGAACTTCTCGTTGGGGATCATGGAGAAATTGTTGATCAGAGCTCGTGTTGCATTCGTCCGACCGAGTGGATAGTACTTGTTCAAGTACTCAGTCAGGAGGTGCTCACACGAAGTCACATGTCTCCCTAAATGCTTTAGCCGATAGGCCGCCCTGTCGACGAGGGAGAATGGAAATGCCATCATCATGATGGTGTTCTTGTCCACGAATCTATTGTGGACAGTGCTGTAGATCATCTCAAACTCCTGCAGGTGTAGATGTGTCTCCTCGATGGTATGCTCATGGAACTTGGGCAAGATATGAATGGTATGGGGAGGGAGATTGTAGTCTCCCATAATTATCGGATGTTGTATCCAATGGTGTGTAAGGGTAGCACCAGGGTGGTTCAACTCCCTTATCGGCCTAGCTGGTCTGGCTGTATCATGCAGCTCATCTGGTTGTCCTCCATCTCCTTCTCCAACCTCTGGAATCTCTCCACCAACTGCTTGTTGCGGCTCTCCTCTGTCAGCTTGCATATGTGCTATCTCTCGGCGCACCTTTGCCATGAAGGCTCGCTGGTCTATAATATGCCTCTGCATCGTCCCCTGGGAGGCTAGAAGTGTGTTGTTGATGGCGTCCTGATCTAATACATACATCGAACCATGGGGTTGTCCATCGGTGTACTCCTCACTGTTGGCCATCTCGTGGGTCTCTGCAAAGGAAAAAGACCCGAACTTAAGTGCCATCATATGAACAAATAGCTTTGCTGCTGGTCTCTACTCGGGAACCTCAGGACTAGGAGAAGGGTGGACAAGGGGGAACATGGTGGAATCAATCTTGGGTTCAGAGAGTGGGTCAAGGCTCCCCGAAACCTCCCTTGGTGAGTGGGTCGGAGTACTCGAGAGCGGTGCTGTCAAAGGCTGCCTAAAGGACCTCCGGCCCATCATCGTGATGTGAAAAAATGCGATTGAGATCTGGTAGGCTAACAAGATCATAAGTCAAACCCTAATTTCACCTACGCAACGCTGAGCTGATGATCGTGATGGTTCGATCGTTAATCTTGTCAATTTTATTTAGGTGAATAGTCAGTCTTGTAGAGCGATTAAGGGACTTGGTAGGAACCCGATGCTCCCAAAAGACGGGCCCAATCCCAAAGATAGATCTTTCCCAACGAGTACAAGTTGCAGACCGTTTACTGGCTACCTGATTAGTTCACTCTGTTAAAGATATCGTGGCCTGCTTTACTAGAGACCAGAGAAATCCACACAGGAGAACGACTAACCCCAAGACCAGTAGTCTAATAAGAATTCAGGTATGGCTCTATCCTAGTGTGTGTGTGTGTGTGTCACACTCTCATGCAAGCAAACCAAACAATGAGGGTATGACTCTCCCAAGATAGATTTTTAAGTGAGTTGTCTTTTAGGATCAAGTTTGATTCGTAGTCTCAATTTTTATGGTTACCTCTTTTTGTGGTATTTTTAAATAACAACCAAATGCCTAACAAAATTTTTGATCTCATGATTATTTGAAGTCCAAAAATAGGGGGAGAAGTTAAAAAAGTCGATGCTCTATCAAGCAATATGGTGCATGCAAAGTCAGAAATGCGTACCTATCACCAGCAATCTGCATGCAGGGTGATCCACGCATAAATTTAAAGATAGAAATAAAACTAATCTAAATGATGCAAGAAGAAAACGGTCTTAGACGAGCAATTTCTAATAAACATGAAGAACAATAGTTAACTGACTAGAGAGAGAGAGGTCGAGGTCCGGTCTCTGATGACGATCGGTGTCTGCCACAATGGATCCAGGTATACGGCCTCTAGCGGCACATGACCTCTCAATTAATCAGATTAACTTTTTATTATGAGTTATTATTAAGGTCCAGTTACGAATATATAGGTGCAAGCAATCTACAAGGGATTGGGTCTTAGTTATTTATGTCGCAATCAAAACAAAATAAAGGACAAATTCTTTGACAATTAAAGAGAAAAAATCTGATAAAACAAAATCGATGAAAAACTATGGTGAGGTCTCCCGAGCACACTGGTGGTCAGCAAAATGGACCACGTTATGCCAAGTGTCCAGAGTCTGATGGTCCCTTTGTTATAAAAACAATAATATTGTGATGGAAAGGAAACCTGACTATTCTATTCTATATAACTAATGTATGGCAGTCCTCATGCTCCTCTTTCGATGTGGTTACTCCAACCGAAAGTTGCAACATCCTCAGGGTGGTCCCTCGCACAAAAATCAAAGCAGAGAGAATGTCAGAAAAATAGTTATATAAAATAGAGATAAAACAAACAGAAACGGAAAAGACTACTGAGACGTGCTTCCCAATAATGACACCAATCTGATGACATGTGAATTCAGATCGTCTAAGATGGAAAAACAATCACAGGTCATCGTTCTCAACCAATCTATTCAGTCAATCAAGAAAAAATCAAGACCATATAAATAAGATAATAAAATGCATAAAATCAAATGTTAGCGGTCTTCGGTATTTATTTAACATGGTGTAGCGACCATGGTCAAACACAAGGAGTACGAGCGAAGACTACTAAGTAGTCCTAATTAGAGAAAGAAAAGTTAATTTTAAATTATTTTATTTTTGCATTTTTTTTATATTTTCGAAATAAGAAAACAATAGAAAGAAATAAAGACAAGAAAGCTTTGATAAGACTAAAAATGCTCATAATTTAGAAATAAAAATATTGTTATGTTTTTTAAATATTCAAATATTTTTTGGTGATTTTATGGGATTTTTCCAATTTTTATATGATCTTATGAAAATCAAAAAAAGTTGAAAACGAAAAACAATGTACATCCTGGACCAAAAGGCAAATTTAAAATACTAAAAATGCCTTAATGTCCTGTTGTGATTTTTATGAAAATAAAATATCTAACTACAGAAACTGATATTCTATTTTTTTGTTTTTTTTATTTCCAATGTCTTTTATAAATTTTTTAGAGTTTTTTCCTTTTTAGGATTTTTATATGGGATAATACAATAAAAATGGTACCAGATTTAAATCACACAAAAACAAGCACACACTAATTTTTTTTGAAATTCTTAAAATAATTTTTCAAATTTTGATGTATTTTATAAAATAAATAGGACATTTTTAGGTGTTCTTGATTTTTAGAAAATATCAAATGAAATTAAATTATTTCACAAAAATTACCATAAATATTACATGTTTGCTGGAGCTAACTATATTATTTATGGAATTTTTGGTGTTAACTAGGTAGTTACTTGATTAAAATAATACACACAACAAGCATGGACCTAATGCAATTCTATACAAGTTTCCAAGGCAAATGATAACACATATAAAAAACTAAGGGGTAAAGTTGCAAATTATCCATTATTTTCAAGAACATGTTCAAAACGCTTGCACAAGGGTATATTAGCAATTATCAAAAATGTCTGATTCAAAACATAACATTCATAGAGTTCAGAAACAAACATGCAAATAGGCCACAAAATCACGTGAACTGGCACGTGTCTCAGATCCGAGAGGACTAAAATGCAAATAGTGAAAACATAAGGTCCAAATTGTGAAATAATTGTACTACATCTTTATTCTCTGGACTAGCTAGGAACGCCTAAAAGTGCGGGAGAAAATATGTAATATACCTTGCAGCACGTGAGGCATGCGTGATGACTTGAACTATCTTAATCGTCCTCTAAAAAGATCTGACAGTGGAGAGGATGTTAGGGACGTGCGACGGCGATTCTCTACTACTATGCAGATCTGTCGGCAGTGAAAAGGGTGAGGATGTGCAGTGTAGATCTGACACCTGCTCAGATCGATCGTTAAGAGCGAAGCATGGGCGTACAGCCACAATCAGATCTCGAAGGCAGAGCCCCTGATCAACGGCAGAGGAGAAAGGTGGAAGAACTCATCGGGTATGAGCTTCTATAGAGGAGGGATCGAGATCTCCTACTTAAATGAAGGATCAGAGGAGTCCTGCATTATTGTGAAGATGATCGGCGTCTAGTGGGAGGCTCTGATGGAGGAGCCAATGGTTAGTTGTGCTGGATAAGGGGGCCTCTGCTAGGAGCTACTCCGTTGGGTAGATGGACATCAAACAGAAGCACCTATAGCGCTGGATCCTGCAAAGGATAGAAGGACTCAGGGAGAAGCTCTTATACGGGTTATTGAAGGTGGAAGTGAAAGAAACGAAGGTGGATGGGATTTGAACTCCAACGAGTGTGTCTGAGGGGGATCTTAGCCTTAATCTCCACCTGAGGGTCGAGTCCAAGGGTGATTAGACTGATGTGTGAGATGGAGCGGTCGTCAATGGGTCGATCGATAAGGAAGTGAGGATGAGATGGGGCTCCGACCAAGGTGGTCGAGCAGCTGAACTTCGACGTAGTCGAATGAGAAGATTCGATGGAACAAGGAATTGAAGTCAAAATAAGTGTTACCTGAATGCTTTCTTGAACTTTAGGCGAACGTGCTCGTCGGGATAATGGCCTCAACTATGTTGTGGCAGACAGGGAGATAACTCGTGACGGATCTCCAGCCACAAAGGGAGAACTGTGTGCTCTATCCACCAAACTCCAATCCAAGGACACTCTCCGATAGCTGTCACTCAACCACAGGTGTCTAGAGGTGGAAGAAGGAGCGAGGCACGAGCTGTGGCGCCAGGAGGAAGAATCAAAGCTTTAATTGCCAACTCGAGGGTACAAAATGATAGACATGGCGTGAGAATCCCTAGAGAGATTCGGATCAACTGAAGGACCCACAACAATGTCGAATATGCAAGGAATCAAAGGTCCAGATCTCGAGGCAAGAGGAGCTCGGAATCGAGCGAGAAAAATCAGAGAAGATGCTCCGGTGATGCAGAATCAACCCGGCCTGATCTTGGGGGGGAGAATGGATTGGGGTCAACAGACCCTCTAGGACCAATCAAAAAATTCGCTATTCCAAAATATTTACAAAATCTATAAAAAATTATAAATGAAGTCAAAATAAAAATTATATAAAATAAATTATGTTTAGTAATTTTTTACTATTTTTCTGTGTTTTTTAATTATTTTTATAAAAAAGAATTGTTGTATATACATTGTGTACAATTATATACATGTATAATATACCTATGTGTTTTGTACAATAAATAGGGAATGTGACCTATATTCATTTACCTTATACAAGTGAGAGAAGATTTATATTATATTATATTTTTTTCTAATTTTTATTTTATTTTTGTTTTCTTTTTAAGAATATATAAAAGGAGGTAGAAAGAGTATTTTATTTTTATTTTATCAAAAAAAAAATTATATACATAGGTAATATGTACAACATAGAGTAGACCCTATCTCTCCCTACTTATTTTATTTTGGTGATCAGGTCAAGGATTAACCTTCTCTTGGGGATCGAGTCACTTTGTATTTATTCTAAATACCTCCTTCTTTTTTCTATCCCTTATTCTTTTTAGTTTTTGCACAAGTACATGCTAATTATATAATATTAAAACATGCATGCTGAATACTAACTTATTGTATTTACACCTATTTACATGATGATTTGCTAAGATAAATAGCTAAAATAAAATAATAAAGAGTGAGAATATGGGATTCATCATATGTCACCTTGAAAATGGAGGAATATGACCTTTGATCTTGACTCGACGGTACGATGTTCACCAGAGCTTGACATGCACGGTGGCGCAATTCGAGGATAGGAGAAGCTATGTGTGAAATCCGGTATTTTTGTCTTAAATCTTTGAGTATTTTTTATTCCTAAAAATTTCAAGTGACCAGATCATTTCGTAGAGCTTGTCGAGATCTTTCCAACGATCCCAATAATGTCGAATTCTGAGCTTCCTAGCTCAAGTTATCGATGTTTTACATATAATAATTTGGACCCATATATGGATAAAAACCAGATCCGAATTTGGACCCATTTCCATCAATCCTTCTATGAATATGGCATGGTAGGCTACCCTCTCCAAACCCTAGCCACCACTAACCTTTTCCTTCATTGAAGCAACACCACCTTGGTCGCCTTTATATCAAGAAGGTCGCCGTCATCGTTGGAGAAGTTGCTCCAAACGTAGATCAGTGACCATCATCACATAAGGGAGCTCGAGGTCATCGTTGTACACAAATTCATTCTTTGTTTGAGTGATAGAACCATCAAATCCGTATGAGAGGAGATCTCAAGGGAACATCCTCGGAGGTAACGATAAATACCTCCCATTTGCTCTTTGATTCCTCGCATCTTCTTGAACCTACAAGCTTGAAAATCTTTAGAGCATTGGAGATTTTTGTGATGTGATTAGTAGGCTGTTGTTGATATTGCATTGTGCATGCATAAATTATATATATAGAACAATCCTTATCAAAATATTAGATCAATTCTCTAGGCCTACTAGTTTCAAGGATGTGATCTTTGACCGTTGATCTTGCCCCTTGGATGCTTGAGTTGTTAACATATTTAATCATAAATCACATCTTGATATGAATCATAGTGAGATACAGGGTCATTCATTTGATTATATCTCAAAAAAAACCTAACTGGCCTTTACTATGCGTTTTAATTAGGTTTCCATATCATCTAAATTGTAATGTGATATATATCATACATAACTGAAACGTAAATCTTATTTCAAACGTAAATTGAAGACTCTGAATTCTCGCAATGAATTCTTTTTATTGTTACTTAGTATATCAGTAATGTTTAAATGAGGGGTCCTATTTCAAAGAAATAGTAATTCGGTTGCAGAATTTATAATCCTCTAACATGATATTATATTAAGTACGTGAACTGTTGTTTTGGATAAAAGATATAAATGTTACTTATGGTACACTCTACTCACGATGTATATACAATAATAAAAGAATCTATCTTTGAAGATACCAAAAACCATCCCATATATTTGAAATAAAAATGGAGACAGTATGAACGAAATTATATATGCAATTGAAGAGTTGCAAACTACTTGTTTAATTACGGAGTGATTAGTTACTGTTAGATTAAATCTCATATATTACATGCATGCACAAGTCTTCTTCTAATGGATATATCACAAAATAAATGTAAGGTCATAGTTGTATACACAATCATTCTCCGATTGAGTGACGGTAACATCATTTCCGCGTGAGAGGAGATCTTGAGAGAACATCCTCAGAGGCAACGATGAATACCTCCCTCTTTTTGTTGGTTTCACACATTTGGTTGCCATCTTTGCGGACATGGTCGATGATTTTCTCAAGGTCTTTATGGATGAGTTTTTGGTCTACGGTGAGTCCATTGACGATTGTTTAGCGCACCTAGACCAGGTACTTCAGAAATGCTATGAGGTAGATCTTGTTTTGTCTTGGGAAAAGAGACATTTTATGGTTACAAACGGGATCATGTTGGGGCATGTCATCTCCAAGCAAGGCATGGATGTTGACCAAGCCAAGGTGTATGTTTTCCAGCGTCTCGATCCACCATCCAAGATTAAGCAGTTACAGTCTTTTCGTGGGCATGTCGGCTTTTACCGACGCTTCATTCAAGTTTTCTCTAAGATTGCCTGATCGTTAACTGAACTATTAGTCCAAGACATCAAGCTCTTGCTCGATGACAAATATCTTAGTGCGTTCCTTATATTAAAAGGGATGATCACCAATGCTCCTATCCTACAACCGCCTCATTGGTCTCTGCCCTTTGAGATCATGACGTATACTTAAGATTTTTGCGGTCAAGGATGTATTAAGACAGAGGAGGAATGGACTTCCTAATGCTATCTACTATGTCAGATGCACTTTAGACGATGCTCAGCACAACTATACAATGATAGAAAAAGAGATGTTGGTACTGGTATTCACATTACAAAAATTCTGATCATATCTTCTTGGCTCAAAAATCACAATTTATACCTATCATTCAACTATCAGATTTTTTATGGAGAAGAAAGATGCTAAGGCACACCTTCTTTGATGGATTGTCTTACTTTAGGAGATTGATTTAGACATTAGAGATAAGCTTGGGGTAAAGAACGTGGTAGCTGATCACCTCTCCCGACTATATATAGAGCAACCTTCAGATGAGTACATGCCCGAAATTGCGGAGACTTTTCCAGACGAGAGCATCTATGTAGTTACAGAACTTCCATGGTTTACAGACATAGTGAACTTTTTTGTTACACAGAAAAGTCCACAGGGTTGGCAAAAAGATCGAGATGATAGGCTAATGTCTGAGGCACGAGACTACCGTAGGGAGGATCTGATTCTTTTTCCTTAGGGACCATATTGTGTTTATAGGTTATGTATTCCTCAGAAGGAATACAATAGTGTCCTCACTCTGTGCCATTCCTTAGAGGCAGGAGGACATCATTCAAGGAAGAGGACAGCGCATAAGGTAATTTAGAGCGGATTTTGGTGGCCGACTCTTACTAGAGATGCTTGCATATTTGTGAAGAATTACCCTTCTTACCAGAGAACTGTTGGGACAATCGGTGCTAGAGATGTGATGCCATTGCGACAAGTTATCATTTGCGAGTTCTTTTATGAATGGGGAATATATTTTGTGGGACTATTTTCCATCTAGCAATGGCTTTAATTACATTCTTCTCAATGTAGATTATGTGAGTAGATGGGTAGACTCAATACCCGCACGAACCGCTGACAGTAAGACAATGTTTAGGTTCCTAAAAGAAGATATTATTTCTTGGTTCAGTGTTCCACGTATCCTCATTTCATACAGGGGTAGCCATTTCATTAATAAAGAGGTGAAAAATCTAGGGAAGAATTATGGCATTGATCATAGAGTAGCTTCTCCTTACCACCCGCAGACGAACGACATGGCTGAAGTCTCAAATAAGGTGGTGAAATCAATTCTTCAGAAATTAGTACGATCGGATAGGAAGAATAGGTCACAATTTCTAGACCAAGTTCTTTGGGCATATCGTACTGCATATAAGACTCCCTTAGGTATTCACCCTTCAGATTAGTTTATGGGAATCCATGCCATTTACCCGTAGAGATCATGAACAAATCTGAATGGGCCATCAGAGAAATTTCCTTAGAGAAACAAAAAGCAGGAGCCAAGAGGAAGCTAGATCTGAATGAGCTAGTGGAGATTCAAAATCAGGCATACGAGAACACCCTCATTTACAAGGACTACGTGAAGAGATTTCACGATAGACATATTCAACACAAGATCTTTGTCCCAGGCAGAAGGTATGGTTGTTCAATGCACGACTAAGATTTTTTCCTGCCAAATTGAAAAGCAAGTCGGATGGATTGTACATAGTCAGAATGGTACATGACAATCGTAATATTGCTATATAAGATGTGTCACCTGGTGCTGAGCCGTTTGCAGTGAATGGGCAGATGCGAAAGCACATCACGGAGTCTACTGCTAATATAGCCCAAGTTGAAGTGATATACTTTGTATAGGATGCATGTCTACTTTTTCACTTCATTTCATCATGTACAGGGACTTGAGAAATCGTTCGATTTTTTTTCCTAGATTACACTCCTGTATATTCTTTGTAGACCACAATCATCCTCATTTTTGTTCATCTTATATGCTTATGATACCAGATCCTAAGTATAGGGGGGACTGATTGCCCGTATATTCTCACTTTTCGATTTTTGATATTTTTACTTTTCTTTTGTAGATCTTTTCTTTTGCTCTAGTCAATGGTCCCTAATTTTGGACATACTCTTTGCTATGCTTAGGTTGCCTTATCCTAAGTATAGGGGGGACCGAGTGATTTCGTTGATTTCTTTTTCCCATCTTCTTTTGTTCCTTCAGTTGTACACTATTTTCCTCAGTCACCTCATTTTTCTTCTTAACCTATAGTAACGATGACCATATCGTAAGTATATGGGGTTATTGACTTCACATCACTTGTTCTTTTTCACAAACTTGTACTTAGCATGAGTTATGTCCTCTTTTATCTCTTTTGACGCTATGAGGGCATATCACAAGCTAAGTATAGGGGGTGTATATATTGTACATATATTTTCCTCCAAAACTCGTACTTTTATGTATTTTCTATATCTATAAAATCCATTAAAAGTGAGTGGGGACTAATTTAAAATCCATTTAGTTATTTATAAAATCCTTTTAAATAAAATAAGCCTAAAATCCTTATTTCAAATTCTTGATTAAAATATGTATTTCAAATATATATTTAAAATATGTATAATACTTATCTAAAATCCTATCTATTAAAATATGTGTAAAATTCATGTAATCCTTGTTAAATACTTTGTATATAAAATTTGTTAAATAAAATATGGGCAATTTATTTTTAAAATTCTTGAATAAAAACTTGTTTATAAAATTTGAAAACTCCATAAAAAATGCAAAATCTAAATTCATAAAAATTACATAATACTTAAAATCCATAAAAACGAGTAAAACTCATAAAATTTACTTTACAAAACATGGTTTCCTTTCCATTAGCATTTTCATATAAGTTTGATTTCTAAAACTAAAGATTGAGAAAAGTCTAAAGGATGAAGCTTGATTATGGCCATTAACTTTCATTATAAGGAGCCTAGTTAGGAACTAGAATTTAGACTCTTCAGGTCTTTGACCTAATTCTTTGGGTACTATGAGACTATGTTTTGTGTCATTCGCGTATTTCTTTATGTTGAATTGAAGACAACTCAAAAGAGACTAAATAGAACAATTGGTGTCATCCATTTAACTCTTCATCAGTGAACCAATTTCGGACAAAAACTCGTCTTATAGGGGGCTGCGAAGGGCAATCCATCTTGGTTGTATGTTTTCATCCTTGTCTAGTGGCGCTAATGTCTAAAGATGGGAGAGATTGAGGTTGCAATACTTGCTTCGGATGGGGGAAGGATCTACAGACACAATTTTTCCAAGACCTCAAAAACAGGACGGAATGAAAAGTTGTTATATCTGTCGAGGCACAAAATTATCGATGCAATGCAAGCAACATTACAAAGCCCATTCAAAGAAGAAGCCACCAAATACAAATACGACCACAAGGTTCTGAGCTTCCACCAAAAGACATGAACATCTTAGTGATGCCTTAGCTACACGTACTAGGCTTCACAAGGAGATGCATCTACATTGGGCGCACTCCAATTCTTTTCTCATTCTTGTACTCTCTCATTATATATTTCAGATTGTGGACACAACATGACCTGACCATAGAAGGGAATACCTTCCTCCCAGAGGAAAGAGTAGCTGGATGACGAACCAATGGGAGTGTATTATTGGGATGGGCAGTTTCTTTGCTTCTTTCAAGCGGGAAGAGCTAAAACATCTCACACACCGTATAAATTGATTTCAAGGTTGATAGAGTTTGTAATATGAATGAGTGGATCTGAACTGGTAGTTGAGGTGAACTTAAACAAGGATTTGTAGAACTTGAGGACTGTTGATGCTGAAATCCTAACCCTAGTTAAGAATCCGATAAAATGCCTATTTCAGGCTCGATCAAGCATTGTCCTTCGATTGTTCTCATGAATTGGTTTAGGAAAACAAATTCATTCTAATGTTTTCCCTTTATTCATAAAATAAGTGTTTCTAAGGGACTAGCAATGTTTAAGTATAGGGGTTGATGAATCCATGATTCATGAGCATTCTTCTTGCATTTCTGTCTTAAAACCCTTAACAAATACATGTAAATATCTATTAATTTTCACTTTTTAACAAAACCCTGTTCATGAATAAAAATACTTTTTTATGCATTAAAAACAAGTAAATAAATAAAATAATTAAAATAAAGAAAATAAAAGAAAGGAAAATTATAGATATGCATATATGTACAATGTGAATTATTAAATAAATATAGCTAAAAGATATATTTATAACCTAATCCCCAATACAAATTCAACATGGATTGGTCGACAAATAAAAAACTAGGGGGAGATAAGGAAAGAAAACAAATAAATATAATTAATTCCACACATTACACACTCTTCATTAATTATCCAATAAATGCCAAAACTTCAATGAATTTTAAAGAATTCATATGAATATATTTTCACCAAACTCTTTTCCTAATTATTTATAAAAATGTATAGAAAAATGTAAAAATAAGTTGAAATATTATCTTGCATATATACCAAGAAATCCAACTTGAAAATTGTTAGAATTCGATCATCCGAACATCATAACTTTCTTATATGAACTCCAATTTCACTCTACTCACTTTAAATTCATAAAATAATATTCTCTAATTAATGAAGATGATTTCACTAATATCGGAGTCCGTTTGCAAAAAGTTGGTTTTGGGACCTAACCACAACTAGATTTTTGGGACATTTGTTTTATCAAGACAAATTATTTATTATTTTAATAATTTTATAATTTCTAATTATTTTCTTGATTTTGTATTTGAACCCTAATTTATTTCATAATTTTTGGTTCTTATTTATTATTTTAAATAAATCAAAAATCCTAATTTATAGGTAAAATTGAAATACGTCACTTCTATCCATATTTATTAATATACTTAAATTAATTTATTAAAATGTGCAAAAATTCATACATACTTTATTTAATTTTCTAATAATTAATAAAATGTAAAATTGATATACAATTTATTAATTTATTAAATCAAAAATCAATAACTTATTTATTAAGTATTATTTATACCTATTTATTAATATAATATTTATATTTTGTAACATATTTATTATTTATTAAAAATAATTTTACCATAATTTAGATAAATATTTTTTTACAATTTTCGTTTTTATACTTTTTTCAAATAATGTTATTTACAACTTAATATATATTTTAAAGATTTTATTGATACTAGTCAACCAATGTTGACACGTGTCAACACCTGGTGCCTTCTTCTTTAAGATGGCAGGCACGTGCTTCTGCTCTAACAACCTATTTTCTCTAATTTATACCCGTCATCTTCCACCCTCTTTGTCCAATCCAAAAACTTCAACTCCTCCTCCCAACAAACACAATCCCCGCTGGTCGTTAATTCTAAACAAACTCTCTTCAATTAATCTATACAATGTCCTCGATTCAGCCATTAAGAAACAACTTTCTCCTAACTAACTCCAGTTTCAGACCACCTGACAAAGACACCAACTTCCTCTCATGATTCAGGCCAACGTTGGTGGTGACAGCACCTAAGGCTGCTCCCACGTGGAAGGTGGACCATCGGAGGAGAGTTCCAGGGTGGTCAACCACCTTGCATCATTGCCGCTACATGCGTCCAGCTCCGAGACGACGCCCCATCGAGCAACGACCAACAGAGTCATATACTCTGCTATCCCAGGTATTTCATCCATTTTACCATTTAATTTCTCAATTCCCATGTCGTGTTTAGCATCTTTAAGGGCGTAGTTAGATACTTTAAACATCCCTCTAAAACACATTCATTCCAAATCGCTACCTATTTCTCCCGTTTTCACGTTTATTCTATTTCTGGAAAACAAATATTAGATATGCAAATCATTAATTCCTTTGCCGATTCTTGCACGAATCGAGCATGTAAACCTTCATTTGCAGGTCTTTTTCCTAGCTGGAGCATAGAACTTATCATTTGGAGCATATTCCTTGAAGCAGGATCAATTCAAGACGTCCTCCTGGAATCTGAAAGTTGTCGCCGAACCACCATCTTAGTTGAGGTCTAGTAGCCTCATTCCTCTGTCACGGAGCCTCTCAACCGCAGGAGATATTGAGAGGTGTAAGAGATACCCCTCTGGCCCTATAGGAGGCCAAAGAACTCATTTGGTCCCCAGAGAAAAGAGGAGATGGAGGTGCCGCCACAAACCGCTTCAAATTGGGGAATACTCCTAGAACAGTTAGAGGCTACATGCTACTAACACGTGTCAGCAGTGGATGGTTCAGATCACTCTAGAGCATTTAATCATGGCCGCTAAAAAGAAGGGGTAGAACATTTGCATTATAAGTTTTGGAAGATTCCAGATTTCCAGTATTTGCATTTGGATCCCCACGCAGGGACATAAATGCAAATATTTTAATTTTTCTTTCATTTCATTCCTTTTTAGGGACCATTTTGTAAGAGAACATCAATTCTTTTTCTTGCACTTATACTGCTGAACAATAGGGTATATTTGGACTGTAATTTATTTGTATTTTTACCAAATTTTCTAGGTTAGTTACACAACTACCTTAGCGACGTTTCTTGCTATTTTTCATTGATTGTCATCGCATATTTTTTTTGGAGTTAATTTTTGTAAAGTTGTACTAGTTTTGAGTGCTTTCTTGTTATCTGGTGTATTTTTAAGAAGAGAATAAAATCCCAAAATTCTTTCGTCCCTCAAAAGCCATAGTAAAGGTATTCTGCCTCCTCGAGTTCGACCCATGTTAACTAACCTGGATAAAAATTAGTTTAAAAGATAAAATAGCTGAGAAGCCGACCCGTTTCTTTATCTCTCTCTCTTATTTTATGTAGATTCTGTTTGGTCAACTCGATTTTCGCTAAGCGATTTTCTACAACTGACATCCCTTAACTGCTACTGAAATTTGGGTTATCACCATGCCATCTCTTAGCGTCCACATTCAAAGAATGGGAACACTGCCACACCTCTTGTGAGTTGATCCATCTCTGACTATTCTTCTAATAACTCTATCGCTGACGGTGATGCATCAATCTATATAATACTCTTCTTTATGGTATAGTCTCTTCGTCTTAGGCCTCTCAAGAAAACAAGGATAATAGTTCCATTTGCTGATAGATTTATCAAGAGGTCGAAGGGTATTTTAGAAAACGCTGTCGTTTCTATTCAGTGCAAGAACTTCACTTCTGATTTTGTCGTACTGCCCATGGATACCTCCACCCCTGTGAGCACCCTCCTATCATCCTGGGACGTCCTTTCCTCACCTCTGCAAAAGCCTTTATTGATTATGGATCAAGAGAGATTAACTTCTGTTCTGATGTTGGGAGCGATGTGTTGATCACTACACCCATTACTGACCAAAGACCTTCATCTCGTGAGTGTGTGGTTGTGTTAAACAACACCAAGGACTTTGACATTTATGAAAACTATCAGAGGTTTTGTTGTATGTTGGATGATACTGAGACCTAAGAACTCCTCTTCAAGGAGGAAGACTCAGAAAGCATAGGCCTTGGATTTTCCTCTACTGGCACATGGCAATGCATTTATGACATCCATGTGATTTACACAATAGACACCCTAGAGCGGAAGGCAGACTCCGAGGCTAGACAGATGACATGATTTGATTACTTTCATTGATGAGTCTATTCCTATTCACCTTGATTTAAATGGGACTAATAAGGCCAAATTTTATTTGATTGCTTTTATAGAGGAATTCAGGCCTTTTGATGAAGATGATAATCCAGTAGAGGCTCGCCAGGCTGGAATTGATCTTATTTTATTATAAGTTTGAGCCTTTTTACTTTGATATTTGCGAGACATCCCAGGCTGGACATGACAACACTACTTCCACTGACTGGTTCATGCATGAACACTCTATGACCGCTAAGGATACATTCTTGGTCGATCCTGATCAGTTTATGTATAATGTTGACCTGAATACCGACCTACACCTTGTCAGATCCATTCCTCATCGTTCTCGGAAGAAGGTCCGCTTTAGATCGTCTTGACCTTTGTACATCCACTCCTCTTGTATATTCGCTTTCGTTAAGTCCGTACATCCACTATATCGCTAATCCACCTCATTTTCGTGTGTTCCTAACGTAGGATGTACTTTATCCTAAGTATAGGAGTGGTGGATGAGTCGAGTATTTTTCGTATTTGTCATGTTCATCACTTCTGTTGTTGCTTATACTTAGGGATACTTTACACTAAGTATAGGGGGAGTGATGTTGTGCATATCGTCTCTTTTGTGTTTTTATTCTTCTGATCTCTCGATTGTCCCCCAACTTGTTGAAATTCTGTAGTTAGGGCTATTCTACCCTATGTATAAGGGACCAAGTCAAGCCGTTGAGTTCGTACATTCTCTTCCTTAATTCTCCCCATTTGTATAGTCTTATATACTTAGGATTATTTGATCCTGTGTATAGGGCGGATTACCGACTTCTATTCTTTTCATCTTTTCTTTGAGTCGTTGTAGCATAGGAGTCTTTTCATTTTTCTATACTTGCACGAGTTATTTCTTCCTTTGCCGCTCTCTGATCATTATGAGGACATAGTTCGAGCTAAGTATAGGGGGGTGTCGTACATATTGTATATATACTTTAGACATAGCTCATACTTTTAAATATGATTATTTTTGGGATATGTATATAAATTTGTAAAATCCACGTGTGTGTGTATATAGACTTTGGTCACCTTTTATAAAAAATAAACAAAATCAAAATCAAAAAAATAAATACAACGAAATAAAAAAAATCACAAACCAGAAATAAAAAACAAAAAAAGAAAAGCAACACAAAACAAAAAAAATAAAAATTCCTAAAAACTACGAAACCGAAAGTCTATAAAAATAAAAAAAATCTCCATACATGTGCATCATTTTCTTCCAAAAATCCATAAAATGTTCAAAATTAGAAACTTGTTTAAAAAAATTACTTTCTTTTTGCAAGCTCATATTTCTTGCATTTGCATTTGCATTTTTCAGGATAGCATTGACATCTAAACTAAGTCTGAATAAAATTGATTAATGGATCTTAGTTGGACCTTAATCCACTTAATTTCAGATGAAACTTATAAGAACTGGAGTTAAGACTGTCAGGTCCTAGCGACTTAGCTCTTTGAGTCCATAAGACTATGTTCATATGTCGTCCTTATTAGTCTAAGTAGAATATTTAACAACATACACATGATAATTTCAGACATGGCTTATCTTGGACAAGCACTCTACACGTAGCTCTTCATGGAGGAGGTACTGAGGAGGCAAAATCTCTTAGCTTGGAGTAGCTTACGTAGGGTAGTACATCTAGGCAGAACCTCTCCTCTTCCACTAGGGAGGGTAGTGCATCTCAACATAATCTAGTAGTATGGAGGTCTAAAGACATGATGCTGTGGGGTTGCAATAATGTTTCAAATGAGGGATAGTCTACTATCTCAAGACGAAAAACTCGTTATGTCCATGTTTCACATTGTTTATATTTTCAGAAAAAAGGAGAAAAGATGTAGAATCTCCTAAATCGTATAGGCCTGATTGAAAAGTAAAATGCCTGCCGGAGTGTATATACACGTATAAAAAATAAATGAATAAATAAATAAAAGTAATAAGAGATTCAAAGTCAAATTTTTATATGTTGGTAGATGGATGACTTGACTACACTGGTCATGCATCTAAGGATATGTAGCTACACTCGTTACCGTCCATTCTTTTGTCCATCCCCTCTTCTTGAGCTGGTTGTACTTGAACTTAAAAGGGAATCTCCCCACTCCTCGAGGAAATAGTTGCCAGACCAGGAGACTAGACTTACATTGTTGAGAGAGGATGTTTCTTTGCTACTTTTGAGATGATGAGATATATTTCACTTACACCGTACAAGTAAAGATTCAAAATCATCAAAATTTGTGTATGTAGACTTGAACTGACCTGACTGTTGAGGAGACCTGAATAGGAGTCTTGTGGAACTTGAAGACTATTACATTTTAAATCCATTTCCCATCAAGGTTCGGCCACATTAATAATCCAAAGGTCTGACAGAGCTCCATACAACAATTTTACGATGATAAGTTTAATACTCAATATTATCGTAATTTCTATATTTTTCCTTTCTTTTTCTTTTATTCACTTATTCTTTCAAAGTGTTTGGTAAGTGACTAGCAAAGGTAAAGCACAAGGGGATAATGAATATGCATTTCATCATCTCTATACATTTACTTTAGCTTAAAATCCATTATAATACACATGTATATAATACTAACTCCTTATTGTTACTAACATGAATTTGTGTGTAAATATTGTGTATACATTATTATTTTAACCTAAAATAAGTAAATAAAGAAATAAAGGAAAAATACCTAAATTATAAAAAGGACTATATATATGTAATAGATACTGGCTGACCTGAACTCCGTGAGATGGTCATGACTTGACTTGATCGACCAGGAATAAAGTAGGGGTGTCCTTAATATGAAAATCCAAAACATGTTTCGTAAATACTTTTCTGTGTATATTTGAATAAATCTTACCGTATTTTATTTGTATATAAAATTTCTTCAAATTAAATAATTTTCAAAAATAAGTTGTAAATGAAAATATTTTCTAAATAATAAAAATAGTTGAAAAATAAAATCATGTATGGAATAAAAGCAACCACATCCTGAACATGCCATAAAGAGATAATTGAAAGACCAAGTCCGACTCCATATGAACTCACATTGAATCAAACTCACTCCTATTGTAATCTAAATTAAATTATCTTCAAAATGGTTGTGGTTTCATAATTTTTTGGTGTTATGATTTCAAAGACGATTTTCTGGAGTGGTTTGTGCAAATTTACCATTTATTTATTATATATATCCATATTTATTTTTTCCATATTGTATTTTTAAATATTTTTTTTGAATTATTTAAATAAAAATGATAAAAAAAAATAAAAAAGCTAATTTCCATAAATAACCCTCTTAAAAAATAATTAACATTTATTATTTAACTTTATAAAGTGATGAAAAAAAATATATACAAAAATCATGTAAATAATTTTAACACTAACTTTCTTTATTATCTTTTTCTCATTTCAAATCTTTCTTATCTACATTCAAATTTTTAAAATTCAAATTCGATTTCAATTATTTTTCTATTTAATTGGCTCTTCCTCCCTGGTTCTCACTTAATCAATCATTTGGAGAGGTGCCTATTTTCCGATCAGCATCCGAGTCGACAATGAGGTGACATTCGTCGAGGCGAATACGACATTTGTCCACTCCATGGTGAGATCCATTTTTTCTTGTTTTTAATCTAGATTAATCGTAGTTTAATTTTTTATATTTTTAATTTTGTTGTCATTTTTTTTCTAGATCATATTTAATCAATTTTTTTAATCACCCGTTATCTGCCCCTCAATTTAATCTTCATCTCATTTTCTTGATCTTTCCACATTCATGTTCTACCTCACACAAACTTCCAACTCCTGTCGCGTATGGTGGCTGGAGACACAAATTTGATCTCTCACTTTGTTAGAACCGACATCATTCATATTTCTTATTATTAATAATATTATTATTATTTTGTTTATTTGACCAAGCCATCTTGCTCGAGTCAGATTTATCCTAGTTTATTTCAGGTACAAGGATTTTAAAAAATTCCAAAAAATATTGTCAGCTACTGTTTCAAAAAAAATAGAAAAAATTAATAAAGTTATTATTCCAATAAAATAAAAAATGAGGCACCGCTCCGCCTGGGAGTAGCCTCCTTCGCCCAACGTCGGTCACAACCACCCGCAGATCCACCGCACACGAGACATCGTCCTGCATGTCACCAATCCCACCCTTCAACTAGCCAACACCTACATCGATGAACTCACTGCCCTCCGCATGTGCAATCTCTGACTCCTGCTCCACAGCCGACCACCGCCTGGAAGAGACCGCCACCATCCACCATTGCCCCGTCGCTGCATCCCCTAACGCTCCTCTAGCCTTCCAACATCTGCCGACGTCGTAGGTCCGCCGCTCCGCTCCCAGACGCACCGCCCGTGCACAACACTCCTCATCCACATGAGGAGTAGTCCCTTCCAACCTTCTCTGAACGAAGCCATCGTCGTCGTGCTGCGTGAGGTACGCTGCCACCCACCACCTTTACGCATGCCCCCGCTCGAGCCATCCATCTAAGAATATCTGAAGCTTGCCGCCGCCTTGTGGTGTGAGCAGGAAGAAAGGGGATGATGCACCTCATGTGCCCCTTTTTATTTTGAGAATGAAGAACATGAAGAGGAAACCTAGGGGACTTCAATAAAAATTGGAAAATTTTCAATAAAGCCCTCCGAGGTTTGAAAATTTGCAAAAATATCCCCAATAGAGCCTCCATCACATGTGTAGCACGTTTATTGGGTAAATTGCACTAGTTTCCCCTTTCTTTTATTTTTGTTGCTTCTTCTCATTGAAACTATAAATATTTAATTTTTACCCTTGTGTTTCCAGATTTTAAATTTGCTTGTTCTTTCCATTGAAATAAATACTTTTGTAGGTTAATAAATTATGCAAAAAACCGTGTTTTGTTTCTAATGTGTGTCTCTTCATAGTTTATTTCTCATTGCGTTTTAGTGGCATTTGCTATTATTAAAAGATCAAAAAACATCATTTTCCCTCTTTGAACTTCGAAAAATCATAAAAATTCAAATATTACATTATCAATTCAAAAAAAATAGATAGGTTTCTTTTGGTAAAGTTTAATTTCCATCTAATTTTCACGCATTAATTATTTTTAAACCCCAAAAAATTGTAAAATACTTAAAATCTTAAAAAACATAATAAAAATGTGAGAAAAATAAAAAAAAACATGTTTTAAATTTCTGTTTGGAGATAATTTTCTCTAGTTTTTAGGAAACATAACTGTAGTACTTTTTTATTTCATTTTATATTTTTAAATTCCGAAAAAAATTTCTGATTGTTTGCATTTTCTCCTATTTTATGCAATTTAAAAATCCTAAAAAATATAAAAATCTTAGAAAAAATACAAAAATAGTAAAAATTATTATAAAAATACAAAAATATTTTATTTGGAAATTTGTGAGCATTTTTTCATATTTAAGAAAATCTAAAAAATTGCATCCATTTTGTGTATTAATTTGTTTTGAATATTTTATTTTTGAAAATAAAAATTTGCAAATTTAACAATCTTAAAAAAATTGAAAATCATAAAATAAAAATTAGAATTAATATTTTTTTTGAAAAATAAAAAGGTAAAAATTCCACAAAAACAAGGTAGTTAGCATTTGAGATTCCCTTTTTCTTTTAATTATTTTTTGATTATTTGAATAATCCTCAGGAATTGTAGCCTCCTTGGGTTTGATCTTGTTGCTATAAATGTTAATGAAATAAAAAAATTATCTTGCTACATTTTTGGTACATAATTTAGCTTGAGAAAATTTTTTTTTTGTTGATGCTTGATTGGGTTGCGACGATTTGTGAATAATTCAATAAATTAAAAACTCGAGAAAAGCGTAATAGCACTTGCTCATGTGCCATTACATTCAGCTGTCCCTGAGGCTATGTTGGGGCACTAGAACTTGCAGCATTGAATGTTGACCGTGGTAGAGGAAGTTGAAAACCTTGACCTCCACGATGGAAAGTTGATCCATGTGATTGTGTGGATGAGAAAGTTCGTCATACACTTGGTTAATGGCCACCTGAGCTGTTGGCAAGTAAGGGACACGTGGCCTTGAAATGGCCCGACTAATGGTAGTGGAAACACTAATGATCTCTTGACTGAGAAAGGAGCCTCCCGAGACAAGGATATCACCTCTTGTCTTGTGACTCTGGGAGAGTGTAGAAGATCGGAAGGAGGTAGTACCAAGACTCTCCAGGCCCTGCACCAAAACAAGTGTAGGGGAAAACCTGTTAGCGGTAGGAATGGTCGTCACTGGGTGGAAACGATGCTCTCTACAGGATCTGTAGAAATCTTGGTGAGTGGATCTTCCCGACTGTTATAGCTGGAACTATGACTATCCTCCCTGAAGCTAACTCTAAATTTCCTTCATCTCGGTAGACTTAGTAGCTACCTCCTTGATGGAGGTCAAATCCTATGTAGACAGCTGGTGTTGCACATCATCTCACAAATACAGATATATTCTCCTCTGGAAAAGCAATAGTCGCGAGTGAGTAGCGGGAGAGCTCAGTGTAACGGATGATATATTCTTGGGCCATAATCGACCCCATGTTTTAGCTCTGCAAATAACCTTCTCTGGTCTTCTACCCAATGATCAAGGTAGAACTGACTACGGAACTCATCAAGAAATAATTCCCACATTATGGGATCCTCTAGATGATCCTTGGTATCATACCACCAATGTTCAGCATAGCATGCTTGTGAAAACTCCACAAATGTAAGCCAAGATTCTTTAAGAGAATGGATCATTTATAATACCTTGGATATGTGATCCATCCACATTTCAGCCTCATCTAGTGTGCATGTGCTGAAGAATTGGGGTACCTTAGACTTCTGGTAGGATGCATAAGTCGTTTGATGTTTCTACAATGCCTCTAAATTATCGGAACCTTCACGGTTTAGAGGCACCAAAGGATGAAGACTGCCCTCTTCCTCACGAGAGGGATGATAAGAGGAGTCCTCCTGCTTAAGAAGCCTCTATTCCAATACCTTCTGATGTTGTTGTTTACCCTGCACGACTTGAACTAGTAAGCCCAGCTGCTATGCAACATCAGGGTCACCACAAGACAACATGATCCCCTACGAGCAGAATTATATTAGAAATTATTTCAGTGATTAGAGAGACCATGGAAACGTTAAACATGATTTGAGTTATTCTCCTTAAACTAATGCCAAAGTCAGAAGACTTTGTTGCTATAATTATATTGCAAATATTGTTGATAATCTAATATGTAAAAGGAGGTATGGAGTATCAGACTCTGATGCCATTTGTGATGTCTCGCGCCTTCGACTACCGAAACCAACGGGACAAGAGGGTCGGACCTACGGTCCATTTACCCCCATGATCCATGATAATCAGCAAACCATCTTATGCACATTTGATCAATATTTCAAATGTAAATAACAACCGGAGAATAATATAAATTGAAAGATATTTCAACATCCATTTTGATTTATAATGATCATCAAGTCCATATCCATAGAATGAGATACATCATATAATTTATAAATTTTGTAGAAGAAGCTCTCCAAATATTCCACAACAATGTCTCTCAAATAGAAAATAAAATACTATGGAAATAAATAAGTTACTATAGATAGAATATACCTTGTGTGGTGGAAGTATGACGCAGAATGTCTGATCTCCTCAAAAGTCGCTAGTGTTGCGGCTGCTATTCAGCTGCACCTATTGGGTTCACACGAGGGTAATGTTATGATCAATTACCCAACAAAGAGATAAATAATATAATAATTAATCTATGATAAGCCAGGCATGTGTATTCAACTCTATTTAGTGATATATGCATATATTGTAGAAAGAAACACTAGTTTATTCAATTTACACTAAATCACGTGACAACTAATTTTATTTATTATATTAATAATAAATTGAGTTACTACCATAGTGATTTTTATAATTCTGCTCGTTAACTAGATTTCGCAACAATATACAAATAAAAATTATGATATCCAATTGTGAAAAATTTATTGTATTATTTTAGCACAAGCGAGCACTCGACTCGCACGCCTCCTCTACATGGGAACTTGTTTGTCATTTTGAGTAAATATTCAAGGACCTTTGTTCAACTAGAACAAGAAAAATATCGTAACCACGATTTCTCCAACTTCAAACCATATCTCAAAACACCTCTCACAATTATAATACTTGGAGTAAAATTAGATGCAGCCACATCAAATATTAAATAGAGTCTTAAAATCATGCATAAGTGAGAAACCACGAACATCATCTGCGCCACCTACCAACTCCGTCTATCAGCTCCGTATACAACTGGGCTGCTAGGTACAATGCATCACCCAACTCGTTTGTTTAGGTCACGATCTTCATGGTATCTACCGGGTGTCCAAGGGTGCATGCCCAATCCCTTGCAACGCCTACTCCATCTACCCAATTGCTATCAAGTCTAATGCAAAGGACAACAAATCCCCATTCATAAGCAGTGATAGTAGTCTATTCAAATTCAAAATTCTTACACCAGTGGCCAATGTAATTTAATAGTTATACAACCACAATATCCCCACAATACACATGTTTTCGTTATAAGTTCAGTTCGATTTTCCTTACATATGTTTTGTGATACATACATTAGAGACATGTGGATGCACATAATATGTTAGATTTAATCTAACAGTAACTAATCACTGCGTGATTGAACAAGTAGTTTGCATATCTTCCATAGCATATATAATTTCCTTCATACTGTCTCCATTTTTATTTCTAATATATTGGATTTTTTTGGTATCTTCAATGATAGTCTCTTGAATTACTATCTATACATTGTGAGTAAAGTGTACCATAAGTAATGTTTCTATCTTTTATACTAAACAAAAGTTCATATACTTAATATAAAATCATGTTAGAGGATTATAACATCCACACTGGATTTACTATTTCTGGGAAATAGGACTCTCATTTAAACCTTGCTGACATACTAACAACAAAAAGAATTCATGGAGAGAATTAAGAGGATTCAAGATACATGCAAGTGTGAATACAGAATAACGTAAATAACATTAAATATTGCATGGCAGTATTACATTTATAATGCATGCTTGATGCTATAAGTATTTAATTGTTCAATTCATTTTTATGTATCAAACTCAATAAAAATTCTTTGCTTATCGTACTTGAGTCGGCTACATTTCAAAGTAGAGGTTTTACCTACACATATGCTTAAAGTTCAATAGCATGATTAAGCTGCATTTTTTCTCTGTTTGAAAAATCGTATGTAGATAATTATGTGCTTCCCAATTTAGTGGAGAATAAACTCCAATGTGGTTCTGTTATGTTGATAACATAAGAAAAAGACAATAATATTTAAAACTTCCATTATCATTGACGTTACGATGATTGTTGTTTAGTTTAATTCAACCTTTTGTTTCCTATCATTTTTTTTCAACGTAGAAGATAGATGTAGGAAGTGTTATTAATAAAAAAATATTTCACCATTATCCCAATATTCCACTCAAAATAGAATTACAATTGCATGATCTATATATCAATTATGTGTGATATATATCTCATTACAATTTAGATGTTATGAAAACCTAATTATAACACAGAGGAATGGACAGTCAAGTTTTTTTAAGATATAATCAATGAATGATCTCGTATCTTACATCGATTCATTTCAAGATGTGAACTGTGTTTAAATCTGTTAACAACTCAGGCATCCAAAAGACAAGATCAACAATTATAGATCACATCATTGTAAGAAGCATGGTTAAATTGATCTAATATTACGATAAGTATTATAGTATATATAAAATTTACACATGCACAATGTAATATCAATGAAAACCGACTAATCACATCACAAAAATCTCCAAGGCTCTAATGATTTTCAAGCATGTAGGTTCAAGATCAATCTAAAAGCATACGTGCCAAAGGGACATGTGAAGGTAGTCTTCTCCTGGTCTTCAGGTGCAAATGTAACCTGTCTTTATCCAGATTAACCGTCAGGGAAACAGAAGAATTCCTCCCTTGCCAACCTCTCTATGACTTGGTCTATAAAAGGCAATGGGAAGTGGTCCTTCTTCATCCTGTAATCAACACACTCTTGCCACAACATGGTTACTCTCTTTGCAATCTCCTTTCCACTCCCATTCTTAACCATTTGAATTCTCAACTTCATTCGTGATAACATGCAATGGGCTAACACATTCAGAATTGGAGATGGGACAAATAAACCCTGTGTCGCACCATTTCATGATCTCTTTCTTGACAACATCACATTAGATGGGATTCAACCTACTTTGAAACTCTCTGTAAGGTCTGCTATCATGATCAGGATAGATATGGTGAGAACACAAAGCAGGATTTATCTCGTGGAGATCAGATACAGTCCACCCAATAGCCTTGATGTTTCTGTATAGAATCTCCATCAGACGAGATTCTTGTTCTTCGATCAAATATACGTTGATAATGACTGGAAACTATTGGTGTAGACCCACAAGGAAAGCGTATTTCATGTTTGGTGGCAAGGTCTTCAGTTCTGACATGGCAAGATATTGTTCTTCTTTAACATCATCTGAATGTGTGATGGGATCTATATTGATGGTAGACGTATCTTCCTTATGGTTATCCACCATCTATATATGTTCTGCAGTCAGACTACAGAGGATGTCTAAAACATCATCCGAGTCGTTGTTGTTCTTATCCTCAGAATGACTAGACAAGAGTAACTCAGCTAAATAAAAGTCGGTCTCTAAATCATGTGGTGGATGAATCATGTAAATTCTCTGACCCTAAAATATCTGCAATAAAATCATCAGTTCTCTGCTCCATGTGATCATCACCATCCACGCTGAAGTACAATATACAATCAGAAGAACACCAACAATGGTCTCGAACCCATCCTCTTATAGGATATCTTAGGTCTCTACTTGATACGTCTCAAGGTTGTTGATGTGAACCTCATCCAAGTAATCACATGTTTCTAAAGAACTCAAGGCATCTAAACTAGCTGTAGACACAGTATTGGATGCATGTGATTCTCTCACCATCTATATATGTATCATTTTGCCCCGATGCGAAAAGATACCTTCCCTCTATCATAATAAATGAGGGCATTCGCGGTCTCCAAGAAAGGCCTCCCGAGAATAATGGGGTAAGGTATGACTTTGAAGGGCAATCCATGTCCAGGACAGTAAAGTCCACTGGGAATTGTAATCCCTGCACGATCATAATAACATTCCTCAAAATACCCCTAGGTCTCTTTACATATCTATCAACAAACTAAAGGATTGAGTGGGATTTGTAAAGATGCCCAACTCGAGTTTGTCAAGTAAACAGGAAGGTAAGAGATTGTTGGAGGAATCGTTATCTAATAGAGTGCGATTGAATATAGTTTTCGAAATCTCGCATCTGACATAATGTGCTCCTGAATCTTTCTTCTTCTTCGGTAATCTATTTAGAATAACGCAGGAGGTGGCCTTGGTAAAGATATGCTTCTCTGTGCATGATCTCTTCTTCCTACGCATTGTACATCTATTCTTTAGTTTTTGCTTGAGGGTTGGGAAGTGATCCAAGGCATCATGGCGTGGAGTCTTCCGAAAGATGTTATCTTTTATTAATCGATCAGTCTGCAGTGTCACAACAATGTTTTTAGTTTTTTTCTTTCCTTTTCCATACAAAGCATAGGAAAAAGGAACAAGATCATGTACATCAAAATCTTTTTTATTAAAATCAGGATCAGCTTGTACAACGAGAGTCTAATAAACATCTACAAAACACTCTAAAACAATAAAAGAAACAACAACATTGGGAGTTCTACATGGTCTGGCATGTTATCCTCGTCTGATTCACCTAAGTCTATCTTATCGTCAGGCTAATACTCATAACAATTGCGGTCCTCCTCCTCAGCATTAGTATGTGTATCATGGCTCGGCTCTCTATCCTCATCTTGTACCCTCTTATATTCCCAATTAGATGCTTGTGGTGATATACCGCTCCTAAGACTAATGAAGTTAGATATTAATTCAGGAAAAGAGATCATACCTATCGTGTTGTCTAGCTGATCTGGGTGCCTAAAATTGTTATTCGGGTTTATATGAGTCTAGGATGGGATAGTGGTCTTGGGCATGGTTAACTCATCTAGATGATGGTTAACACGCTTCATCTCGGTCTTGTATGCGATCTAGAGCGTGTTCAGTATGTCCATTATTTGATTTAGTGCCAGGGCATACGAAGATATCTCCGGCTACGTGTAGTAAACCTAGCCCTCTATTCTCGCCTACCTCGGAGTATGCTACTGCAGAGTGTACGACTGAGAAGATCTCTGAGGTGTGTATGAAGACTGTTGTTGCGGTTGGCAATGGTATGGTGGTGAATATGAAGCGGGTTGGTGAAAAGAATGTGTTCTCTTATAGGCGTGTTGATGACATTGCTACATCGTGTAATATTGTCGGTGCTGAAATTGCGAACATCCATGCTACGGATGGTTGTAATGTTGTCGCTTTTGCTGGTGGTGTACGCTCTCAGCGGCAAAATATGATGATGGCTGAATCAGAGCATACCATATCCCGTTGATATTAAGAGTGACTTGAGACTCGACATTAGTGTCTCCAGTGCTGGTGTTCTGGATCGAGTTGGCAAAGTGCGGGTCCTCATGCCAATAATTGGGAAGAGTCTCAATCGGCTCTACCAGCTAATTCTGGATAATGTGAATATGTCATGTGTGAGGAGCGGGTAAAGATCACCGAACAGGTTGAGAAGTCGAAGAAGCGTGAGACTACTGGTACTGAAGCTGCAAGTCCGCCATTTTCTTCGTCAGATCACTCAACAGTTGAGGAAGTGATGAGAGTTTCTACAACTCTCACAATGACTACAAATCCTTAACTTGCTTCTGAATCACATCTACTAACATCAATTTATCGTTAATGAATCCCATGTTGGTATTTTATTCAGAATCTGATATTTTCGCCACCTTTTGTTGCTTTCGGTGATGTGATGGCTACAAGATCTTCTGGTATTGCCCAAGCAGAGTCAACGACTCGTGAGTTCTCTGCCATCCCCTAAAAGTTGGACCAAATATACTCAGCATCCTGATTCAGATAACTGCTGCCACATGCGGCACTCATATGGACCTGGACATCCGGCTGGAGTATTTCGAAAGAATTCTGAACGAGCACCTTCAAAGGTATCTCATGATGAGGACATCTCTCAGTAAGGTCTCTGAATCGATCCCACACCTTATGGAATGATTCATTCGCAAATTACGTGAAATTTGAAATCTGGCTCCTCATTTTATTCATATGTCCTAGAGGAAAATATTTACACAGGAACGTGGACTTCATGTCGTCCCACGTTGAGGTCTCCCTCCCCAAGTGATGAAGCCTGTAGAACGCCTTATATGCTAAGGTGATGAGGAAGGATTAGATGCGAATGGCCATCTGCATAACACCTGGATAGCTAGTCGTACTGCAAATCATCTGGAACTGTTACAGAAAGGTAAATAGCTCCTCTGTAGCAATCCCGTAAAACTTGGAAAGCAAAGATATGAAGTATGGTCATAGGTCATAGGGTCCTTGATTTGGTGGTAACCGAATCCAATGATGTAGTGTCCTAGCACCAGGTTCATATTTGTCTCTTAGTGTCGCGGTAACCAAAATAGGCGGTGGTGGATTCTAGGCTCATTCTCTTAGCGCTATGATCTCTGCTCGCAACTCGTTATGAACTCTAAACTGATCTCTGATACGTAAGTACAACTATTGTAGCATGTCTAGAATCCACGTGGTAATGTCTGTGGCTAGATCTGTTCTTCAATCTGTATTCTGCTCCTCATCTGGTCAGTCCCTGATTGTCCCTTCCTGTGAGCCATTTTCTTCGAATCTTTTGTGAAGGAAAACATCTCATAAGAGCTAAGTGAAAAATGTGTAGGAGAAATTAATGATAATTTAAGGAAGGGGTCTGATGAATCCATGATTCATCACTCTTAGAGTTGAAAATAGAGCTTCGTCCTCGGGTATTTAGCTTCATATTTCCCTTTATCTTGCATAAATAGCATTCATGCATAAATCCACAAGATATACATTTTGGCATTCATATTTGCATTTAAATAAGAAGCCAATCCATGTGTAAAATCCACTTGTAAAATATCCACCTATTTATTTGTATTTTATCCCCTCCAAAATGAAATAACACCTTCCTTATAATGTGTACACCATTAGTTCATAATATAGGGAAGAAGGCCAGAGTTCCTATCTTGTAAAATACCCAATAAAGCACCAAACCCCAGGACCTTAGAATGCCAATATCTATCTCTTACAAACTCCGAATTAGTTCTACTCACTTCCAGATGAATACACATCCAGAGACCTTTAAAAAGAGACTAATTTCATTCAATTCGGAGCTCGTAGACAAAACTTGGGTTTTTGGGCCTTCTTGTATACTATACATATGTATATTTGTATTCTTGTATTTTTGTATCACATTTGACCTCATCTCCTTTTTTGGTCAACATAAAACTTGTAGATCTCATCGAGATCTACAACTTTCATGTTTTGAGTTTTTCCAAATCCAGCCTCCTTCTCCATCTAATCTTATTTTTCTCCTCTGTCACTCAGAGCTGGACACGTGGTGCCCTCTGATTGTGCCACGCGGCCCGCTCTCTTTGACCGGTCTGCCTACAGCCGTGACCGTTGGACCTCAATCTAGCCCACGACATAGCCCACTCGTCCCTCATCTTTGCCAACCCCCTCGATCTCCATGATGACCCTCAACCTCACTCCACGATGTCCACCAACTCCACCTCATAGCCATCCATGCTGTCACTTTCGTCCTATAAATAAGTCGCCTCCGGCCACTTTCACCCCCATCCGCTACCACGAAGAGTATCTCTGAGCTCCCACCTTCAGATTGGTGACAGCAATTTGACCTGAGGTTGAGCGAAGATCGAGAACCACCTCCGGCAAGATTGACGGCCCAACTCCGTCGTTTCGCAACTCCTCCATGGCGCTGTAAGAGCTCAGGTCCCCTACCGGCCTTCGAGCAAAGACTTGGAAGCTCCCTCCAAGCTTCTGATCCCAGGTAGATTCCTACATCTCTTCCCCGATCTACTTCTTATTTTTCTTCCTTATTCTCCGATTTTATTCACCGTCATTCCATGACTTCTCGCTCCACCAACCATCCTCCGAGCTCCGCAAGGGAGCTCTGATCTTCGCGAGACCCTTCGTCCCCTCCGACAACGTACTTTACCTCTCACCGACGCCAGCTCCGCCACCGTGGCGGAGCTCGATCACCGGCCCACCTCACTACATCACAGACCTCGCCCTTCACTCTAGATCACCCCACAAACACATCACACGCTTCAGCTATCTTCTAACCCCCTCTAAGTACTTCCATTTCGATTGGTCGGAAACTCATCGGAGCTGCTTCTGAGCTCCTCCGCCACCATGCCCCAGAGCTTCTCCACCACTCCTGAGACCACCAGACATTCCGCCGCCCCTCCACGAACCTTCTGAGCTACGCCAGACCCTCCAGCATCCTTCACCGATGACGGGAGGAGGAGGCGAATCTAGGCCGGCTTCGTCGGAGCCCAGTCCTTTCCACCGCAGGAGGCGAAGGACCGTTGGAGATGATAGCCAGCAGTCGTTCGATCCACTTGATCGAACAATCAGGAGTCATCCACATCGCCCACGTCCCACAGCCGTAGGATCAAGCGGATCCTACGCGTCCAGATTATGCCACGTCATCGCTTCTCCGCGCTCCAGGTGTCGTTGGATCAATCTAGATCCAACAAGCAGTGATCACCAATGTCCTCGTCTCAGGAGCGACCCATCACCATTAGATCGATCTTGATCTAATGGATCCGGATACGCCACGTGCACGCAGCTAGCTGCCGTTGGATCCTCCTTGATCCCACGGTCCACGTCGCCCGACCCGAGCCTCCTCCCTGACCACTAGGCTCGGATCACTCGAAGCTACTTCTATCAAGATCCGAACCTCAAGTGCCACCCGAGCCTCGCTCCGAGCCTCCGAAATCACCGATCCTGCGACCCCCACGTGATCTGCACGTATGTCCTGGGTTATTTGCAACGAGGCCCCTAGAGGTTTTTAGATTTTTATTTTAGTCCCTGCCAGGAGAGCCCATGTGAGGAGCACATGTTCTTTGTAAAATTTGCATCCACCCCCTCAACATTATAGGTAATTGCATATTGGTCCCTATCAACACGTTTTATTTTTATCAATTTTAATACCTGTAATTACATTTATACCCCAGTCTTTGCATGCACATTTAGCACTTTTTTTAATTCATTTTTCAATTTTGAAAATAGCATTGTGCAACTTATGTTGTCTTCTTTCACATGTGACACTTGGCACATTTTGTAATATCAGTGTATTTTTCTATTAATTAATTGGTTGAATTTTACTATATTTTGCCCATTTATGCCTCTTAATTGATAGTCATTTCTCTGTGACTCCAAAAATACCCAAAAATTCAAATTAGGTCTAGGATACATAGGTTTACATGGCATAAAAAATTCATCTCAATTGCATGCATCTGTGGCCTAATAAAATCATTTAGTGATTTCTTTAATTAATTTTTAATAGGATCATTTCACATATAAATTTAGGTTTAATAATTTTCCTGGATTCCTCACCTTCAGATCTATCTAGGATAATTTTTATTTCCAAAAATATTGTGATTTGATATTTATTAAAAATAATTTAGTAAAAATTACTATGCATTTTTTTAATTCATAATAAATTCATGTAGTGTCAGAAAATTCTAAAAAAATTAGTGTAGCTTAATTTCATCCCATTTCATCATTTGGCAAAGTTTCATAATTTTTGGACTTGATTTGATCACTTATTTGAATTAACTTGTCAACTGGATAGATTGTGCATGTGTTTTGCATTAAAAACCCGAAAAAGACCAAAAAAATTATTCTATGAAAGTCAAACCTTGGACTTTGCTAAAAATTTGCCTAAGGAGACAACTGCCTCCCTGAGTTCGACCTTGGGCTTTCCCAAGTAAAAGAAATTGCCACTCGAGATTAACTTTCTTTAAATAAAAGTGATTTTTAATATGCTCTTATTATCCGATTGCAAGGAACGATAATTAATTAATTTGACCATTAGTATGGTTGAATTGACAAGGGTAGTGAGAGCCGTTTCAAAATGGCACCATTTTCGGGGAGGCATGGCTTAGGTTAATTTGCAGTAATTTCTGAGTATTTGACTTTCTATCCCCGGGTAGTCTGACCCCCGGTTTTCTTGTGAATAATTTTCTGTCTTTTATTTTTTATATTTTTGTGTCGTTCTCTATCTGACCTCAACTTATTTTTGTGCGAGGAACGCGAGGAGTCGAAGACGCTTCGAGGAATCTGCATTTTTATTCTTTAAGTGATTTGAGAGAACTTGTATTTTTTTATTTATTTCTTTATTTTTTCGCATTATTTCTAGCGATTCCCATTTGGGTTCTCGCATGTGTAAAGATAGTGGAACTGTGTCCCTATGTGCTGTGTGGATTGAATTATAGATTAGGCTTGCACTAGTGGCTCCTTGAGCCACTCTTGGATTTGCTTGTGCTCATAAATTTTTAGGACCATACAATACACTTAAAAGATGCACCTAGAACACAGAACTAGTCAAATCAAACTGTGCTTCACTCGCTAATAGAACTGCTTGTCTAGGAACGGATTTTGTTGTCTGCATTTGCATTTAGTGTAAAAAAGATTTCAATTATGTTTTGCATCCTGCATAAAGCGAAGGGATCACTGTAAGTATTCTTCACTCAGCATATGCATCATTGTTTCTCGTGCATCGGCTTTTCTCGATTTCCCCCTCGTTTTCAAACTTAAATTCAAATGGAAATTGGGACTGGACAATAGGCGTGATGTGTGGTTGGACTAACAAATGATAACTTAACTTAAAACCGGGACTGCTAACATTATTGACCCAAAAAAATAAAATGTTAAAATCTGTTTGCGGGAGACTAATCCCCGACCTTGTTTTCAGGCTGAGTGAGGGTACTTTAGTGTGTGTAAACACCTTAAGGCAGAGCCCAAATCCACCCCATCTATATCACGTTCTGAATAATCCATGAAATATCACAAGTTGAATTTATTAAGGTTCACTGACTAGTACAAATTAGCCTCCACCTGTCTCTGGTAGATAGGGGCAAAATTGTGGTACTTCGCGACAAGTTGCCAGTTCTTACTTGTATTGTGTAAGTGAAATGTAACTCTCCACATCAGAAATGGCTCAGAAACAACCTCCTCTAACAAGGTAACTCTAATTACCTGATCCAGTAACTCTTTCCTCGAGGAGTGGGGAATTCCCTTCTAAGTTCAAGTGCAACCAACTCAAGAGGAAGGGGAAGAGAAAAGAATGGACGGTAGCCAGTGTAGCTACCTATCCGAAGATGCCTGACCAGTGTAGCCAAGTCATCCAGCTGCATTTCTTTGCTAATATACATACTCCAACATGTATTTTATTTTCACTTGGACCTGTCTATTTTTTTAGAGTACTTGCACTTTTTTCTTTTTTTTCTTTTCTCTTTTTTTTTCGAACTATATACAAGGTGAAGAATGTACATCAGTAGTTTTTCCACTTGAGCTAGTAGACTATCCCTCTTTTGAAGCATTATTGCAACCCACAGCATCCCGTCCTTAGATATCAACACCACCAGACTAGGTTGAGATTTACTACCCTCCTTAGAGGAGGACGTATGTTTCCACCCATGTGCTACTCCCAGCTAAAGGATTCTACCTCCTCACCACCTCATCAATGAAGAGCTACGTGCATAGTATTTGTCCAAGTTAGGTCATTATCTAAAATAATCATGCGTGTACATGAAATATTCTACTTAGACTAATCAAGATGACTTGTGAACATAGACTTGTGGACTCAAAGAATTAAGTCACATGACTTGAGAATTCTTAACTCCAGTTCCTATAAGGTTCCTATGAAATTAGGTGGATTAAGGTCAAATCAGGTCCATCCTCAACATCTACTCATAACTTGGTTCAGAACCCACTAGCTTTTCACCGTGCATATGCAAGATATGCGGATGAGATGAAGATGGCATGCTATGAGTGAAATGCAAGTCTCTTATTCTTTTGAATGTAAGGATGATATGCAAGAGTACATAAGAAGCCTATATTTTTGGTTTTTTTCAAAAACTTTGGTATACCTCCTATGTTACAACAATTTACAAGAGTTTATAAAGATTATACAAGTGTATTTTACAAAATAATTTCTCCAAATTTTACCCAGCCCGTAATTATTGCGAAATATATACATAAATACGTGAAAGTACGAGCTATGGGTAATATATATGTACTATATACACGCCCCCTATACTTAGTGTTTGTTATGTCCTCAGAGCACGGAAAGTGAGGAAAAAGACATAGCTCGTGCTAAGCGTAAGAGAGCCAAAGAGAACGAAAAATGTAAAGAAGTCGTCCTGCCCCCTATACTTAGGCTCTGGCAGCCTAAGTGTAGAAGAAGGTCAAAAATGGGGCAGACGAGGTCAAGAGGAGAAATGGATGAATATATAATGCGGGCATCAGTCTCCCCTATAGGACTTAAGTGAGCATGAGGACCAATGTGATATGGACGATATACAGAGAACATACTCAGGTGGCTCATCCCTCCTATACTTAGGATCTGGTCATCCTAGGTATAGTCCAAGATAGTAATCAATGAGGCTAGGATGAGTTACTAGAGTCGCAGGGGTGAAAGAGCAGAATGTACAGGAGTAATGGCATATACAAGTGTATCGGTCTGAATCTTTCAAGATGCTGCTGATGGCTAGAGCTCACTGCTGCAAGGTCTCAAGCACGGCTCGAGGTGTATCTGCTGAATCTGTCTCGCGCATGAAATGAAATTAGTCTCACTTTAAAGGTCTCTGGATGTGTATTCATCTGGAGGTAAGTAGACCTAATTCGGAGTTTGTAAGAGAGAGATATTGGCATTCTAAGGTTCAGGGGGTTTGGGGATTTATTGGGTATTTTACAAGATAGGAACTCTGGCCTTCTTCCCTATATTTCTAACTAATGGTGTACGCATTATAAGGAAGGTGTTATTTCATTTGGAGGGGATAAAATACAAATAAAATGATGGATATTTTACAAGTGGATTTTACATTAGGATTGGCTTCTTATTTAAATGCAAAAATGAATGCTAAAATGCATATCTTGTGGATTGATGCATGAATGCTATTTATGCAAAATAAAGGGAAATATGAAGCTAAATACCCAAGGACAGAGCTCTATTTTCAACTAAACGAGTGATGAATCACATATTCATCAACCCACTATACTTAAAACTTACTCGTCCCTGAGCAACTAAAATGAAATGCAAAAGTGAAATGATTTTGGGTTCCATACCAAGGTCATGAACAAAAGTTGAAAATGGAGCTTGACTCAACTTTTGGAATAAGTGTGTGGCGGAACCTCATTGGGATCTGAACTTAAGACCTAACAAACTTCAAGTTCCACAAGTCTTCTATTCAAGACTCCTCAATAGTCAGGTCAGAACAAATCCTCAGACGTAAATTTCTGGTGACTATGATTTTTACTTGTACTGTGTAAGTGAAATGTAACTCTCCACATCAGAAATGACTCGAAAACAACCTTGTCTAACAAGGTAACTGTAATTACCCAGTCCAGTAACTCTTTCCTCGAGGAGAGGGGTATTTCATTCTAAGTTGAAGTGCAACCAACTCAAGAGAAGGGGGTAGAGAAAAGAATGGACGGTAGCCAGTGTAGCCAAGTCATCCAGCTGCCTTTCTTTGCTAATATACATACTCCAATAGGTATTTTATTTTCACTTCGACTATCTATTTTTTTGGATTACTTGCTCTTTCTTCTTTTTTTTCTTTTCTCTTTTTTTTGAACTATATACAAGGTGAAGCATGTACATCAGGAGTTTTTCCTCTTGAGCCAGTAGACTATCCATCTTTTGAAGCATTATTGCAACCCACAACATCCCGTCCTTAGATGTCAACACCACCAGACTAGGTTGAGATGCACTACCCTCCCTAGAGGAGGACGGATGTTTCCATGCGTGTGCTACTCCAAGCTAAAGGATTCTACCTCCTCACCACCTCATCAATGAAGAGCTACGTGCATTGTGTTTGTCCAAGTTAGGTCATTATCTAAAATAATCCTGCGTGTGCATGAGATATTCTACTTAGACTAATCAGATGACATGTGAACATAGACTTGCAGACTCAAACAATTAAGTCACTTAACTTGAGAAATCTTAACTCTAGTTCCTATAAGGTTCCTCTGAAATTAGGTGGATTAAGGTCAAATCTGGTCCATCCACAACATCTACTCGTAACTAGGTTCTGAACCCACTAGCTTTTCACCTTGCATATGCAAGATATGCGGATGAGATGTAGATGACATGCTATGAATGAAATGCAAGAGTCTTTTTCTTTTGAATGCAAGAATGATATGCAAGAGTACATAAGAAGCCTATATTTTTGGTTTTTTTTCCAAAACTTTGGTATACCTCCATTGTTACAACAATTTACAAGAGCTTATAAAGATTATACAAGTGTATCTTACAAAAAACATTTCTCCAAATTTTACCCAACCCGTAATTATTGCGAAATATATACATAAATACGTGAAAATACGAGCTGTGGGTAAAGTATATATGTAATATATACATGCCCCCCAATACTTAGTGTATGCTATGTCCTCAAAGGACGGAAAGCGAAGAAAAAGACATAGCTCGTGCTAAGCATTAGAGAGCCAAAGAGAATAGAAAATGTAAAGAAGTCGTCCTACCCCCCTATACTTATGCTCTGGCAGCCTAAGTGTAGAAGAAGGTCAAAACTGGGGCGGACGAGGTCAAGAGGAGAAATGGATGAATATATAATGCGGGCATCGCTCCCCCCTATACTTAGGCACAGGTCAGCCTAAGTATATGACGTAAGTGAGTATGAGGACCAATGTAATCTAGAGGATATATAGACAACAAACTCAGGTGGCTCATCCCCCCTATACTTAGGATCTGGTCAACCTAAGTATAGTCCAAGATAGTAATCAATGAGGCTGGGATAAGTTACTAGAGTCGCAGGGGCGAAAGAGCAGAATGTACAGGAGTAATGGTATATACAAGTGTATCGGTCTGAATATTTCAAGATGTTGCTGATGGCTAGAGCTCACTGCTGCAAGGTCTCACGCGCGGCTCGAGGTGTATATGCTAAATCTGTCTTGCGCATGAATACAATCTCCTCAACATGGACTAACTGCACATTGGATTCGACGAAGGGCTTCAACAGTTGTCCATACACTAGGAATGTCTGTGCATCATCTACGAGATCTGAGATTTGGACACATCCACTATTATGCACCGTACGTACGATAAATGGGCCTGTCCACTTGGACTTTAACATTCCTTGGAAGATCTTCAGCCTAGCACTAAACAACCATACCTTCTGTCTAGGAACAAAGGCCTTTCGTCTGTTATATCTATCATGCCAACGCTTAACTTTGTCCTTGCACACCAAACTGTTGTCATATGTGCAGTTTCTGACATCCACAAGCTCATTCAGATCCATATCTCTCTTCTTCTGCCCAAGGCGTGTGTTCTAATTGACCTTTTTGATTTCCATTTTGATTTATGCACTAACTCTGCGGGCAAATGACACGGCTTTACGAATACCATTCGGAATGGGGAGGTTCCTAACGGTGTCTTGTATGCTGTCCTATACGCCCATAGGACTTGATCCAAGATCAGAGATTAGTCCTTCATGTCTGGGCGGACTATCTTTTGCAATATAGTTTTCACCTCCCGATTCAACACCTTAGCCTTACCATTAGTCTGTGGGTGGTAAGGACTAGCGACATGGTGTTCGATACCGTAGTCCTTCAATAGTTTCTTCACCTCTTAGTTTACAAAGTGGCTACCCCCATCTGATATCCTCATTTTGGGAATCTCGAACATAGAGATGATATGCTCTCTGATGAATTTACAGATAGTCATGTTGTCTGCGGCTCAGGTCTGGAAAGGCTCCACCCACCTAGATAGGTAGTCTACCGCAAGAAGGATGTACTCGAACCCGTGGCTAACATGGAATGGGCCCATGAAATCGATGCCCCAGGTGTCAAAGACATCACAAATGATGATAAGCTGCATCAGCATCTCATCCTTGGAACTAACGATTCCTCTCATTCTCTGGCATACTGGGCATGACTTCGTAAAGGTGATGGCATCACGAAACAGAGTCGGCCAGTAAAAGCCACACTGAAGTACCTTCCATGCGGTCCTCTTCTTAGAGTGGTGTCCGCCTGCCTCCAAGCTATGGCATAAAGAAAGGACAGTCTGGTATCCTCCTGAGGAATACACCATCTCCAGACACAATTCGTTCCTTCAAAGAAAAGGATTGGATCCTCCCAATAGTAGTGTCTATCATCCGACTTCAGTCGATCGATGAGGCTCTTGGGCCAACCTTCGGGAACCTTTTTGGAGACAAGATAGTTCACGATGTTGGCATACCATGGGAGTGAGTCGACAACAAAAATCGACTCTTCAGGGAAGGAGTCTCAGATAGGTGAATCCACGAAAGTATTTATATCTTAGAGACGAGAGAAATGATCGCCTATTACGTTCTTCTTTCTAGGTTTATCACGAATATCCAAATCAAACTCCTGGATAAGCAGAATCCACCTAAGAAGACGCGCCATCGCATCCTTTTTCTCCATCAAGTATCGTAGAGCCGTGTGGTCAGTGAACACAATTACCTTGGATCCAATTAAGTGAGATCTGAACTTGTCCAAGGCAAACACTACCTTAAGCATCTCTTTTTCCGTAACTGTTTAGTTACGCTAAGCGGTATCAAGCACTTTGCTTGCGTAGTGGATTGGAAATGGGACGTCATCCCTCCTCTATCCTAACACAACCACAACAGTAAAATATGATGCGTCCGTCATGATCTCAAAAGGTAGAAACCAATCTAGGGATTGTAGGATCGGGGCGTACATGATCATTCCCTGTAATAGCTTGAAGGCCTCAAGACATTTATGATCAACAATAAACTCCTTGTCTTTGCCTAAAAGCTCAATTAGCGGTCGGACAATCTTAGAAAAATCCTTGATGAATCTCCGGTAGAATACGACATGTCCGAGGAACGACCGCAACTGCTTGATGTTGGTTGGTTGTTGGAGTCATCTGATCACATCCACCTTGGCACGGTCAACCTCCAATCCTCTCTTGGAGATGATGTGCCCCAACACAATGACCTCGGTAATAATGAAGTGACTTTTCTCCCAGGAGAGCACCAAATTAACCTCACAATAGCGTTTGAGGACTCGGTCCAGAGTCCAGAGATAGGAATCGAATAGTCGCCGTGGACCGAGAAGTCGTCCATGAAGACTTCCTGGAATTCACCAACCATTTCAGCGAATACAACAATCATGCACCTTTGAAAAGTACCTAGAGCATTACATAACCTAAAGGGCATGCGTCTGAAAGCATAGGTACCAAAGGGGCATGTAAACGTGGCCATCCTGGTCCTCCGGAGCTATGCTACTTGATTGTAGCCCGAGAACTCATCAAAGAAACAGAAGAACTCTTTCCCTGCTAGTCTCTCTAGGATTTGATCAATGAAAGGTAGGGGGAAATGATACTTCTTCGTCGCGGCATTCAGGCATCTGTAATCCACAAAGATGCGCCACGACGTGGGCACTCGCGTCACGATCTCCTCTCCGTCCTCGTTGGTGGTCGTCTGAATTCCCGACTTTTTCAGGACAACATGGATCGGGCCACCTATTTAGAGCCAGAGATGGGATAAATGAAACCCACGTTGCACCATTTCTCTATCTCCTTCTTCACCACCTCTCGTAAATTTGGATTCAAACGACATTGGAATTCACGAGAGGGTTTGGCTTCATTCTCCAAGTAGATATGGTGCGAACACAGAGCGGGATTTATCCTGTGGAGATCGGAAATGCTCCGGCCTATTGCCTTGTGGTTTTTCTCCAGGATTTCTAGCAAGCGAGATTCCTGCTCCTTGATTAATCGTGAACTGATGATGACCGGATATTTCTTCACTTGACCCACAAGGAAGGCGTATTTTAGTGTTGTGGGTAAAGGTTTGAGCTCAGGTATGGTGTGATCGTCTAGGAAATATTGCTAAATCAAATATGGTTCAGTGTTAGAAATGGCTGGATCTTTCTCTGATATTTCTGCCACCAAATTATTCGGCTCTGGAATCAGATCGTCAAAGGTCTCCTTGCAATCGGCGAAAGCCACGTCTGGCTCGTCATCCTCAACTTCTGATTGTCCTAAAGAGGGAAGGACTGACAGGCCCTTTTGGGCCTCTATGTCATCAAATATGTAGTGGGGTGCAGGTTCTGAGCTGTACGCGTCTCTAAGGACCTCGCAAACTGAATCATGCACAAGATCATAACCGGAGGGGAGGGACTCATCGGTATTGGATGGGTTCTGTCTCCATGGCCCAACTATATCTACATGGTCGCAATCTACTTCGGCTGAAGAGTACTCGATGCTAGATTCAGAATCTGCTCTCTGCCATCTGGTTTGCTTCATCTCAAGTTCCTCTTCTCCGCCTGGAGTTTGGAACTGGATCTTCCCGATCTTATAATCAAACAAGGCCCCGTTGTTCTGAGGAAGGGCATGCCTAAGATGATATGGAAATCTCTCTAATTACGAGGGGTTTCCATATCTAGGACTGTAAAGTCCACCATGTATTATTGACCCTCGACTTTGATTACAATATTCCTCAATTCTCCGTGGGACCTCTTGGTTGATTTATCTGCGAACTGCAGGAGGGCTCTAGATTTCCTAAGATATCCGAGATTAAGCCGCTCATAGAGTGCTATAGGCATTAAATTAATTAAGGAGTCGTTGTCTTAGAGAGTGCGTGCAAACGCAATGTCATCGACATGACTCACAACATAATATGCACCCATATCTCTTCGTTTCCTTGGAAACAAGTTCTTTATTGCACAAGTCATGGGTACTGACAGAACGTGTTTCTCAACACAACTTTTGGTCTTCCTGCTAACCCTAGTAGGAGTGCATCTCACCTTAAGGTATTTCTGGAATGCAGGTGTTACTTCCATGTATTTGTCAAAGGGGATTGTGACATTGATATGCTTGTTGCAAAACTCTGCCATCTCAGGGTCATATTTTTGGATTTTTTTACTTTTCTTCTTTCCACCCTTAAGAGATAGGGGAAAGGGATTATTGACTCCATCTCAGATTCTGAAACTGAAATGTTTTTACTCAAAGCAGCAACTAAGTTATGTACATGACTAGGACTCTGAAACAGACTCCGACTCTGACTCTAACTAAAAGGAAAATCATGCGGCGAAACCAGTGATGAGTCTTCCGTGACTTCTGGATGGTCCTCCTTAGATGGAGGTGCGGGCTCTTCATAGATTTCGGAGGACTCTCTGCTCATGCGGGTTCGTTGCTGCTTCGAGGACCTAGAAGTCCTCTTCTTCTGCCAGTGCTGATGATGTGTTGCTCCTCTTCTGTCTCCAAGTTCTCCTCAAGTAGAGACTTGGCGGCTCCTTCCTCCGGTGCCCGTGCTCGATCAGGTATGATCACAGTCCTTCCGCTCCTGAGGGACACATGGTTCACATTATCAAATGAAAGGATCTCATGTTCAGATAAAGAATTATCTCAATAGTATACCTGATCACGAGGTCGGTTCTGGCCTTCGGTTAAGTTGTTCGGGTTGGCCAGAACCTGGGTGGGAATTGGGGTCTTTGGCGCTATTTGTTGATCCTGGGTACGAGAAAAATGATTCAGATTGGTTCTCATATCCAAAT
Organism: Ottelia alismoides; assembly: GCA_037367405.1. Taxonomy (NCBI): domain Eukaryota; kingdom Viridiplantae; phylum Streptophyta; class Magnoliopsida; order Alismatales; family Hydrocharitaceae; genus Ottelia; species Ottelia alismoides. The sequence goes on from JAZKJV010010449.1 coordinate 1,071,194, forward strand.
AGTCATTCTAGATCTGTTGGACCCTATCAGACAGGGTCTAGATTGCCAAGATGAGGGACTTCAATTCGGTGGGCTGGGCTGGCTGATGCTGACTTGCGGATGAGGTTATGTACTGGCCCTGCTGGCCCTACCGATACTGCTGTTGCTGCTGGGACGGTGACGGGCCCTGCTGGCCAGAGTGGAATGTGCACTGCTGCTGCTGGTGCTTCTAAGGCCGGTACCCTCGTTCGGGCCTGGACTGAACAAAGTGTGATGCGGAGATGGAGATGGTTTCCTGGTTAGCTAGGGAAGGTTGGTGAGGCTGACTGTTCCCCATCCCTGACTGTCTGCCGATGGGGTCACGGCTGTACCACAGCCCGTTGATCTCGAACACCTGCGGAGGCTCCTCGTATCCGGTTTCTACTTGTGGGGGTGCATGCTGGTCCTGCTGGGTGTAAGTCTGATCCTCTACCCAGCCACTCTGAGGCCCTAGTGTCTGTTCATGCACATGATGGACTCGGTGTACAGGCGCAGGTGGTGCAGAAGGGGCAGGTAGCTTCATCTTAGCTACCTTCTCATTAAGTTCCTCCACTTTCTTCGGCAAACGTTAGAGAGACTCGAGGTCAGTGACCCTCTTGTGTATCTGCTCGACCCTGGTTAACTTGTCAGCTATCATCCCATGCTGGGGATGAGGTCCTTTGTCTAATCCGTTACAATCCTCCTAGTTGTCTCATTGTATAGGAATGAGGGAGACAACAGATAAGCCCTGGTGGCCTGCGACCTACCTGTTTCTGCCATCTGCTCTAGTATCTTCCATACAGCATTCTCATTTTTTGTTCAGATAACTTCCGCCACAGGCGGCACTGACTAACCCCTGCATCTCCGGGGTCATGCCACAGAACAAGGTCTGGACTAAGATTACCTTAAAAATGCCATGGCAGGGACATTTCTGAAGTAGTTCATTAAACCTATCCCAGGCTTCATGGAATGGTTCACTGGGTCCCTGGGAGAAACTAGCGATCTTTGTTCTCATTTGATTATTCCAACTGAGGGCGGTAGAACTTCTTCAGGAATAGGTCCTTGAACTGCATACAGGTTGTACATATCACCCCAAGGTTCTTCAGCCAATGTGCTGCCTTGTCTCCTAAGGCAAAAGGGGTGGCCTTCAGTCGAATGTAATCCTACCCAACCCTAGGATGACTAAGGTTGTTGCAAACCAGCTCGAAGTCTCTGAGGAAGGCATACGGTTCTTCATTGGTATTTCCGTTGAACTTCGGTAGCAGGATAAGGAAGTGTGGCTTGAGCTCAAATGCTTCGGGGGGGACCGTTGTTGCCAACCAATGATAAATCTCGTTCTCCGCTGGGTTGTAGGCATCCACCATTGGTCGGTAGATTCCTCCTGTCATGATGATCTGTCCCATTCTAGCTGTGAGTTCCGCATTTTGTTGTTCAGCTGTGGCAAGGCAAGCCAAGATTTGTCGTAACGGGTCCTCATCTGATGGCTGCTTAGGTGGCATCTTGTCCTCTAGTCCTGGGTATGCAACATGGTCCATGTTAGAGGACAAATCAAGGAAGGGATTCTTACCGAGGCGATGGTCTTCCTCGGTAAGCTCAGAGGAGAGGAAAGGGTTGGTTTGAGAGTAACCACCCTGGGTGTGACGAAACCAGAACTCAAGAGGGTCATGAGTCCTGGGTGGTCCTAATTGCGCTTGGGCTGGTGAAGAGGAGTTATGTGGGGGGCTCAAAGAGAGATTGGTGAATAAGGAGTCGATATCCCCCCAGATACTCATCTTGATTTGGCGAGCAGAATCGGGAGTCCTAAGTGAAGATAGGATTTGACTCCTACCTAAAGCAAAAAATTGAATCCAAGACCCTGGGTTGACACTCAACATAGTGAAGGACCCGAAATCGAGTCCAATTAATCTTGTTAATTTTAAGTGTGATTTTTCAAGAATTACCAGAAATTTACGTCTGAGGATTTGTTCTGAACTGACTATTGAGGAGTCTTGAATAGAATACTTGTGGAACTTGAAGTCTGTTAGGTCTTAAGTTTAGATCCCAATGAGGTTCCGCCACACAATTAATCCAAAGGTTGAGTCAAGCTCCATTTTCAACTTTTGTTCATGACCTTGGTATGGAACCCAAAATCATTTCACTTTTGCATTTCATTTTAGTTTCTCAGGGACGAGCAAGGTTTAAGTATAGGGGGTTGATGAATCTGTGATTCATCACTCTTAAAGTTGAAAATAGACCTCCGTCCCTGGCTATTTAGCTTCATATTTCCCTTTATCTTGCATAAATAGCATTCATGCATCAATCCACAAGATGTGCATTTTAGCATTCATATTTGCATTTAAATAAGAAGCCAATGCATGTGTAAAATCCACTTGTAAAATATCCACCTATTTATTTATATTTTATCCCCTCCAAAATGAAATAACACCTTCCTTATAATGTGTACACCATTAGTTAATAATATAGGGAAGAAGGCTAGAGTTCCTATCTTGTAAAATACCCAATAAAGCCCCAAACCCCCTTGACCTTAGAATGCCAATATCTCTCTCTTACAAACTCCGAATTAGGTCTACTCACCTCCAGATGAATACACATCTAGAGACCATTAAAATGAGACTAATTTCATTCAATTCGGAGCACGTAGGCAAAACTTGGATGATCTCTTAACAGTTTATACGACCTGTTTAATGATTACGAATGCATGATCTCTTACCATCTGGGTAAGGGAAATGTATTAGTAGATGCTTTGAGTAGGAGAGCACATACCGAGGGCACCGCAAGATGGTTATGAACTTGGGATATGCTCATGACAATCACTGAGTGGCACCCATTTGATAGTACTACAGATGATGATCTCTATATATATTGTTAGGATAATGCAACCAAACAACCTTCTCATGGTTGTCCACTCCTCTCATAGAGAAATAAAAGGACGATCTCAACTTGTATGACTGTTAAATACAAATGAGTTATTTATTGTAGAGAAAACTCATGAGAAATAAAACCAAAAATATAACCTTCTCATACAATTGATATTTGTTAGAGGAGTAACCTTCTCCTATATATATCTATATTGGATTAACCTTCTCATGAGTTTTTTTGAATGAAATTAGACTCATTTTAATGCCAATATCTCTATATGTTACTCCAATAAATATCACTATAGGAGAAGGTTACTCTTTTACTATATGAGAAGGTTAATCATTAAACAGGTTATATTTTTGTATGAGAAGGTTATAGGAGAAGGTTCTCATATATACAACCTTACTCTCTATATATAGTGAAAGAGTACTCCTTTTATTTGGTTTGTTATTTAGAGAAAACTCTTTATTTGGTTTGAATGCCAATATTCGTAGGACAACCATGAGTTGATTTGTTATTTATTGTAGATACCCTTTATTTGGTTTTATATATACAACCTTCTCATGGTTGTATATATATGAATTGTATGCTAAGAGAGGAGTTTTCTCCATATATAGGCACCCTTCAACTTCGATGATGGGTTGATTAGATTTTTCTTGTTGTTCTGCATCCGAAGTTGGTTCATGGAGTTGAGGAATTGACAATGCTTTCATCTCCACAGTTGGGAGAGCACGAGAGGGCTTGAAACTCGAGATCTAATTATGAGCCAGGGTCATCCGCCCTGTCTCCGACTCTCCGCCTTTCGTAGTGGATTAAGGACGATCTTCACCTCCATTCCACCCGTAGGTAACTGTAGGTCATTTAATTTCATTTTTGCCATTTGTTTTCTGTCTATTTAATTTTGTTCTAGCTTAAATCCACCAATCGTCTTCAACCTCAGATCGCAAGACCGGAGGGATTCTATTCACATTCATATAATTCCTACTTGACCAACACCTTCATCCCGACCTTCTCCGTCTTCTATCATATCTGACCTCTCTTAGATCGCTCCATATTTGAGGGTTGACTCCACTTCCAATCACCATCGTCGGAGCCGCCACCCCCATCACTCTTTGCCATCTTTCATGCTTCAACAAAGCCGCTGGAGGTTCAATAGACCTCCAAGAAAGCATTTCTTTGAAGGGTTAAGGAGCATATTTGGGGACATGACTCAACATCTGGAGGTTCGCCTAAAGCAGAACATACACAAATGTCCAAATCAAATTCTAGGGGACGCCGATCCCCTCAAAGCCCTTTGATCAGAAGAGGGGATGTACATGAATGCGATCAAACATTCAGAATGCATATCCATTGAAGGACAAGAGGGTATCAGCCGATCGAGTCTCACCAAGGACCGCCTACTTCCTAGTTCTTCTAAATTATTTCGTGGCCCTCCGATTAAGGACATGACCTCCAGTTTTGATCACTACCGTTAAAGAAGTCTCGTTCTTAGCTGTGAGATCGAATTCCAGATTTAATCGACACCATCCGCACATGAGCCAATTTCAGTTGTTGGATCAGAGCTGCAAAGCATCACGTCTGTCCGATGCACCACATATTTAAAGGGTATAATTACACTTGAGCCCCTACTTTTTTATTTGCAAATAAGTATGCCTCGGAACACGTGTCAACATTCTGTATATTAATTTTGAATTCTATATCCTAAAACTTATTTTTATTGCATTTTGGTCCAGTTTAGATTTATAAATGATTTATTTTAGAAAAAATGTAATAAGGGCCCCATCTTTTCTGTATTTATTATCATTTAGCCAAGTAACAAAGTTTTTTTTTCATTTTAGTTCATATGCTTATGTTTCTATTTTTCATGATAAAATTCAAATAAAAATTATCAGAATATCATTAAAAATACAACAAAAACTATCTCAACTTCTTGTTACATAGATCTTTCATCCTTCATTTTTATTTCATATTTTCATCTTTATTATTAGTTTTTACAAAAATTATCTCAAGTCGATAAAAACTCCCTATTTGCTTTTATAAACTTTTTCAAAAAATTATTAAAAATTCATGATTATACATTTTCTTTTCTTTTAATTTCTAAACCATTTTGGAATTTTTATTCCTAATAAAAATAAAAAAATCATAAAACACTAAAAACATAAAAAAATCATAAAATTCATATAAAACACCAAAAAATTTAAAATACCTTTACGGAAAAATAAAAAAAATCATCTTTCATTTTGTGTTTATTTCATCTATTTTTGGTTTAAAATTTGAAAAAAACATCTGCATTTAATTCTATTAGTTTTATTTCCTATTTTTGATTTATCTAACAGCATTAGAAAATTTGGAAAATTCTAAGAAATAAAAAACATTGAAAAATTGTAACAAATTATTTTTTTTTGAATTTTATATGTATTTTTATCACTTTGTAAAAATCCAAAAGTTACATCATTCTTTCTTTTATAATTGATTTCTTTCATTAATTTCTATTTTTATTATTTTATTGTATTTCTCAAAATTAAAAATGAAGGAAAAATACAAAATGAGACAAACAAATAAAGAATATAAAATTAGAACTCCGTAAAAAATAAAAAATACGAAAATACAAAACCAAGGCTAATGTTTTTAGATTTCCTTGTTTCTTTCATTTTTTTTAAATTGAATAAGACCCGGAATTTTTGTTACCTCCTTGAGCTCGATTATGTTGTTGAATTAAGAAATTTTAGATTTTAAATATTGAAATTAATGTGTAATGTCGTTGCAACCCCAAAAACTCGTCAACAAAAAATATTAAAATCTCAAGCTAAAATCATTGAAGAAAATGTAGCAAGAGAAATTTGATATTTAATTTACCATGATTTCCAATGGGATCGAAGTTAGGGAGGCAACTAAAATCTTGAGGGTTATTCTATGCACTGAAAATCAAATGAAAGAATGAAGGAATTTCCTTGCACATTATACTTGAATTTTTATGATTTGAATTTTGTAAATTTTTATGAATTTTTATTTATTAATTATTATTTTATTTTTTGATTTTTGATTTTTAATTTTTCAATTTTTTTATTTGTAAAAAATGGAATAATTAAAGAAAAGTCAAGACACAAACACTCAATCAATATTTTTGTATTTTTAAATTATGTCAAAAATAACCAGAAAATATAATTAAAATTATTTTAAGGTATTTGATACATTTAAATAAATAAAAATAAGGAATAAAATAAACATAAAACAAAGTTAATGTTTTAAAATATAAAACATCAACTAAAATAAAAATTCGGTAAAAAAAATACAAAATAAAAGAGTAATTTTAATATTTTCCATAACCCCAGTTTTTTTAAAATTTTAAAAAGATTTTTTTATGAAATTTTAATATTTTAAAGAATTTTATGCTTTTTATGGTTTTTATGAGTAATAATAATACATAAATTGGATAAAAATTAAAATAAATCAAACGAAGTAAACTAGAATTTTTCTAGATTTTTTGGAAATATTTTAATAATTTTTATTGATTTATAGATGTAAAGAGGGATTTTTTATGGGGTTTTTGAATTTTTAAAATTTATGAAAATATCAATTGCAGCTTATAATGCAAGATGGATTTAAAAGGAACATATGTAAAATTTAGTGGAATTTTTTAAGGTCATTGAGATTTTTTTTAATTTTTAGTATGCAAAACAAAAGGAGACATACAGGGACTTGAATGCACATATTTTATTTTTGCAGACAAAGCATTAATAATTAAATATATCTTAGGGCAAAATATGCAAAAAAACCCAAGAAAGCTCGTGCGTATGCACGTGATGTGTGCTGGAATGGACTAGAATGTAAATACAATATTTTCAAGCTCTAATTAATAACTCAAAACTACAGATAATATATGGCAAATTACCCAAAAGTCGCATGTTACACATCTGTTACAATTCAAGCAGGATTTAAATACAATTAAAATAAAGATTAAGGGCAAACATGCATGTGTTCAATTTATCACAAGATGAGACATATCCACAAGATAAATTATTTGAATATTAAATTATGCAATTGTACCCATAAAATGACGTAGCACGAGGAGCACCTCTGATGTATTACATAATAGATCAGACGATGGAGATTGCAGCTTTCTTGGAGGATCTCGATCTAATCTGGACGCTTTAATGGACGGGCAAGATTTTGGGCAGCTTCAACGTTGAGATCGCAACTACGACAAATGTTCTTGATCTTGTGGTTTTGCGTACACCTGAAAAAACTAGGAAGCATCTACTCCTCCTTGAACTTGGATTGTGTGGATCTCCCTCAGTTCGACATGGATTTTCCTCAAGTCACGCCCAAAATGTAGCTTGAGATGCTCCACACCCTCAGCATACTTATGATCTAAGGATCAACAGATATTCCTTGAATTGTAAGGTTGTGAACCTGATAGTTCCAGGTATCTCTAGTGAGCCTTGAATCTGCACGTCACTCTCAGATCTAACGTTCCTGAGTCCTGCAAAGGAATACATGCTCTGAGGATGAGCTTTGACGACAAATTATTGCATGAAAATACGTGAAATAAAGATGGAGATGGGTGATTTTGATCATGCGGAAAATAGAGGATTCGAATATGATGAACTACTCCAATCCAAGGGTCGAATCGTGATCAGATTGCATGGGGGTACAGAGAAGTGAACAGTGATGTGGGTGAGATTTCAGTGAGCCAAAATCGTTGTTTAATAAGATAGGAACAATGGTCAATGTCGAATGCTATGATCTACGTAATTATTGGAAAACACGGAAATTTAAACGAAATTAAATGAAATAAAAACTAGATCTAACTTAAGTATGAAAACACAAATCTAATTTCCTAAAATCTAAGCCTCAACATGTTGGAAAGCTACTTAGAAGCATGTGCACGGTGGTGCTCCGATGAAAGCTCTTATCTGGCGTCGATCTCTCTCCTAGCTCAACCTCTCACACTCCAAATTGAAACACTGAGGAGTTGTCACCTCTCTCTGAGGCTTGGAATCAATCATGGGGATAAAGTGGCTCTAAAAACGGATCAAGAGCGACAGTGGACAATCTAGATGTATATATAATAACATGGTCCAGTGACATTTTGAGTTTTGAATCTCGAGAAGATTGAGGCGTGATTGTTGAAACTGAATGGTTGGCGATAGAGAGAAATGAAGGGGCTTGAATGTTGGCAAAAAAATCTGGTGACGTTATGGAGTGACGTGCATGGGAAAATTGTGTGATGCAAGTGGTTAACAAATGGAAGAGGTGGATTTAGCAGGGACTGGGGAGTTTACCCCTGTCAACAGACCAAGGTTTAGCCAATCAGGCGCATCGAAGATGCGGGCAAAATAGGAAAAATGACAAAACAACAAATAAAAGCTAAATAAATGAATTAAAATAGAAAATAAAATTAAATAATTAAATATTGTAAAGTTGAAGGATTAAATATAGTTATTTACTAATGTTTAACTAATTAATGTAAATATAAGGGTTAAAATAAATATATAGGGTTATTTATAAGTATGTATACCTATATATACAAGACTTTGATTTATAATTAACTATTTATAACAATATATACATAATTGAATATTTTTGTTTATTTAAATATTTTATATTTATTTTAATGTAAATTTTATTTTAATTTTTAGGAATTAATTTATTAGGTTAATTAAATAGGTATAGGTACATTATATACATCGTGATACATATACAATATATACAATTTATTATTTTAGTTGATTTTTAATTTTTTTGATATTTTTTTTGCATTTTATATGAGTTAAATTTGAAAAATACAATATTCACAAATATGTACAAAAAAATAATTAAATAATATACATAGTATACATTGGTATAATATACAATAGTACCCTAATTGGCCACATTTCACACCTTAACTCTGAATTTTATGAAATCACTTCCATTTTAAATATAATTTAATTTGGAGTATAATGAAAACATGTTTGATGAATTTGAAGTCTTGTTGGAGTAGATATTGATCTTAAAAGTTGAGCTATGTGACTTTTTGAGAGGCGAGGTTATTTGCACAATGAACACATATTTTTATTTATAATCATTTTTAGTATTTGCAAAAGAATTTTATGCACAATTTTTAAAAAGAAATATTTTTTTAAAATAATTTGGTAATTAATAAATTATTGAAAGAGCGTGTATTATAGTCAGTATTATACAAGTGATGAAAATATACAGGTCACAAATGAATTTCTTGAAATTTTGGTCTTTTCTCCCCCTCCTTTATTCCTTATCGATCATGTCAAGTCTTGACCTTCTCTCGGCGTTTTATTCAACCAGTATAAATTGCATAAATATAGTCTTTGATTTTCTTTTTTTTAATTTCTTTCTTTATTTAATTAAGGTTAAAATAGTAATAAATATACAATATTTACACCAGATGAAGGTTGGAAAAAGAATAAATTTATTGATATTTATAGGTGTTAAGAATGGTTTTTAAGATAAAATAAATGAATAAAGAAGATGAAATGCACATTCATCATCCCCCTATGCTTTACCTATGCGAGTATCTTAGCAAACACTTATTTGATAGAATACGTGAATAAAAGAAAAAGAAAAGAATGAAGGAAAAAAGAGGAACTTGGAATAATATTTAGTATTAAACTTATCTGCATAATATTGTAGTATGGAGCTCGCTCAGACCTTTGGATTATTAGTATGGCGGAAACTTATTGGAAAATTGGATTTAAAACATAACAACCCTTAAGTTCCACAGGACTCCTATTCAAGTCGCCTCAACAGTCAGGTAAAAAGAAGTCTACATACACAAATTTCTCATGACTATGAATCTTTACTTGTACGGTATAAGTGAAATAGAGCTCCTCATCTTAGAAATGGCAAAGAATCATGCCCCCTCAATAAGGCAACTCTCGTCCCCCAGTCTAGCAACAATTTCCTCGAGGAGCAGGGATATTCCCTCCTAAGTTCAAGTACAACAAACTCTAGAAGAGGAGATGGAGAAAAGAATGGAAGGTATACTATGTAGCTACATGTCCTCAGATGCATGACTAGTGTAGCCAAGTCATCCAGATGCAAGCTAACACGAATCTGACTTTGAAACTCATCCTGGTTTATTGGCCATATATAGTCCCACAGGTTTTTTTATTGATTTTGCATTTTTTTAATATATACAAGGGTGCAACATGTACATAAGGACTTTTGCTTCTTGAGCCGGTAGACTATCCCTCTTTTGGAGCATTATTGCAACCCCACAACATCATGTTATTAGACCTTAGGTCTACTATACCAGGTTTAGATGCACTACCCTCCCTAGAGAAATACACATGTTTCCACTAGTTGTTACAGACCCGTGTGCTACTCCAAATCAAAGGATCTTCCACCTCACAACCTTCTCCAATAAGAGCAACGGGTAGAGTGCTTGTCCAAGTTAAGCCAATGTTTAGAACAATCATGCGTGGTGTTGTTAAATATTCAACATAGACTAATCAAGGTGACATGTGAACATAGTCTTGTGGACTCAAAGGATTAAGTTCCTAGGACCTGAAAAGTCTCAAGTGTAGTTCCTATAATGTTCCTCTAAAATTAAGTGGATTAAGGTCATAACTAAGCTCCATTCGTCAATTTTATTCCAGACTAGATTAAATGTTAATATTATTCTGTAAAATGCATATGCAAATGCCAGAAATATATACAAAACACATTTAAAAAAAGAAAGAAAATAGAAAATCTTTTTGTAAAAGTTTTTAAAGTGTTTGCAAATTTTTATGGATTTTAAGCATTTTTTGAAACCGAGAAAAAGGTTTACTAAACTTAATTTGTACAAGTATATACATGGATTATACAAATTTTATACAAGATTCCACAAGATGATTTTATACACAAGTTTTAGATACAAGGTTTCATAAAAAAATGTATATAATTAAGAATTTTACATAAGGGGAAATGATCAAAGTTTTATACACAAATGGGTTATAAAAATATATATACATCCCATAATGTGTATACCTCATGACGAAATTGTTTTACAAACATTTATATAGTTTTCCTTGTTTTGATATAGAAAATAATTTTGAAACATATTTTTATAGCCATTTTATTAATAAAGTACGAGTTATGGCTAAAGTATATAAACAATATTTACGACACCTCCTATACTTAGCTCTAACTATGTCTTTATAGTGACCAAAGAGCTACAAATGAAGACATAACTCGTGATAAGTATTGAATAGTGAAAAGAATCCTATACAACAACAACTCAAAGAATAGACGAAAAGAATAGGAGTCGGTGATCTCCCCTATACTTAAGATCAAGTAATACAAAGTACAAAAGACTCTACAGATGGGGAACATTGAGGAAGAGAATGAAAAAACTCAATGACTCGACTCATTCTACCCTATACTCTGGGTAAAATTTTCCTAAGTAAAGAAAAAGAATATCAACAAGATAAAGGACAAGCGAGAGATCAGAAGAAAGAAAGAGAATAAAACACGAAAAAACGGTATGAACAACATCACTTCCCATATACAACGTGTAAGGGTTCCCTAAGTATAAACAACAACATGATTGATGAAACAAGTCTAATATGAACAACTCAAATCATTCACTCCCATATACTTAGGAAGAGTAAATCCTAAGTATAACACATACACACGAAAAAAGAGGCGAATGATAAAAACGGAAGAAGAAGAAGAAGGAATAAAAATGAAAGGATATATACAAGAGATACTCAACTCATGCATTGGACGCAGAAGATGTTAAAAAATCATTGTCCAATAACACATATATAGAATCAACAACTGACAAGAATGTATCATGATCTAGACATGACATCAGCAACTATCCATTCACAAAAAATGGTTATGAGTCAGATGACAACCCAAATAAGACATTACTACAAATGTCATGCACAACTCTCACAATGAACGATCCTGACCATTTGCTTTTCAAATTTCCTGGAAATAAATTTAATTTGGCGTCAAACAATAATACTTTCTAATCAGCAGATTAACTCTTCTTTAAAATGTGGGTATCATGCCAACGCTTGGCTTTCTCCTTATACATAAGTCAGTTGTCGTATGCAAAGTCTCAGAATTCCAACAATTTATTCAGATCTAACTTCCTGCTCTTTCCTGCTTTCTCATCATCGAAATTGCAAACACGGAGTGCCCATAATGATTTTTGAATTAATTCTACTAGCAGGTGGCTAGGCTATCCAGACACCAATCTGTAGGGAGACATACCCAATGGAGATTCGTACGCCATCCGATAAGCCCATAGAAGTGAGTCAAGGATTTGGAACCAGGTATTCCTATCTTGACATACAAGTTTTTGCAATATCATCTTTATCTCCCTATTTGAAATCTCATACAAGCCATTAGTCTGTGGGTTGTAAGGAGATGCTACTATGTGCTTAATGGAATACTCCTTCACATAGGATGGTATTTTGTAAATCAGGAACCATGCAATAATATGGTATTGAGAAAAGAACACATCGTACGACTATCTGCAGCTCGGGTGGGGATAGCCTCCACCCATCCACTAACATAGTCCACGACAAGAAGGATGTATTGCTATCCCTTACTGATAGGATATGGGCCCATGATGTCTATGCTACATGCACAATAAACATCAGAAATATATATTTATCTTTGGGGCATGGTACCTTTGGAACCAACAATTCCTCCCATCTTTTGATAGTTGGCACAACCTTGAACATACTCTATAGCATCCTTAAATAATGTTGGCCACCATAGGTCGTTCTATAAGATCTTTGCTGCCGTGCACTTCCTTGAATGATTCCCACAAGACTATCATTTGTTACTATGCTCAAGTATGATGGTGTATTCCTCCTGAACAATACACCTTATCCAGATATAATCCGCACCCTCACAAAACATCTACGGATCCTACCATTGGTAAAAATGTATCTCTGATAGGAATCTGTCTACCTTGTTCTTCAACCAATCTTGTGGAACATTCTTGGAGACAACACAGTTCACAATATCAACATACCATAATAGTGATCCACAGACAAAATGGTCTCACCTGGAAAGGTCTCAGAGATAGGGATCATACTCTACTCAGAAGTCTCGACATTCGTAATGCGGGAAAGTTGATCTGCCATAACATTTTTCACTCCATGTTTATCTCGAATCTCTAAATTAAAATACTGGAGAAGAATGATCCACTTGATAAAGTGTGGTTTGGCATCCTTCTTTGCCTATGAGTACCGTATGGAAGTGCGACCATGTACAGAATAACATGCGAACCAAGGAGTTAAGATCTGAACGTCTCTAATGCAAACACAACAGTTAACATCTCCTTATCTGTGATCGTGTAATTACATTATGCCTCCTCTATAGTCTTGTTAGCAAAGTGTATAACAAATGGTACCCCATCCCTTCTCTACCCTAAAATAGCTTCAACTACAAAATCTAACGCGTCTGTCATGATCTCAGAGGGGAGAGACCAATCAAGTGGCTGTAAGACAGGATCACTAGTAACCATGTCTTTCAACTAATGGAATGCAAGGAGGACTTTCTCATCAACAACAAACTCACTCTCCATGCATAGAAGCTCAGTCAATGGGCAATCATGTTGAAGTCCTCAATGAATCACATATAGTCACCAACGTGTCCCAGAAATGACCTTAAGTGCTTCAAATTCTGTGGTGGCTCTATCTTGGATAGCACATCGATCTTAGCCGGGTTGATGAATATGTGATTCATCACTTCAAAAATTATTAATTACGTTCAGTTCCAAAAAATTCATCTGTATTTTATCAATTATCTGGCATAATTAACATTCATGCATATAAAAATAATAATTGCATTTTAGTAGTCATAATTACATAAAATAAGAAGAAAAAAACCCAGCCCAATTGACTGTAAAATAAGCTAACTCCTCAGATTTTTAACTAATTCATACTAACTCCAAATCACTCATAACCACTCCATTATGTGCATATGACTAACATGAATAAAGAAAAAATACAAAAATACTAACAGAAATAAGTGAACCAAAATACCAAACCAAAATTACAGGGTGATAGGACTAAAATGCTAATATCTTCCTCAAACAATGTGATTTGATCCTACTTACATTTGAACTAATTGAAGTTCAATTAACTTCAAAACAAGACCAACTTTAATTGAATTGGAGCTCATAAGTGAAAGTTCGGTTTTGGGCCTCTTTTGTACATTCAGTATCTTACTCGATTTGACCAAATATTTTATGTACATGATTGTATCTTTTTATTTTATTTCTTTTTCATTTATTTTCTTTGATAAAAGTTTTACTAAAATGCATAAAAAACTAATCCTACAATAAAATCAACATTAAAGAAACTAACCAAGTCCGAGTTTTCACTAACAACATATACAAAAGTCATCTTTTTCGTACTTTATTTTATTTCTTCATTTTCTTAATTTATAAAAATACAAAAAATAGAGTATTGTGTAAATATTTATGATCGATTTTATCATATTTGTTTACCAATTTTTTATCTTAATTAAAAATGAAAGAAGAATACTACACCCAAAAATCAAGGTATTCTACGTACATTAGGGACCCCAAAAATATTACTTTGTCCAAATGATCTATTCTGATTTTAGTTTTTCAAGAAAGTTGTAGATCTCATGGAGAGAGAGAGAGAGCTTTCAAGAAAAGTTTTTGATACGAGGTCGCTTGATATATCTTTTCGGTTATTCTTTTCGATTTTTCTGATGCTGACACATGGTAGCTCCTAGAGCTGCCACATGTCACTCAATTTTTGCATTTATACATTGTCTGTTTTTATAACAAAATTTACGAAAAATAAAAAATAAAATCAATAAATAAATAAATAGCAAATATAAAAAAGCTACACGGTCAAATGTGGGCCCCCGATCTCGATCCATTGGATGCCCCTCCATCTTCTCCTTCCGCCAACCAACCCGAGCCCTTTCCCGTTTTGGCACAACCGGGAATCTTCCAGATCAGGTTGCCGTGTCCCTCCTTCCATCTACGGCTGACCACCACCTCCTCGCAAATCTCACCACCGCCAATGACCATCCTAATCCATCATAATATCTATCTCCTCCTCATCATTGATCGTTCTCCCAATCAAAGACCACTCGAACCACAATAAAATCTTCAATTGATTGTTGCCGCCAGCAAATCTCCAATCAACCGCTCCTCCTTTCAAAATAGTAGAGATGCCTCTCACCCTATTTAAAAACCTGCATCGCCCCTCTCTCCAATTATCCACTGATCTACAACTACATAAGACGATAAACCTCTAGTGGTGATAGCCCGAGGATACCCCTCCTCCTCCGGCGAGATCCAAACCCCAATGGGTTTTGTTGTAGTGTGCACTTTCCCGGTTGTGTCTACTTGCTCTGGTCTCCCTTCATTCTGCTATCGTGCTCCATCCTCCATGTACTCCACCTTTCATCTTTTCATCAATCTTTTACATCTAACGCCCCATCGCATCAATCATTGAGATGTCTCTCGACCATATCTCCGATCATCACAGCTTCGCTCTATTCATCGCTCCTTATACACCACCCCTCACCTCCTCCACCTTCAATTGTGGAGCTCGCCACGTGGTCTGCCATCCATGCCGGCAGCTGGGATGTACCAACCATAAAAGCCCCTCACATGGTGGGACACCTTCCATACACTAAAGCTTGCTGCTCCGCTCTGTCAGCGAGGATCTTCGCCAACAACTTCACCACCTAGACTTCATTGTGCAACCCCTGCCATGATGTTCCCTGGCCACATGTAGAACACCACTCTTCACTAGAGCATCGTCTGTCATCCACTATCATCGGGCCTACGAACGGCCACTACCGTACTAAGAACCAATCTCTTAGTGATGGAGGAGCCTTGCGATCAGTAATATATGCCATCCATGTTGTCCATCATTGCTTGAAAATCCCCAAATATTGGCCTTTGGATTGAGTGCATGTGGGTGCTTCTGATTGTCCTTGAGCCAACCATTCGAACCATTGTCCCAGTGAGAAGCCTTGGGTCACATAAAATCATGTCATCACGCCATGGGGAGGCTCGGCCCAAGCTGCCCTAGCCGTAGATCTGCTCGTGCGCTACACACGTGTGTGGTGGAGAATTTGCAACCATGCCCTTGCCCTTTCCAGACACCCTAGAAGGTCTAGGGCATGTGAGGCACATGTGACCCCTTAGGCAAATTGTGTTGCTACATAAGTGCCTAGGAGAATTCGTAGACTTTCTTAACAGTCCTTTACAGAGATATATTTGCAAGAATTTTATTTACTTTATTTACTTATAAGTCCTTAAACATTTATTTGATAATATCGTGAGCATATTTGACCAGATTTTGAAATTCTTGGTGTTATTTTAAACCTTGAATTATTCTCTATCATATTGAAATTTGCGATTTTATTTTTGTGACATTATTTGACAGTAAGTAATAGAGCTCTTTTTGGTTCATTTTTTTGAGCACTGGTCTTTTAATTCATGGATTCTTTCACTCAACAACTTGTGTCTAGATTTTGGGAGATTTTTACATACATTAATTTGATATAAATTAAAAAACTAATTCTAAAGGGAATGTTTGTATTAATTGAATGGATTGCATGATGTTGTTGTGATTGCTTCATATTCACTATTATCTTTGCTTCTTCATTTCGCGTCATTTTTTATTAACATTCAAAAAATCAACAAAAATATTGCATTTGTTTCTTTCTCTCTAACCACATAGCAAATCATCATTTTCCTACATAAACTATTTTGCAAAACTCATGTATCTCAATTCTTTTTATAATTAATTACATCTTCTTGATTATAAATCTGGAAAAATACAAAAAAATCCACATCAAAAATCGTATACAAACTATTATAGACATTAATCTAGGTTGTTCCTTTGCCTCCTCGAGTTCGACCCTAGGGCTTGCAAAGTCTAAGTAAACATAAAACCCCTTTGATTAAATTAAATTAATTAAATTAAGTGCTTATTTCTTGGTTGATTCTGATTACCCACCTACAACGAATGACATATTTAATTTATTTATTTACACATTAATTCAAATGAATTGGTAGAGTGTGTAGTCGGAATAATTATGGGTCATCCTCCATACCATATTTGGAGATGACACGGCCTAATATAGTCCCATTAGTCACCATAAAGTGACTTTTCTCCCACGAGAGCACTAAGTTTACCTCGCATCAACGTTGAAGGACTTGGTCTACATGAGTAAGACATGTGTCAGAACTATCCGTGTACCTTATGAAAATGTCCATGAATCCCTCGAGAAAACTATCCACCATGTCGGTAAAAACGACCAATATATACCTTTGGAATGTAGCGGGGGCATTACAAAATCTAAAGGGCATCTGTCTAACGGTGCATGTGCCAAATAAACAAGTGAAAGTAGTTTTCTCCTAATCCTCACGAGCGATAGTAACCTGGTTATATCCCGAGTACCCATCCAAGAAACAAAAGAACTCTTTCCTTGCCAACCACTCAATAATATGATCAATAAAGGCAGTGGAAAGTGATCCTTCTTGGTAGTTGAATTTAGGCGCTTGTAATCTACACAGACACACCATGAAGTAAGTACACAGGTCAGAATCTCCTCACTATTGTCATTCTTTACAATAGTAATCTTGGATTCCTTTTGCACCACTCGTAGAATCCAAACCGGGATAAATAAAGTCAACATCACACCATTTTCTGATCTCTTTCATGACAACCTCAATTATATTTTGATTGAGATGACACTGACACTCACGGGAGGGTTTACAGTCATACTCTGAGTAGATATGATGCGATCACAAAGCTGGACTAATCCCACAAGATCGAAAATATTCCATCTAATGTCTTTGTGGTTTCTATCAAGAACCTCTACCACACGAGATTCTTGTTCACCGGTCAACAGTGGGCTGAGGATGATTGGAAACATTTGGGAGGGACCCGCAAGGATGGAATACTTCAACGTTGCAGGTAAAGCCTTGAGCTCAGGTGAGTCTGAATCAGCGTTGTAACAATCTCTATAACTGCACTGGTATAAGGTATATGATATGTACTCAGTGAACTATCTATAGCGGCTACTATCAGCTCATCGAACAAGACCTCAGAATGATCTGCAATGAATGATCTCTGCACATAAATGATCGGCTCATCAGGATGTTCAGAAATCTATGTAGTCTCATCAATAAAAGGCTCAGATATCTTAGCAATAATCTCAGAAAGATTTTTCTCATGTGCATATCTCAAAAAACATAGAAAGTGGCTCAGATATCTCAACTGGAGTTATATCAACAGAAATCACGGAATGACGTGTCAAAGGAATTTCCGAATGTACCTCCAATCTCTCAAACAGATCCTCATAAGTCAGCTCAAACTGCCCATCACACAGCTCTGACGAATCAACAAGGGAACTAATGTCGATTGTGCTTTCCAAAAGTTCCTTCTAAGAAAGGAACTCCTAGGT
Organism: Ottelia alismoides; assembly: GCA_037367405.1. NCBI lineage: Eukaryota > Viridiplantae > Streptophyta > Magnoliopsida > Alismatales > Hydrocharitaceae > Ottelia > Ottelia alismoides. Next base: position 1,089,491 of record JAZKJV010010449.1, read on the forward strand.
ATCAATAAAAACAGTAAATAGATATGCCTCTCTAAACTCGGTAAGAAAACCACAGTCCTTAGGATATAGTGTAACTAGCTCTCTCTCATTTGTTGTTGCTGGTGGCGATGACGGCTTAGGATTAAGGATCATCTCTATTTTCACCTTTATCACTACGAGAGTGAAAGAGGATCTCTCCAGTATAGTAATCAACTACCGCTTCAGCTGTTCAGAGGAACGGTTGATGTAGTATGATTGGTGTATGGAGTAACAATGCAGGTGTGTCCATATTCATGACAACAAAATCAACAGGGAATTTCATTTGTTACACCATTACAATAACGTCCTCTAAAATGCCTCTCAACTTCTTTATCAATCTATTAGCAAAATGAAGATCATAATGGTTGATCCAAGCGGTCCTAACACAAACTCAATGAGTAGAGGGGATGTCACGAGATTAATGGAGGAACCGCTATAGAGAAAAGTGCAATCAAATTCTTGATCAAATATATGGAAATCGATGTGAGGGGCTCCCTTATCTTTCTTATTATGCGGGAGGTTGTTGATGGAATGAACCGTGGCCATGGTTAATAGGTGATTTTCTATCTTCTTTTGTCTGTTCTGCTTTTTTAAAGATTTTGAGTACATACTTCGTTCTTTACCTTTTTCACTGCAAGCATGTATTCCATGGCATTAAGGAGTTACATATCTAAAAAGAAGTTATGTAAGAACTCTATCACACTAGGATCAAATAGGATTGTTTTTAGTTTTGGGGTTATTTTTATGGTTTTATGCAATGCAGAAGAAAATAGCACAGAATCAGAAGAAACATTCAAATGCTCATTTTGATTATTAAAAATAGAATCCGCATGTACATATTGACAACCATAATCAGTATGTGCAGTGTTATACAAAAAAGGGGTAGAAGAAACAAAATCAAAAATAGGACGGGTTGTTGCTGCTGGTTTAGAAGAAGAATCCACGACTGGCGTGTTCTCCCTATATACTGACGGTGAACTGCATATGAGTGGTGAAGGTGGTTATGGTGAAAAAGAATATGGTGAAACTCCTTGCTCAGGTGCTTCTACTCTAGGTCTCTGTAATGATGGTGAAGAAGATGATGTGGAAGGTGAAGTTCTCTCCCTAGCTTGATCTCCCAATCCCAATGGCAGTGAAGGTGGCTACAATCTCCTACCGCTCGTTCGATGTTTAGAGTCAGATAAACATGTAATATCTAGGGACATACCTATCTCGAGTGTGGATGGATCACGGGCTACCTGCTCCTTGCATCTGAAGTTGTTGGGATTGGCTTCTTCCTATGCTGGGATCGATGTCTCGGTAGAGGTCAGGATGTCAAACCTCTGAGTAAGGTCATTCATGTTCTTCACCAATAGTGCTAACTGATCTGGTGTTGAATTCACTGAAATGTCTCAGGATGCTCAATGACGGTTTGTCACTAAGACTGTTAATGAGGAGGTTGCTGGTATCCATACCGTTGGTAATGAGGAGGAGGAGGATGTGAATATTGTCTAAACGATGTAGACTGCTGGTGGTAAGGCTGGGGAAAATATGTAGGATGCATCTATTGCTTGCCATGTCTCTAGTACTGAAAATGAGGTAGAGACTGAAATAGAGGCTGGAACTATTGGTGCTAGTACTATTGCAGTCTAGCTCCTTGAAACTGGTGGGCGGGTCTCTGAACCTGCTGGGATCCCAACTGGCCTTACAATGATGGACGGGGTTGGTTACACTCTTGAATGATAGGTGGAGGCTATTTCTCAGGAATGCGTGGACCCTCGCAGTGGTATGATAAAATCTGTTGTTAATGTTGTTGGATCTGGTCTAGGGTTTGCATGTTGTGAACGTGATGAACAGTGGATGGTCCCCTGATACTCTTCCCGGTGGAAGTGGAAGAAGTCTGCTCCCGAACAGAAGTGTTGGATGATGCACTCATACTCTAGCATGCACTGATCAAACACACAAGAAGCTCTAGATGCTTCATTATCTCATCTAGCTTATCCATGTTGTCTGTCCTCTGTTTGATCAGTTGGAGCTTGTCCAACTCCTTGGACCATTTTTCAATTATGTCCACATTGGATATGTGATTTCCTATAATGGTTAGATCAAAACAGTCCATCTTGTTAACTTCATGTGATGCTATCATGTTGACCGCATTGTGGAGGACTGTAGAAGATCTAGTGGGATGCTTCTGGAATGCACGTGAAAAAGAAAGAGTTACAGGGCACTCTGTCATCTCCTCTAAAATCAGGTTTAGGACATCCTCGTCTTTTTTGAAGTGACTTCCCCCACAAGCGACATCTACCAGCTTCTGTTTCCCATGACTCAAGCCCCTAAAGAAATTTTGCATAGGGCTTGTCTGTGGAATACCGTGATGGGGGCACTTCTCCTTTAAATCTTTGAATCTTTCCCATGCCTCGTAAATAGGCTCATGGGCCATTTTGGAGAAGTTTGCTATTAGTGATCGCATTTGATTGAGACGTCCAAGAGGGTAATATTTGCTTGTAAAAGTAGACGTCAACTCTTCCCATGTAGTTACAACTTTTCATAAATGATTTTATCCAAATATAAGGCCTTGTCCATCAAACTGAAAGGAAATGTCGTTATCTTCACTACCTCTAATGGGATGTTAGGGTAATGGATCAGATTGCAGATGCGATTCAATTGTTGGAGCTGTCCATAAGACTCTTCATTGATATTTCTATGTAAAACGACGAATAATGGAAAAATAGTGGGCTTAAGCTCGAAATGCCCATGAATTAATTTGAATCCATGTATTTTTCTGTCCTGCTCCAGGATTGTAGGATTCTCTAAGTGAGAGCTTACCACCGTCTCTACAGGTCCTCTCCACCATTCCAACCTCCTTCATTGTTTTTATCCTCCTCTCTCCTATCTTGCCTCAGCTCAAGAATCATATCCCTCAATGCATCTTGAGAGTCACTCTGTCATGTCAACTGAGCTTGAATGGACTGAATGAAGGCTAACATGGTACTATTGATCTCAGTCTGCTCAGCAATGGAACCATTTCCCTTAGTAAACATCATGTCCATTGTCTCGATTTTTGCATCTGTAAACTACAATGGATTAGTCTTCAAGAATGATGGAGTCCAAAATGTAAGTTTAAGATTAGAGTCAATCTTGAACAATGGATTAATTGTTGAGTTGAAGGGCGAAGTAGAGAAAGAGGAATACTCAAGAAGTGAGTCTCCCCATATAGAAGATGACGGTTTGGAGTGTGGAATGAGTCCATAATGTTCGAACTATAAATGCTCCAATCCAACATCTTTGATATGAAGAGGCAAGATGCAGGAACGCGATGGTCAAAATATGAAGAGAATGATAAGATAGTGTGAAGGACACAGAAGGATCTCTAGAACTAGGAATCAAACGGAATTCAAACCCTCAATTCACAAACGGACAAAAGTGGAGACCGTATGAGTTCGATCTTTTCTCTTTTAAGTTTTAATTGTGATGACTTCAATCTTGTACAAAATTTAACGAGATGTTAGGTGCCAGTATTTCCCTAAAGACTGGTTCGAATTCTTACGACTAGTTGCATCCACTTTCAGCCATTACAGGTGTAAGTACATAATGCAAAAAGGGTACATGTGTTACTTAAGGATTGTGCCTTACATAATGTCCTTTAAACGATCCACTATGCTCAGGGAAGTACGGACCATGAAACAACTACTCGTGTTCCCTCACTGGGGAGTAGAATATCATTTTGTTATAATCAAGAGTGAAAATGAAGATCCAGAGCTTGGCTCTATCCTAGTGTTCATCTCTCACTCACTCTGCAAGTAAATTCAAACAATGAGGGGCTACTCTCCCCAAAATAATGATTTTGTTTTTATGTTTAGTTTTAGGTCTGAGTTTTCTTTAACAGTCCCAGTCTTACTATGTTGTCACTTTTTTTTGGATTTTTTTAAATAAATTAACTACTCAATTTCCAATTTCCTTTTTAGATTATGTGAGTGAAAGAAAGGTAGGAAGTTGGAATTGCCAATGCGTGATGAAATTTAATGATGCATGCATGTAGGGGACAAGAGATGTGTACCTTGTCACAAGCACTACACATGTAGGGTGATCCATGCAGAAATTAAAGATAGAAATTAAACTAATCTATATGATGCATGAGAACCGTCCTAGCAATAACTTCTATTAGCAATCAAGAACCAATTAATATAACTAAGTACAAATTTCATTCTACTCTATAGGTGTAAATTCTTATTTAGGATTTTGGACATAATTAATGTACCAGGATCAAGCAAGTTAATAAAGGATATTACTAATTGCTCCAGCACATAAAACTGTGTGAAACAAAGAAAAAGAAATCGATGAAAACAAAATCGGTGATGTCTCACACCTGGCAAAACAAATCTCGCACATATAAGGTATATAGTGTCCTTTTACAAGAGTTTTGAATTAATAAATTGGTAAAATAAATAGAAAAAATGCTATGTAGAAATGCTCCAAATAATTGGTCTCCTCCAAATCTTCTCCTCATCCTCCTATGCTCTCCTGCAGCTCAGTGAAGAATCAAGCTGCCTCTACTTTGCTTTGGTGCACTGGCACTCCTAACAATGTTGCCCTCTCTCATCAGACACTCGCAAGAAAGATGAAGCACAAGAATATGTATGAGACATAGTTTTATAAATATGAGAAAAATAATACAAATGAATAGAGTGAATACGGACAATGAAATGAATGCAAGAAAATATAGACGAGGAATAAGGAAGAAAAATAAGTATAAACAACCTAGAATAGTATGTCAAAAGAAAAACCTAACTACCCTCGATATGCCTCCTTAGCAATGATGTCATTTGTTCAATCGAGAAATTTCAGGTTTTAAATATTGAAATTGATGCGTAATGTCATTACAACCATAAAAATCCCTGAACAAAAAGTTTATTCAAATCTCAAGCAAAGATCAACAAAGAAAATGTAGCATGAGAAAATTGCTATTTAATTTACCTATATAGACAATAGAATCGAACTCAAGGAGGTTACCAAAATCTCGAGGGTTATTCTATGCGCTGGAAAAATAATGAAAGAGTGAAGGAATTTCTATGCATAGTATACTTCTCTTTTTATGTTTTTAATTTTTTTAATTCATTTATGAATTTAATTTTATATATTTATTTAATTTTATATATTTAATTTTGATATTTCTAATTTTGTAAAATTTTCTTTTATTTTTAAAAACAATGGAGTATTTAAAGAAAAATCAAGACACAAACACTCAACCAATATTTTTTTATTTTTTAATTGTGTCAAAAATAAACAGAAAAAAAAAACTAAAGTTATTTTTGGTTTTTTTATAGTATTTTAATATTTTTTGAAATTTTCCATATTTTCCCCCATTTTAAAAGCGGACATTGTTTTGAATTTGAAAATATCTCACGGTGTTGTTGTTTTTGCCTGTAAGCTCGTATCTGTAATTAAATATTATTTATTACTATTTTACATTCATAAAATGTTTTAAAAAATACAGTAATTATGTTAATAATCAAACTAGCAAACTACTCGAATTTATTTAACGTGATTCCAACTCTGTTAGTCCTAGATATGTGATATTTAGTTGAGATGGGTCGAAAGATGATTGGGTCATCTTATTGACATCTTTCAATATGTTTAATCCTTCAAATATAATAGTGGAAATTTAGAATTTATCCTGATTAATTGTCGTATAATTTATTTACAGAAATACATGATTAACAACAACATTGAATGATTGCTTCATGACATGAAAACCCGGGTTTATCCTACAATAGTTGTAGGACAACTTTTACTCTAAGTGTCCAATATATAGTAACTTTGTGATCATCAAAGGAATGATTGATAAAACCACAAGTACATTAATCTAGTTGTATTGTTCTGAACCAGTATGGTGAAGGTGTCTATATCGCTTTGTTGGCTTGGATTCTAAATTAGCACCTTGCATGTCATGGAAATGCTCCCTCTGAAGATAACTTGAGTGTCAGGATGGATCATTTTCGATCAAGGGTAATATGAGTAAGTCAAGTTGAACTCTAATCACTAAAATAAGAATATTACGTACTTGTGAAAGCTAATAATATATAGTAATATCAATAAAACCAAATTGTTTGTTGGTTGCATTGGATCTTTATTTAATTTAATTTGATAATAATTTAATCTAATTAAAATAAATAGTCCATTATTAATAGGACTATGATTCCCTTACAGGAATTAATCATGTGAATTTGATTCATAATGATAGATTAAAAATTGAACATGATATAGAGGATCATAAGATGACATACATAGTCTCCTATCAAGGAGAAGGGTTCCGTCGACATGGATTGTACGTTAGAGATGCCTTGCGAAGTCATAGCTCAGGTGTATGAGCACACATAGATTAGGTCTCTTTACTTCTCATAATAGAGATGTTGTATATGTAGTAACCCTAATATTGTTCCTCATATAATTTAGGCAATATTGGATCGTTCATGATGTGGGCTAATCCTATTGACAGTTGGTTCAACTAACAATGAGTCAACATCACCGTAGGGGTAGTGGGCTCGAGTGTTAAAGAATAAATTGGGAAATGCAAGTAAGACTTGTAAAGTGGAAAAAGTTCTCGCTTCCTTCACTCGAGTTGCATTTTTATTATTAGGGTGTGAAAAAGGTGGAAGGGAGATCGCATGTCTTGCTAGAGATATAGAAGTAAATATATCTCTTGTTTCGAAAGTTGGATAAGGGAATGGACTTTCAAAGTATTAAAAAGCAAGTCAACTTTGATTTAAAATTGATTAATCAAAGAATCTTATATACACAAAGAAAGTATTGTATACACTCTAACAAGTGCATCTTAATCTCAAGTGAAATCCATCAACAATCTCAACAAGCTTCTGGAGATCAACCAGTTGACCGGGCTGAACTATTCGGATTGGCTCAGAAACCAGGAGCTCGTTCTTTCTACGGAGCACATCGATTATGGATTAAATAAGAATAAGCATGTTGACCCAATGCCATTGGAAGATCTAAAATTAATGAGAATTTTAATAAGGAACACACGATTGTTCGATTTTATATTTCGGTGTCTTTGTCTAATGTGCTTCAAAAGAAACAAAATGCCCAAGATATATTGATGAATCAAATAGAGATGTTCAGTGATGTGAATTGCATAGAGCATAATCAGTAGCAGGGATCTCGGAAGGGTCTGGCCCTTAAGAAGAAGAAGAAGAAGAATCAAGTCGTTGGCTCCTCCTCCCCTTAGACTTCACTCTCATGGCATCTAAGAAAGTGGATGTTTGTCATCACTATAAGAAGTCAGGGCACTAGAAGAGGAATTGCCCAAACAACCTAAAAGCCTTGGAAAACAGTTAAGGTATTGCTCCAGAAGGTATAGAATATACTTTCATCATTGAAACTAGCTTTCTTGCAGGATGATAAGGTAGTTGGGTTATTGATTCTGGTGCTTTTATTCATATATGTAATGTGTTGCATCTGTTTCAGGAATCTAGAAAGCTTGAGGATGGAGATAGTCATCCAGATGGGATGTGATACAATTATTACAATATTCTCAATCGGGACATGCATACTATCTTCAGGTAGTGGGAGAGTCATGTTACTTTGAGTGTGTCTATATGTACCTAAAGTTGAAGGGATTATTTATAAGTATCTAAATTAATTGGAAATGGATACGAGTTCCAATTTTGTAATAAAGTTATCATAAGTCATTCTGGTAAACATATTGCCTATGGATTTCTAACTACGTGTAGACTTTTTGAATTACGCAACGATGGATTTGTCATGAATGTCTACTACTAATAAAAATAACCTCATGCGATCTAGAGAGGATAATCATCATTTAACCATGATTTCACATCAAAGGCTTGGACATTTATCTGTTGATAGGATCAATAGATTGATAAATGATGGACCTTTAGTTTTTCTTAAAGTCTAAAGTTTTTACCTAACTGCAAACACAATATTAGAGGAAAAATGAGCACAACACCCTTATGAAATAAGGGTACTAGATGCGAAGGTATATTTGACCTAATACATACTAATGTATGTGGTCCTTTTAGTACCGTGACTCAAAATTGATATCGATATTATTTGATATTTATTGATGACCATTCGTGATATGGGTTTATCTTCCTATTACGTAATAAATTCGAAACTGTTGAAAAGTTCAAAGATTTTATGGATTTGGTTGAGAATCGAACTGATAGGAAGATTAAACGAATTCAATATCATTGTTATGTCAATTACCTCTAAGATGAATTCAAGGAATAACTTAAAGAGAGAGGAATTGCGTCGAAACGCTCTCCTCACGAAACTCCCTGACTAAATGTTGCTGCTAAAAGATGCATCAAGACCATCATGGACATGGTCCATTCAATGATGAGTAAATCACGATTTCCTCTTAGTTTAAAGAGATATGTAGTTGAGACTATAATATATATCCTTGATAAGATTCCTAGTAAGTCTGTACCTAAAACTCCTCATAATCTTCTGTTTAGAATCAATACTAATGTTAAACATTTGATTTGGAGTTGTAACATCCATGCCAAGAACATGGATGAAAGTAAGCTAGAATCTCGCACTAGCTAGTTCGTCGAGTATGTAAAGGACAATATTGGATACCAACTTTATGACCCTGAGACCCAAAAGGTATTCATCTCTAGGGAAGTGAAATTCTTGGAGGATGACTTCCCTATGAGTCATGACAAAAAATGAAGTAAAGGAACTCATTGAATCCTTTGAGGATGTCGATGTTCCTTAGCATGAAATAGAAGACACAAATTTATATGATAGACATGTACCTCTTCGATGAAGTTAGAGGTTGTCATGCCACTTGAAAGGTACAAATTCCATGTGTCTGGTGATACTGACAACGATCCAGCTTCGTTTAATAAATCACTTGCGGAGTAAGACATTGATAGATGGATGCTAGCAATGAAGTTTGAAATAGACTCATTGTTCAAAAACAGTGTATAGGACCTAGAGGATCCACCTAATTGGGTAAACCCATTAGGAGTAAATGGATCTTCAAGAGAAAGAGGGTCTTGATGGGAAGGTAGAGACCTTCTAGGAACGTCTCGTAGACAATGATTACACAGAAAGAGAAGGCATAGATTACGATGAGACATTCTCTCCTGTGCACATGCTTAAGTCCATCAGGGCATTGCTAGTTATAGTTGCACATCTTGACTATGGCATATGGCAGATGGGCGTCAACACTCTGTTCCTCATTGGATACCTCGAGGAGGATATCTATATGGAGCAATCCCATGGCCTCATAGTTGAGGAAGGAAAAGTGTGCAAGCTCAGAACTCCGTCTATGGGTTCAAACAAGCTTCTCTTAGATGAAGCATCAGATTTGATGAAACCATAAATTATTATGATTTTATCCAGAATCACGATGATCCATCCGTATACAAGAAGGTTAGTAGGAGCGCCATTGTATTCATCGTGCTTTACGTAGATGACATCTTTATCATTGGGAATGATACATGATTGATGACTAGTGGTAGGGTATTGTTATCGCACAATTTCAATATGAAAGATCTTGGAGGAGCCTCTTATATCTTAGGTCTAAAGCTGTTCAGAAACAGAGAATAGAGGATTTTGGGTATGTCCCAACAAGGGTACATTGAGAAATACCGGTAATAATTCTATATGAAAAAAATCAAGAAAGTCTTCCTTCCTTAAGATATGGTATCCACCTGTCTAAATGTATGGCTCCTCAAGGTGTTATGAAAAAAAAGGCCACAGTTGGATGTCCATATGCATTAATTATGGGAAACCTAATGTATGCCATGATGTGCACAAGGCTGGAGATCTGCCATGCATATGGAGTGGGTAAGTCATTACCAATATTGCTATGTAGAACAACATTGGGATGCAGTAAAGAACATCTTCATGTATATAAGATGGGCACAAGATTATGTCTTAGTCTATGGAGATAGAGATCTCCAGGACTTAGTATACACAGATTCGGACTTTCAATCAGACATTGAGGAAAAGAAGTCAACTTCATGTTTCATATTCTTGTTGATCGGTTGTGCTTTGAGATGAAGAAGCAGGAAGCAAGACACCATGGCTGATTTAACAGCAGAAGCTATGTACATTGCCACATCGGATGTTGTAAAAGTGGCAGCGTGGTTGTGCAAATTCATCTTAGAGTTGCATGAAGTTTCCTCGGATACTGCCATCTCGTTGCTCTGTGATAACATGAGAGCCATAGATCATACAAAGGAACCCATATGGCATCAAAAGATAAAGCACGTGGAGAGAAAATACTATAACATTATTGAGATTTAGAAGCATTGTGACGTCACCATCACCAAGATGGCATCTGCCAACAACATTGTTGATCCGCTTACCAAACCATTATCCTAGAAGGCTTTCGACCAACATGTAATGAGTATGGGTTTAAGGATTTTACATGAATGGTTCTGAGGCCTAATGGGAGATTGTTGGACATGTGAGCTCTGGGTGAACCATTTCTACAATCAATGTTATTGTAGTTCTTTTATATATCAATAAAAGTTGCTGATTTTCACTCCTAGACTGAGATTAATGAATGCATGCATTTATAAGATCCCTTAGTACAATCAAGGTTATGTACGATGGCCATCTTGAAAATCATAAAACTGTTGATCTAAAGGTTGGATCATAGAGGTTGTTGTTGAGATGATATCTAAATAGTAATTTTGAGGACTTATGTAGCACCTATAAATGATTGATAGGAGAGGATCTCCAGCAAGAGAATAAGATGGAAATCCTTCCTCCAAAGGTCAATATTCGACTGACCACTTGATGTAGGTCCGTTGCATAGGAATAGAATTTTATAGGTTTAGGTTGTTTTAAGTCTATGATTAGACTTAGCGAGATCGAGATAGCTAAAACCAATGTCACATTTTGTCACGATATATACATGCATCCTTTGACCAGAGATAATGTATTAATGTTGGACATGCGAGCCCACGATGAGCCATTATGCAATAAATATTATTGCAAATATCATTCCTTGATCTAAAACTAAGAATAAATAATTTGCATAATAGGTCTCTTAGTACAATTCGGGTTATGTACCATGGCCATCTTGATGATCATACATCTGTTGATTCAATTATTGAATCATAGAGGCTAGTGCTTGGATGAATATCTAAAGAGTTAGACTGAGGACTCATCAAGCACAGTTAAATGGTTGTTATGAGATGATCTCTAGCTTGAGTAGGAGATGGAAATCCTTTCTCATTTTGGCTGATATCTAACCGACCTCTTGATGCAGGTCCTCTGCATAGGAATAGAGATTCAGAGGTGTTAGATAAGTTAGGTCAAAGAGTTGACTTAACGAGATCGAGATAACCAAAGTCCTATGTCGTATGCTGTCATGATATAGGCACGCATCCTCTGACCGGAGACAGATGTGTTGCTATATGTTTGAGTATGTACATTTGGCAGACCAATAGGATAATGACATAATCAAGGTCTATACACCGGCACGCTGGTGTGCATATAAGGGCATATGAGTAATACGATCTCTCAAAGGGATCATACAGGTTCATTACTGAACCGGAAGACATGAGCTCACTCATGAGATATTGGGGAGAACCAAATTTCGTGCACGGTCATCTCGCTTTAGAAGCTTGACTGAATTTGTAGGTTTGATATATGCTTTTAGAAAGTATATGATCAACACCAGGGTATGATATATGCTTTTAGAAAGCATATGATCGATACCGACTCCCAATGATCAAATGAGAAACTTAATGATAAAATCTCTGAAGTAGACAGTGTAAAATTGATCTTATACTTCGGGCTTATTCTGAGTCTTCCAGTATGCTGGATGTACAGGTATTAGGAATACTTTAGGGTGATGTGATCATAAACGGTTGTATAGCCATGACGCTTCCATTCCTAGGGAGTAATGAAACGTGTCTGGATTTAAGTGACTCCACTCAGTAGAGAAGTAATCTGATCATAGTCCAAACGTTGGACAATGATCTGAATGTGATTCAGATTCAATGAGAAGATTAGATTTGCGGTCTTGATTTAATCAAGCATCTATGGTAGGCCCGAGATCTGGATTTGAGACGTGATCCCAATATCCAAGTCACTATATGTGGAACAATACAATCGCACGTCCTTATCTCCAAGTATTCGTGGAGAAAGCGCATTATACTTGAAAGAGTTCAGGATAATTTCATTGTTGATATAAGTATCCAAGCACTGAGTAATTGTAAATTAACTGTGATTAAATTATCATGATTAATATGAAATTGATTCATATTATAAAGAGAGTTATCTTAGATAATTAAAAGTGTTTTGATTATCAAAGATGTGAATAATGTGAATGTGATTCAAATTATTTGGAAACATTAGAATAGAGATCCAAGATGATTAAATGTGGTTTAATTATAATGGATATGAATAGTATGGATAGTACTATCCATATTAATCATATATGTTATAAATATGATTTATAATATATAAGAGAGAGCTATTTGTAATTTACATTTGTTAATTAAATGTTAATGTGAATTGGATTCACATTGAACCATTAATTGAAAATGTAATTCACATTTTATTTTGTGTTGTGAATGTGATTCACAATTTTCAATGGCAAGATTGCAATATTCACAAAATAATTATGAGTTATTTTTATGGAATAATTTACAACAATTATTGTTTTAATAAATTGAAGATACATGGAATAATGTAATCAAAGGAGATTACATTGGAGATGCTCCTTCCATATTAATAGGAGGGACGGCCATCTATTCCTAGTAGGAAAGAGTGGCCCTCCACTCCATGTATATGGAAGGAGGCACTCTCTCTTTCCCATTATATCCATATTTATTTTATTTAATTTGAGATTGATTTATATTGATTTATCAATATATATTTAATCTAAATTAAATTTATTGTTTTTGGTTTTTACCAACAAAAATCGTAGCCATTAAAGAAACACAAATCAATGAGAGCCATTGAATTTGTGTTGCCCATGGATAGAGATCCATGGATCCCAAAATATTATAAAAGGAGAGGCATCCCTTTGCTCTTCTTTACACAATGAGAACATACGTCTCTCTCTCTCTCTCTCTCTCTCTCTCTCTCTCTCTCTCTTTCTTTGTACACGTCCACCCTCTCTCTTCTTCTCTCATGGACGTCCACCATGGATGCCCTAGAGAAGTTCTCTATCGCTGCAGTGTCGTCGTTATGCTGCCGGATCGTTTGCTCGTGGATCTCTGTCTCCTTTGGTGTGCCTCGCTCGTGAAGAAGACATCGGATCTCGTGTGTTGAGATTAGGAGATCCACTGCTTGGATAATCAACATGGATTGCGAGAAGCACGCGATTCGTCCCAGCGCTCGCAAGCGTCTCCTCTGTCGGATCAGACTTGAGACAGGAGGTCTCTTTGTTTAGAGACTCGATCGCAACCACACTTCAAGAGGTAACCCTAATTTTTGTTTTTGCTTTTGACAAAATGATTCGAGAAGTGTTCTTGGATCATGTGGTGTCGTCGCATGAAAAAAAATTAATTTCCGCTGCATAGAACAACTAGTTTGACTAGTCGTTCTTCATCGTATTCAATACGATGCTCACGCTTTCGTGATGCGCTTAAGTATGTAACCATATCGTTCAAGTGGTATCAGAGCCTTAGGTCGGAGATTCCGACTACGATCGTAAACCTAGGACGACTTGGGTTCGTTAGCGTTGCGAAAGTTTTATCGCATTTCATTTTCGCATCTCTATTTTGTGATTATTTTCGGCACTGTTTAAATTATTTAAACACGAAAATAATAATTTTATTTTGTTACCCGTTAAATAAGGAAACTATAGGATCTGAGTTTACGTAATTTGGATTCCGTTTGGTCGAGATATGGTTGTTTTAATGAACATGTATTCACTGTTGTGGGGACTGTGAATCTTATCGTGACTAATGAGTTAATTACTGTTATGATACACCTAGAAATGCATGAAATATCACTTAGGTTCTGTCATAAATCAAACTAGAAATCTTTGAAAATTTGTTTTGTTTAATTTGGATTTAAATTGATTGAGATATGTTAATTTTTGTAAATAGGGGTCACTGCTGAAATTAGATTCCTAATCAAGAAACATGTGATTGTCAATTAGTGAAATTAATTGTTAATTTTCTGAAATAATCATGGAAAATATTTGAGAAATAATTAATGATGATTATTTCCTTAAATGACTTGTCCTCAACCAATAAATTTACTAGAATTGATCTAGATCATAATTGGAAACACAATCAACAAACAACTTGTTTGAATAGGATTGGGAATTTGTTTAGCAAATTTCCTTATAATAAGAAATGCTTTGATTATTTCTATATGGTATAATTTCGGTTGAAGAACCGATGATCATCTCAAAGTACACATTGATCTATTTGTCATTATCCTTTCCTGAGGTGGATATGGTGTCTAGTCAGGAAGCATTGGGTTAGCAGGTTACACCAGTTGCGATCCGTCCCACTTCCGTCGGATCTGGCCATGACAACGGGTAGGGACTCGATAATGCCGGAGAAATCAATATGTATTTTTCTAATTATTAAAATTCGAATTAATACGTATTTTGAGATAATACCAAATATGTATTCAAGTAAAAACAATTAAGTTTGTTGATTGAATTGAACTGATAATTGATTTAATGAGATTGAATTAATTATATCCAATTAAAAACACTCTATTATGAATATACGTGCATTTACCATGGAAGAATTAATTATGTGAATATGATTCATGATAATTAATTAAAATTTGAATATGATATGGAGGATCACATAAGTGACATCCATGGTCTCCCGTCAAGGCGAAGGGTTCCGTCGCCAGATATTGTATATAGGAGACGTCTATCCGAAGTGACAGATCTTGCATACAATCCATTTGGATCGGGCTCTTCGTTTCTTGAAAGTGTAAGGACATATGCGTAGTGACCCCAATATTGGGTCCTCATATTATTGGGGTGATATTGGATTGCGCGTAGCGAGTTGTATTCCTGTTGAAGGTTGGTTCAATTAATGATGGGTCAACATCACCTTAGAGGTGGTGGGCCTGGGTGTTAAAGACCGAATTGGGAGATGCAAGTTGGACTTACAAGGTGGAATGTGCTCCCGCTTCTTTTTATCGGAATTACAGGTTCTCACATTATTGGGATGTAACAAAGATAAGGAAGGAGATCACAGATCTTGCTTGAGATATAATGGTAAGTATATCTCTTACATTGAAAGTAATTAAGTGAATGAACTTTCAATGTTGACAAGGCAAGATAACTTTGATATAAAAATTCCTAAATCAAAGTACAATATATATTTAAATATATTTATGCAAATTTCTTATTTCAGATAATCCTTCATTAAACCCACTCAAGATTATACTCAATAATAACCAGTAAAATATCTTTGATTGGATCCATGATCTAGATATTGTACTTATAGTTGGACACATATTGTATGTGGTTGCAATGTGCAAGTTTCCTCATAATAATGAGGAGTTACAATTAAATAGACAATAGGACTACTACCCTAGGGTTTGTATGTATCTATAGTCTTGATCTCTCATCGAATGTACTTTGGAAATGACATGTCAATGATGATCGTAATTGACAAATAATCCTTATAAAATTCTAAGAAGATGTTCTGGCATACACATGTGCTCTCGACATTTAATCTTGAATAACATGGTTCTCTGCATCATGCAGAATGGTGGCTCTATAAGAGATGATGTATTCAAATTGTTTGAGTACCTGCCTGAACTAATGTTTTAAGAGTTTAGATGGATGTAGATACGATGAATGTCCTCATTCTACTATCTATACTCTGATCAATCATGATGCTTCACATTATTCATATTGTATGAATTGAATGAAGCATGTATAAATGTTGAAATGCTCTCAAATTTAAATCTTTTGAATTTAACATAAGAGACCATTATCTTAAGCAATGGTTGTTTATTGATGAAGGGAGCACAGTGGAAGAGTGGGTCTGACCACTGTGAGAATGAAAGTCGAAGAGTTGATTGTACTTCTATAACTTCCATATGAAATCCAAAGAGTTGGATAAATGTCAATACTGAAATAAGATGATGTGTTGATAGTATAACTATGAAACCTATCTAGAATCCTAAGAGATGGAATCGGATAGTACGTCCGAATAATCTATATATAATCATTGAAATTGACTTACTTATTTGATAAGATAAAGTCGAACAATTGTATCTCAATCTTCTAAATGACACTTGAAATTGGTTGCATATATGTTAGAAGATTGGAAATTTGATCTTAAAGGTCCAATAGTCATCCACATGGATATTGATGCAGTTGTTGCAACAATCTCTATTGGATTGGTAGACTTCATAATTTCAGTGGGAGACCTTAGTCTTAGAGAATGTCTCTATGACCTAGATTTTAGAATACACTCTTTGTTTATTTCTAAATGTTGGAAATAAACATGAATTATGTAATAGACCTATCATAAAGAGTTATTATGGAGATATTTCATATAGTAATCTAAAATCTTATGGAATCTACTAAATTAGAAAATTAATGAATGGTTCATTAAGATTTCTAATACTGAAAATTAAACCATTAAAGATCAATAGGAGGATCAAATTAATGTATGTTTTGGACATTTGTCTGTTGATGTGATCAATAGACTAATAAGAGATGAAACATTAGGTTGTCTAAAGGTTCAAATCTCACACACTTGTGAACACTGCCAAAAGTAGAAATGTCCAATACACCCTTCTCTGGGAATGGTGTAAGATACCAAGGTATTTAAAATCTCATACATATTGATGTATGTGAATTATCTATATTAGAATAAACATTATGGATACGTGATATCTATTGATGATAATTTGAGATATGGGATTTCATTCCTTCACCTTAGAAAGCTTTGAAATGTTCAATGATTTCACAATTTTGGTTTTGAACCAAAGTCTTACGAAAGATGAAATGAATTTGATCTAACCTAGGTAGCTTGTACGTATTTGATGAATTCATGGAATACCTTATAGAGATATGAATATTATTTTTTATATCACTTATCCCGATAAACCTAAACTCAATAAGAGTTGTAGGGAGATACAATTTGATCATGTGTGACATGATAAAATCAATGATGAATATTAGCATAATTATCTATTAGTTTCCAAGGTAAACATGTAGTAGAGAATACAATATATATCCTTAATAAGGTTCCGTAAAGTAATCTGGAATGTGGCACTGGAGAGTGCTACTTCATTAGGAAAATAAAGGATGGTGTTCTATACCTAATTTATGACCTTGAGATTCTTAAAAGATCTCATCTTTGAGAATATGATTCTTATAGGATGACTCTCTTGAGAATCAAGATGAAAATGAAGTAAAAGAACTCATTTAATCTTGAGATGATAATGAGGCTCCTGGAATAGGGAACTAAAAGAACAATTAAAGATGAAACACTAATACCTCTTCAAATAAGTTTGAAGATGGGTTCCATGTGTCAATTGAATCTGACAATGATCTAACTTCATATGATGAAGTTTCTAAAGATCATGACATGGAAAGATGGAGGTTAGCAATAAAGTCTAAAATGGACTTCATATACAAGTGTTATATATAGACCCTCAAGGATCCACCTATATGGGTAAGACCCATTAAGGTATAAATAGATCTTCAAGAGAAAGAGGAAACCTGATGAAAAGGTAGAGACCTTAAAAGCATGGTTCATGGCCATGAGCCACACATCGAAGAGAAGACATCGCTTGCGATGGGACTTGCTCTCCAGTGACCTTGCTTTAACCCATCAAAATATTGCTAACCATAGTCGTACTCAAATAAGCTTCTTGTAGTTGGAATATTGGATTTGATGAAATCATAAATGTTATGGTTTGAGATAAAATCTTGATAAACCATATGAAGCTTAGTGGGAGTACCATTGTGTTCATCATGCTTAATGTTGAAATCCTAATCATTTGGAATGATCTAAGGATGATAATAATAAGTGTTTTATAATCTAGTTGTTCCATACCTCGAGATATGATCTCAAGGATACCTCTTAGATCATAGTTCTGAAGTTCTTCAGATGCAAAGGAAAGAGGGTATTGGGACCATAACATTAATGGTATACCTTGGACCTTTCCATGGAAAATTCCAAGAAAGGATTCTTTCCCTCAAGATATGGTACTAACCTATCTAATGGAAAAACACATAAAAAAGTTGAGGATGTGAATACTAAAACTGCTTTCCCTTGTGTATCGGTTTCGAGAATCCGAGTGTATGCTAGATTTGTACAAAAGCCAGATGTCTGTCATGCAGTGGGAGTAGTAAACGGTTGCTGATACAACTATGGTGATTAAACACTTGATTGCAGTAATAACAATATCTTCAAAAGATGATAAAACTTAGAGATAGTGATCTCAAAGTCTTATCTTCAAAAGTTTAAGACCTTGTAGATAGTGATCTATAAGGGTCTTAACTGTTGATACCTTTGGAGATAGAGATCTCTAGCAATAAAGGTATTATGATAAGGATTATGGACATTCTAGTTATAATAATTTTCGAGCTATAGTGTCAAGGACACTATAACAAAATTGAGTATTGGTTGCATAAGATGCAACATTTGCATTGGATGCGAGCACTGTTACTAGGGGATTTGCATGTGCCGTAAAAGGACTTAGTGTAGTCTCTTGGGAACAGAGTGACTAATCGGCTTACGTAGATATTTTCTAAATAGCCTATGATTGTCGCATGAGTGTGGCTTTAAATGATTAGCCCATTAATGGCACTTTGGGCTAGTGGGAGATTGTTGGACATGCGAGCCCACGGCGAGCCATTATGCAATAAATGTTATTGCGAATATCATTCCCTAATCTAAAATGAAGAATAAATAATTTGCATAATAGGTCCCTGTACAATTAGAGTGATGTACCATGGCCATCTTGATGATCATACAACTGTTGATTCAATTATTGAATAATAAAGGCTGGTGCTTGGATGAATATCTAAAGAGTTAGATTAAGGACTCATCAAGCACCGTCAAATGATTGTTAAGAGATGATCTCCAGCTTGAGTAGGAGATGTCAATCCTTTCTCATTTAGACTGATATCTAAACGACCTCTTGATGCAGATCCTCTACATAGGAATAGAGACTTGATGGTGTTAGATAAGTTAGGTCAAAGAGTTGACTTAACGAGATCGAGATAACCAAAGTCTTATGGCGTATGCTATCATGATATAGGCAAGCATCCTCTGACCGGAGACAGATGTGTTGCTATATGCCTGAGTATGTACATTTGGCATACCAATAGCTGATGACCTAATCAAGGTCTACACATCGGCACGTTGGTGTGCATATAGGGGCATATGAGTAATATGATCTCTCAAAGGGATCGTATAGGTTCGTTACTGAACCAGAAGACATGAGCTCACTCATGAGATATTGAGGAGAACCAAAATCCGTACACGGCCGTCTCACTTTGGAAGCTTGACTGAATTTCTAGGTTAGATATATGCTTTTGAAAGTATATGATCAACACCTGTGTATGATATATGCTTTTGGAAAGCATATCATCAATACTGACTCCCAATGATCAAATGACAAACTTAATGATAAAACCTCTGAAGTAGATAGTGTAAAATTGATCTTAAACTTCGGGTTTATTCTGAATCTTCCAGTATGCAGGATGTACAGGTATTGGGAATACCGGAGGGTGATGTGATCATAAACGGTTGTATAACCATGACGCTTCCATTCCTAGGGAGTGATGAAACGGGTCTAGATTTTAGTGACTCCTCTCAGTAGAGAAGTAATATGATCTTTGTCCAAATGTTGGACATTGATCTGAATGTGATTAAGATTCCATGAGAAGACTAGATTTGCGGTCTTGATTTAATCAAGTGTCTATAAGAGGCCCGAGATCTGGATTTGAGATGTGATGTCAACATCCAAGTCACTATACGTGGAACAATACAATCGCATGTCCTTATCTCCAAGTATTCACGGAGAAAGCGCATTATCCTTGAAAGAGTTTGGGATAATTTCATTGTTGATATATGTATCCAAGCATTCAGTAAATTGGTAATTAAATGTGATTTAATTATCATGATTAATATGAATTTGATTCATATTATAACGAGAGTTATCTTAGATAATTAAATGCGATCTGATTATCAAAGATGTTAATAATGTGAATGTGATTCATATTATTTGAAAACATCAGAATAGAGATCCAAGATGATTAAATGTGATTTAACTATCATGTATATGAATAATGTGGATAGTACTATCCATATTAATCATATATGTTATAAATATGATTTATAATATATAAGAGAGAGTTATTTGTACTTTAAATTTGTTAATTAAATGTTAATGTGAATTGGATTTACATTGAAAAATTAATTAAAATTGTAATTCACATTTTATTTTGGGTTGTGAATGTGATTCACAATTTTTAATGGAAAGATTGCAATATTCTCAAAATAATTATGAATTATTTTCGTAGAATAATTTACAACATTTGTTGTTGTAATAAATTGAATATACATGCAATAATGTAATCAAAGAAAATTAAATTGGAGATGCTCCTTCCATATTAATAGGAGGGACGACCATCTATTCCTATTAGGAAAGGGTGGCTGTCCACTCCATGTATATGGAAGGAGGCACTCTCTCTTTCCCATTATCTCCAAAATTATTTGATTTAATTTGATACTGATTTATATTGATTTATCAATATATATTTAATATAAATTAAATTAATTGATGTTGGTTTTTACCTACACAAATCTTAGCTATTAAAAGAAACATACATCAATGAGAGCCATTGGATTTGTGTTGCCCATGGATTGAGATCCGTGGATCCCGAAATATTATAAAAGGAGAGGCACCCCTTTGCTCTTCTTTACACAATGAGAACATAAGTCTCTCTCTCTCTCTTTCTCTCTCCACGTCATCCCTCTCTCTTCTTCTCTCATGGTCGTCCACCATGGATGCCCTAGTGAAGTTCTCTATCGCCGCCGGGTCGTCGTTATGTTGCCTGATCGTTTACTCATGGATCTCTATCTCCATCGGTGCACCTCGCTCGTGAAGAAGACATCAGATCTCGTGTGTCGAGATCAGGAGATCTGCTGCTTGGATCATCAACATGGGTTACGAGAAGCACGTGATTCATCCCCGCGCTCGCAAGCATCTACTCTGTCATATCGGACTTGAGACAGGATGTCTCTTCGTTTAGAGACTCGATCGCAACCATGCTTCAAGAGGTAACCCTAATATTTGTTTGTGGTTTAGACGAAACGATTCGAGAAGTGTTCTTGGATCATGTGGTTTTGTCGCATGAAAAAAATTAAATTTCTGCTGCATAGAACAAAAAGTCTGACTAGTCATTCTTCATCGTATTCGATACGATGCTCATGCTTCTGTGATGCGCTTAAGTATCTAACAATTTCCTTCAATTACTATATTTTTGAGTACGTACGTTAGGCAAACCATGGGGTTTTTGACCTAATCAAGGTATATACGCTGACGAGCTAATGTGCATATAAGGGTATATGAGTAATATCATCTCCCAAAGGGATCATAGAGGTTCACTGTCGAATCGTAAGACATGAGCTCACTCATGAGATATTACGACCAACCAAATTCCATCGATGGTCATCTCCCTTTGGAAGCAAGACAAGTTTGTGGGTATGATATATGCTTTTGTATGCATGTGATCGATATTGATGCCCAATGATCGAATTAGAAACTTAATGATAAGACCCTAAAGGAGAAAGTCCAAAATGAGACGAGAACATTAGATTTAATCATGATCTTCCAGTTTGCAAATGTGCGTTTATTAGGAATACATGAGGTTTATGTGATATTAAAGGATTTTATACCATGATGCCTCCATTCCGAGGGAGTGATGAAATAGGTTTCGAATTTGGCGACTCCTCTTAGTAGTCTGTGTATCCGATCTTGATCCAATTGATGGACATTGATCTGAATATGATTCAGATGTAATGATGAGATGGGATATCATTTTTTACATGATCATACATCTCTGAGTGGACTTCTAGATATGGATATGAGAATGTATCTCACTATCCAAGTCACTATATACGATACATACAATCGCCCCGACCTTATCTCGGAGTATTTGAGGGGAAGCTACACAATTCTTAAAAGAGTTGAGAATTGTTCAACGAGCAATTTTATCTAAGCATTGAAAAATTTGATAATTAAATAGGATTTAATTATCATAATTAGTGTGTGTAGAGATATCGTGGATAACTAAATTGGATCTAATTATCATGGATAGGATTATTGTGGATAACATTATCCACAGTATTCATGCATAATGTGTGATCGAAAATATCTTGGAGAGAATTCATTGCAAACGAGATTCATAATTTATATGTTATTGTGGATTGGATTCACATTACATAATTTAATGTAAATATGATTTACATTAAATACTGTATGGAAAATTTTAATTCTCAATAGTTAATGGTAAAAATGCATTTATCATAAATAATTTGGACTTATTTTGTGATAATATAATTATTGAATAAATTATAATAACGGATAAATTAATTTGACCCATTCCAATACTTATAGTGGATGCCCACGGGTTGTTATACTATGGTGGACATCCACCCTATTATTAGTAAATGAATGGAGCATCTTATAAATTAAATCCATTTATCAATAATTATTTTAATTAATAAAAGGAGGACTTTTTTTATATTATCTCTTTGTGTTTTCTTTTGTGTTTATTGTAATCTTAAATAAACACAAATCAATCAAAACCATTATTTACTAAGATGACATGGATTGGGATCCACGGACTTCTAAAACGTTATAAAAGAGAGGTAAGACCAATGCCTCATCACTAAAGTTGTATGCAACTGTTGAATAAGATAATCTCTCTCTCCACACAACATATATATATATATATATCTACAATTCTATGTCATCCGCGTGTCCAAGGTTGGTGGAGATCACGATCGTTGTTGTGATGTCGCCATGCTGTCGGATGGGTTGCTTGAGAAACTCTATTTTTTTCAATGCATTGTGTTTGTGAAGAAGACAAGTGATTTCCCAAGAAGAAATTTGTTGGTTCCTTTCTTGGATTATTTCTCGAGATTGTGGGAAGTTCTTGACTCATCATCGCCCTCATGAGTGCACTCTTGTGGGATCAAACATGAGTCACGAGGCTTCTTCCTTTAGAAGCTCTGAGGATCACAACCATGCTTCAAGAGGTATGACTAAACTCATGTAATCTATATGAAACAACATGGGAAAGGTTCCCTTGCAGTGTAGTTTCATCTTAAAATTTTTTTTTCCGCTTCCATTCCAACTAGTAGGACTAGTTGACCTAGATTGGATTTAATTCAATCTCCACACTTCCATGATGTGCGAGACTAACACATTACCTTGTCTTTCTTAAACTGAAAACATGTTTTGGTAAACACATGCGCTCTCAAAATCTAATTATGAATGAGATGGTTCACTATATTATGCCTAATGGTTGCTTCATATTGATGTATTTAAAATGTTTGGGTACTTGCCTAAACCGAAATCTTTAAGAGTTAAGATAAGTGTGGATATAATGAGTGTCACCATTATGCTATCTCAACTTAAGTTTTTCACGAGTCTTCATAATATTCATATTGTATAAATAGAATGAAGGAAGTATAAATGTTGAGATACTCTTTTATTGAAGTCCCTTGAGGACATGTTCAATTTAAGACGTCCTTTATCTTAAGCAATGGTTGTTTAAGTGTTAAAGGCAGCATAGTGGAAGCGTGGGTGTGACCCATGTAATAAGGAGACGCAAAGAGTTGATTGTACTTCTCCACTTATGACATACAACGAGTTGGAGGAATGTCAATACTACAACAAGATGATATACTTATAGTAAGACTATCCATATAATCTAGAATCCATAGAGAAGGACTCAAATAGTTCATCAACATCTTCTACATCTACATATCATTATTAAAATCAACTTACTTATTAGAAAATATTAAAGTCTGGTAATCATATCTCATTCTTCTAGTTACATTTGCAATCGGTTTCACATGTTTTACAAGAATAGAAAACTTGATCTTAAGATTTATAGTCATCCACATGAGAGGTGATGCAACTGTTGCAACAATCTCCATTAGATATATAGACTACTACTTTCAAGGGGGTGAGCACTAAGTCTTAGAGAATTTCTCTATAACAAAGATATTAGAATAGTTTCATGTTTTATTTCTAAATTTATTAGAAATGAATATACATTATGAGATAGACCAATCATAATGAGTTACGATGGATATATTTGAGATGATATACTAAGATCTACAGGACTCTACTAAATTAAGAAATTAATAAATGGTTCGTTGACATTTCTAATGCTCCAAATTAAATCATAAAATATCAAAAGGAGTATTAAGATCACTTGACAATGTGTGGTAATAAAGATTGAGGACATAATTCTATTGATAAGACCAATATATGAATGCTATGGCTTATGCCTTAGTGCATCACAGAAGTGTGTAGATCACATAGAATACAATCTAGGGAAACTAGTCGTACTAGTTGCAATGGGCGACATAATTTAATAATATTAAATAAATGAAACCACAAGAATCAAGAACACTTCTCAAATCATTTCATAAAGATCACAAATAAGTAATCAGGATTACCTCTTGGAGTGTTTTTGTGATCGCTAATCTCTAAAGTAAGCGATTATGTTATATCAAGTCCGATCTAATGTAGAAGCACTTGTGGGCACATAGATGACATGTGAATCTCCCGCAATCTGAGTAATGGTGCGAGGTTGCAATTTCCTAATTTCATCTCCCGAAATATGGATGCTTCTTCATGAGTGAGGAGCACCAACGAAGGTAAAGCTCCTTGAGCAGTCGATCTGACAACACAACAGCGTCACGACGACATAGGGTTCTCAACTATAACAAAGTGAATGGCCAAAATATATAGAGAGAAAGGTCACTTGGATGTGTAGTAGATAATGAGAGAGAGAGAGAGAGATTTTGTAGCACTTGCACTTGTGTAGTAGAAAAGGCTAGGACTACCCTTCCTTTTATACTACATTGGATGGTGCAAATGCACTCTTAACCCAAATCAATGCCTGAGATTTTGTTGCATAAATTTGCAACAACAACTAATTAATTCAAAAAATAAATAAATTAATCAAAATTTTCTTCAACAAATTTCATTTAAATTAAATCAATTAATTTCCATGAATAAAATAAGACTGAAGAGACTCCTCCCATAAAAGGCATTTGGACGTGTGGTGGAGAATGAGAGAGAGAGAGTGAGATTTTTTAGCACATGCAATTATGTAGTAGAAGATAGGGCTACCATTCCTTCTATACTACATTGGATGGCGGTGATGCTCTCCTCATCCATAATAGTGGTCAAGATTTTGTTACATAAATTTCCAACAACAATTA
Organism: Ottelia alismoides; assembly: GCA_037367405.1. Classification (NCBI taxonomy): domain Eukaryota; kingdom Viridiplantae; phylum Streptophyta; class Magnoliopsida; order Alismatales; family Hydrocharitaceae; genus Ottelia; species Ottelia alismoides. The sequence continues at coordinate 1,114,927 of JAZKJV010010449.1, forward strand.
ATAAATTCAAAAAAGAAATAAATAAGTTGAACTATTCTTCAACTAATTAAATTTTAGTTAAATCAATTAGTTGCCATGAATATAGGACTAAACCGCTTCCTCCCAATATAGGGGAAGGGGATAGCCTCCTTCCCCTTTTACGCAAGGTGACGTCCAATCTCAAATTGGAGAGAGTTTTTCTCTCTCCAATTATCATCTAATGAAATATTATTACGTTAAATCATTATTTATTAAATCTATTGTCAATAAAATATCACCAAATAGTTTTTGCAAATTATTTGTGCGAATTGCAACCAAAACCATTTACAATTACGAATAAAATTCAACCACCTAATATAAAATATGAATAGTTTAAACTATTAATTATCTAATGTGAATTTAATTCACATCAACATTCAGTTCATAAAATATATTTGCAACTAAATATATCCATCATATTATAAATCACATTTATAATATTTATGACTAATATGCATAATGATATCCATATTAATCATATCTTTGATAATTAAATCATATTTAATTATCTTATATGTTAATTCTCATATGTCAAAATAATATGAATCTTAATCGTATTATTCATGATAATTAAAACACATCTAATTATCTATTTACCATTGCTCACATACATTATTAACAATTGACTTAATCTTTAACTCTTTCATGAAAAATGTGCTTATTACATAGATACTTGGAGGCAATGATAAGTTGATTGTACATTCCATATATAGGGACTTGGGTTGAGATAATATCTCATATCTAGATCTTGGGAACCTCCCATAGATATTTGATTAAATAAAAATGCTAATCTAATCTTATCATTGCATTTGAATCATAGTTATATCAATATCCAACATTTGAATTAAGATTATTTTACCAATCTACTAAGAGGAGTCACTAAAAACCAAACATGTTTCATCAATCCCTTCTAATGGAAGTGTCATGGTTATACAACCATTTATGATCACATCACCCTCAAGTATTCCTAATACCTACACATCCTACATTCTAGAAGACCAAGATTAAACATAAAGTTTTAGATCATATTTGAACTGTCTTCTTCAAGGTTTTATCATTAAATTTCTCAATTGATCACACAAAGTTTATAATGATCATATGCTTTCCCAAATCATATCACATACCTATAATTTCCATCATGCATCGAAAGCAAGATGACCATGCATGGAATTTGGTCCCAATATCTCATGAGTAAGCTCATGTTTTTTGGATCATCAGTGAACTTGTATGATCCCTTTGAGAGATCGTATTAATCATATGCCCTTGTATGCACACCATCTCGTCGGTGTATAGACCTTGATTCGGTCATCATCAAATCAGTTTTCCAAATGTACATATTCAGTATATAGTAACACATATGTTTATAGTAAGAGGATCCATGCCTATATAATGAAAATATACAACACAGGTCCTTGTTATGTTGGTTATCTCATTCTCGTTAAGTCAAATCTTTGACCTAACTTATCTAACACCTCCGAATATCGATTCATATGCAGAGGACATACATCAAGAGTTCAATCAGATATTAGCCTTTAGAGAAGGATTTCCATCATCTTCTCAAGTTGGAGATCATTTCTTAACAATCAGTGCTTGATGAGTAATCAATCTAACTATTTAGATATCATTTAAGCACCATCTTTTATTATTCAACATTTGAATCAAAAGTTGTATGATAATTAAGATGGCCATGGTACATAGCCTAATTGTACTAAGGGACCTATTATGTAAATTAGTTATTCTTTATTTCATACAAAGGAATGATTTAGAATAATAATTATTACGTAATTGCTCATTATACTCATGTTCAACAATCTCCCATGTTCAGCAATCTCCCATTGTACTAAGGGCTCGCATGTTCAACAATCTCCCACTAGCACAAAGAGTCATTAATGGACCAATCTTTAAACACATACTCAGGCGGTAATCATAAGCTAGTTAGAAGAATTGCTTGGTAAGCGGAGTAGCCACTCTATTACAAATGGACTAAGCCAAGTCATTTTACGGACATGCATATCTCCAAGTAATTGTGGTCGCATCCAATGCGAATGTTGCATCTTATGGAACCAATACTCAATCCTGTTAAAATAGTTGTAGTATCTTCGAAACTGAAACTCAATAATCAATGCAATTATTATAACTGGGAATAATTTTATATTATCCTTAATAGAACACCCTTATAATCAGAGATCTCTATCTCCTTAGATTAAGACATGGTATCAAGTCTTATAAGGAATCTGTATGTAAGACCTTTTTGATCACTATCTATAAAGTCTAATGTTTTGAAAGATAAGACTTTGAGATCACTATCTCAAAACACAGTTATCTTTGAAGGCATTATTATTATTAAAATAAAATATTTTATCTCCATAATAGGATAAGTAATAGTTTAATGCTCCTATTGCATTGTAGACATCTGTTTTTGTACGCATCCTGAATAGAACAACCTTCCCATAGCCGATGCGCAAGGGCAAGCAGCTTTAGCCTCTGCATCATCAATCTCTTTGAGATGTTATCCCCTCAAATAGGTCAGTACCATATCTAATGGGAAAGAAGCCTTCCTCAGGTTTTTTCCAAAATGGAATATATCCAAGCTGTACCACTAATGTGACAACCAAATGCCCCCTTCTCTCTGCTTCTGAACAACATCAGAACTATGATCTAAGTGGTATCCTTGAAATCTTTCATCTCAATATATTGCACGTCCAAATTATAAAACACTTATTATTATCATCACCATTATATCATTGCAAATTATTAGGATTTTTATCTACAATAAGCATAGGGAATACAGTGGAACTCCTACTAACTTCACATGGTTCATCAAGATTCTGTATAAATTACTACCTTTATAACTGCAACAAATCTGATGTTCTGACTATAAGAAGCTTATCTGACCCATAGATGTAGTTCATCAACTTGCATACTGATGAGCGTCCCATACCCTAAGTTAATTCGGTCAAATTAATGTCCAAATTAATATTAATAGCTCGTTGCAGTCAGATACGAGAGGCTAGTCAAAAGCCACTTATCAATTAATGTTAAGTTAATTTTAAGCGACAGATATTTTTTTACTTGGTGGAGTCCAAGGTCGATCTCAGGGAGGCATCTGTCTCCTTAGGTAAATTTTAGCAAGCGTCCAAGTGTCGGATTTTCGAGGAGGTATTTTTTTGGTCTTTTTAATTTTTATGCAAACTTATGCAGAAAATGCAGGCCAAATTAACGTTTCAATTTAATTAATATATCAAATGAAGTCCAAAAAGTATGAAAATTGGCCAGATGATTAATGATGGTGAAAATGATCTACACTAATTTGTTTGGATTTTTCAGACACTAAATGGATTTACTGTAAATTAAATAAACAGACAGGATGATTTTCAATTTTCAATTTTTAATAAATAACAAACCACAAATTCTTCAAGAACTAAAATTATCCTAGATAGCACTAATAATAAGGGATCCAGGAAAATTGAAAGATCTGAGTTTTAATGTGAAATGAATTTATTAAAATTACATTAAGAAAATCACTTAACAATTTATTAAGGCCTCGATATGCGTGCAAATGACATGAGATTTTTATGGTATGTTAAGAATAATGTCCTTAAGCTACTATGAATTTTTGATGATTTTTGGAAGCACAGAGAATTAACTATAAATCAAAAGGTGTCAATGGGCAAAATATGTCAAAAATTCACCAATTAATTCATTATTAATTCAACTGAAATTACAAAAATATGACACATGGACCAATAGACAGAGGACAAAATTCCCTACAATATGCAATTTTTAGATTTGCAAAATGAAGTAAAATGCAATCTAGGGATGCGTGCAAACACAAGGGTGTAAATGCAATACAGGAAAATAAAATTACAATAAACAAATATGCGAACATGGACTAAAATGCAATTACCTATAATGTTGTGGACTTGAATGCAAATTCTCCACAGGGCACGTGCTCCTCACGTGGGCTCAGCTTCACAGGGACCTTTTTGCAATTATGGAAAGTCCCGAGGGCCTCTGTGTAATTTACCCAGGCCGCACGTGCTCCTCACGTGGGCGACTTAGGCTCGGATGGCTACGGAGGCTCGGAGCTAGGTTCGGGCGCTTTGGAGGTCTGGAGTGAGGTTCGGCCGCCCCGAACCTAGGCTCGGAGAGGAGGCTCGGGCCGAGGCTACGTTGCGTACTGAAGGCCCTTGGATCAAGATGGATCCAAGGGGTGTCGGTGCTGACGCGTGGCGTGACCTCGGGCCTTTGGATCGATGATGATCCAAAGGCGGTCGATGGAGGCTGAAGATACTGACGTGGCTTTCTCCTGAGCGTGGGATCAAGGATGATCCTACGGTCGATGGCGAGTCCGGTGGGCGGGCGACGTGGTCGCCTGCGAACCGTTCGATCGAGATGATCGAACGACCACTGGGGCTTCTTCCTCGACGGCCCTCCGCCTCATGCGGAGGAGAAGGCGGGGCTCCAGCGAGGTGGCTTGAACTCCGCCCGTTCCTCCAGGTGCCGATGACGCTCTCCGACGTGTCAGAAATATCCCAGCAGGAGCGTGGCGATGTGGTGAAGGCGCTGATGGTCCCAGGAGCTGGAATGGGTTGTCGGAGGTGGCTAGCGACGAAGCTCAAAGACGACTCCGGCAAGCTTCCGTTCAATGAGCAGCAAGGCACCTGCAAGTGTTAAGGATGGAGTCGGAGCTCGTGCGTGCATTTGTAGAGAGGTGGAGGTAGTCGGCGAGGCCTAAGGGTGACGGAGGACGTCTGGGGATGGAGCTCCGGCCAAATGGCAGAGCTGGTGATCGGAATGTTGCGAGGGGCGTCGTCGGAGGTCGTGAATGGTGTCGCGAGTATGAGAGCTTCGACGCGAAGCTCGGCGAGATGGAAGGGAAGCGAGTGAGTGACCGGTGACGGCGAATAAAATAAGAGAAAATAAAGATAAAAATAAGAAAAGATCGGAAGGGAAATGGGGGATTCACCTGGGGATTGGACCTCCCTTTTGAGGTCCAGGTCGTCGCTCGAGGGACCGGTGATGTCCCGAGCTCGTGCAGCTACTCGGGGAAGCGGCTGCGACACGGCGTAGCTCCGTGGATCTCGCCGGAGCTGGAGCCCTTTCTTCGCTCGAAGACTCGTCGAATTGCTGTCACCAATGGAAAGGTCTGAGCTCAGGGAAGCTCTCTGAAGTGGCAGATACGGCTGAAGGTTGCCGGTGGTGGACTATTTAAAGGATGGAGTTGGTGGGTTGGCTGGTGACGAGGTGAGGTTTGTGGTCGACGTGGAGCTTCTATGGTGGAGGTCGTGGGAAGCGAGGGAGCTGGCGAGGGTGAGGGAGGAGTGGTCTCCATCCTGGGGGTGTTAGCGGTCGGAGAGGGTGGCTGACGTGCAACCGGAAATAGAAAGGGGGTGCCCCTCCCGCAAGGCAAGGAAAGTGGGAGAGAGGGGCGCCCAGAGGTAGGAGACGAGGTCTCCACCGATGGATCTTGTGATCCAATGGTGGTGATCAAAGCGGAAGGGGACGTGTGTGATTAGATCAAGGTACGTAGATGATGGGCCGTGATCGCACCACGTGGCGAGAGCTGGGCGAGGCGCGGGAGAGCGGCTTGGATGAGGAGATGGAAATGATCGAGCAGACGAGGGGCGCCAACGGAAGGGCGGCTGCGATGGAGAGATCAAGGGCCTGATCAAGCGGTGTAGAAGCCGCCACGTGGTGGGCTCTGGTGAGGGAGCTAATGTGCGGTGTGGATTAAGGTCGGAGATGATCTGATGGTCCAGGATTTAGGCGCGCGTGGGCAGAGCTAGGCCGTTGGATCTGGAAGAGGATCCAACGGTTGGAGGTGAAGGCGGATGAGGCAAGGGGAAGCGGGCGACGTGGCGCAACCAGAGGGCACCACGTGGCCTGCTGTGAGTGGCTGGAACAAGATACACATGTAGAGAGAAGAGGGGGTCGAATTTGGAAAAACTTAAAACATCAAAGTTGTAGATCTCGATGAGATCTACAAGTTTCATGTTGACCAAAGATGGAGATGAGGTAAAATATGATACATAAATACAAAGATACAATTATACACCTATGTAGTATACAAAGTGGCCCACAAACCCAACTTTCTCATACGAGCTCCAAATTCAATGAAATTAGTCTCATTTTAAAGGTCTTTTAATGTGTAGTATTCTAAGAGTAAGTAGACCTAATTCGGAGTTTGTATGAGGGCTTTATGTGCATTTTAGTGTACAAGGGGTCTAGGGCTTTATTGACTAATTTACAAGGGGGATTTTTGCATTCTTCCCTATATTATTAACTAAGGAGTACATATTATAGAGAAGAGGTTATTTTAGTGAATGGATATTTTACAAGGGATTTTTGGCTTCTTATTTAAATGTAAATGAACTGCTAAAATGTATGAATTATGGATTTATGCATGAATGCTATATATGCAATACAAAGGGAAATATGCCTCTATTTTCTCGAAAACAAGGCTCTATTTTTGACTTTTGAAGTGATGAATCACAGATTCATCAACCCCCTATACTTAAACCTTGCTCGTCCCCGAGCAACTAAATGAAATGCAAGAGTGAAATGATTTTGGGTTCCAAACCAAGGTCATGAACAAAAGTTAAAAATGGAGCCTGACTCGACCTTTGGATTAGTTGTGTGGCGGAACCTTATTTGGACCTGAACTTAAGACCTAACAGACTTCAAGTTCCACAAGTCTTCTATTCAAGACTCCTCAACAATCAGGTCAGAACAAATCCTCAAACGCAAAATTGTGATGACTATGATTCTTACTTGTACTGTGTAAGTGATTTGTAACTCTCCACATCAGAAATGGCTCGGAACCAGCCTCCTCTAACAAGGTAACTCAATAACCCGGTCCAGCAACTCTTTCCTCAAGGAGCGGGGTATTCCCTTCTAAGTTCAAGTGCGACCAACTCAAGAGGAGGGGGTAGAGAAGAGAATGGACGGTAGCCAGTGTAGCTACCTATCCCGGGATGCCTGACCAGTGTAGCCAAGTCATCCAGCTGCATTTCTTTACTAGTATACAGGCTCCGACAGGTATTTTATTTTCTCTTGGACCTGTCTGGTTTTTTTGGAGTTTTTGCATTTTTTTTCAATGAGCAGCATGTACATTAGGAGTTTTTCCTCTTGAGCTAGTAGACTATCCCTCTTTTGAAGCATTATTGCAACCCACAACATCCTGTCCTTAGATGTCAACACCACCAGACTAGGTTCAGATGCACTACCCTCCCTAGAGGAGGACGGATGTTTCCACCCGTGTGCTACTCCAAGCTAAAGAATTCTACCTCCTCACCACCTCATCAATGAAGAGCTACGTGCATAGTGCTTGTCCAAGTTAGGTCATTATCTAAAAGAATCCTGCGTATGCACGAGATATTCTACTTAGACTAATCAAGATGACATGTGAACATAGACTTGCGGACTCAAAGAATTAAGTCACTTGACCTGAGAAATCTTAACTCCAGTTCCTATAAGGTTCCTCTGAAATTAGGTGGATTAAGGTCAAATCAAGTCCATCCTCAATATCTACTCATAACTTGGTCCAGAACCCACTAGCTTTTCACTTTGCATATGCAAAGTATGCAGATGAGATGAGATGTCATGCTATGAAAATGCAAGACTCTTTTTCTTTTCTTGGATGCAGAGATGATATGCCTGAGTAAATAAGAAGCCTCTTTTCATTTTCAAAATTTTTTTTTCGATTTTACCCACCCGTAATAAATACAAAAATACGCGAAAGTACGAGCTATGGGTAAGTATATATGTAATATATACACGCCCCCCTATACTTAGCGTATGCTATGTCCTCAGAGCACGAAGAGCGAGGAAAAAGACATAGCTCGTGCTAAGCGTAGGAGAGCCAAAGGAACAAAAAGTATAGAAGTCGTCTCGCCCCCCTATACTTAGGCTCTGGCAGCCTATGTGTAGAAGAAGATCAATGGGGCGGACGAGGGAAAGATGGGAAGTGGCTGAATATACAATGCGGGCATCGGTCCCCCCTATACTTAGGCTCAGGTCAGCCTAAGTATCTGTAGGAAATGAGTATGAGGACCAATGTTATCTGGAGAATGTACAGTGAACCGACTCAGGTGACCCCTCCCCCCTATACTTAGGATCTGGTAATCCTAAGTATAGTCCAAGATAATGGTTCGATGATGTGGGGATGGGTTACTAGAATCGCGGGGGTAAAGGATAGGATGTACAAGATTGATGGTATACACAGATGAGTCGGTGTGAATCTTTCAAGATGCTGCTGATGGCTGGAGTTCATTGCTGCAAGGTCTCATACGGGGCTCGATGTGAATCTGATGTATCTGTCTCGCGCTTGAATACAATCTCCTAAACATGGACTAACTGTTCGTTGGATTCGACGAAGTGCTTCAACAGCTGCCCATTCACTAGGAATGTCGGTGTGTTATCTGCGAGATCTGAGATCTCGACACATCCACTATCATGCACCGTACGGACGGCAAATGGTCCCGTCCACTTAGACTTTAACTTGCCTTGGAAAATCTTCAACCTAGCATTGAACAACCATACCTTCTGTCCAGGAGCAAAGGTCTTTCGTCTGATATATCTATCATGCCAACGCTTCACCTTGTCCTTGTACACCAAACTGTTGTTGTATGCTCGGTTTCTGACTTCCACAAGCTCATTCAGATCCATGTCTCTCTATTTCTGACCCAGGTGTGTGTTCCAGTTGACCTTCTTTATTGCCCATTCTGATTTGTGCACTAACTCCGCGGGCAAATGGCACGGCTTTCCGAATACCATTCGGAATGGGGAGGTGCCTAACGGTGTCTTGTAAGCAGTCCTATACGCCCAGAGGACTTGATCCAAAATCTGAGACCAATCCTTCCTGTCCGGGCGGACAAGCTTTTGCAATATGGTTTTCACCTCCCTATTTGACACCTCAGCCATACCATTGGTTTGTGGGTGGTAAGGACTCGCGACACGGTGTTCGATGCCGTAGTCCTTTAGGAGTTTCTTCACCTCCCGATTCACAAAGTGGCTACCCCCGTCTGATATCATCATTTTGGGAATCCCGAACCTAGAGATTATGTGCTATCTAATGAATTTACATACAGTCCTGCTGTCTGCGGCTCGGGTTGGGATAGCCTCCACCCATCTGGACAGATAATCTACCGCAAGAAGGATATATTCAAACCCCTGGCTGACAGGGAATGGGCCCATGAAATCGATGCCCCAGGCGTCAAAGACATCACAAATGATGACCGGCTGCATTGGCATCTCATCCTTGGAACCAACGGTTCCTCCCATTCTCTGGCAAACTGGGCACGACTTCGCGAAGGCGGTGGCATCGCGAAACAGAGTCGGCCAGTAGAAGCCACACTGAAGTACCTTCCATGCGGTCCTCTTCCCGGAGTGGTGTCCTCCTGCCTCCAAGCTATGGCATAAATAAAGGACACTCTGGTATTCCTCCTGAGGAATACAACGTCTCCAGACACAATCCGGTCCTTCAAAGAAAAGGATCGGATCCTCCCAATGGTAGTGTCTTGCGTCCGACTTTAGTCGGTTGATTTGGCTCTTGGGCCAATCTTCGGGAACTTTCTTGGAGACAGGATAATTCACGATATTGGCGTACCATGGGAGGGAGTCGATAACAAAAATCGACTCGTCAGGGAAGGAGTCTCGAATTGGTGAAACCTTGGAAGTATTAAGATCTTCGAGACGAGAAAGATGATCGGCCACTATGTTTTTCTTTCCAGGTTTATCACGGATGTCCAAATCAAACTCCTGGATAAGTAAAATCCAACGAAGAAGACGCGCCTTCGCGTCCTTCTTCTCCATCAAATACCGTAGTGCTGTGTGGTCTGTGAACACAGTTACCTTGGATCCAATTAGGTGAGATCTGAATTTGTCCAAGGCAAACACTACCGCAAGCATTTCCTTTTCTGTAACTGTATAGTTACGCTGAGCAGAATCAAGCACTTTGCTTGCGTAGTGAATTGCATACGGGACGCCATCTCTTCTTTGTCCCAATACAGCCCCAACAGCATAATCAGAGGCATCCGTCATGATCTCAAAAGGTAGAGACCAATCTGGGGCTTGTAAGATGGGTGCGTCTATGATCATTCCTTGTAGAAGCTTAAAGGCCTCAAGACATTTGTGATCTACAATGAACTCCATGTCTTTGCCTAAAAGCTCAGTTAACGGTCGGGCAATCTTAGAAAAATCCTTAATAAATCTCCTATAGAATCCAACATGCCCGAGGAAAGACCGCAACTGTCTCACGTTGGTTGGTGGCTGGAGTCGTCTGATCACGTCCACCTTGGCAGGGTCAACCTCCATTCCTCTCTTGGAGATGACATGCCCCAACACTATGCCCTCCGTCACCATGAAGTGACTTTTCTCCCAGGAGAGCACCAGATTAACCTCACAACATCTCTTGAGGACTCGGTCCAGATTCCTAAGACAGGAATCGAAAGAATCGCCGTGGACCGAGAAGTCATCCATGAAGACTTCCAGGAATTCACCGACCATTTCGGCGAATACAGAAATCATGCACCTTTGAAAAGTACCTGGAGCATTGCATAGCCCAAAAGGCATGCGCCTGAAAGCATAAGTACCAAAGGGGCATGTAAACGTGGTCTTTTCCTGGTCCTCCGGAGCTATGGCTACTTGATTGTAGCCCGAGAACCCATCTAGGAAGCAGAAGAATTCTTTCCCCGCTAGTCTTTCTAAAATCTGGTCAATGAACGGTAGGGGGAAATGATCCTTCTTCGTCGCGGCATTCAGGCGTCTGTAATCCACACAGACGCGCCACGACGTGGGTACTCTCGTCACGATCTCCTCTCTGTCCTCGTTGGTGGTCGTCTGAATTCCTGACTTTTTCGGGACAACATGGATTGGGGCCACCCACTTAGAGTCAGAGATTGGGTAAATGAAACCCGCGTCGCACCATTTTTCTATCTCCTTCTTCACGACCTCTCGTAAATTTGGATTCAACCGGCGTTGGAATTCACGAGAGGGTTTGGCTTCATTCTCCAAGTAAATATGGTGCGAACACAGAGCGGGATTTATCCCGTGGAGATCGGAAATGCTCCAGCCTATCGCCTTGCGGTTCTTCTCCAGGATCTCTAGCAAGCGAGATTCCTGCTCCTCCGTCAATTGCGAACTGATAATGACCAGAAATCTCTTGTCTTGGCCCGCAAGGAAGGCATATTTCAAGGTTGAGGGTAGGGGTTTGAGCTCAGGAATAGTGTGATCGTCTAAGAAATCTGGCTCAATCTTCTCTGGTTCAGTGTTGAAAGTGTCTGGATCGTTTTCTGTGATAGCTGCCACCAAGTTCAGCCCTGAGTCGGATCGTCAAAAGTCTCCATACAATCGGCAAACGCCTCGTCCGACTCGTCATCCTCATCTTCCGATTGTCCTAAAGATGTAAGTACTGACAGGCCCAACTGGGCCTCTAGGTCATCGAAGATGTAGGGCGATGCAGGCTCAGAGCTGTACTCGTTCCTGAGGATCTCGCAGACTGACTCATGCACTGGATCATCTTCAAAGGAGATGGACACATTGGTGCTGGCTGGGTTCTGTCTCCATAGCCCAACTAAGTCTACATGCTCGTAGTCTGTTCCAGTAGAAGAGTACTCGGTGCTGGATTCGGAGTCCGGTCTCTGCCATCTTGTCTGCTTCATTTCAAGTTCCTCATCTCCACCTGGAGTTTGGAACTGAATCTTCCCATTCTTATAATCAAATAAGTCCCCCGCTGTTCTGAAGAAGGGCCTACCTAGAATGATCTGGGAATCTCTCCAATTGCGAGGTGTTTCCATATCTAGGACAGTGAAGTCCACCATGTATTCTTGCCCCTCGACTTTGATCACAATGTTCCTTATCTCTCCTTGGGACCTCTTAGTAGATTTGTCAGCAAACTATAGAAGAGCTCTAGATTTCCTAAGAGGTCCGAGATTAAGCCGCTCATAGAGGGCTGTGGGCATCAAATTAATCGAGGAACCATTGTCCAGAAGAGTGCGTGCAAACACGATGTCATCAACATGACTCACCACATAATGTGCACCCATGTCTCTTCGTTTCCGAGGAAACGAGTTCTTTATTGCACAAGTCGTGGCTACTGATAGAACGTGTTTCTCAACACGGCTTTTGGTCTTTCTGCTAACCCTAGTAGGTGTGCATCTCACCTTAAGGTATTTTTGGAACGCAGGGGTCATTTCCACGAACTTGTCAAAAGGGATTGTGACCTTGATGTGTTTATTGCAAAATTCAGCCATCTCAGGGTCATCTTTTAGGATTTTCTTTGTTTTTTTCTTTCCACCTTTGAGAGCTCGGGGGAAAGGGATTATTGACTCCAACTCAAATTCGGAAACTGAAATCTTCTCATTAATTTCGGGAACTGAGTTCTTGACATGACTCTCACTCTGATACAGACTCGGACTCTGACTCTGACTAAAAAGAAAATGCTGTGGCGAAACCGGTGACACTTCTTCCGCTTCTTCTGGATGATCCTCCTCAGATGGAGGTGCGGGCTCTTCATCGGTGTCGGCTGACTCTATGCAGATGCGCAAATGCTACTTCGAGTACTCAGATGTCCTCTTCTTCCGCCGGTGTTTGTGGTGGTGATGCTCCTCCTCTTCTTCCTCCGAGTTCTCCTCAGGTAGAGTCTCGGAGGTTCCTTCCTTCTGCGCCCGTGCCCGATCAGGTATGGTTACGGTCCTTCCGCTCCTCAGGGACATATGATTCACATTATCGTACGAAAGGATCTCATGTTCAGATAAATAGTTATCTGAATAATATACCTGATCTTGAGGTCGGTTCTGGCCCTGGTGTAAGCTGTTCGGGTTGGCCTGAACTTGTGCGGGAATTGGGGTCCTTGGCGCCATTTGTTGGTCCTGGTTACGAGAGACCCGATTGATGTCGGTCCTCATGTCCAGGTAGTCATTCTGCATCTGTTGGACCCTATCAGACAGGGTCTGGATCGCCACGGTGAGGGACTCCAATTCGGTGGGCTGGGCTGGCTACTGTGTAGATGCGGTCCTGTAATGGCCCTGCTGGCCTTGTCGATACTGCTGCTGATGGGACGGTGCTGGCCCCTGCTGGTAGGTGCGCTGCTGTGGCTGGTACTCCTATTATGGCCTGGACTGGAAGCTCAGGACGGCGACGGTCCTGGTTTCTTGGTAGACTGGGGATGGGCGGTGTGGCTGATCCTTCCCCATCTCGATTTGCCGGACTATCGGGTCACGGCTATACCAAAGCCCGTTGATCTCGTATACTGGCGGAGGCTCCTCGTATTCCGTCTCCACTTGTGGGGGTGCATGATGGTTATGTTGGTTATAAGTCTGATCCCAGCTGCTCTGAGACCCCGGTGCATGTTCCTGTATAAGATGGACTCGATGTACAGGTACAAGTGGTGCAGAAGGGGTAGGTAGCCTGATCTTAGCTACCTTTTCAGAGAGTTCCTCCACTTTCTTTGGAAGGCTCGAAAGAGACTCCATCTCCGCGACTCTCTTGTGGATCTGCTCGACCATGGTAAGCTTGTCAGCAATCATCCTCATGATGGGAATGAGGTCCTCAGTCAGATCTGCTACAGTCCTTCGAGTTGTCTCTTTGGATAAGATTGAGGGAGACAACTGATAGGCCCTTGTGGCCTGTGACCTGCCAGTTTCTGCCATCTGCTCTAGGATCTTCCATACAGCGTGCTCGTTCTTGTTCAGATAGCTTCCTCCACAGGCGGCGCTGACTAACCCCTGCATCTCCGGGGTTAGACCACAGAACAAGGTCTGGACTAAGATCGCCTTCGAAATGCCGTGGCATGGGCATTTCTGTACTAAATCATTGAACCTGTCCCAAGCTCCATGGAAAGGTTCATTGGGTCCTTGAGCGAAGCTGGCGATCTTCGTTCTCATCTGGTTAGTTCTACTGAGAGGGTAGAACTTCATCAAGAAAAGATCCTTGAACTGCATCCAGGTAGTACATACCACCCCTAAGTTTTTCAACCAATGAGCAGCCTTATCTCCTAAGGCAAAAGGGGTGGCCTTCAGTCGGTTATAATCTTGGCCAACATTGGGATGGCTAAGATTTTTGCACACCAGTTCGAAGTCACGGAGAAAAGTGTATGGTTCTTCGCTGAGGTTTCCGTTGAACTTCGGAAGCAGACTAAGGAAGTGGGGATTTAGCTCGAATGCCTGGGCAGGAACTGCAGGTGCTAACCAGTTCTGGATCTCGTTCTCCGCTGGGTTGTAGGTATCGACCATTGGTCGGTCGATCCCTCCAGCTACTATGATCTGTCCCATCCGCGCCGTGAGATCTGCATTCTTCTGTTCAGCTTCGGCGAGGCGATTAAGAATCTGTCGCATCTGGTCCTCATCAGGTGGCATCCTTGGCAGCATCTTGTCTTCTAGTGCTGGGGATTGGAAAATAATATCGGTGTTAGAGGGCAAATCAAGGAAAGGATTACCGAGGTGATGGTCTTCCTTGGCAATCTCGGAGGAGATAAAAGGGTTGGTTTGAGAGTAACCACCCTGAGCAAGAGGGAACCAGGACTCAAGAGGGTCATGAGTCCTGGGTGGTCTAAGGTGCGCTTGGACCGATAAAGATGAGTTACTTGGGGGATTCATAGAGAGATCGGTGAATAATGCGTCGAGATCTCCCCAGTCACTCATCTTGATGAAGCGAGAAGAAGATAGGATTTTACTCCTACCTGAAGCAAGCAAAAAGAACAATCCAAGACCCTAGGTTCACACTCAACACGGTGAAGGACTCGAAGTCGAGTCCAATTAATCTTGTAGTTTTTAAGTGTGATATTCAAGCAAAATAGCAAGGATTACGCGGCCTATAGGGAAGTCGGCTCAGAGCCGGATGCGTCTTCCCTGTTTATCCTGTCGCCTAAGTTACCGCCGCTCCTTCCTTTCTTCGCTCCTATCCCAAGCTGATGGATTCAGTGACCATGCCCCTATCTACCTGCAAGCAGGCGAAGGCTGACAAGGCCGGAACTTCACCCCGGGGGGTTACTGGCAGCTTGTCGCAAAGTACCGCAATTTCGCCCCTATCTACCTGAGACAGGCGGAGGCTACTTGGTACTAGTCAAAGAATCTGAAATTATTCGGCTTGTGATATTTGCTAGGATCAGTTAGAACGTGGTATGGAAGACAGGGATTTGGGCTCTACCTTAATGTGTTCACACACACTCAAGTACCCTCACTCAGCCTGAATACAAGGTCGGGGATTAGTCTCCCGCAAACAATTTTCAGATTTTATTCCTTTTTTTGGTCAATAATGTTTAGCAGTCCCGGTTTTAAAGTTAGGTTATCACTTATTAAGTCCACCACAAAGCACGCCTATCGGACAGTCCCAATTTCCTGTTTAATTTAAGTGTGAAAATCAGAGGGGGAAATCGAGAAAAGCCGATGCACGAAAAATCGATGATGCTATGTTGAGTGAAGAATACTTACAGTGATCCCTTCGCTTTTTATGCAGGATGCAATACATAATTGAAAGCTTTTTACTCTATATGCAAATGCAGGCGATGAAAGCCGCTCCTAGACAGGCAGTTCTATTAGCGTGAAGAACAGTTTAATTTGACTAAGTACTGCGGTCTAGGTGCGTCTATTAAGTGTATTGTGTGGTCCTATTGATTACGAGCACATGCAATTCCTAGATTGGCTCGGGGAGCCGCTAGTGCAAGCTAAGTTACAATTCACCCACACAGCACACGTGACACAATTCCACTATACTTACACACGCGAGGACCCAAACGGGAACCGCTGGAAATGATGCGACGAAAAGAAATAAAATAAGTAAAAAAATACAATGCCTCTCTTTCACTCAATAAAGTTAAAATGGTAAGTCTTCGAAGCGTCGTCGACTCCTCGCGTTCCTCGCACAGAAACAAATTAAAGTCAGAGAGTGACACAAAAAATAATGCAAGAAATAAAGGAGAGAGAAAAAATAATTACAAGAAAATCGGGGGTCAGACTACCCGGGGAAGGAAAATTGAACACTCAAAAATTTGCTAAAATTTAACCTAAGCCGTGCCTCCTCAGCAACGGCACCATTTTGATGAGTGTCTCGTACCCTAAGTTAATTCGGTCAAATTAATGTCCAAATTAATATTAATAGTTCGTTGCAGTCAGATACGAGAGGCTAGTCAAAAGCCACTTATCAATTAATGTTAAGTTAATTTTAAGCGGCAAATATTTTTTTACTTGGTGGAGTCCAAGGTCGATCTCAGGGAGGCATCTGTCTCCTTAGGTAAATTTTAGCAAGCGTCCAAGTGTCAGATTTTCGAGGAGGTATTTTTTTGGTCTTTTTAATTTTTATGCAGACTTATGCAGAAAATGCAGGCCAATTTAACGTTTCAATTTAATTAATATATCAAATGAAGTCCAAAAAGTATGAAAATTGGCCAGATGATTAATGATGGTGAAAATGATCTACACCTAATTTTTTGGATTTTTCAGACACTAAATGGATTTACTGTAAATTAAATAAACAGACAGGGTGATTTTCAATTTTTAATTTTTAATAAATACAAACCACAAATTCTTCAAGAACTAAAATTATCCTAGATAGCACTAATAATAAGGGATCCAGGAAAATTGAAAGATCTGTGTTTCAATGTGAAATGAATTTATTAAAATTACATTAAGAAAATCACTTAACAATTTATTAAGGCCTCGATATGCGTGCAAATGACATGAGATTTTTATGGTATGTTAAGAATGATGTCCTTAAGCTACTGTGAATTTTTGATGATTTTTGGAAGCACAGAGAATTAACTATAAATCAAAAGGTGTCACTGGGCAAAATATGTCAAAAATTCACCAATTAATTCATTATTAATTCAACTGAAATTACAAAAATATGACACGTGGACCAATAGACAGAGGACAAAATTCCCTACAACATGCAATTTTTAGATTTACAAATGAAGTAAAATGCAATCTAGGGATGCGTGCAAACACAAGGGTGTAAATGCAATACAGGAAAATAAAATTACAATAAACAAATATGCGGACATGGACTAAAATGCAATTACCTATAATGTTGTGGACTTGAATGCAAATTCTCCACAGGGCACGTGCTCCTCACGTGGGCTCAGCTTCACAGGGACCTTTTTGCAATTATGGAAAGTCCTGGGGGCCTCTGTGTAATTTACCCAGGCCGCACGTGCTCCTCACGTGGGCGACCTAGGCTCGGATGGCTGCGGAGGCTCGGACATAGGCTCGGGCGCTTTGGAGGTTTGGAGTGAGGTTCGGCCGCCCCGAACCTAGGCTCGGAGAGGAGGCTCGGGCCGAGGCTACGTGGCGTTCTGAAGGCCCTTGGATCAAGATGGATCCAAGGGGTGTCGGTGCTGACGCGTGGCGTGAACTTGGGCCTTTGGATCGATGATGATCCAACGACAGTCGATGGAGGCTGAAGATGCTGACGTGGCTTTCTCCTGAGCGTGGGATCAAGGATGATCCTACGGTCGATGGCGAGTCCGGTGGGCGGGCGACGTGGCCGACTGCGAACCGTTCGATCGAGATGATCGAACGGCCACTTGGGCTTCATCCTCGACGGTCCTCCCCTCCTGCGGAGGAGAAGGCGGGGCTCCGGCGAGGTGGCTTGAACTCCGCCCGTTCCACCAGGTGCCGATGACGCTCTCCGACGTGTCGGAGATATCCCAGCAGGAGCGTGGCGACGCGGTGAAGGCGCTGATGGTCCCAGGAGCTGGAATGGGTCGTCGGAGGTGGCTAGCGACGAAGCTCGAAGACGACTCCGGCTAGCTTCCGTTCAATGAGCAGCAAGGCACCTGCAAGTGTTAAGGATGGAGCCGGAGCTCGTGCGTGCGTTTGTAGAGAGGTGGAGGTAGTCGGCGAGGCCTAAGGGTGACGGAGGACGTCTGGGGATGGAGCTCCGGCCAAATGGCGGAGCTGGTGATCGGAATGTTGCGAGGGGCATCATCGGAGGTCGTGAATGGTGTCGCAAGGATGAGAGCTTCGATGCGAAGCTCAACGAGATGGAAGGGAAGCGAGAGAGTGACCGGTGACGGCGAATAAAATCGGAGAAAATAAAGATAAAAATAAGAAAAGATCGGAAGGGAAATGGGGGATTCACCTGGGGATTGGACCTCCCTTTTGAGGTCCAGGTCGTCGCTCGAGGGACCGGTGATGTCCCGAGCTCGTGCAGCTACTCGGGGAAGCGGCTGCGACACGACGGAGCTGCCATGGATCTCGACGGAGCTGGAGCCCTTTCTTCGCTCGAAGACTCGTCGAATTGCTGTCACCAATGGAAAGGTCTGAACTCAGGGAAGCTCTCCGAAGTGGCGGATACGGCTGTAGGTTGCCGGTGGTGGAGTATTTAAAGGATGGGTTGGTGGGTTGGCTGGTGACGAGGTGAGGTTTGTGGTCGACGTGGAGCTTCTATGGTGGAGGTCGTGGGAAGCGAGGGAGCTGGCAAGGGTGAGGGAGGAGTGGTCTCCATCGTGGGGGTGTTATCGGTCGGAGAGGGTGGCTGACGTGCAACCGGAAATAGAAAGGGGGTGCCCCTTCCGCAAGGCAAGGAACGTGGGAGAGAGGGGCGCCCAGAGGTAGGAGACGAGGTCTCCACCGATGGATCTTGTGATCCAATGGTGGTGATCCAAGCGGAAGGGGACGTGTGTGATTAGATCAAGGCACGTAGATGATGGGCCGTGATCGTGCCACGTGGCGAGAGCTGGGCGAGGCGCGGGCGAGCGGCTTGGATGAGGAGATGGAAATGATCGAGCGGACGAGGGGCGCCAACGGAAGGGCGGCTGCGATGGAGAGATCAAGGGCCTGATCAAGCGGTGTAGATGCCGCCACGTGGAGGGCTCTGGTGAGGGCGCTAATGTGCGGCGTGGATTAAGGCTGGAGATGATCTGATGGTCCAGGATTTAGGCGCGCGTGGGCAGAGCTGGGCCGTTGGATCTAGAAGAGGATCCAACGGTTGGAGGTGAAGGCGGATGAGGCCAGGGGAAGCGGGCGACGTGGCGCAACCAGAGGGCGCCACGTGGCCTGCTGTGAGTGGCTGGAACAAGATACACGTGTAGAGAGAAGAGGGGGTCGAATTTGGAAAAACTCAAAACATGAAAGTTGTAGATCTCGATGAGATCTACAAGTTTCATGTTGACCAAAGACGGAGATGAGGTCAAATATGATACATAAATACAACGATACAATTATACACCTATGTAGTATACAAAGTGGCCCACAAACCCAACTTTCTCATACGAGCTCCAAATTCAATGAAATTAGTCTCATTTTAAAGGTCTTTTAATGTGTAGTATTGTAAGAGTAAGTAGACCTAATTCGGAGTTTGTATGAGGGCTTTATGTGCATTTTAGTGTACAAGGGGTCTAGGGCTTTATTGACTAATTTACAAGGGGGATTTTTGCATTCTTCCCTATATTATTAACTAAGCAGTACATATTATAGAGAAGAGGTTATTTTAGTGAATGGATATTTTACAAGGGATTTTTGGCTTCTTATTTAAATGTAAATGAACTGCTAAAATGTATGAATTATGGATGTATGCATGAATGCTATTTATGCAATACAAAGGGAAATATGCCTCTTTTTTCTCGGGAACAAGGCTCTATTTTTGACTTTTGAAGTGATGAATCACAGATTCATCACATACCTTGCCTTCCTTAAGAAGTTCTGGGGCTACTTCATATGAATATCCTATTTGAGGTATTCATGGAGGAATGTAATCTTTTCTTCCATCTTGTAGATGTTATAGTCATGTGGTGCAGCTTTAGTTAGCAATGTCCTCATGGGTTTAAGCATGGGCACTAGAGAGCAAGTCTCATCGCAAGCGATGTCTTCTCTCTGTGTATAGATCTTCGTTACAAACCATGCTTTTAAGGATTCTACCTTCTCATTAGGTTCCCTCTATCTCTTGAAGATACATTTGCACTTAATGGGTTTAACCCATATAGGTGGATCCTCGAGGTCCCATAGACTACAATTACGAATGAAGTTTACTTTACACTTATTATTATTTTTATTTACTTATAAATAATAATGTTCTACGTCGACTTGTCTCCCTGTGTCCGACCCCTACTCTGCTTGTCACTATACACATGTATTATAGGGTATAATAAATTTGGTTTTACAAATGCTTAGTTGTTGCTTGATATTATTATGTGATTTAATTGTTGCATAGCCACCTGAGCTCCTTGGGCTATCATCACAGCAACTCAATGGTCCTGCCTTGTGTTGACCACAAGACAGTCCCTAGGGTTTCACGTGGCAAATGAATAAGATGGATGAGATTACTAAGCATCTAGAGCTTCCTGTTAGTATGATTAATTCATGTCAGAGTGTAAATGCCACAGCTGATACTTCTACTCCTGAGCAAACTTCTTCCATGACTTCAGCACGGTATGGTACCAGAGCACCATCCATTATTCAACACGTTTACTATGCACAAACCACGGATCAGGTCCCATAACAGTTACCACATACATGTATTTTACCATACAACTAGGACCCTCTTTACATTCCTAAGCAGTAGTCTCGACTTCCACCTCTCATTCAAAATGTGAACAATATTTCGTTCTACCGAGAGCGCAGTCAGCCCCATCCATCAAGACAAGGTCAGATGGGTACACAGCCGAGTCATAGGCATGCCCACCATTTTCTAGGAGGGAAAGCATAGCTTCAGCACGAACAGCTACAACCTCATTTTTCATCTCCACCACACTTCCAAAATTTTAGACATGGACAACAACAGATCCAGCCTGCATATCATTATCAGCCTTATCATCATCACTTGCATAGTTTTTGCACCCTCCTCCTCCTCATTATTTGTCGCAATACTCTATACGTGAAAATCCTCCAAAGTATCTGTCTCATTGACGACCCATTGTTGAGGATCTTGAGTAACCTTCGGAGAACCAAACATTAGATTAACTTGCACTCCTGATGAACAATATGAATGATTTGACTCAGAGGCTTGATGACCTAACAACCATGAAGATATTGATACCGGCCCAGGTCGAAGGCAATCCCAATAACTTCAGATGCAAGGCGAAGGTAGCAAATGATCCATCCACCTCTAAGATAGGTATGGCACCTGATTTTACATGTTTATCTGATGCCATTCATCTTAGGAATGTTAGAAGATTGCAGCCTCCTGTACAACAGTTGGGATTGGGATAGCTAGCCACTATGAGAGCTACATTGACTACTTCATCTTATTTACCAGTTTAGCAACGATCTTGTGTAGCAGAGCCAAAGCATGGAGGATCACAATCACCTTCTATTTCTTCACCACCACCACCACTATCATTCAGAAAAAGCCAAAAAGATAACAAATGAAGATGCATTGCTACGTCAACCACAAAGGATAACATACCCATCGTGGAGTCATCTTCAGCTCCAGTATACCGCGCAACCCGTCTAGTTTTTCCATTTATGCTTCTACTCCTATATTGGATGGCATTGTATATACTGATTCTTGCAATCCACATGTACATGATGAATCAGATTTGAGTAAGAGAAATGAGTAGTTTGATGTTTCTGATTTTGTTCTATTTTTATTCACTCGATTAAAAGCAGAAAGATTAAAAATTAAAAACAACATTATCTGATCCTAGAGTGATAAAGATACTTCACAACATATTTTAGAGATACCACTCCTTAAGGCCATGGAGTACATGCTGGCAGTTAAAAAGATAATTAAAGAAGCATGTACTGAAAAGCATAAACCAAGGCAAAATAGATGAAAGAAAATAGAAAATCACATCTTAACCATGGCCACAGTTCATGACATCAGCAACCTCCCACCCAAAAAGAAAGATAAGAGAGAACCTCACATCCGTTGCCAGATTTGTGATAAGGAGTTTGATCATACTCTACTCGATAGTGGATCCTCCACTAATCTCATGCCATCCTCGCTTCTCACCAAGTTTGGGATGGGGCCTCTTAGATGCACCAGGATGATCCTTCAGTTTTTTGATAGATTGATTAAGAGGGTGAGGGGCATTCTCGAGGACGTAATCATAACTATGCAAGGAATGAGATTCCTAGTTGATTTTGTTGTTATGGATATGGATATCTTTGTATCGTTACTCCATACCCATTCATCCTTGGTCTTTCATTCGTGCGAATGGATGAAGCGGTAGTTGATTACGGTACAAGAGATAATCTTTCACTCCCTCAGTGAAAAGGTTAAGATAGAGATGACTCAGATCCAAAGCCATCACCGCCACCCACAACAATAGATGAGAGATAGACAATTACAACATATTCTGAGGACTGTGATTTTCTCGATAGTTTCGAGAGGCATATCTTTCACAGAATTCATGGACACATAGGAGTTCCTTTCCCATAAGGAACCTCAGGTAAGTCGATATTAGCACCCCTATTGATTTATGGATCTTTTGCGCTGCTTTCTGAGGATCAGCCTGAGTTAGTTTCAGAGGTTCATTTTTATATACATGAGATACTTTCTTCTAAGATCACTAATTACACACCTCCCACTGAGATATCTGAGATTTTTATTGATGAGTTTTCCAAGATTTATGAGCATCCTGATGAGCGATCCCCTTTTGAGTAGAGATTATTCATTGTCGATCTTTCTGAGATATTACTTGTTGAGTCTACAATTGCCATGGTGGACAGTTTACACAGTGCATATCATCTACCTTCTACTAGTTTAGTTGCAGAGATTGTTCTAGAGTTTATTCAGACCCCAACAAAGCTCAAAGTTTCACCCTCAACATTGAAGTATGCCTTCTTTGTAGGTGTGCCCTAAATGTTTCCGATCATCATCAGTTCGCAGTTGATGGATGATAAAGAACCTCGCTTACTAGATGTTGTCAAGAGAACCCGCAAGCCCATACGCTGGAATATTTAAGATCTCCCATGGATTAGTCCACCTTTTTTCTTTCATCATATCTACATAGGGGATGACTGCAGACCAACCCATGAGTTTCAACGTTGTATAAATCCGAATCATCAAGATGTTGCCATGGAATAGATACGAAATATGTGTGTTGCTCGATTTATTTATCCCATTTCGGATTCCAAGTGGGTTAGCCCATTGCACGTGGTCCTGAAGAAATATTGAATTACTATCGTGACGATTGACCATGGTGAGGACATTCTGACTAATGTACCACTTTCATTACATGTCTGTGTAGATTATTAGTGTCTGAATTCAACTACCAAGAACGATCACTTTCCAATGACCTTTATTTATCATACTATTGAGATATTACAGGGAAGGAGTTCTTTTGTGTGTTGGATGGGTACTCAGGGTATAACCAGGTTGTAATTGCTCACAAGGATCAGGAGAAAACTACTTCTACTTGTTCGTTTGGCATCTATTCCTTTAGACGGATGCCCTTTAGATTGTATAACGCCCCCACTACATTCTCGAGGTTTATGTTGGTCGTTTTTGTAGACATGGTGGGTAATTTTCTAGAATTCTTCATAGATGATTTCACCATCTACATGAATAGTTTCAACTCATGTTTTAATGCATTTAGACCGAGTACTTTAGCATAGTTATGAGGTAAATATAGTGCTCTCGTTGTTGAAGAGTCATTTTATGGTGACTAATGGAATTGTATTAGGCCACGTCATCTACAAACGTTGTATGGAGGTTGACCCGACTAATATTGATGTGATCTCCAAGTTAGAGCCACTGGAAAATTTGAAGTAGTTGAGGTCGTTCCTTGGTCACATTGGATTTTATAGGTTATTCAACAAGGACTTGAGCAAGATCGCAGGACCATTGACTAAGCTTCCATACAAGGAGAGTGAGTTTATAGTTGATGAGATGGTTGCTAGAGCTCTTGTCCTTCAACCACTTGATTGGGCTCTCCCATTTGAGATCATGACAGACGCATCAGAGTTGGCAGTTGGAGCTGTTTTAGGGCAGAAAGGTGATGGGATACCATTGCCCACACACTATGGTAGCAAGACTTTGGATGAATCACAACACAAATATACACTTACAGAGAAGGAGATGTTAGAAGTGGTGTTCTCTTTATAGAGCTCCGCCCAATGAAGCACCAATCCAAGCACCAAAGCAGTATACCCAAGTCCTAACATAACCTTGGAGATGAAGGTGGAGGGAAATGGCTGTGAGGAATGATATACCTCACAGTGAAGGGTACGAGGGATTTTATAGGTGTTCCCAGGATCTAGAAAGATCAAAAGTATGTGTGAAACCCTCGGAGGATCCGGATCTCCCTAGGGATCCATGAAAATCACAGATCATCAACGAAGAATCAGGTTCAGAATCTAAGGTTAGGGGAGGTAGAAGTCGGGCAGGAAAAAAGAAAAAAGTTCGGCTTCGGTGAAGGGAAGTCAGGTTGTACCCAGTTGGAGGAAGGATTAACCCCGATCAATAGTCCCGGGTTTACCAATAAAAAATGTATTTTCAAAAATCAAAGAATAATTGATAAAAACAATAAATGGTTTCAAAATAAATAAATGAAAGATAATAATTATTTTACATGCCATTTTTCTATGATTTTTTAATATTTTAAATAATAAATATATACAACATATACAGTATATGGTATTATCTACATGCATCGTATACCTATATATTATATACATTTATTTTTATTATTATATTTTTACACAAATACACTAATTTATATTTTATTTATTTATAACATAAAAGCATTTTCATTACATTTTTAAAAATTAATTATAGGTACTAAATAAATAGGTATCATGTCCAATATATACACACTTGGTAACTTATACAATACAAATGATTTAAATTTTCATTTAATTTGTGTTTTATAAAATTTATTTTTATTTTATAATTATTAGGAATATATGCAAGTGTCAAAAATATAAAATATGTACAAATTATTTACAAAAGAAATAAATATATATATACAAGTATAGGTGTTGTATGTTTGTACATATTTTAATTTTTTATACTTTTTAAATATTTTCATTTACACGTTATTTACCAAATTTATTAAGAAAATTGAACTATTTTGAGGTTATTTTATTTAAAATAAAATTGGTGATATATATACATACATGAATAATAGTGATGAATATATGCAAGATAAGGACCCTATTTGTTCCATCCATATTCCATGTTGGTCAAACAAATATTTGGCCTTCTATCAGGATTCGGGCCAGTCTACATTTATTGCATAAGCGCATCCTTATTTTATTCTTTTTTCTTCTTTATTCTTTTATTTGGTCAAAAAGAATGTTAAATACACAATATTAATAAATGCATGCACAACGCTAATTTATTATATTTCTTATATATTTTCAAGGATTTTTCATAGGTAATTTTACTGAAATAAAAGAATTCCGGATGTGAATTAGGGATTCATCATTCCTTGATAATTTACCTTTGCTAGTCCACTAGCAAACACCTATTTGAAAAAGAAGTGAAAATAAATAAATAAAAGAAAAAATCAATAACAATATTGATTATTAATCTTATTTTCATAAAATTGGAGTATGGAGATTGGTCAGACCATTGGATTATTAGTTTGGCGGGAACCTTGTTGGGAAATGGACTTAAAACCTAATAAAATATACGTTCCAAAAGATTCTTATTCTGGACAGCTCAACAGTCAGGTCAGAACAAGTCTACATATACAAACTCTTATGACTATGAATCATCACATGTACTGTGTAAGTGATATATAGATCCCCACCTTATAAATGATAAACCTATCTTAACAAGGTAATTCTAGTCCCCCCGATGTAGCAACTCATTTCTTGAGGACCAGGGTATTCCCTTCTATGATCAAGTGCAACCGGCGCAAGAAGTGATGAAAGAAGAGAATAGACCATCGCTAGTGTAGCCACGTATCCATTGGATCTTGACCAGTGTAACAAAGTCTCCAGTTGCAAGCTTCCCTGAGATGAGACAATATATCACACAAGCCTTGCATATTAAACTATATACACTCCCATAGACATTTTATTTTCAATCAGGCATGCCCCCTTTTTTGGAGTTTTTGCATTTTTTATGGCATATTATACAACATATCTCAAGTGTGCATCAAGTACATAAGGAGTTTTTCTTCTTGAGCTAGTAGGCCATCCCTCTTTTGAAGCATTATTGCAATTCACAACATCTTATCGTTAGACCTGAATGGCACTAGACGAGGTTGAGATGTACTTCCCTCCCTAGAGGAAATTAGATGCTCCCACTCTTTGTTACACACCTGTGTGCTTTCCCAAGCTAAAGGATTATTCCCCCTCACCACCTCATCCAGGAAGAGCTACGTGTAGAGTTCTTGTCCAAGTCGATGCCACTGTCTAGAAGAATCATGTGTGTGTTGTTAAATGTTCTACTTAGAGCAATCAAGATGATATGTGAAAATAGTCATATGGACTCATATGATTAAGTCTCTAGGACTAAAGTCTCAACTCCAATTCCTATAAGGTTCCTTTGAAATTAAGTGGATTAAGGTCTTAACCAAGCTCCATTCTTGAATTTTATTCCATACTAGTTCAAATATCAATACTATTTAGAAAAATGCATATGCATATGCAAGGAAAATTTACAAAACATTTAAAAAGAATGTGAGAAACATTTTGAAAAGTTTTCAAAAAAAAAATTGCAAAATTTTCTTGTAAATGAAAAAGAAAAGAAAGAAAGTTTTTTAGAAACATATTCAAGAGTTTGTACATAGTTACAAGGGTATTATTTACAAGTTTCATATGAAACATTTAGAAGTGGATTTTATCTACAAGAATTTTATAAAGGGATTTTTCACACAAGAGTTTATATACAATGTTTACAAATAAATATAGATTTTATTTACAAAGAATTTACAACACATATATACAACTATTTGATATACCCAGAATTTATTACCCATGTGACAAAATATTTTTACAAACATTTTTTTCTAAATTTTTCAAAAGGTTTTCAAAATGTTTTCAAAACTTTTTTTATAACTAACTTTTACAAACTATTTTTCAAATCACATTACAAAATCTTTTTCAAAAAGGTTTTTGCAAACACTTTGTTTTCACACATTTTACAAACACTTATATCATATAAATAATTATGATACACGAAATAATTTGCAGACATTTTACAAACAAAAAATTTTTACAAACTTTTTACAAAACTTTGTATATAAATAATTTTTACAAATGTTTTTGCAAACACTATTTCAAAACTTTTTACAGACATTTTTGCAAGAGTAATTTTCAAAAATATTTTTATACCAATTTTAGAAATAATAGTCATGCTATTATCCCGAAAGAACGAGTAACGGCTAAAGTATATATATACAATACATAGGATACCTCTATATTTAGCTCGAACGATGTCCTCTGACTGATTAGAGAGCGATAAAGGAAGACCAAACTCGTGCTCATTTTAGAAGAATGAATAGAATCCTATACTACAATGACTCAAAGAATGAAGGAAGTGAGTAGAAGTTAGTGACCCCCCTATATTTAGGATCAAGTAATCCTAAGTATAGAAGACCATAGAAAAGGGGAAAACTGAGGAGGAGAATGTCTGCAATCAACGATTCGACTTGTACTCCCTATACTTAGGGTAAAAGATTCCTAAGTATAGAAAAGAATATCAACAGTTGAGGGAGAAGTGAGTGAGCAATCAAAGAAAGGAAATAGATATTACCACACCTATACTTAGGGTCAGATATCCCTGACTATATGCATCAAAACAGAGGTAATAGGGTCAACAGATATATGAAAAACACAAGTTCAACCCCCCCATACATAGGATAAGTGCCACCTAAGTATAGCAAAAATCATATGATGCAGCATGTGATAATCGGATCTTTCTCACGGTTAATAAAGGTTGGAGTTGGTGTAGAAGAAACCATGAAGACAAAATCTGATCAATCAAACAAAAATCAATAAAATATGAGAGAGAGAGAAAATGAAGTGAATATGCAGCTTCTCTCTCCTATTTTATCTTATAATATTTTATTTATCCAAGTAACTGTGCATGGGTCGAACTCGAGGCGGCAGAATAACAATATCATGATTTTTTAGAAGAAGAGGAATGTTTTCATGATTTTTATGTTTTCTCGAGAATGACAAAAAAACACTCAAATAGATGCAAATTTAGAAAAACCAAAACAATAAAAATATGTGACGAAAAATCACAATAAAAAATAAAGAAACCTCGCTATGTAGTTATTTAACTACCCTAGAAAAATCGATGAAAATTATGTCAAAAATAGGTCCAAATGTACCCTACAACTGAAGGGTAAAACCGCAAGAAAAGAAATAAAAAGTTCTAAATTTTGGTCCTCGTTCAAGGAAAAGAATGTATAAAAAATAAAAGTAATTACATTTAGGTCCCTACATGGGGACCTAAATGCAATTTCTGGAAACCTTGGGGCACGTCTGGAAATAAGGAAACTACATGGGGCTTATTACGTAAATTCTCTACCGATTCGCACAAACGGTCTAGATCGAATGGTGAAACACGAGCATAACCATCGGATCTGGACACGTGTCGTAAAACTATAGTCCACTAACTCTAGGAGGTTCTTCCCCAAATCTGTAGGTGGTGGCAACGCTAGATGATGGCAGAGCTCACCCACGGCTAACTGGTCAGAGGTGGGGCCGAAGAGGGTGCTCCTCACCCTCTCGAGCACACCCAATGAGAGAGATGTCGGAGATGATGATGGTTGAAGATGGTTTCACACAGACATAGGGTTTTTGCACCAGGACCAAAAAGATAAACATATTCTTAAAGTTGATTCCAGCTCCAGATGGTTGATTGTTGAAGGTGCACTCCAGATGCTAACGTTGATATGCAAATGATGATTGCGTTGCTCGATTCATGATGAATCGACCAAGAACATGATAAATTGTACTTCAAATATCGTTTCCATGAGAGAAATATAACAAGCTAAAATTGAACAAAAATTGATGTGAAATTGAACTTTGATTTTGAATGAGAATTGAAGATGGGTATTAGATCTTAACTATTTACGTGATTAGGATCCTAATTCAGGTGCGAAAATCGAAAGAAATGAATGAGGAAACCAAGGTATACCTGTGATTGCAGGGTGTAGGGACCCCAATAGTCTTCGCTCGATGGGGCGATGCTCCCAGAGCTATACACAGCGGTGGTGGCTATGATGCAAGGCAACGAACCTTGGAACCCTCCTCTGATGATTGTACTTCCGCGTGGAGTAGGCCTTAGGCCCTATAACAACCGGAATGAGGAGGAGCATGGCAAGGAAGGTGGTTGGTCAGCCACTGGTTACTGGAGGTAGTTAGGAAGAGTTAGTTGTCTGATGCCAACTTTCGATAAATTTATAGGAAGCTCTATAGGGAGTTGGGTGGAGATCTAGATAGGTGTGCATTCTAGATGTTCGGTCTAAAGATTGGAAGGTTATGATTGGATGAAGAGGTTACGAGGAACACGTAGAAATTAGTTGAAAATTGGTCATTGGAGAAAAGTAATTAACTGAGTTCTTGAAGAAGAAGGCCATGGTGCTGACAAGTGCCATCACTTGGTTGGCCAGTTTCAATAAATGACATGTAAAATAGGTATTAAATAGTAAATAATATTATTTTAAATAAGTACAAAAATAAACAATGTAAATAATTAATTTATCTAAATTATGAAATAATTAATTTTTATAAATAATAAGTAATTTATGAAAGGGAAAAGGAACCCTACACCAGCGGGTGCATGAATCTCCATACACGCGACATATTTTTTCATTATTTTTTGATTTTTTTGAAATTAAAGCTTGGGTGATTTAGATCACTATATATCACCATGTTTTCATTCCAAATTCACATTAATTCGAGACTTCTATCATCTTCATCAAGACTGGAAAAATTTTAGCGGTCTCAAAATTGCTGAAATTGACCCCTTTTAGATGAACATGTTTGGAATGTTTATTTTGCATAAAACTTAACACTTATTCCCCTCAACATATTAAGTAAATATCCCCAACTTTTAATTCAAAAAAATATAAAAAAATTGGGCAAGTGCAGGGAATTTCATACACCCCATGGTGCAGGCTCCCTACCCCCTCTATGAAATATAAATACATGTATAAGTTATATAGTTCAAATTTACTTGTAAATTGTGGTTTTTGATTTATTTAAAATAATAAATAATGTTAGAAAATTCTAAATTAAATCATGGTAAATATACAAGATCATGAAAATAATTAAAAATTCAAAAATCCATAAAAGTATAAGTAATATGTTCTAGATAAAATAAATAGCGTAGAAACCCAATTGTGATTAGGTCCCAAAATCGACTTTTTGCAAACGGACACCAATTTTAGTGAAATCTCCTACATTAATTATATAATATTTTTTTTGAAATTTTAAGGTGAGTAGAGTAAAATTGGAGTTTGTATGAGAATGTTATGTTGTTTAGAAGTTAACAATTTGACAATTTACAAATTTGATTTCTTAGTATATACACAAGATATTATTTGTAACTTATTTTTATATTTTTCTATACATTTTTAGAAATAATAAGGAAAAGAGTTTGGTGAAAAATATGTTCATGTGAATTAATTAAAAATCAATAAAGATTTGATAATTATTTGATAAATAGTGTATAATTAATTATTTTTTTATTGTTTTATTCCTTATCTCCCCTTACTTATTTGTTTGTCGACCAATCCATGCTAACATTGTTTGGGGGTTTAGGTTATAAATATATCTTTCAGCTATATTTATTTTATAAGTCACGTTGTACATATATACATATCCATAGTCTTCCTTCTTTTTGTTTTCTTTACTATTATTTTTTATTCTTTTATTTATTTAGATGTTTTGGATGCCTAAATGTACAATTTTCATCATGAATATAATTTTATTAAAAGATGGAAATTAATGATTATTTACATATATTTCTTAAGGGTTTTAAGACAATATGCGGAAAGAATGTTAATGAATATTGGATTCATCACCCCCCTATACTTAAACTTTGCTAGTCCCTTAGAAAACACTAATTTGAAAAATAAGGGAAAAAGAAAGAATGTTAGAATGATTTTTTTCTCCCAAACCAATTCATGAAGACATACAAAGGAAAGAGCTTAGTGTGGTTGGAAACAAGCATTTTGTCGTAGCCTGAACTAGGATTAGGAATTAAATCTCAATAGTCCTCAAGTTCCGCACATCCTTATTTAGGTACACTTTAACAGCTAGCTCAGATCCACTTATTCATATTGCTAACTCTATCAACCATGAATTCAATATGTACCTTGTGTGAATTGTTTTAGCTTTTGCCGCTTAAAGAAGCGAAGAAACAACCATCCCAATAATACACTCCTATAGGTTCCTCATCCAGCTACTCTTTCCTCGAGGAGGGGTGGTTTTCCCTTCTAACGTTAGGTCGTGCTGTGTCCACAACTGAATATAGATAGAAAGTAGATGAATGAGAAGAGAATTGGAGTGGGACCAGTGTAGACACATCTTCTTGTGAAGCCAGACAGCATAGCTAAGTCTCCACTAAGATGTGCAGGTTTTTTGGTGGAAGCTTGGACCATTGCGACCGTATTTGTATTTGTTGTCTTCTTCTTTGAATTGGCTTTGTAATGTTGCTTACACTGCATCAATCTTTTTGTCCCTCGATGGATATAGCATCTTTTCGTTCCGTCCATTTTTTGAGGTCTTGGAAAAATTGTGCCACCAGATCCTTCCCTTATCCGAAGCAATATTTCAACCCCAATCTCTCCCATCTTTAGACATCCACACCACTAGACAAGGATGAAAATGCACCACTAGAATGGAATGCCCTTCGCAGCCCCATGCTTGTCGAGCTATGTGAAAAGTGCATGTGTCCAAAATTGGTTCATTGATGAAGAGTTAAATGGATGACACCAAGTGTTCTACTCAGGCATGTTTAAGTTGACTTTCCAAATGTGGTCTTATGGGACCCAGTGATTTAAGTAAAAGTCTTGAAGAGCCTAAATTCCAATTCCCAACTAGGCTACTTACAATAAAATTTCAAGGCCATAATCAAGCTCCATCATTTAGACTTTTCCCAATCTTTAGTTTTAGAAATCAAACTTATTCTGAAAAATGCTAATGCAAATGCAACAATATTTTTGTGAAGTATATTTTCTAAATTTTACTCAATTTGTGGATTTTAAGGATTTTATAATTTTTATGGATTTTAGACTTTGAGTTTTTTATGGATTTTTTCTATTTTTATAAACAAGTCTTTGTATAAGATTTTTACAACATAAAATACCCATATTTTATTTGGATTAAATAACTAATGCATTTTACATATTTTATATACAAAGAATTTTTACAAGGATTAAATGAATTTAACACATATTTTAATAGATACAACTTTAAAAATAAGTATTATACGAATTTTAAATACATATTTAAATACATATTTTAAATTAATATTTTTGATTAAGGATTTTAGGTATATTTTACTTATTTAGCAGGATTTTATAAAAAATAAACAAATATATGGATTTAAAATTAACTGTCACCCATTTTTTATGGATTTCATAGATTAAGAAATTACATAAAAGTACGAGTTATGGACACAAGTATATATACGCACCCCCTATAGTTTGCTTGTGTTATGTCCACATAGCGTCAAAAGAGAAAAAGGAGGACATAACTCACGTTAAGTAAAAGTGGGTGAAAAGAATAAAAGATTAAAGGAGCTACTTCCTTAGTCAGCCGACCACCCTATATTTACGATTAGGTCATCGTAAATATAGTGGAAGACAAAAATAAGATGACTAAGGAAAACAAATATACAAATGAAGGAACAAAAGAAAGATAGAAAAATGAAATCAATGAAATCACTTGGTCCCCCCTATACTTAGGATAAGAGGCATACTAAGTATAGAAAAGAATGTGGCCAAAATTAGGGACTATTGATTAGTGTAAAATAAAGGAAAAATAAGAGAAAAGTAAAAAGAACAAAATTGAAACGTGCAAATCAACGGGCAACCGGTCACCCCTATACTTAGGATCGGGTATACTAAGCATATGAGAGGAACAAAAATGGGGACGATTATGGACTACAATGAATATACAGGTGGTGTACTCTAGAAAAATCGAAAGGCTCACAGGTCTCTTTATAGGATGAAATGAAGTGGAAGAGTAGTCATGCATCCTATAAAAATATGATCATCTCAACTTGGGTCATACTAGATCATATGTTGTGCATGTATCTCTTGCTGCACAAGTGGAGCTACTTTCGTAAGTGAACTTTGTATGTGGCATTGCTCTCTCTATTGAAATACACCTCTCTGGAGTCAGACTGCATACAGTATCTATAAGTATAACCATCACACCATCTATCTCACTACACTGAATAGACTGAATGATCTGTGAAATATAATCAACCGACTCTCGTGCTAGAATATGTGTACTCTAAATCAGCGGCATTGAGATGTCTACTGCAACTAACTGCTCATCTAGATCCGATGTGAACTCTATATCTGTATGTGAATGGTCATTTGAAGAACTACGTACCAAGTTATCAAACCCATCCTCATGTAGGAAATTGTGGGTATCAAAAGAAACAATCTTAAGATCAAGAGACCTTGTCTCATCTATGTGTTGGAAATCCTCTGCAAGACTGGTGTCCTCTGATATCAATGACAATACTGATCTGGGGGTGCTACATCCTCTCACCATCTCAATGTGTATCTCTCCACTGTCTGTGCGGAATGAAACTCTCCCAGCATCATAGTCGAAGAGTACTCTTGTTGTCTACAAGAAGGGTCTACTGAAAATGCTTGGAGCAAGGTGTAATTGCATAGGGAATGTCACATATAGGACATAAAGTCCACTGGAAATGATAAGCCCATAATGGTCACGATAATATCCCTCAAAAAGCCTCTAGGTCTCTTCACAGATCGATCAGTAAACTGATGTATCGCTCGTGATTCATAAAGAGGACCTACCATAAGCTTATCAAACAAAGAAGATGGAAGTAAATTAATTAAGGAACCATTATCTAAGAGAGTAAGATGGAATGCGGCATCTGTAATCTAGCATGTGACATAGTGAGCTCCAGAATCTATCTTCTTCTTAGGTACCTTATTCTGAATAGCACATGAGGTCACCTTGGTCAATACATGCTTCTCTATACGTGATATCTTCTTCCTACGCATGGTTCATCTATTCTTCAACTATTTCCTGAGCGTATGGAAGTGATCCAAGGCATCACAGAGTAGAATCTTTAGAAAATTGTTATCTTTCAATAACCGCCCAGTCTCTGGACTGACAACATTCTTTTTGGGTTTTTTCTTTCCTTTTCCATACGAAACATCAAAAAAAGGACAAATCTCAGGAACAACAGAATTCTTTTTGTAGTCATTCAAAGAGGAGTCAATATTTACATCGAGAGTCTCAGAAGTATGTACAAAACTCTCTAAAATGGGGGAAGAAAAATCTGCATCGGGAATGTCTGCATGGTCTGGTGTGGAATCAACGTCTGACTCACCCATGTCCATGTCAACTATCTTGGCATCGCTCCCCTCTCTGTCATCATCTGGTTGAACATCATGTTGATCCTCATCATCATGGTGGTCCTCCTCCTCAACATCAAAATTTATATCATGGATCGACTCTCGCTCCTAATCATGTACCCTCTCCTCCTCTCGATCAAGTGCTTGTGGTGATCTACAACTCCTAAGATGAATGAAGTTAGATAAAAATTCAGGAAATGAGATCGTACTAGTATTGGTGTCTACCTGATCTGTGTGCCTCCTCTTATTGTTTGGATTCATTTGAGGTTGAGTTGGGAGAGTGGTCTTAGGCACGTTTAACTCATTCAGAGGTTGGTTAACCAGCTCCATCTCTATCCTGTGTGAGATCTGCAGCGTACTCAACATGTCCATGATCTGATTCAGTGCAAGGGCCTATGAAGACATCACATACTCAGTGCGGTGAAACTGGTTATCTGCTCTCTCCTGCCTCGGAGTGTGCAGCTATGAAGTGTACAATTGAGGAGATCTTTGTGGTGTAAAAGATTGTTGTTGCTATTGTTGGTAATGATGTCGTTATGAATGTGTAGTAGGGTAATGGAAAGAATGTGGTCTTTGATATGCATGCTGGTGAGAATACTGCAGCGTGTAGTTCTGGCGGTGTTGGAAATGTGGACGTCCATGATGCGGATGGCTATACTGCTGCTGGTGTACGCTCTAAGGATTAAAGTGTGGTGAAGGTTGAATTGGAGCGTACCATATCCCGTTGATCTCATGAGTGGCCTAAGAATCAACGTTGGCATCTCCAGGGCTGGTGATTTGGCTCGAAATAACATCGGACAGATCCTCATGCAAATAAATATGCAGAGTCTCAATAGGCTAAACCGGCTCGCTACGAACAAAATGAATCTAATGGGTGGGAGGAGCGGGAAAAGACCTCCAAACAGGATGCAAAGTAGTAGAAGGAAGGGACTGGTGGTACAAAAGCAGTAAATCCATCACCTTCTTCATCAGATCACTAAACTGCTGGGAAAGTGATGAGAGTTTCTCCAACTCTCGCAGCGGCTGCAACTCATGAACTTGCTTCTGAATCAAGTCGACTAATGTTAGCTTCTCACTAATGAATCCCATGTCAAACTATGACTCAGACTCTGAAACATGTGCCACCTTCTAATTCTCTCGGTGGTGTGGTCGTTGTGGGGCCTTCTATAACACCCGAGTGGAATCAGTGATGCATGAATTCCCTGCCATCCCCTCTAAGATGGACGAAACTAACTCAGCATCCCTATTCATATAATTGCCGCCACATGCGATGCTCACTAGGCCCTGTACATCTGGTTGTAGTCCTCCAAAGTAATTCTGCACAAGCACTTTCAAAGGTATCTCAAGACGTGGGCATCTCTTTGTAAGATCCTTCAATCCGTCCCATGCCTCATGGAATTATTCACGTGGTAGCTGTGTAAAGTTGGAGATCTGGGTCCTCATTATGTTTGCCCATCCTTGAGGGAAATATTTATGCATGAAAGTGGACTTTAGATCGTCCCATGTAGAAATCTCCCTCCTGAGATGACTCAACTAGTAAAGTGCCTTATCTGCTAAGGTGAAGTGGAAGGCCTTGAGGCGAACAGCCTCCTGCGTAACTTTTGGATAACTAGGTGTACCATAAATCATCTGAACTGCTACAAAAAGGTAAATGGCTACTCTGTAGCATTCTCATAGTACAAGGATAATAAAGAAATACAGTACGGTCTCATCTCGTATGACCCTTGGTTCGGAGGTAATCGAATCCGATGGTGTAACGTTCTGTCTCTTGGGTCATACTCATCTCTCAATGTCGCGGGAACAACGACAGGTGGTGGTGAGTTCCCGGCTCCTTCTATCAGTGTAGCTATCTCAGCTATCCGCTCATCCTGGACTCTACAGTGATCTCTGATCTGTAGGCTCATCAGTTGTAATGTGTCTAGAATCCCCGTAGTAATATCTAAGTTTTGATCAGGTCTATCATTTGTGTGTCTCTCACTAGTCGGTTTGTCCTCAGCTGGTCTGTCCTCAACTGGTCCCTTCCCTCTATCCATAGTCATTGAATCCTCTGGGAATGAAAAAGTCTCATGGGAACTCAATGAAATATATGTAGGAGAAATAGATGAAAATTTGATGCGTGTCTACCTCTACAGAAGGGATGTGAGGCGAGGGAATATGGGTCTCACTCTCCTCATGACTAGATCGGATCAACTCGGGAAGAGGGTCATCCTGAATCTATGAAGATGTATGATGGATTGTGGATTATCGAAAGCTCACGGAGTTTCAGTGGAAAATATGTCGAGTCGTCATCTTTGATGTCAAAAGAAATACAGGAGAGAGCGTTATGTCAGGTCAAAAACACGAGTGTGAAGGCGTATGAGATGTTGTTTAACGCACACCTTGCATAGAAACACAATGCAAACCTCAAGTTCACCAACTTCATACAGTGATGACCGTAAAAGTTTGGACTTTCATCTTTTCAATTTTATAGTTAGGTGATAAAGCAATTATTTCACAAGCTCACATGTATAGTCTCCTCAAGTAGTTCGTATTTAAGCTGGCGGTGCACATCGACCTAACAAGACTACATCTACTAATGTCTTAGGCAAGTGCTTGCAGTAAGTAACAAAACCCGAATAGTGAGTTCAAGCGCTTAGGGCACAAGTCCATGGATATGCGTGCCTCGCTCTATCTGGAGAGTACTTGCAAACAATTAAGGGATTGTTCTCCTAATACAAAATTTGAGTCCAGATTTTTTTCAAGTTTTGCTTATTTTTTTATTTTTCGAGTTTGCTCCTTTTTCGGATATTTTCAACAATAACTGGCAGGAGGTCAATTCTTTTTAAATTTTAAAAAATGTATCTCACGGAGGGAGAATCTTGGAATGCCGCATAAAACGATGACGCATGCAAAGATAGAGATCATACCTAACGTCAGCAGTCTTTGAGCAAGTCATGAAGGATATGAAATAATCCTCAAGCGCATCACGGAAGCGTGAGCATCGTATCGAATACGACGAAGAACGACTAGTCGTACTAGTTGTTCGATGCAAGGGAATTTTAAAAAAGAATTTCATGTGTTGAAACCACATGATCCAAGAACGATTCTCAGATCATTTCATCTATAACCACAACTAGTAGAAGGAATACCTCTTGAAGCGTGGTTGATAGAGTCTCTACAAAAAGAGACCTCCCGTCTCAAGTCCAATCATCGGAGAAGAAGCTTGCGAGCGCGGGGATGAGTTGTGTGATCCTCAAAATCCAACGAGTTGATCCAAGCACGGTGAACTCCTGATCTCGTTGTACGAGATCGATCGGCTTCTTCATGAGAGTAGCACTCCAAAAAGACGGAGAACCGAAGAATGTCGAAGCGACAACGCGATGGCGGAGGCGACGACGGCTATCTCCCATCAGGGTTTGGTGGACGACCACCAAGGAGAGGGAGAGGGGGATGGCATGTGGAAGGACGAAAGAGAGAGACTTCAAAAGCTTAGCCCTAGAGAGCATGGTATGCCACTCTATTATAGGGTTTTGGGATCCATGGATCTCAATACATGGGACTCATAAAATCAATGGATGAGATTGATTTATGATCAATCCAATGGTCAAGATTATTGTCGGTAAAAATCAACAACTTATTATTTAATTTAGATCAAATATATTTGACAAATCAAATATACATCAATCCTAAAATTAAGCCAACCAAATAAGGAGATAATGACCATGGAGATCTCATCTTCCCATGTAATAGAGTGGACAACCACCAATTCCATATAGGACTTGGTAGCTTCCCACTTATTACCAAGTGGGGGCAATCTCATGAAATCTCATGAGATTGCATGTCTCCATGAAATTCTCCATTATTTAATCCAACAACTTTTGTTGTGATTTATTCTCCAAAAAAAACTCATAATTAGTTTTGAGAATATTGCAATCTTTCCATTAGAAAATTTTGAATCACATTCACAACCCAAAACAAAATATAATTTACATTTTCAATTAACTAAACAATGTGTATCCAATACACATTAATAATTAATCAACAGATATAAATTATAATTAGCTCTCTCTAATACATTATAAATCACATTTATAATATATTATGAATAATTGGATATTGCTACTCATATTATTCTTATCCATTTAATTAAATCACATTTAATTATACTGGATAATTTCTACACACATCAAGATCATTAAATCACATTTAATTATCAATTTCTCAATGCTTAGATCTATGGAATTATTCTTGAACCCTTCAATAATAATGCGATTTCTCCTCAGATACTGGGAGATAAGGATAGGGCGATTGTATTGTTCCACGAATAGTGACGCGTATATTGAGATCACATCTAAAATCCAGATCCCATGGACCTCTCATAGATGCTTGATTAAATCAAGGCCATAAACCTCATCTTCTCATTGCATCTGAATCTCATTCAGATCAATGTCCAAAACATGGACTAAGATTAGGTTACTACTCATTCAGATCAATGTCCAAAACATGGACTAAGATTAGGTTACTACTCTACTGAGAGGAGTCACTAAATCCAGACCTATTTCATCACTCCCTCGGAATGGAAGCGTCATGGTTATACAGTTGTTTATGATCGTATCACCCTCAGGTATTCCCAATACCTGTACATCATCCATACTAGAAGACCTATGATCATCCTGAAGATATAGATCACTTTTACACTGTCATCTTCAGGGTTTGATCATTAAATTTCTCAATCTTGGTCCTTTGGGATTTGGTATAGATCATATGCTTTCACAAAGCATATATTTTACCTTCAAATTCATGTCATGATTCCAAAGCATGATGACCATGCATGGAATTTGATCAGTCCCAAACACCTCATGAGTGAGCTCATGTCTCCCGGTTCACAAGTCAATTTGTATGATCCCTTTAAGAGATAGTATTACTCATATGTCCTTACATGCACACCAGCTCGCCGGTGTATAGACCATGGTTAGGTCATCAACCTATTGGTCTGCCAAATGTACACACTCAGACATATATCAACACATCTG
Source organism: Ottelia alismoides (assembly GCA_037367405.1). Lineage (NCBI taxonomy): Eukaryota > Viridiplantae > Streptophyta > Magnoliopsida > Alismatales > Hydrocharitaceae > Ottelia > Ottelia alismoides. The sequence continues at coordinate 1,154,377 of JAZKJV010010449.1, forward strand.
TCTCTGGGCAGAGGAGTGTGCCAATGATGTGACAGTATTCGACATAGGTATTTGGTTATCTCAATCTCGTTAAGTCAACCCATTGACTCAACTAATCTGATACCTCCGAATCACTATTCCAATGCAGAGGACATGCATCAAGAGGTCGATCAGATATCAGCCTAATGATAAAGGATTGCCATCTCCTACTAATGTTGGAGATCGTCACTTGACAATCATTTGATGACGCTTGATGAGTCCACTATCTAACTCCTTATATATCCATCCAAGCATCAGCCTCTATGATTCAATCAAAGAATCAACAGCTATATGATTATCAAGTTGGCCATGGTACATATTCTTAAAACATAATCAATAAAGTTTATTGATAAATCAGTTATTACAATAACATTTATTATAGGAATGGTTCACCTCAGGCTCACATTGCTAACAATCTCCCACTAGCCCTCAGAACCATTCAGGAACAATACATAAACCCATACTCATTACATACTGATCGAAAACCTTTTGTGTCAGAGGTTTGGTAAGAGAATCAACAACGTTGTCGGCAGAGGCCACATTGGTGATGATGATGTCACCATGCTTTTCAATCTCCTGAATGATGTGGTATTTCCTTTCCATGTTCTTGCTCTTCTGATGCCATCTGGGTTCCTTCGCCTGGGCAATGGCTTTCGTGTTATCGCAGAGTGGTTGGATGGGAGTATCAGAGGAAACTACGCCAAGCTCCAGGACGAACTTGCGCAACTAGAAACGCCTCCTTTGCAGCATCCGATGCGGCAATCTACTCAGCTTCTGTTGTTGAATATATTATAGTTTCCTGCTTCTTGCTTCTCCAGCTCACAGCACCACTGTTCAACAAGAATACAAACTCTGATGTCGACTTTTGGTCATCAATATCCGATTAGAAGTCAAAATCTGTATATCCCAAGACTTGGAGATCACCATCTCCATAGACCAAGATGTAATCTTGCGTCCGTCTTAGATATTGGAATATGTTCTTTAATGCATTCCAGTATTGCTCTCCATAGCAGGATTGGTAACGACTTACCACTCCCACTGCATGGCAAATATCTGGCCTTGTATACATTATAGCATACATTAAGCTTCCTACAACTGATGCATAAGGGCATCCAGCCATGGCTTTCCTTTCCTCAATAGTTTGAGGAGCCATTTCTTTAGACAGGTGGATACCATGTCTTTTGGGTAGGAATCTCTTCTTGGAACGATCCATACACAATCGTTCAAGAATCTTCTTAATGTATCCATATCATGACAATCCCAATATCCTCTTCTCTCGGTTTCTGAACAACTTTAGGCCCGTGATGTAAGAGGCTTCTCCAAGATCTTTCATCTCAAAGGTATGGGATAGCCAAATTTCCACACTGGTCATCATCCTTGTATAATTCCCAATAATAAGGATGTCATCTACATAAAGCACGATGAACACAATGGCGCTCCCACTAAGCTTCTTGTACACACAAGGTTCATCAGGATTCTGCACAAAATCATTAGTTTTTATGGTTTCGTCAAATCTGATGTTCCAGCTAAGAGAAGCTTGCTTGAGCCCATAGATGGATATCTTCAGCTTGCACACTTTGTCATCCTCAGTTATGAAGCCCTGGGGCTGCTCCATATAGATAACCTCCTCAAGGTATCCATTGAGGAATGCCGTCTAGACGTCCATCTGCCAGATGTCGTAGTCAAGATATGCATCTATAGCTAGCGATGTCCTGATGGATTTAAGCATAGCCACAGGAGAGAATGTCTCATCGTAGTCGATGCCTTCTCTCTGTGTGTAGCCCTTGGCTACGAGTCGTGCCATGAAAGTCTCTACATTCCCCTCAGGTCCCCGCTTTCTCTTGAAGATCCATTTATACCCAATGGGTTTTACCCCTTTAGGTGGATCCTCTAGGGTCCATACACCATTCTTAAGCATGGAGTCAATTTCTGATTTCATTGCTAGCATCCATCTATCCATGTCATGATCTGCGAGTGCTTCATCAAATGAAGTAGGATCATTGTCAGTTTCACAAGACACATGGAATCCATACCTTTCAGGTGGTGCAACCACCCTCGAAATCCTTCGAAGAGGTATGGGTGTTTCATCTTTATTTATATCTTCAGTTTCTGGTCTAGGAAGCTCAGAATCCCCAGGGGATTCTATGAGTTCTATGACTTACTCTACTTCACTTTTGTCTTGACTTTTAAGGAAATCATCCTCCAGAAATTTCACATCTCTAGAGATAAAAACTATTTGGGTCTCAGGGTCATAGAGCTGGTATCCAATACCATCTTTAACATACCCAATGAAGTAACACTCATGAGTGCGAGATTCAAGATTACTTGCATCCACGTTCTTCGCATGAACCAAGCAACCCCAAACCCTCAACTGATTAACACTAGATTTGGTTCCATACCAGAGCTCATGAGGAGTCTTAGGTACAGATTTGCTAGGAATCTTATTCAGGATATATATTGCAGTCTCTACTAGCATATCCCTAGAAACTAAGTGCTAAATGCGCTTTGCTTATCATTGAACGGACCATATCCATGATGGTCATGTTGCGTCTTTTAGCAACACCATTAAGTTGGGGAGTTCCAGGAGTAGTGAGATTGGAGACAATTCCATTCACTTTAAGGTATTCCATGAATTCATTTGAGAGATATTCGCCACCTCGATCAGATCGAATCTGTTTAATCTTCCAATCGGTTTGGATCTCAACCAAAGCCTTGAATTCTTTGAACTTTTCAAAGGTTTCTGATTTATGACGTAATATGAAGACAAACCCATATCGCGAATGGTCATCAATAAACTTCAAATAATATCGATATCCATTTCGAGTCGCGGTACTGAAGTGGTCGCGTACATCAGTATGTATTAGGTAAATAATACCTTCGCACCTTGTAACCTTGTTTCGGAAAGACATCCTAGTCATTTTACCTCGATACAATGTTCACAGGTCGGTAAAGACTGAACCTGTAGAAAATCTAAAGGTCCATCCTTTATCAATCTATTGATCCTATCAACAGATAAATGACCAAGCCTTCGATGCCAAATCATATTTGAAAGATTTTTATTCTCCCTGAATCTTTTAAGGTTTTTACTAGTGTTTGTAACATTTATGACATGCTCATTAATGCATAATTCATAGAGTGCACCAGAAGTCAAAATACCATATGCAATATATTTATCATAATGATTTATGACTAATTTTTTATAGCAATGGAATGAATATCCACTTCTTACTAGCTTTGATACAGATATCAAATTCCTCCTGACTTCAGGTACACAAAGACACTCTTTAAGTATTAAGACTATACCACTAGATAATGATAGTCGACAAGTCCTGATGGCGACTGCTGCAACACTTGCATCAGATCCCATCTGGATGATTATTTTCCCTTCTTCAAGTTTTCTAGTTTCCTGAAACAAATGCAACAAATTGCATACATGAACAGAAGCACCAGAATCAACAACCCAACTTCCTTCTCGTCCAATGAGAAAACCGATTTCAATGATAAAAGTAGATTTCATACCTGTTGGGGCTTTACCTTTGTCGATCGACTTTAGGTAATCCGAGAAGTTACGCCTCCAGTGCCCCGGCTTCTTGCAGTGGTGACAGACGTCAATTTTCTTCGACGCCATTAGAGTAGATGCATTGGAAGATAAGCCAACACATTGTCCCTTATTCTTTCTCTTTTGGGTCGGGCCCTTCCGAGAACCTTACTTCCGACTGCGCTTCCCTCTGACATGTGCAACCATTGCACTGCAAGTGGGACCATCTTTCTTCATTACATCTTCTGTAGACTTTAATGTAGCAAGAAGACCAACGTTTGTCAATTTCAGCTTGTTCATATGGAATGAAACCACAATGTTATTGAAAGATTGGGCAAACACAGCAGAATGAAATCAGATTGCATGTCTGCATCCGTAGTTACCCCAAGAGTTTCCAGCTTTGACAAGTACCCAAACATTTTGCGTACATGTTCACGGATCGATGTTTCTTCCTGCATCTTGCAGCAAATGAGTTCTTTCATAACGTTGTATAACTGGGTGCGGTTAATGTCACCAAACATATCTTTCAGATTCTGCATTATCTCTTGACAAGTACTCATCTCCACATGTTGTTTGAGAAGAACATTGGAGAGAGAACCCATGATATAGCATCTAGCCAAGACATGATCTTCATCATACTTGTAATTGTATGTTTTTCTTCCTTTGATTTATGGTTTTCATGCTTGTCTTCTGAGAGCACGTAACTCCTGCACTCAATTGAGAGTACAAGCTCCAAGTTACGGATCAATTCCGAATAATTCTCCGATCAACTGGTTGACCTCCAGAAGCCTTCTTAGTGGGTTCATGGACTTCATTTTCTGAAATTACGAATGCACTATATTAGAACATATAATCATACATTCAATTTATGATATTTGTTTAAGGCATTTTAAATCAAATTAGTCTTGCTTTGTAAACTATGAAAGTTCGTTCCCTTAATCACTTTCAAAGTAAGAGATATACTTACCGCTATATCTCAAGCAAGAACTGGGATCTCCTCTTTATCTTTGTCATATCCCAATAATACGAGAATCTATGACTCCAATAAAGGGAAGTGGGAACACATCCTGCCTTGCAAGTCCAACTTGCATTTCCCAATTCAGTCTTTAATACCCGGGCCCACAACCCCTAAGGTGATGTTTACCCATCATTAATTGAACCAACCGTCAACAAGAATACAACTCGCTATGTGCAATCCAATATTGGCCCAATAATATGAGGACCCGATATTAGGGTCACTACGCATACGTCCTTACTCTTTTGAGAAGCGACGAGCCCGATCCAAATGGATCATATGCAGGAGCTGTCACTTTGGACAGGCGTCTCCTACATATAATATATAGCGACGAAATCCTTCGCCTTGATGGGAGACCATGGATGTCACTTGTGTGATCCTCTATTTCATATTTAAATTTTAACTAATTATTATGAATCATATTCATGTAATTAATTCTTCCAAGGGAATCTAGAACTCTATTCATAATAGAGTGTTTTAATTGGACATAATTAATTCAATCATATTTAATTAATTATCAATTCAATTCAAACAAAAAACTTGATTGTTTTACTTGAATATATATATATATATGGTAATATTGTCACAGTACATATTAATTCGAATTCTAATAATTAGAAAATACATCTTGATTTCTTAGGCATTATAAAGTCCCTACCCACTGTCATGGCCAGCACCGACGAGAGTGGAACGGACAACATATGTTGCAACCCGCTACCCCAATGCTCTCCGACTAGACACCATATCCTCCTCGGGAAAGGATAATGCCAAATAGATCAATTTGTACTTGAGATGATCGTCGGTTCTTCAACTGAAATTATACCATGTAGTAGTAATCAAAACATTTTTGATTATAAGGTAATTTGCTAGATAAATTCCCAATCCTATTCAAGTAAGGAGTTTGATGATTGTGTTTCCAATTATGATCTAGATCAAATCTAATAAAATTATTAGTTGAGGCTATGTCAATTAAGGAAATAATCATCTTCCAATATTTCTCAAATATTTTCCATAATTATTTCATGAAATTAATAATTAATTTCATTAATTGACAATCACATGGTTCTTGATTAGGACATTAATTTTAGCAGTGACCCCTACTTACTAAAATTAACATATCTCGGTTAATTTAAATCAAAATTAGACAAAATCAATTTTCAAAGATTGGTAATTTGATTTAGGAAAGAACCGAAATGATATTTCACGCATTTCGAGGCATATCAAAACAATAATTAACTCATTAATCATATTAAGATTTGCAGTTCCCGCAACAGTGAATGCATGTTAATTAAAACGACCATATCTCGAGCAAATAGAACCCACATTACGTAAACTAAGATCCTATGGTTTCCTTATTTAATGGGGAAAAAAATACAAGTTTATTTTCGTGTTTAAACAATTTAAATAGGGCCGAAAATAATCACTAAACAGAGATGCGAAAATATGATGCGATAAAACTTTCATGACCTCTACGAACCCAAGTCGTCCTAGGTTTGTTGATCGTATCCAAAACCTTCAACCTAAGGCTCTGATACCACTTGAAGGATATGGAATAATCCTCAAGCGCATCATGGAAGCGTGAGCATCGTATCGAATACGACGAAGAACGACTAGTCGTACTAGTTTTTCGGTGCAGCGGAATTTTAAAATGATGACGCATGCAGAGATAGAGATCATACCTGACGCCGACAGTCTTCATGCAAGTCACCCATACAGAATTGAAATCCTAAGCTAATGCATGAAAATTCGAGAACAAGTCGAGTCCTAAACCTGCAGCTCTAGCATAAGAATGGATTGATTTTTCAAAACTGTAAATTATGCCTAAGTGTAGATTAGGGTTCAGCCGGAATGAGGTTGAGCGAGGCGAGGAAGGTGGTTGGTCAGTCACTAGTAGCTGGATCTGGAAGTAGTTAGGAAAAGTTAGTTGGCTGAGTCCTACTTTGAAGAATCTTTTAGGATGATCTGTAGAGAGTTAGGTGGAGATCTAGCGTAGGCGTGCAAGATGGATGTTAGGTATAAATATTGGAAGGTTAAGATTAGATGAAGAGGTTAGGAGGAACACGTAGAAAGTACTTGGAAATCGATAGTTTGAATAGAGTAACCAACTGAGTTCTTGAAGAAGGCCCAGATGCTGACACGTGTCAACACCTGGTTGGCGAGTTTTAATAAATGACTTATAAATTCTGTATTAAAAAAATGATATTATTTTAAATAGGTGTAAACGCAAAAAATGTAAATGATTAATTTATCTTAATAATGAGATAAATAATTTTATAAATAATAAGTAATTTATGAAATAGAAATATTATATTAATAATTAAATATACAGTATATTTAATATATACGTAATAGATATTTAATTCAATAAATTAATTAATAGTATACCATTTTTTTATTTTATTAATTGATAAGATTATAAATAAAGTATTTGCGAATTTTTGTGGATTTTAATCAAAAATTTTAAATATTTTAATATATACTAGTATAAGTTATGTAGTTCAACTTTACCTATAAGTTATTGTTTATGGTTTCAAAATGATTTATTTAAAATAATAAATAATGTCAGAAAATTATAAAATAAATCGTGGTTAAAATACGAGATCATGAATATAATAAAAAATTAAAAAATCATTAAAACTATGAATAATATATTCTAGATAAAATAAATAGCCGAGAAACCCAATTGTGATTAGGTCCCAAAACCGACTTTTTGCAAGAGGACTCTGATTTTAGTAAAACCTCCATAAATTAGAGAATTTAATTTTATAAACTTTAAAGGTGAGTAGAGTGAGTTTGAAGTTCGGTTGAGAAATTTATGTTGTTCGGAAGTTGAAAATTTGACAATTTATAAGTTGAATTTCTTGGTATATACATAAGATATTATTTTTATTTTATTTTTATATTTTTCTATACATTTTTTTAAATAAATAGGAAAAGAGTTGTTGAAAAATATTTACATATGAATTGGTTGAAAATCATTGAATATTTGATAATTATTTGATATATTGTAAATAGTATAGAGAGTGTATAATTAATTATTTTTTTATTATTTTCTTCCTTATTTCCCCTTACTTATTTGTTTGTCGACCAATACGTGCTGACTTGGTCTAGGAGATTAGGTTATAAATATATCTTTCAGCTATATTTATTTTATATGTCACATTTTACATATATACATATCTACAATTTGCCTTCTTTTTATTTTCTTTATTACTATTTTGTTATTCTTTTATTTATTTACATGTTTTGGATGCTTAAAGTGTATTTTTATTCATGAATATGATTCTTTTAAAAGATAGAAATTAATGAATATTTACATGTATTTGTCAAGGGTTTTAAGACAAAATACAGAAAGAATGTTAATCAATCATGGATTCATTAGCATGGAGTTAAACAAAGTGAATGAATGAATAAATGATATAGACAACACGGATATACAGAAAGGCAGAAAGAAGTGTAACTCAAGTATGTGATGCATAACATGAGAGTAAAAGAATACATCTCATACAAAATGAATAGAGGCAACATCAACAACTAGCGGATCATGATCAGGAAAGGGTTTCAGGTGCTAATCGTTAACTCAAAAGCTGGACTCAAAAGACAACTCGGATATGTCAATATTGTCATTGTCATGCACCTTTATTACCAAGTATGGTCCCTTCCCTTTTCTCTTTAATTTCCTAGGAATAATCTCAGTCTAGCATCAAATAGCCATACTTTCTTGTTCGACTCAAACTGCTTATTGCTGATATGTGAATCATGCCATATCTTCACTATGTCCTTATACTATAGGCTACATGAAAAGGTTGTATCTCTAGGCTTCTCTAAGGCTGCCAACTCTACTCTACTCTAATCTTCTATACTCTCAGATACAACAATATCTCTACGACTGCCCATAGTGACCTATGCTTAATCTCAATAGGTAAGTGGCATGGCTTACCATAAACGAGTCAAAATGGATATGTACCCAAAGGTGTCTTGAAGGATGTACTATAAACCCACAATACCGAGTCCAAAAATGTGACTAATCCTTTTGATCAGGACGGGCAACCTTCTGTAGTATAATCTTGATCTCCCTATTTGAAATCTCAGCAAGACCATTCTTCTGTGGATGATATGGCATAACAACTTTGTGGTCTATGTTGAATTTGTTTGTAAGGACACTTACCTTGTTGTTGATAAAATGAATCCCCTTGTTGGAAATAAAAACTCTAGAAACCCCAAACCGTGATATGTTATTCTTCCACAAGAATATGCAAAAGGTCCTCGCATCTGCAGCTCGGGTGGAGATGTCCTCAACCCAATGACTCACATAATCCACATCTAAGAAAATGTACTCAATTCCCTGACTCTTAGGGAATGGGCCCATTAAATCGATGCCCCATGCATAAAAAATCTCACAACAATGAATAGGATGCATCGACATCTTGTCTCTATGACCACAACTACCCATTCTCTGACAGTTAGTACACCACTTAACAAATTCATCTGAATCCTTTATGTGTGTTGGCTACAAAAGGTCAGATTGGAGTACCTTTTGTGTTGTCTGTCTCCCAGAGAGTTGTCCTCCTGCTTCAATCTAGTGGCAATAGGTGAGGATGCTATGGTGCTCCTCCCGAGGAATACACCAATGCTAGACACTATACCCCTCGTGGTAAAGAGCGGGATCCTCCCAATGCTACAACTTAGCCTTCACAAGGAAAGTCTCAAGTTGTTGCATGGTTTAACCTCGTGGAACTTTCTTGGCAACAAGATAGTTCACAATGCCAGCATACAATGAGAGAGAGGTGATATAAAGAATTGCCTCGTCTGGAAATGTCTTAGTGATAGGTGCGGTAGTCTTAGAATCCACAAGATGCTCTAATTACGAGAGGTGATCCTCCACCACATTCTTGACTGCTGGTTTATCCTTACTCTCAATATCAAACTTCCAGAGTAGAAGGATCCATTATCAAGCGTGTCATGGCATCCTTCTTAGATATTAACTACTGGATGCTGGTTTGCTCTATATAAATAGTCACACTAGATTCAAGAATATAAGATCCAAACTTATCTAAAGCAAATACAACTAGCACCTCCTTCTATGTAACAGAATAATTCCGTTGAGCGACATCCAAAGCCCTGCTAGTGTAGTGTATGGAAAATGGCAATCCATCCCTCCTTTGTCCTAGCACAACCTCTATGGAAAAATTTGATGTGTTTGTCATGATCTCGAATGGGAGAGACCAATTGGGTGGCTAAAGGACAAGAGCCTGCACAACCAAATCCTTGAGAGTCTTAAATGACGAAAGACACTTATCATCTACGATGAACTTGGTGTCTTTCATGAGAAGATCTGTAAGCAGTCGGACAATAGGACTGAAGTCCTAAATGAACCGTCAGTAGAAATTGACATGCCCCAGAAAAGATAGCAACTAATTTAACATGGACAATGGTTTGAGTTTATTGATGATATCCACCATGGCTGGATAAACCTACATGCCCCTGCAGTTGATGATGTGACCAGGACCATCCCTTGAGTCATCATTAATTGACTCTTCTCCCAAGATAGAACAAGGTTCACCTTGATGCACTGTTGACGCACTCGGTCAAGGAAAGAAAGACAAGAATCAAACCCATCACCATAGACCGAAAAATCATTCATGAAGACCTCTAAATAGTCACCCACCATGTCTGAAATGATGGAAAACATACACCTTTGGAATATAGCTGGGGCATTAGATAATACGAAGGGCATTCGTCTAAAAGCATATGTTCAAAATGGATAGGTGAATGTCATCTTATCATGGTCTTCGGGTGTATTGTCCCCCTGATTATACCCTAACTACCCGTCAAGAAAACACTAATGACTTTTCAAAGCTAATCTCTCAATAATCTGATCAATGAATGGTAGTGGGAAGTGATCCTTCTTGGTGGCCTAGTTCAATCGTCTATAGTCCACACATACCCTCCAAGAAGTGGGTACACGTGTAGCAATCTCCTCTCCTAACTCACTCACAACTGTAGTGATACCCTTCTTCTTGGTTACCCCTCGTAATTGACTAACATACTTGGAGTCGGAGATGGGGTAGATATAATCATCTCTACACCACTTGGATATTTCCCTCATGACCACATCTCAAAGATTCGTGTTTAGCCTATGCTGGAACTCATGCGAAGGATTAGTGTCATCCTCGAGATAGATGTGGTCGGAGCACAGGGATGCACTTATCAACTAGAGATCTGTTACGGACCAACCTATTGCCTTGCGGTTCCTCTCAACAACCTCCATCAAATGAGATTCTTGGTCTTCAAGAAAATCCACATAGATAATACTGGAAACATCTCTGGCTCGCCCGCAAGGAATCCATACTTCACGTTGTGTGGTAAGGTCTTCAATTGTGGGCATGTGTGTTGGACATGCGGGCCCAAAGTGAGCCATTATACAATAATTGTTATTGCAAATATCATTCCCTGATTTGAAATAAAAAATAACTAATTTGCATAACGGGTCCCTTAGTACAATTAGAGTTATATACCATGACCATCTTAATAATCATACAGTTGTTGATTCAATTATTGAATCAAAGAGTCCAGTGCTTGGATGAATGTCTAAAGAGTTAGAATGAGGACTCATCAAGCACTATCAAAATATTATTAAGACATGATCTCCAGCCTAAGTAGGAGATGGCAATCATTTCTCATAAGGCTGATATCTAACCATCCTCTTGATGCAGGTCCTTTTATTAGAATAGAGATTCAGAGGTGTTTGATAAGTTAGGTCAAAGAGTTGACTTAACGAGATCGATATAACCAAAGACCTATGTCGTATGCTGTCACGGTACATGCACGCATCCCCTGACCGTAGATAGATGTGTTAATACATGGCTAAGTATGTGCATTTGGCAGATCATAGGTTGATGACCTAACCAAGGTCTATACACCGGTGCGCTAGAGTGCGTGCAAGGGAATATGAGTAATACGATCTCTAAAAGGGAACATACCTGTTTATTTGCTGAACTAGAGGAAATGAGCTCACTCATGAGATAATTGGAATCAAATTCCATACACGGTCGTTTCGCTTTAGAAGCTTGACTGAATTTGTAAGGTATGATATATGCTTTTGAAAAGTATATTATCAATGCCTGGGTATGATATATGCTTTTTGAAAGTATGTGATCGATACCAACTCCCAATAGTCAAAAGAGAAACTTAATAATAAATCCCTAAAGTTGATAGTGTAAAATAGATCTAAAACATCGGGTTTAATCTTGGTCTTCCAGTATGAGGGAATTACATGTATTAGGAATAACAAAATGTGATGTGATCATAAATGAATGTATTACGATGACGCTTCCATTTTAAGGGAGTAATGAAACATGTATGGATTTTAGTGACTCCTCTGTTAGAGAAGTAATCTGATCTTAGTCCAAATGTTGGAAATTGATCTGAATGTGATTCAGAAGTAATGAAAAGATTAGATTTGTGGTCATGATTTAATCAAGCATCTATGAGAGGTCCATAAGTTTTGTATTTGAATGTGATCTCAATATCCAAGTCACTATACGTGTAACGATACCCATGCCATGTCCTTATCTCCATGTATCCACAGAGAAGGCGCATTATCCTTGAAATAGTTCATTACAATTTCATTGTTGATAAATGTATCTGACCACTGAGAAAATTGATAATTAAATGTGATTTAATTATCATGAATTGTATGAATTTTATTCATATTATAAGGAGAGTTATCTAAGACAATTTAGTGTGACTTAATTATCAAAGATGTGAATAATGTGAATGTGATTGATACTATTTGGGCACAAAAGAATAGAGATACAAAATGATTAAAGGTGATTTAATTATCATTAATTTGAATAATGTGGATGGAACTATCGATATTAATTATATATATTACAAATGTGATTTATAATATATTAGAGAGAGCCTATTCTGATTTATATTTGTTTATTAATTATTGACATGAATTGGATTCACATTGAATAATAAATTGAAAATATAATTTACATTTTATTTTGGGTAGTGAATGTGATTCACAAGACTCCAATGGCATGATTGCAATGTTCTCAAGATAACTGAGAGTTATTATTGCGAGATAATATTGAAAATAGATAATGTAATCTCATTGGAAATGATTGTCATCTACCAAAGGTGGTGGACGGCAACCATGTCCCAATGGGGGTGGGCGGTCGTCCCACCTTGATGGGTAGATAATTATCTCCTTAAGTTTATCTTCTTGATAATTATTTTGATTTTAAATTAATTTATATCGATTATTACATATATATTTAATTTAATAAAATAAATTGTTGTTATGTTTTTACAACAAAATCGTGGCCATTGAAAGAAACACAAATCATTCTCGTCCATTGGTTTTGTGTTGTCCTTGGATTGAGATCCATGAATCCTAGAATAATATATAAGAAGAGGCACCCCTTTCTCTTCAAGTTACATCACAATAATTTCTCTCTCCCTCTCTCTCTCTCTACACGCCAAGTCTCTCTCCCTCTCTCTCATTGTGGTCGTCCACCATGGATCCCTAGAGAGAATCGCTATCGTCGTAGCATCGTCGTTATGTTGCCAGATTGTTTTCTTGTGGATCTCCACCTCTTTCAATATGCCTTGCTCGTGATGAATATATCGGAACTCGTGTGATGAGATCAGGAGATTCACCGCTTGGATCATCAACATGGATTGCGAGGAGCATGTGTCTCATCCACGTGCTCGCAAGCGTCTCATCAACGTGCTCGCAAGTGCCTTCTATGTTTGATATAGATGAGACAGGATGTCTTTTCATTTAGAGACTCGATAACAACCACCCTTCAAGAGGTAATCCTAATACTTGTTTGTGGTTTAGATGAAACAATCCGAGAAGTGTTCTTGGATCATGTGGTTTCATCGTTTGAATATTTTTAAATTCTGCTGCCCCGCATTCGATGTGATCCTCATGCTTCCTGATGCACTTAAGGATCTTCTCATATCCTTTAACTAGTATCAGAGCCTTATATCTGTGTTTTTGGATACAATCCATAAACTTAGGAAGACTGGGGCTCATTAGGGCTTGTGAAAATTTATCGCATTTCATTCACACAACCTTATTTTGTTAGTTTTTTCAGCTATGTTTAAAATGTTTAAACACAATATTGTGACCTTGATTATGTTTTCCATTAGTTAAGGAAGTCGTGGGATTTGAGTTTGAGTGATTTGGAATCTGATTGCTTATGTTATGATCATTTTAGTGAACATATATCCATTGTTCTAGGGATGGCGAATCTTGACGTAATTAAAGAGTTAGTTACTATTTTGAAATGCCTATAAATATGTAATTATCTCTTGGGTTCTGTTGTAAATCAAATTACCAAACTTTGGAAACCTTTTTTTCTTGATTTGGATTTAAATTAATTGAGATATGCTAATTTTACTAAGTAGGGGTCACTGTTGGAAATTACATACTTAATCATGAACCTTGTGATTATCATTAAATTAAATTAATAGAAAAATAGTTAATTTCCAGAGATAATTATTGATGAATATTTTTGAAATATTTAAATATGATAAATATTTCCTTTAATGGCATTTACCATAACCATCTTGATTAGATATGATCTAAATCACAATTGGTTACATGAACTTTCCAACAAACATTGTTGCTTTAATAGGATTGGGGATTTTTTAGCAAATCACCTTATAATGTAAATAGAAAATGTTTTGATTATTATTATATGGTATAATTTCGATTGAAAGACCTATTATCATCTATACTACAAAGTGATCAATTGGGATTATCCTGACTTAAGGAGGATATGGTGTCTAGTCGGGAAGCGTTGGGGTAGTGGGTTGCTCTGTGAGAGGACTGTCCCACTCCCATCGGAACTGGTGGTGATAATAGGTAAGGAAGGGATAATGTTCGAAGCGATCATGATGTATTTTTATAATTATTAAAATTCAAATAATATGTATTTTTGACAGTATACCATCCTTTAAGTAACAATTAAAATTTATTTGTTGGTTGATTAATTGGATTGATAATTGATTTGATATGATTAAATGAATTAGATCCAATTAAAAAATAATCTCGCTAATACAAATAGAGTAGTATTTCCATTGGAAGAGATAATTATGTTATTTTGTTTCATAATAATTAATTAGAATCTGAACATGATATGGAGGATCATATAAGTGGCATCTATGGTCTTCCGTTAAGGCGAAGAGTTCGATCATCAGGAATTGTATGTAGGAGACTTATATCCAAAGTGATAACTCCTACAAATAAGTGCATCTGCATCGGGCTCTTTGCTTCTGAAAAAGTGTAAGGTCATATATGTAGTGACCCCAATATTGTGTCCTCATATTATTGGTGCGATATTAGATTGTGTATAGCAAGTTTTAAGCCTGTTGACAGTTGATTCAATTAACAACATGTCAACATCACATTAAGGTTGGTGGGCCTGGGTGTTAAAAACCTAATTTGGAATGTAAGTTCAACTTGCACGGCGGAATGTGTTTTCGCTTATTTTTATTTGAGTTATAAGTTCTCATATTATTGCGATGTAACAAAGATAAGAAAGGAGATCCCATATCTTCCTTGAGATATAATGGCAAGTATATCTCTTACATTGAAAGTGATTAAGGGAATGAACTTTCGGTGCTGACAAGGAAAGACAACTTTGATGGAAAAAATTCCTAAATCAAAGTAAAATATGTAATTATATATATTTATGAAAATTTCTTATTTCAGATAATCCTTCATTAAACCCACACAATATTATACTCAATAATGCCAAGTAAAATATCATGGATTGGATCCATGATCAAGATATTGTACATGCAGTTGGACACATAATGTAGGTGGTTGCAATGTGCAAGTTTTTCTTCATAATAATGAGGAATGATAACTAAATAGACAACAACCATTGTGCTTGTATGTCTCTATAGTCTTGATTTCTCATTGAATGTACTTTGGAAGATACATGTTGATGTTTATTGTAATTGCCAATTAATCCTTATAAAAATCTAAGAGATGTTCTGGCATACATATGTGCTCTCAGCTTTTAATCATGAATGACATGGTTTATTGCATCACGCAGAATGGTTACTCACTAAGAGATGATGTATTCAAGATGTTTGAGTATCGACCTGAACAGAAGTCTTTAAGAGTTAAGATGTATGTAGATATGATGAGTGTCATCATTCTACTATTCTAATATTCATATTGTATGAATTGAATGAAGCATGCATAAATGTTGAAATACTCTCATATTGAAATCTTTTGAGTTCAACAAAAGAGATCCTTTGTCTTAAGAAATGGTTGTTAATAGATGAAAGGAGTGCAGTGGAAGCATGGGTCAGATCCACGTTAGAATGAAGGTAAGAGAGTTAACTGTACTTCTATGGTTTCCATACATATGACATCCAAAGAGTTGGATGAATGCCAATACTACACTAAGACGATCTATTGACAGTGTGACTATCTAGTCTATCTAGGGTCCTAAGAGGAGGACCCGGATAGTGAATCGGAATAATCTACATTTAATCATTGAAATTGACTTTCTCATTTTATAAGATCCAAGTCTAATAATTGTATCTCATTCTTCTAATGACACTTGCAATTGGTTGCATATATTTTAGAAACTGGATGATTTTATCATAAGGTTTAGTAGTCATCCACATGGAGGTTGATACAATTTTTTTGGAACAATCTCTATTGTATAGATAGGCTTCATATTTTCACTGGGAGAGCCCTTAGTCTTAATCATTGTTTATTTGAAATGTTTGGAATAAACATGATTTCTAGACTAGAACTATCTTAAAGATTTATGATGGATATATTTCAGATAGTAATCTAATATCTTGAGGACACTATTAAATTAGAAAAATAATGTATGGTTCATTAAAATTTCTAATATTGAAAATTGAACCATGAAAGATCAATATGGAGATGAATATCATTTTACAATGATATGTCATCAAACCTTGGACAGATGTCCATTGATGAGATCAATGGACTAGCAAGAGATGAACCTTTAGAATGTAAAAAATTTCAAATCTTACATACTTTTAAATATTGTATTAAAAGTAGAAAATATCCAATTCTCCCTTCTCTGGGAATGGTGTTTGATGTCCAGGTATTCAAGATCTCATACATATTGATGTATGTGGATCATCTGTATCGTAATAATCATTGATGATATGTGATATAATTCGATGATTATTTGTGATATGAGATTTCTTCACTTCAGCCTAGAAACCTTTGAAATGTCTAAAGATTCCATTATTTTGTTTTAGAACCAAAGTTTGAAGGAAGATCTAATAATGGTAGCTTTTATCTGTTAGATGAATTCAAGGAATACCTTATGGATATAAGAATGTCATTCCTATCTCACTCCTCCGAATACACCTAAACTCAAGAGAGTCATAGCGAGATATAGTTGAATAATGTGTGACATGATTTGATCAATGATGAATCTTAGCATAATTACCTCTTTGTTTCCAAGTGTATATTGTAGTAATTACTACAATATGTATCACTATTAAGATTCCATGCATATCTAAACCCAAACATCCTCATATGCTATGGTTTGGAACTTATCATTATGGACACTTGAGGATTTAAGGTTGCTTAGTACATGACCATGTCATGGATGCAACTAGGCTAGAATCTATCACCATAGAGTGCTAATACTTTAGGAAAATAAAGGATGGTATTGGATACCTACTTTATGACATTGAGATTCTTAAAAGATCTCATCTTTAAGGACATGATTCTTAGAGGATGACTCTCTTGAGAATCAAGATGAAAATGAAGTAAAGAAAATCATTTAATCTTGAGAAGAAAATGAGGCTCCTGAAATTGGAAACTAACAGAACAACTAAAGATGAAACACTAATACCTCTTCAAATGAGTTTGGGAATGGATTCCATCAGCCAGAGAAATCTGACAATTATCGTACTTCATATAACAAAGCTTATGAAGATCATGTCTTGGAAAGATGGATGTTAGCATTAGAGTTTAAAGTAGACTTCATATACAAATGTTGTATATGGACTCTCAAGGATCCAACTATATTGGTAAGACCTATGGAGGTGGAACTTCAAGAGAAAGAGGGAACCTGATGAGAAGGTTGGGACCTTCAAAGCTCGACTCATAGCCATGAGCTACACATCGAAGAGGATACATAACATGCAATGAGACTTGCTCTTCAATGACCATACTTAAACCCATTGGAATATTGCTAACTATAGCTACACAACTTGATTTCGACATCATCAAGATGGAAGTCAATACTGCATTCCTGTATGAATACCTCTACGAGATTATTCATATGAAGTTGCCCCAGGGCTTCATAGTTGAAGAAACCAAGGTGTGCAAGCTAAGGAATTCCGTCTGTGGACTCAAATAAACTTCTGTAGTTGGAACAATGGATTTGATGAAATAATAAATGTTATGATTTCAGATAGAATCTATATTAACCGTGTGAAGCGTAGTGGGAGTGCCATTGTGTTCATCGTGATAAATATTCTAATCATTTGGAATGCTATAAGGATGACAATAGGTGTTTTATAGTCTTGCTATTCCATACCTTAAGATGCGATCTCAAGGATACCTCTTAGATCTTAATTATGAAGTTAATCCTAAGAAAAACGATGAGGGCATTGGGATCGTCACCTTAGTGGTACCCCATGGACATATTCCATTCTTGGAAATCCTCAAGGAAGGCTTCTATTCCTTAAGATATTATATTGGCCTATTTGAATTGATAGAATCTCCAAGAGGTGAGGAAGTGAATGATAGAACTGCTTTCCCTTGTACATCAGTTACGAGAAGTTGGGTGTATGATAAATGTGTGAAAAATCCATATGTTTGCCATGCAGTGGGAGTAGTAAACTGTTGCTAATCCTACTATGGAGATAAAACACTTGATTGTAGTAATAAAAATATCTTTAAAAAATGACAAGACTTTAGAGATAGAGATCTCTAGGTCTTGTCTTCAAGAAATTAAGACTTTATAGATGGAGATCTAAAAGGTCTTAAATGCAGATACCTTAGGAGATAGAGATCTCTATGAATAAGGGTATTCTGATAAGGATAATGGAAATACTGGTTATAATAAATATTGAGATGTAGTGTCTAGAACATTATAACTGGTAATATTGAATATTGGTTTCATAAGATGCAACATTTGCATTGGATGCGAGCATTGTTACTAGAAGATATGCTAGTCCTATAGGAGGACTTGTCAAAGTCTCTCGGGAACAGAGTGATTGATCGACTTACCTTGCTAATTTTCTAAATAACCTACAATTGTCACATGAGTGTGGGTTTAAAGATTTGCCTACTAATGGCTCATTGGACTAGTGGGAGATTGTTAGACATGTGAGCCTAGGGCATCCATTATGCAATAAATGTTATTGCACATATCATTCCCAAATCTGATATGAAGTATAACTAACTTGCATAATAGTTACCTTAGTATAATTTGGTTTATGAACCATGGCTATCTGAATAATCATACAACTATTGATTCAATTGTTGAATAATAGAGGCAGGTGCTTGGATGAATGTCTAAAGAGTTAGATTGAGGACTCATCAAGCACCGTCAAATGATTATTAAAAGATGGTCACCATCCTGTGTAGGAGATGACAATCCTTTCTCATAAGGTTGATATGTAACCGACCTCTTGATGTAGGCATTCTGCATTGGAATAGAGATTCGAATGTGTTAGATAAGATAGGTTGAAACATTGACTCAACGAGATCGAGATAACTAAAGACCTTTGTTGTATGCTTGACGAATCTCAGATTCATCACTCTAAATCTCATTAATTAAGCTCAAATCCCTCAAAATCATCAGTATTTTTGCATTTATTCTACATAATTAGCATTCATGCATGTTTTGATAAGAATTGCATTTTATCCATTATTTCTGTACAAAATAAGAAGCCAAAAATCCCAGATAAAATTAACATGTAAATAGCCTAACTTCCATGATTTTTAACTAATTAATGCTAACTTCAAATAACACAAAACCACATCCACTGTGTACATATCACTCACAAGAATAAATAAAAAAACAAAAAAATCACTAACCCAAATAAAGTGGACCAAAAACCCAAACCCTAGTTCTAGGATTTCCCGACTAAAACCCTTATATCTCCTCCATCCATTGTCCGTTTTAATCCTACTCAATTTTGAACTAATGGACATTCAATTACCTTCAAAACAAAGACCATGTTCAAGTGATTCGGAGCTCATATGTGAAAGTTGTGTTTTGGGCCTCTTTTGTACATTTTGTATTTTAACGCTTTTTGGCCTATTATTTTATTTACATATTTAACCTATTTTAGTTTATTTATTTTTCATTTGTCTTCTTTGATAAAAGTTTTATTAAAATGCACAAAAATCCAAATCCAAACTGAGATTTATTTCAAATAAACAAATTGGGTCCAAGTCTTCACTAATTGTCTGTACAAAAGTGGTCTTTTTTGTCTTTTATTTTATTCCTTCTTTTCTTAATTAATAAAAACCAAATAAAAAGATTAATGTGTAAATATTTATTTCTGATTTTGTCATATTTTTTTCGGATTTTTATCTGGTTTAAAAATAACAAAAAATATTATAAAACTTAAAAATCAAGGTATTCAATGTACATGGAATACCGCAAAAATATCACTTTGTGCAAATGATTGATTTTGGTTTGATGTCTTCATGAAGTTTGTAGATCTCATCGAGACGAGCAATTTTCGTGAAGAAACTTTTTCAATCCGAGCCGGTCTACTATTTATTTTGGATTTTACAAAGTATTTATTTTTTCGATTTTTGTGGTGCTGACACGTGGCACCTCCTGGAGCCGCCACGTGTCAACCATTTTTGAGGTTTTTATTTATTTATTTATTCATTTATAAATAAAAAATAAAAAATATCAATGCACATGCAAGGCTCGTGCCTCCCAGGCACATGCTAAGCACGTGCACCGCCCCTGCATCCAGCTATCGCCACATGCCCCCACACGGGCCGTCCGATCTCTCGACCGATGGGACGGCCCCACATCATCGTCCTTGTCCGAACCACTTTCCAAAAAAGCTTCGGCCTCTGCCCGTGAATATCGCCGCCACCCCCGTGATTTTGACGGCCGCCGTCCATCTTCGTACGCCCGTTCAATTAAATCTCGTCTGATCTCCCGCCCCTCAATCGGATCTCGTCTCGTGCTTCTTCCCCATTGAATCCCATCAGATCATCAATCAAACCCCAAATCACCCCTACTTCAATGTCCGGTCGACCTCTCTACCCTATAAAAAGCTCCGCCGCCCACCTTCAGACCCCATCCGCCGATTCACCACTACGAAAAGGACAACGGTGATAGCATCTCCTTCTCCAGCTTGCGAGATCCGAGGGAAGCCTCCCTCGTTGCAGCAATGACTCCTCGCTTCCGCTGATCTACTCCAGGTCCCGGTCGAGTCCATCACTGACTTCAATTACGTCATCAATACTTTACCTTTGAGCTCTAGCGTCTAACCCGATGTTCATCTTCGACTTTCAACCTCCAGCTCGAACGCTGCAAGCTCCGTCTTTGCCATCGCCTCCAGTCATCCCCGGGCTCCTTCTCCGACAACAGCCCGCTCGGCCTCGATCACCAGCTGCTCCTTCGATCATCGACAAACCACACCGGAGCTTCAGTATCCTACCTCTTCATCAACGACCGCCGGCCGTTTGTCAGCCACCCTCCCCGCCGTCCCATCAAGAAGAGCCCCGATCTCAATCGTTCGATGACGCAACACCTCCAGCCATTAGATCCAATCTACATCAACAATGCAGATCCAACCCGAGCCTGCACCCAAGCCGACTCCTACAGCAGGAGCCTTGGGCCTCCTGAAGCATGCAAGCATCGACACGTGAACAACCGGGTCAAACCTCCCCCCCCCCAAGCATGCCACTGAACACGCGCATCACGTGACGCGTAGGTAAATTACAGACGAGCCCATGGTGATCGTCCAATTTGCGCAAAGATCCAGTCCAAGGGTCACGTGCCTAGCACATGACCACTTGGCAAAATTCTAAGAAGCCCTCCGAAGTTACCCATATTGCAGTTTCGTCCAGCCTACCAAGGGTCACGTGCCTGGCACGTGACCCCTCGGAACTTTTGCAGAGGACCATCCATACGTGTTGGAACTTACATTCTGGTCCTCCATTGTAGTTTATTTTGTATTTAAATATTGCATAAACAACCTTTTACTCCCCCTCAGTTTAAGACCCCTTCATTGAACTATTTTATTCATTAAAAATAGGCACTTTGTTCTACATCTAAATCGCTACATTTTAACATATTGTGGATATTTTTATGATTATTGGTTAATTAATAATTAATTATTTTGTCGAAAATTGCATATTTTGCCCATCTTGTGCTCTGAATTTTACCATTGATTACGCGTTGCTCTAGAAATTCACCAAAAATCACATATTGTTGAATTAATTGTGATGAACAATGTGCCCAAAAAAATTGCATTTGCATGTATAGTTTGCCTTGTAAAATTCATTTTGCTTATTTCAATGTTTGATTTTTAATAGGTATTGAATCTCACATTATCGAGGTTTAGGATTTTTGTGAGATCCATTACCTAGTGATAGATATTGAATAAATTTATCACTTGAAAATAAGTTGATTTACTATTTATTATAATTAAATATTGAAATTCATTTTGTTTGCATTTAATAATTCATAAAAATTTCATCTTGCATCAAAAAATTCCCAAAACATTACAGTGCATTCATTTCATCATAATTTGCATTGTGGCCAAGTTTCATATTTTTTGGACATTGTTTGAGCTTTATTCACATTTTAGTCCCTATAATAGGCCGAAATTGCATTTTGCATTCTTTATTCCTTTAAATTTTTTTAAAAAGATTGCCTTAAAATCCGCTAAAGAACTTTGATAGAAATAATTCTAGGTTGTTCCTTTGCATCCTCAAGTTTGACCTTGGGACTTGTCCAAGTAAAATAAACATAAAACCGCACGATTAAAAATTTATTATATAATTGTGGTTATTTGCTTGACCGATTCCGATTGCCTCCTACAACGAAACGACACATTTACTTTTCACATACGATAATACACGAAAATTCATACAATTATATACATTTTAAACTGAGCAATATTGGACCCGTCAGATGGTGTCATTTTTGGGCTAGCAAACGGCTTAGTTTTTTGTCTTAAAATTTTTTGTTTTGTTATCAGCATTCGGGTAGTATGACACATGAATTTTTCACTGTAAATTCCATTTTTTCCCAGCATTTATTTTCAGAATTTTTATTCTTATTTTATTTTTGATTTATTTTTGAGTCACTCTCTTACATTCTCTCTCTCCTATTTTTTTTACGAGGTACCCGATGTACGTGGAGCGATTTTTCAAGAACCGATGCATCTTTATCGACTTTCGAAAAAGCCACAATTAATTTAAGATCGAGTTGAGTCGTGAGAGAGCGTAGAGTCTAGGATTTTATTTTTCTACAATTTTTTAATTTCTGTAATTAATTTCTCATTATAGCGATGTCTGTTTGGACTCTCGCATGTGTAAAAGACCTTTAACTTTCTTCGGTGTTGTGTCATGGCCTGTTTCACTCTCTAGTGAGGGTGGAGCCCGACTTGAGTGGTGATTAGGATAGACCTGCACATATGTATCTTAGAGCATTTTAAATTTTTGATTGTGCTTGTAGGATCTAAGGCCACACAACACTTTAATTGGGACCCAAATTAGATCGTTCAATTTAGCCAAATTCAACTCAATTCTTCCCACCTAATAGAACTTTCTGCTAGGCACGATTTTTCATCGGCTTGCATCAATTTAGAATAATCTTTCAATTCTGTATTGCATCCCATATGGATATTGCGAGGAATAATTGTAAGTCTTCTAACTAAGCATACATCATAGTTTCTTGTGTGCATCGGCTTTTCCCGAATTCCTCCCTCTTGTTTTGTCACATAATTTAAAAGGAAATTGGGACTATACGGTAGATGACCGCCTAATTAAAATTGGGTCTTCTAAATATAGTCGATTTTAAATAACCAATAAAATCAAGAATTTTTACGGGAGAGTAACCCCGACCTTGGATGTTTTTATTTCTCTAAGCGAGAGATGACACTTAAGGCTAGAGCCCAAACTCGAATTTTCATATTGACTACTGATTCTACAAAAATGATTAGCTACTTCTCATTGAGGATCTATGGGTAGCCGGTAAACAGTCCGGATTTCCATAGCAGAGTGGGTGGTTTAGTGGACACTACGTAAGACTCCATCCTCAAGTAATGGGTAGCCGTTCTACGGTTCGTACTTACTCCCGTACTGGCTGAAAGTAGGTGCAACTAGTCGTAAGAATTTGAGCCAGTCATTACGAGAATTTTGGTACCTAACAGCTCGCTAAATTCTTTCCAAGATTGTCTTATCACCAACTAAAAAAAAAGATAATAGCCGAACTCTTACGGCTTCAATATGTGAGTTGGTGAATATGGGGTTTTATTTGTGTTTGCATTGATGTACGTGAACCGATTTCGAAGATCAACATCCGCACATTTGATAAAACTTCTTTTGACTATCCTGTACAACCGCAACGAGATCAACCATTTTGAAAATAAAAAAGGCGCACAATTGTGCCATCTCTCTCCTTTCTTGATTTGTCAACCAATAAACATCATTCAAAAATCATGGAACTTTTGTCCAAGAACTCTTCAGATCCAGATCATGAAAATCAAATCGTCTTGAACAGACCTAAACTGTCATTCATTGCAGCTCTTTCAAAAATGGTGAAACATTTATCCGAGAATCCATCAGAGCTCTACTATGAAGATGAATTCGTATTGGTTAGACCCAAAACATCAACACCTCCTCCAACTTCCACAAGAGACTCTCAACAACCAACACTCTCCACAATTCCGATCTACTTCATGAATGACAATCCTTTGTATTTGGATCATACAAACCAGCAACCGACTAAGGTCTCCACTTCTTCATATGTCAACCCTCTCTATTCCTATCATATAAGTAGTACTTCATATTCGGTAAATGTCAGTATATCATTCATGGGAGATCATAACCACATGATCGAATTTAACAACCCTTCACATCTCCCATCTACCGCATCTTTGAACACCAATGAACAACCTTTATCTTGGATTGACCATGACAAACCCCTCTTCAGACATGACACTCATACAAAGGACTGGAATGACATCATAGACACACATAACCCATGTATGTTGACTCACAATATAAGACCCGACCAATCATGATCAAAGGATTGAACTCTACTCAGACCAACTCCACATGCATGGATCACATGAGCAGCCTCCTTCCATAATTTTTGTGGAGAAATTTTCAGAAAATGACGATCATATATTGGACATTTCAAGAGACTCTTCTCCTAGCACATATAGGAAAATGGAAGAGGAAATTATTGAATCTCAAAAACACACCCCGATTGCTCCCATGGTTGATCATGAATAGAATTTTGAGGATAATATTTCGAGGATAAATAAGAGATTCGAATCAATGGAGGAGAGATTTCAAAAATTTACCGACTGGTTAATTTCACTCTCTGGGAGCTCAAACATAAAATTGAATGAGGAAATGATTGGATCTCATGCTGAAAATTTTGAGGATATTAAAAAACCTAGGGACGATTCCGACATCGACACCTCTGCATATTACTCCCCCAGGAATGACTATGCCTCTGATATTTACTCTGAACATCAAAGCCCATGCTCATCTGAGGAACACACCACATCAGCACACAACACAGATTATACCAAAAAATTGGAATATTGAAAAACACCCAAAAAATCGAAAATCCTGAAAAATACATAAAAAATGAGACTGAAGAAGATCAGAAAATTATGGATCCTGCTTTACGGAATGCAATGGAAAAAAGATTGTTGTTTGAACTTCCCTTTATACAGACCATTGAACACTTATACGACCTTAAAGGATTTGTAATGGATAAATTAATGATTAAAAAGTCGGACAGAATAAGAACAAAGACTGAAAGACATATCTTGTCAATGGCCTGCTCGTATGTGTTAGGAGAAAAACCAAGAGCCGCATAGTGAAGCGGTTTCCAGATTTGACTGTATAATCAAAGACACAATTTTCACCCCTGCTTGAGTTGATGATGATTCACCGATAAATATCCTCCCGACCTCTGTATTTCATGAACTGAAACTCAAACCAATCAGGTAGATACGAGAGATTTTTTAATTGGTTGACCGATTGATAAAGCGGCCAAGAGGAATCATTTCTGTCATCATGACATTCCAAGGTGCTCCGCTAAAAGTGGAATTCACGATCATTGATATTGAGCATCAAGGAGAATTCTCTCAGTCTCCAATTATTCTAGGAAATCCAGTCTTAGCATTGACTAAGGAAATTATTGATTGTGAGACTCGAGAAACCAATTTTAAAACATTGGAAGCACTTCGATCTCACCTAGTCTTGGAGGAACCACGATTTTCTGAGGCAACCCACGAAGTTCCTAACAGCCGTAACCATGAAGAGGTAGAAGAGCCATACCCCGATGCAACACCTGAGATAGCGGTTGTTGATGAGACTATTGGTTTAGAGACTCTTCCTCCAGCTCCATTCCCAGTCACTCTTACCATGGAGAATCAAGTATATGAATCATATGTTCCGGAGACTTATGCATGGTCACACCCTGGGTCAACCTATTCTCTAATGTCAAATCAATTGAAAGCAAACATGCAAAGACTATCCATAGTATTTCAATTCCTGCGGATCTCAAAATTGAAGAATGTTTCTTATATGATCATGAGACTTATGCATGGCCACACGGTGGGTCAACCTATTATGAATACCTTGACCAAACCTTCCCAAATCAAGAGTGCAGCAGCATTAAGAAGACTAAGAACAAACACAGAGGATGAACACTGACCAAGGAGAAGAATTCCAATGGTTATTCATCTGGATACTCAAGTGGACCGACTCCTTCACGAAACAAGAAAAAGAATGTCACCTTTGACATTACGGAAGAGGAATCATCTGATGATCCTTCCTCAGGTTTGGAAAAGGTAATCTACATGAGTGAAGTCTATTCGACAGCTCTAAAACCATATCTTCGCAAGGATCCGAAATTGGACTCCCGTTGGACGACTCATGTTCCTCACTATTATTCATCAAAAGCTGATGCTTCTGCCCTCAACAGAAACTGGTGCTTCAGAGTATTAGTTCGATGACAACCCCACTTGATCCCAAGAAGGAACGAATTCTGAGAAAACAATTGAAGAAACAAAAAGACCAGAATATTTGGAGTATGTCCATTTTCAATCACTATTCCTCTGAGGATAATTCCGATGGTGGTTATCATTCATCTGATTCATACGCTTCATCTATCCATCATGATTTTTTTGAGGATAACATTGATAATAGTTGGGAATCATATACTTCATCTCCTTCTCGTCATTACGATCTCCGACCACAGACTCATAAAAAGATCGTCCGAAAATCGCCTTAATCATTGGCTAACCACCCTCCCTCCCGACCTCATCGGTCTCCTTGTATAACTTCTTCCTCTACTTAGGCCAAGGCCTAATTATAGGGGGGATCGATGTCATCTTTATATACCATTTCCCTCATCACACTCCTTTACATGATCGCCTCATTTCCACCCTCCCTATATACTTAGGCTTACCAAAGCCTCAACAAAGGAGGAACCGACATCCAACTTTGTATATATTTTACCCATATCTCGTATTTTCGTGTAAGTCTTTATGTATTTACATGCATGTAATTATCATGAAAAAAAAACAAAACAAAAGAAAAAGAGTTTTGCTACTAACACTAAATGTGTCCAACCCAATTTTTTTGGAAAAATGGCTTCTTATTCATTTTTGGAAAAACAAAACAAAACAAAATCCCTTGCATAAAAAAATTAAAAACTCAAAAAAATCACAAAAAGAAAAAATGTGTCTACATTTCATACATGCACTTCATCCAGCATTTCATTTGCATTTGTGAAAAGTTTATGGGTTCTGAACCAAATTATGAACAGAACTGAGTGGTCTGGACTTGACCTTAATCCACCTAATTTCAGAGGAACTTCACTGAGAAATAGGATATTAGAAATTTCAGGTCTTTGACGTAATTCTTTGAGTTCCACATGACAATGAACATCGTTTGACTCTTAGTGTCTAACATGGTCTCTTCATTCTGGGTACAACTCTGGAATAGGGAATTAATTTGTACTCTCGCACTATGCACTTAGCTCAACTTAGACAAGGTGTTGGATGACTGTGTAAGTTTCTTTTCTGGTAGCATGGAAATCTAAAGATTGGAGTACAAGTTGAAATAAAGCTTCGGAAAAGGGATGGATGGCTGGGCACAATTTTTTCTAAGACCCCAAAAAATGTACGGAAACAAAAAGATTTTATATCCGTAGGGGCACAACAAGATCCAAGCATAATCACGAAAAATTCCAAATACAAAGAAGCCACTAGCAAATAAATAGTTGGCCAAAAAGGTCCAAGCTTCAAGAAAACCTGCAGATCTTGGTGGAGACTCAGCTACACTGGCCAGCTTCACAAGGAGAGGTGACTACACTGGCCACCCTCCAGTTCTTTTCTCTGTCTTCTAACTTTTCCCCCAAATCGATTGTGAACACATCACGGCAGACCTTAGAAAGAAATACCTGACTCCCCAATTCGAATGGTAATCTAGCATTCTGGATGAGAAGAGCTAAATCCATTGACAAACATGAGTCGATTGTTCAATGTTCATAGGGTATACTTTAGGATGAGGATTGATCTAAGATGACTTCTGTGTCAAAACTATGACAATGATGTGTAGAACTTGAAGGCTGTTGATTTTAAATTTTTAAGTCTCACAGAAGTTCTGCAACAGTAATAATCCAAAGGTCGAGTCTAGTTTCATTTTCACCTTCAGCTCATGGTCTTGGTATGGAACTCAATCTCATTTCAATTCATGGCATTTCTTTTTGATGTTCAGGGACGAGCATGGTTTAAGTACAGGGGGATGATGAATCTCATATTCACCACTCTAAATCTCAATAATTAAGCTAAAATCCCTCAAAATCATCAGCATTTCTGCATTTATTCTACATAATTATCATTCATGCATATTTTGATAAGAATTGCATTATATTCATTATTTCTGCACAAAATAAGAAGCCAAAAATCCCAGAAAAATTTGACCTGTAAATAGACTAACTTCCCTGATTTTTAAATAATTTATGCTAACTTCGAATAACACAAAACCACCTCCACTGTGTACATATCACTCACAAGAATAAATAAAAATACAAAATAAAACACTAACCCAAATAAGTGGACAAAAAACCAAACCCTAGTTCTAGGATTTCTAGACTAAAACCTTCATATCTCCCTCATCCAGTGTCCATTTTAATCCTACTCATATTTGAACTACTTTACATTCTAGCTTCAAAACAAGACCAATTTCAAGTGATTTGGAGCTCATATGTGAAAGTTGGGTTTTGGGCATCTGTTGTACATTTTGTATTTTAGCGGTTTTGACCTATTATTTTATGTACACATTTAAACTGTTTAGTTTATTTCTTTTTCATTTATATTCTTTGATAAAAGTTTTATTAAATTGCGTAAAAATCCAAATCCAAACTGAACTTGAAATAAAAAAAACAAATTGGGTCCAAGTCTTCACAAACTGTCTATATAAAAGTGGTCTTTTTCGTCTTTTATTTTATTTCTTCTTTTTCTTTAATTAATAAAAATCGAAAAAAATAGATTAATGTCTAAATATTTATTTCAGATTTCATTATATTTTTTTCCGGATTTTTATCTGGTTAAAAAATGACCAAAAATTATAAAACTCAAAATTCAAGGTATTCAATGTACATGGGATACCCCAAAAATACCACTTTGTGAAAATGATTGATTTTAGTTTTGATGTCTTCATGTACGTTCTAGATATCTTCAAATGAGCAATTTTCGTGAAGAAACCTTTGCGATCTGAGCCGGTTACTATTTATTTTGGATTTTACAAAGTATTTATTTTTTCGATTTTTGTGGTGCTGACACGAGGTCGCTCCTGGAGCCACCACATGTCAGCCATTTTTGAGGTTCTTATTTATTCATTTATAAAAATTATAATTACCAATGCACGTACGAGGCACGTGCCTCCCAGGCACGGGCCAACATGCAAAACTAATATTCATAACTGATATTGCAATATCTCGAAGGGGCACAACAGAGAAAAACCCTATATATATGAAGAATAGTGATTAACATGTACAAGATAAGGACCCCATCACTCCCTACCATATTCCTTGTCTATCAGACCATTATTTGGCCTTCTGTTAGGGTTCGGGTCCATCTCCATTTATTGCATAAATACATCCTCATTTTATTCTTTTTATTTTATTCTTTATTCTTTTATTTTTGTCAAAAAGAATTTTAATTACACAATTTTAACAAATATAATAACAATGTTAATTTATTGTTTTGACATATATTTGTCGGCATTTACATATGATTTTTCTAAAATAAAAGAATAAAGGACGTGAATCAGGGATTCATCACTAGTCTAGTGGCATGGACATCTAATGGCGTGAGCCGTGGGTTTAAATAATGCTTTGGATGAGGGATATTCAGTTGGCATAATTTTTTCTCATACCTCAAAGCACGTGCAGAAAGAAAGATTATATATCCGTAGGGGAACAATAAGATCAATATAGTGCAAAAATGCATTCTAGTAAATAGAAGCAAAAATTTAATTCAAAAGAAAAATCATCATGTATATTGACCACAATGGTCTAGCATCAGAGAGACTACAGATCTTCGTGGAGACATGGCGACACTGGCTGACTTCACAAGGAGATGTGGCTACACTGGCCACACTCCACTTCTCTTCCTATTCTTCTATCTTCTCTACCTTTGATTGTAAACATAATAAATACCTGAACTTAGAAGGAAATACCTTGCTCCTCGAGGAAAGAGTATCAGGAGTGGGGAATTGATGTTAACTTGTTTAGAGAAGGATGTTATTTGTCATTTATAATGGGGAGAGCTATATTTCACTTATACAGTAATAGTAGATTCATAGTCATCAGAATTTGTGAAATGAGGACTTGTTCTGACATGATTTTTGAGGCGACCTGAATTAATTCTTGTGGAACTTGAAGGTTGTTAGGTCTTAAATACAAATCCCAACAAGGTTCCACCAAACTATAATCCAAACTTCTGACTAAGCTACATACTTTAATTTTATGAATATTAGTTTAAAAATAAAAATTGTTCTATGTTCTTTATTTTCCTTTCTTCTTTTTCTTTTTAGTCATATAGTCTTCAAATAAGTGTTTGCTAAGGGACTAAAAAGGTAATGTATAGGGAGATGGTGAATCTACATTTCGTCATCTTTATTCATTTAATTTAGCTTAAAATCCCTTATAACACACCTAGAAATATCAATAAAATGTTCTTTCTTATAAATCCCTATTCTTGTGTAAATATTATGTATTTATCAATGTTTTTAACCTAAAATAAATACATAAAGAAATAAAGGAAAATATAGAAAAATAAGGACTGTATATATGCAATAAATACATGCTGACTCTAACCCTGATATTATGTCAAGACTTCACCTGATCAACAAGGAATGAAGTTGGGGAGATAAGGCCTTCAATAGAAATAATATTTATCACTCTTGTATATTCACTATTATTCATCATGTACACACATCACTGTATAGATTTTTATTTTTTCTTACTCTATTTTATTTATCACCAAATTCATCTCAACTAAAAATATTTTCTTATTAATACTTGTACACAAAAATAAATTATAAATATTTAAATTAATTGTACGAATAGAACTTGAACATAATGAAAATAACAACACATTGAAAAAGTCACAGAGTGTAAATTGCTAGATCAATATAATCTCTACAAAGACTCAAAATAAAGCAAACTCATTTTTATTGTATTATAAATTTAATAAGCTTTAAAATGAAAGCAATTTCATTAAAATAGGAGTTAAGATGTGAAAAGTGACTTTTTGTAGTATATTCTATAATGTGCCTATATTTTACTATATTCTTTTTGTTGTATTTATTTGATTTATTTTATTTTTGCTTTTAATGTATTTTTAAATATTTATTTATATTACATTTCATTTATATAAAATGCATATTAAAATAACAAAATCAAAATGAAATAAAATTAAAATCACGTATATATTCTATATGTACCACCTACATATATTGTAAATACCTCTGTTAATTTAACCTAATAAAACAAATCAAAAAATAAATAAAAGTGTCCTTAAAATATTTTACTATTATAAATAATAAATTATTAAATTATATATTTAATTTAAAAATAAATGATTAAAAATTCATTTGTTGTATATATTGGTATATATACCTATAAATAAGGTAAATATTTATTTTTACTTGATTATTTAATTTATTGAAATTACTAAAAATTGTCGAAATTAATTTTATTTATTTGCGAATAATTTTTATTTAGGGAATATTTTATTTAAATTCATTTGCTAATTTATTATTAATTTATTTTACATTTTCATTATATTTTGCCATTTAGCATTTTGCCATGTACTGGACTTGGTTTCTTATTGGACGGACTCAGGTCTGTTGATCTAGGTCAACTCCATTTGCTTCCGGTATGCATGAATAGCTGCGCCATTTTCTTTGTGGATTATATTCCAGCTGATCCCATTACTTTTTTCACTCGAGTCCACTTTCGATTTTGTTAATCGATTGATAATCTCACTAGCACGACAAAAAGATTTCCCTCTACGTCCTTTATTTCAGTGCGATTCACGATACAAAATTTGTCCCATTTCACACTATAGATCATGCTCCAGATCGAAGCTTCCCCTTCCTGATATGATTTTCCATAGCTTTCTCCTACAAGGATGAGTCTGGAAGAGGAGAGCAGTGACAATGCTCCATTTCTCCATAGCAAGGAGCATGTGGAGAACCTAGGATTCATATCCAGCCCATGTCACCGGAGCTACATCAACTGCATTTAGCTTCAATGTTTTTCTCCGTAAATCGAGGACATTACGACCTTCTGTCATCAATAGGGTAATTTAGGTAATTATTGTCTAATTTTGCTTTTAATTCAACAAATTTATTTCTTTTTGTAGTATATTCCCAATCGTCCTCCATTTAGCTCTGACCTACTCGATCAGAGCAGCCTGTTCATCTCTATCACCTCTGAAACACGCTGCAAATTTTCCACCCCCTTCTTAGCCTTCCTCCCACTTCTTGCCAACCCGATCCAATCCAGATCAATGATTTCGTATCCACATCCGATAGCCCCTCGTTGAAGACTCCCATTCCCTCCATTTCCTTTGTCTCCTACATAATAACATTATTGGAGTCTTCATCTCTGAGAAATAAATGCATATCTAGATTTTGAAGTATTATTGGAGTGGGGAATCCTTATCTGGAGCTCACTTTTAGCCACAGACCTCTTGGACCTCCAGGTCCTTCATTGGTGATCATTGGACTTCATCGTTGCATCTGGATGATGTAGGAGCACATAAAGAATGAGGACGAACCTATAGGCTTCGAATCGGATGGTGATCGGCCGAGATCCACTCGATTGAAGCTCGCTGGCAACCTCATTCTTCTAAGGTCTTCCAGCTCTCTCGTTGTTAATAGATCAAGAACGAGTCGCCTAGTTCGCATCTCTGCCATCGAGGCACCCCCAAAGTCTGATCGTTGATTCAAATATGCAATAATGCTTCATACAACATCTGATATGCATGCACAATCCACATAACTCGGTGAACAATTTCCCATTAGACCTTGCAGTTTGTTCTATATGTAAATAAGTACATTGGTGGATACGTGTCGTCTTGTGATGGTAAGAATAATTTCTTTGATACCAATGCCTGTTTACGAATTAATTTTATATCTTGTTTGAAAAGTGCAAGTGCTTCGCACATGATTTTTCTAGTTTATTTACAATAAGATCCTTGGTGTATTGTGTTAGTATATAGCCCCTAGAAATAAAATAATCACATGAATGCCAATTCCAATGTGACTCACGTACATTGGTACATGCTTTTTGCGGAAAAATTGTAACAATAACCTTAGATTTTTTTATATTTTGTTATCGTTTCATTCTTGCAAGTTACTTTTTATTGCATTTTCATCCTCATTCTTATGTTTAATTAACAGATTATTAATTCATCTTACTAAATCATTAATCACCTTAAAGATCCATATATTTCTTTTAACTACCTACTAATAAGATCTATTATCAGTGGTTTTATTTTACAAAATAATTAGTTTATTATTTTGAATAATTCAAAAACATCTTAAGTATTCCCTATTTCAATTATATAATTAATAAAAAAAAAGATTTTTTTTTGGAAAAATTGTATAAACTTTATTGGGTGTGTGTTTTTAGTGGTTTTAATTACTGTATAAATTATTTCTCAAATTCCTTATAAAACCAAAAAATAAAAAATATAGAAATTATTAAAAAAATCATATAAAATCACAATAAAGTTAGAAAAATACATAATACAAATTTTCTTGAAGCTTAAAATTTCAACTTCCACTTTTTCTATATTTTCCGTGATTATATTTTCTATTTTAAAAACACAAAACATATACTTGATTTCCTTTTTGTTTTTTTCATAATTTTAGTTATTTTAAAAAATATAAAAATGCTTAAAAATCACAACATATAAAAAATTATAAAAAAACAAATATATTTTAATTTGATTTTTCCAGACAATTTAGCATGTTTTAAAAATACAAAAATTGTGTTGTTTCTTTATTTTCTTAAATATTATTTTGTTTTAAAAATAAAATTTTTAAAACATTTGCAGTATTGAAAAAAATCACAAAAAATTGAAAAATCAGAGACATAAAAAATATAGAAATCAAGAATTCATATAACATAAAATGACAAAAAATCACATAAAGAAGCAAAAGTAGAAAAAGGAAAAAGACCTTTATTTATTTATTTTTTCATTTATTTAATAACTCTTTGAATATGTAGCCTTCACGAGTTCTATCATATACACCAAACATATAAATAAATAGTACATTTCTCTTATATTTCATTGATTTATTTCATCTTTAGAGAAGAATAAAAATAATTGTTGTTGAGAGACATTTAAGATTACATCAACACCTTTACTAAATTAATGAAAATAAAATCTAAGAATTCCTTGATAAAACTAATGAGTGAATAATTTCTTTATTTTCGTTGAGGTTGGGGTGCGAAGCAGGCTTGGACAGATCAAATCAGATCCATCATCATCTGATTGACTACATTGTAAGTAAGCGGGTAGCGGAAGAGAAAGCGACCATCTGGACGGCCCAGAGGGTGCCACATGGCCCAATAAGATACAGAGAGAGATAAAAAGAGCGAAAAAACAAAATAAAATGATTATAAGCCAAATTCAAAATTTCAAAACATCAAACTTGTAGATCTAAATGAGATCTACAAGTTTTATGTTGAACACAAAACCAATATAAGTCAAATGTACAAACTAGAGCTATTAATGCATTTTTAATGAATTAAAAACACCATTTTAATTCTTTTGTAATTTTTTATATTTTTATTTTATAGAAAATTCCAAAATAAATATATATAATAATTCATTTTTTATGTTTTTATAAAAAGAAAATAAGGGGAAATAAATAAAATAAAATGATGTTGACTATGCATAATAACTTGGGTTAATTATTAATAGAGGCTTAGTTGTTAATTAAAGTTAAATAAAGATGAATTTTATTGAAGAGTTGGAGATAAAGAGATAATCGGTGAACATTGTAATGATAAATCAAAGATTCATCAATGTCCCCTCCACGTAACCCTTCACCCGCCCCCGATTTGGGTCATCAGAAGAAGGGAGCTTCATTGAACGACCCCAATTAGTCCCTCATTTTTTTATTATTTTTTCTCTTGCTTTATTTTAATATCTTTCTTTACCCTTGACACATGTCATCATCTTAATTGTTTGATCTAGATCGATCGAATGGTCGAGACCACTTCTTCCTCGCCGAGCTTCTCAGGATAGTCATGACTTCATGGTCGAGTTACCAACCACCTCTGCATCCCTTGCTTCTCCATCTCCTCCATGATTTCCTCTCTCTTCTACTTGGCCCATTCGCGAGCACTGCAATCCTATCTCCTCCTCATGCCCAGTCTCTGGCTCATCACTCGACCTAATGACTCTTAAAAGTGGTCGTGCAAGTGCCGTCGACCTTATCAACCATTAGATAGAGATTAGGCCATCTGCTTCGATGCTCTACTGGAGATAGCATTAGATCTCCATCTTAAGGCGACGACGATCGAACGCTACATCGTTGAAAGATCCGAAGGCCCATCCCCTTCGTTTATGTGATCCCTTCATTGCTGCCAAGCTCTGAAGCCCTTGTCACTTAATCAACTAAAGACCAATGACCTTTAGGTCCTTCATCCGGAGAACCCACCCATCTCAGGTATTCTTCTTATTCTCTTCTTCCTTCTTCTTCTTCTTTCTTATTCTTCTTTTATTTGCTTCATTTTACTTATTTCTTATTTCATTTCTTTTCCCTAAATCCAATGCCCCCACCTTGTTTACCTCAGATTGATGGTGGCCCTCGACTAGAGCTACCATTGCTAGCTCCTCCACTTCATGCCTCGTCTGTGCTCCTGTGCAATTGACACTGCCTCTCCATATCTTTGCGCATTTGCCATAGCCTTCGACTGTTGTCGCCATCGACCTTCATTCTTCCCTCGTCGGAAATTAGTGCCACCACAAATCTACCCAACCACCATCAGTCAGCCCCTACAAGCACACTTGTAGTATAGAAATGTCGATTGTAGTGAACCGTGAAGAGAGACTCAGTTGATCAAACAAAAATCAATAAAATAGGAGAGAGAGAAGAATAATAGCGAATGAAAGCATCTCTCTCCCATTTTATCTACACTATATTATTCATCCAGGTAAGTGTTCCTGATTCGAACACAAAGAAGAAGAATATCAAGACTACGATTTTTGATGTAAATAATATTTTGTGAATTTTTACTCTTCTTTAAGAGAGCGAGAAAGTGAGAAAATCTTTTTAATATATTTTTGGTTTTGAACTTTTTATCTGATTTTATTTTTTTCCAATTTTTATTTATTTTTCAAAGTGAAATTTTTCAAATGATTAATCTACTATATAATATGTGACAAAATAGAATATGTAGATGGCATTATATAGTGTAGAAAATGAACGAGCAGCGAGCTCGACAAAACAAATGAAAACAAATCAAAACAACTCGATAAGCAAATCATAAATCTTGATGAAATGCTTCGAAACTCGAGATAAAAATAAAATATAGAAAAGTACCATAATATAAGAATTTCTTGGATCCAGAAAATAGTCCAACGCCTAATGTAGTAATATAAAAAGAAATACAATAAAGGAAAAAAGCCTTTCTTTTGTATAGGTCCCTGCTTGGTGACCTAATTGTGAGAAAAAGTGGAAGTTATTGCACATAGGTCCCCGTGCGGGGACCTAAATGTAAATATGGCAAATTTCAGGAGCGGTTTGAGTTATCTTGAGCTGCGGGGGTATAATTGCAATATTTCTAACATTTCTAATTAACGTCTCAGATCAGAAGTTTGGGGGTGATCGTGGTCGTCGGATGATGCCACCTGTCATGCACCTATAGCGTGGATTCTTGGGGACTATTCTTTCCCAATTGTGGAGGTTAGCGGTGGCAAATCTTCTTCCTCTATGGATGTCCAGCAATGAATGGATGTGTGCGACCTCATGTAGGGCCAGGAGGGGATTACCGATCCCATCTGAGCTCTCCTATGGTGAGAAGTTGATGGAGAAGGCGATGAATGCTGGAGAAGGCTTCGACTTGTGTTTGAATTCCCTAGATGGCTGGAGGTCGATCAGTTTAGCGAAGAGGAATCTCTATATGATGAAATGATGTGGCTCCGGATGTACATAAGTTGCTCCAAAATACTTGGACAACCTGCAAGTATAAAATTGTCGCTCTATTCACAACAGAATCGATCACAAGGATTAGTTATTCTCGCAGTTAAAGAAAGTTCATGGGAAAGTTGAAGTTCATAACAAAATCGGGTCACCATTGAGACTGGATTTGTTATATTAATCAGGAAAGATGATTAATGGATTCTAACTATGTGAATAACGTCGTTAATCAAACTCAAATATCGATGGATGAAAAGAAATGGAGGAACGTATAAGTGAAGATTGAGGTGTATTACCTCAAGTCGTAGCTCGATGGTCGATACTCGTGTGAGAAGCAACGATTCAAGGCCAAGGGAGGCCCTAGAACTCTCCTACGATGGACCCTTTTTCACGCTAGGCCACCAACGGATGTTGTCACCACAAGTATAAGGAAAAGCAAGGCAGAGAAGATGGCTGGTCAGTCAGTTTGTTTTGGTAGCAGGGGTAGTTAGTTTGAACAGACTAGGTTTGGCACAATTTATAGATAAAATGGCGAAGGGTAGAGTGAATCATGGGGTAGGCATGTATCTAAGATGTTAGAAGGATATGATTGAGGGTTAAGATGGGATTTATGATGAAGAATGGAACGGGTAAAATTAGGGGAACTCAGGTAGTTGGAACAGAATACAATAGATTATTCTTGTAGAAGAAGAACCAGGTGTTTGCACGTGTCCGCACCTCGTTGGCTAGTAGATAAATAACATTAATAATTATGTGTTAAATAACAAATAGCGATATTTTTAAAAAAATAAAAATAAAAATGATAGATAATTGAATTGCCTAATTTATAGAATAATTTTTATAAAAAAATAATATAAAATGAAATATGAATATTATATTGATTATTAAGTATAAATAATATTTGATAAATAGGCATTTGATTTTAAATTTAATTATTTAATAAATAACATTTCATTTTTTATATTTTGTTAATTATTGGGATAATAAAAAGGATCTTTGTGATTTTTTATGGATTTTCATAAATTAACTTAAGTATGCTAATAAGTACAAATATGTCATTTGTAGTTCAATTTCACTATAAAATAGGGTTTTGTATTTGTTTAACATATTAAATAATATCAGAAAATTCTGATATAAATCATGATTAAAATACAATATCAAGAAAATATTTAAAAAATTTAAAATCATTAAAACTATAAAATAATGTGATCTAAATAAATCAAATATCCCAAGAATCCAATTATCATTAGGTCCTAAAACTAACTTTTTGCAAACGAACTCTGATTTTAAAGAAATACCTCCATCTATTAGGGAATATTATTTTATGAACAATAGAGATGAGTAAAGTGAAATTTGAATTCATACGAGAAAGTTATGATGTTCAGATGTTGAGAATTTGACAATTTAAAAGTTGGATTCCCCTGCATATGTAAAAGATAATATTTTATTTTATTTTTATATTTTTCTTTACATTTTTAGAAATAATAAGAAAAAGAGTTTGGTTTAAAATATTTATATATGAATTAATTAAAAAAATTGATGATTTGATAATGATTTGATAAATACTGAAGAGTGTGTATAATGTATATTTAAATCTTTTTGTGGTTTTCTTTCCTTATCTACCCCCACTTATTTATTTGTCGACTAATCCATGCTAACTTGGTCTCGGGGATAGGTTATATAAATATATCTTTTAGCTATATTTATATTGTATAAGTCATATTGTACATGTATAAATATCTACAATATGCCTTCTTTTCTTTTCTTTATTTTTATTCTTTTATTTATTTACATGTTTTTTACGCATAAAAGTGCATTTTTATTCATGAATATGGTTTTTATGAAAGTTGGAAATTAATGGCTATTTACATGTATTTTTTAGTAAGAGTTTTAAGATAAAATATAGACAAAATGTTAATGAATCATGGATTCATCAAGAACCTGCCCATCTCAGGTAATCTTCTTCTTCTCTTCTTCCTTCTTCTTCTAATTTCTTAGTCTTCTTATATTTCCTTTGTCTTCCCTTGCTTCTTATTTCATTTCTTTTCCACAAATATACTACCACTACCTTGTTCACCTCAGACCGACGATTTCCCTTCACTAGCGCTACCACCGCTAGCTCCTCCACTTTGTGCCTCGCTTGCGCTCACGGGCAATTTCCACTGCCTTACCACATCTTTGTTCCTTTGACATAGCCTTCGACTCCTATCGCCATCGATCTTCATTCTTCCCTCGTTCAAAATCAATGCTACTACGTATCTACCCAACCACCACCAGTCAGCCCCTCTAGCCACACTTCTCCTTCGATTGCAACTAGCTTCGACCACCGTCGTTGTCCGCTTACACTTCATCCAGTCGTCCGATCTCCATCTGACGGCCTCTAAGATGCCACAACATCTGCCAACCAAGCCTCAAGAACATGCACCTCACACGTGGGTGGGTGGTAAATTATGCCAATGCCCCGTGCTTCCAGAAATTTACGAAGAGGTCCTCGCCGATAAGCTTCCAGCGTAGAGAAAGTGCGTGCCTTAAAAAATTTCACAATATTCCATGTAGTTAATTAGAGTCTTTTTTTAATCATAATTTAATTTCTAAAAATGCACATTGTAGAATATCTAATTCATTATTCTGGTGTGTTTTATGAAATTTTATGAGTATTATTTGTAATATCATATTATTGTCGGGAAAATTACCATATTTCCCCTTGTTTGTGATTGGAAATTTATATTAAATCACACATTGACCCAAAAAATATTGAAATTTGATAATATGTGAAAATACTGATGTTCCAACATGTGCCCAAAAATCGATTCATTTACACACATAATTAGGTTAAAATAAATTCTATTGTGATTAATATAATTAATATTTAATTTTCAATAAATTTAGAAAATTTAGTACTTATAATTTTCCTAGATACATTATATTTAGATAAATATGGGATAATTTTAAATCTTTAAAATAATTCGGTTTTTATTTATTAAAATTAATTAACTTTAAATCACATAGTTTGAATTGTTTAATTATGGAATATTCATTGTGCATCTAAAAAATCCAAGAAAATACATTAGAATTATGTCAACCTTTTAAACCTCCTGATAAATATTCTTCTTTTTTGCATTCCTTTTGCATGAATAATTGCAGAAAATCCCAGAAAAGTGTCCATTTCATGCATGCATTTTATTTCCTAAAATATAAAAAAATGTCAGGATTCTTCCTTGCATAAATAATAAAGCAAAATTTACCTTCTAGACTTTTGAGATAATTTTCTTATTATATTGAAGTTTCCAACTTAGAACTTTTTACATTTCATCATTATTTGCAAAAAAAACTGCCAAAAATATTATCCTAGAAAACGTAGCATCTTTATTATCTGAAAATTGACCTAAGGAGATAATGACCTCTCTGAGTTCGACCTTGCTCTTACCCAAGTGAAATAAATTTGACTGCTTGCATTTGATTGGAAATTAATTAATTGGTCTTTTTTATTAATCCGAATTTGCCTGCCTGCAATGAGCATAGCGTTAAATCCACGTAATAAGCGAAGGGCAATTTGCATTTTTTGTCAATTGGGATTAGTGAGCCTTACCGGTGGAGGCAGCTATACATCACATAGTGTGGATACCATATGGAAGGTATTCGAGAAGATGGATGAGACGAGGTGCTCACAAACTGCAAGTAGGGCATAAATAAAGTATATTATTTCCTTTTAACAAAAGGTGGTAAGTAGGACGCGGTTGATCTAGCTGAGAACATGATTCCTAGGATGGGAATCGTTGCAGACAAGTTAACTCTAATCGAGCATATTGACAAGTGAATCAATGATTTTGAGAGTCTATCGAGGATCTCAAAATAGATTGAAGACTTAGATAAAGGGTATCAAGTTGAAGATACATGTCGTGTCTGCATCTTATGTCGAGTACATGTTCAGGAGTAGTTGATGTCAGGGCCACATTCACTATACGTAATGGACCACTCCTTCGCTCAACCTTGCCAACAACAATGATCAACGGAGATAGTTTTGGAGGAGCCTCCTCAAGTGTGGTAGGTGAATGGTGTGCAGTATACACAGGACCCTACCAACAAGTATGCATGAATGGGGAAACGTCAGTCTTACCAACGTACCCTACCTTCCACAATAACATCTATTCTTCTACTTGCCATCCTACATAATCAACCCACACACCCAACCACCTCAAACAATTGAGGGAGCAGTATATGCATCAGCTGCATTATCTGTCGGGCCAGCATGGCCTCTCTTCTCAGCCTTTCCCTTAACAACATCAATATTAGGGCTAGTCTTTATATTACTCTTCATCATTTTAGCAGGGACAACCTCGACAACACCTAGGTTCGTAGCATTACTCTTCTTAGTTAGGTCTTACTGACATAGAGCAGCATATTCTCGAGTAGGTTCATTCCTATAAGAATGTGATAAAGGATATGCGAGTTGACATCAACCATTTATCCTAATAGTAGGATGAGCAATCTGCACCATCTGCATCCATTCTCACCCATATTCATGCTAACCAAGATAGCATGAACAACACACACCAGCGATATTATGATCAGGCATACCACTTAGATTCATCTCGGTTTGAGCATGAGATTCTTCTGTTCGATAATGTAAATCATATGTCACTCAGGAGCTGAAGGACCATGGTCATGCTTGATCGAGCAAGAGACATAGAGGAGGACATCTTTAAGAAAAAACTTTAGGAGACCACAGTGCATGACGATGACAAAAATCACCATACACAACAACCCCTTCATCAGATAGTAGAAGATCATCTAAAGGAAGAGAGAGGATGAAGAGCATGCAAGCACATCATGGAGACAGATTCGGAGTCTACGAAAGAGCTTGCACCTTTGGTTGAGGAAGATGTACTAGCAACAACATTCCACAATATGTTTGAAGTCATATTTCTAATTCCAAGTTACATGTAAAAGATTCATGTTTAAAGAACTTAGTTTCATTGAAAAAAATGTTTTAGTGTACGATTAAGATTCTTTGTCTTCTTCTAAAACTTCCAACCCTTCCCACGTGCTCTAATGTCAGGAATGTACATCATTAAAAACATTAAAAATGATGATCCTAAAATGGCTTCGTTTTGTAAACATTAAGATTAAGGTGCCATTTAACAAGTAGGTGGCTAGTAATCCTACATTTCTGAAGTATTTAATGGTGTGATGCACACCTACTAGGGTAAGTAAGAAGAAACCGATCAACCAAGTATAGACTCACATATTATTAGTAGACACAACTTATTATATTAAAACAAGCATTTGTTGAGAAAAAAGCGAGACATGGGTGACATTGTGTTCGCACTCACTTTCCCTAACAATGGTTCCTCAATTAATTATTACCTTTAACCTTGTACGAGAGACAGGAGTTAGGACCACTACGTAATCAAGAGCCATACTCTAGTTTGTAGACAAGTCAGCTAGGAGGTCTAAAGTGAAGTGGAGAGCATTATCATCTCAATGCGGGACAATAATACATGGTGGACATCAATGTCCTTTACATAGAAATCCGCAATCATTGGAGAGACTCTCAAATCATTCTAGGGTGACCGTCCTAATGACCTCTAGATCTTCCTTTGATTACCAGACTAGAATTATGAAGTTTCGTTCTCCATGTAGACAAGTAGAATAAGAGATGCAACAGACGAAGTGGCAATGACCAGACTCTGA
This sequence comes from Ottelia alismoides, assembly GCA_037367405.1. Lineage (NCBI taxonomy): Eukaryota > Viridiplantae > Streptophyta > Magnoliopsida > Alismatales > Hydrocharitaceae > Ottelia > Ottelia alismoides. The sequence continues at coordinate 1,197,601 of JAZKJV010010449.1, forward strand.
TACCAGCATGGATTACATGTCTTCTAAGGTAGAATGCATAGTGATAGGCATAGTTGGGATATGGAAACAAACCTCGATAGTATTGAGTGAGACCCTATCATCTGGAGAGGAAAGTGTTCATAATGAAGTACATCATGTGTTACCGTCATTACCATCTTTCATAGAACAATCAAGCGGTGAGGATGACGGTCGGCCATGGCTTTGGTTGAACTATTGTTCACTTTTGGCAATTCAACTGAAGACACAGTAGAGTTGGTGGCAAGAACAACATAGACAGACCCACCTTCATGCAGCATGTAGCCAGATTCAAAAATGGTGCAACATGATTTACTTGATTATGCAACATTGTTAAAGCTAAAACCACTACCTCCTACACTTAAGTACACCTTTCTTACAGGACCAAAACATAAACCTTCTCGAGAACCACAAGGTTATTGGTTGATCAGATTTTGAAAAGATTAGATGGAAAGGAGTTCTTCTATTTTCTTAATGGGTACTCGACCTACAATCAAGTATCCATTGCCACTGAAGATGAGGAAAAGAGTGCATTCACAATTCCATTCAGCACATACGCATTCAAGTGTATGCTAATCGGACTCTGTAATGACCCAAGAACTTTTCAACGATGCATAATTGTTGTATTTACCGAGATGGTGAATGATTTCCTAGAAGACATCAAGGATGATTTCCCGATTCATGGTGATTCATTTTATTTGAGTATTACGTACTTGGACCTAGTTCTTCAAAAGTGCAGAGAGGTGAATGTGGTGCTCTTCTGGGTGAAGAGTTATTTAGTGATTAATGCAGGTATCGTGTTGGGGCATGTCATCTCTAAAAAGGGAATGGAGATTGACCCTGCCATGGTTGATGCTATTAAGAAACTTGATCTACCAACCAACATCAAGTCAGTACAGTCATTATTTAAGCACGCTAGATTTTATATAAGATTCATTCATGATTTGTCAAATATTTCCCGACACTGACTGAGGTCTTAAGAAAAGACACATAGCTCATTGTAGATCACATATGTCTTGAGGCCTTCGAGTTGTTGAAAAGAAAGATTATTGACTCGTTTATTTTGGAATCTCCTAACTAGTCTCTTCTCTTTGAGAACATTATTGATGTTTCATATTTTGCAATAGGAGTTGTTCTAGGATAGAGGTGAGAAGGGATACAGTTTTTTTGCATTATACGAGTAAAGTATTAAATGAAACACATAACTATAAGGTTATTGAAAAGGAAATGCTCACAATATTTTGCGCCGTAGAGAAGTTTAAATCCTATATATTTGGGCTATAAGGTGATAATTTATACTGGTCACACATCTATTCGGTAAATAATCGAAAAGAAGGACGTGAAGGAACATCTTCTTAGGTCGATTTTATTACACTAAGAGAATGATTTAAATATTGAACATAAACCTGGAGTATAGAATATTGCGGTTGATCATCTATAACAGATTGAACGTAAGTACTACCCTAAGACTGAACCTGTAAGAGAGACTATCCTAGATAAATCAATTTATGTTATCGACTCACTCCCTTGGTATGCCAACATGGTGAATTACCTTGTCTCCTAGAAAATTTCCCAAGGTTGGCCTAGGAGTAATATTGGTGGATTGAAGTCGAATTCATGGAGATATCATAGGAAGGATACGTTCCTTTTCTTTAAAGGATTGGATTGTATCTGCAGAAGGTATATTCCTCAGTTGGAATACCAGAGTGTCCTAACTTGTTGCCATACTCTGGAGGTATGAGGACACCACTTGGGAAAATGTTATGCATACAAGGTGCTCTAATGTGCATTCTACTGGCTAACTTTGTTTCGCGACGTCCTTGATTTTGGATGGTTGTTCCCTATCTGTCCGAAAATGGGAGGGCTAGTTGTATCTAGAGTTGAAATTACCATGCAAACGATGATATTTTGTGATGTTTTTCATGCTTGTGGAATTGGTTTTATGGGTCCCTTTCCCAAATGCAATGGACATAAGCACATCTTGTTAGTGGCAACTATTTATCAAGTTGGGTAGAGACTATCCAAACCCCGACCACAGTCAACAAAATTGTTTGTAAGTATGTGAAGGACCACATTATTTCTATGTTTGGGATCTCCAAGGTACTTATTTCTGATGGGGGTAACCATTTCTTGAATTATGAAATGAAAATTTTGTCTAAGGACTATGGATTTGATCATAGAGTTACTAGTCCTTACCACCCAAATTCAAATGGCATGGAAGGAGTTTCAAAAAGAAACTTGAAGAGTATTCCTTAGAAGTCCATTTGTCCTGATAGGAAGAATTGGTCCCATCTATTGGAGCAAGTTCTATTAGCCAATAGGATGGCTTACGAGACTCCACTTGGAAATTCAACTTTTCAAATGATCTATGGCAAGCCATGGCAT